>JAWWMO010000001.1:25792217-25805736 GCA_035047845.1 Dendrocincla fuliginosa | reverse complement strand
TTGCAGTGAGCTGGGCCACTTTTCCATCTGGCTAAATTAAAACATGCAAGAAAATGGCAAAACTCTCCTGATACCTCATAATAACAGACACCTGTGGTCAGGAACCAGCATTTCCAAGCCACTCAAACTTCTGTTTTCTTTGGTAGCTGATAAAAACTATTTCCATGAATAGATCAAGCCAAGGCACATGCTAAAGGCAGACGCCTGCAAAGCTTTTAGAAAACACTATTTTTTATTTTAGTTTGTAGAAAAGTGATGTCTATTTTGGGACAGTTTCCAAAGATGAAGACTGTTTTATAGCATGTTTTGGGCTTGAAACTTTCTGTCACTTTGAGTTAGATTTCAGCAGTCAGATATGAGGACCTAGCTGCTTTAGAACAAAATTTATTATGTATTGTATATTATGATCTCACTAATGCATAGAGGATTCACATATTTATACAAAAATTTATTTTCTACCTCTTGGAAAAGAAAGCTGTATCAGTTTAAAATGCTTTTTAAGTATCACTTCTGCAGTTAAGGAATTAGCAGTTAAAGAACCTGTATCTATTCAGGTAGATACAAGCCAAGGGAGTTTCTTATTCACCAAATAAGCTGCATTAACAAATATACTTGCTATTCTTCTGTTCTCCCATTTCCATTTTTTCCCTCCACCTCTTGAAGAGAATGCAGGAGGGAGCAGAAAAGCCAGTAAAGTCTGCTTGTATTCAAAAGCTGTTACCATCAGATCCTAAAGTATTTAAGCTGATCATAATGAAGGAAGAGTCCTCGTCCTCCCAGCTGCAGTACCATCACACTCTGCCATCTTCCCTGACTCGTGCAGCTCCTTGCTGAGCTACTCCAGCCCCCGGTGCAGCTACACAAAACAGTTTGACCCTGACAGGGGCTAAATATGCCATAAAGTACAGGTGCAAACTGCATTTTAGTGAGAATGGACTATATATATCTCACACCCTTTTAGAGAAGCTTAATACGCTGGGCCTGCAGATTTCTGACCAAGTGGCTTTATCTCATACAGAAAGCATACCTTTTGTTTTTATTATTGCTCTTATTATTCAACTGCCTATTTCTGCTCATTACAATTTTTAAAAAGATTAATAGTAACATCTTGTTAGCATATTTTTTAATATTTTATCACTGTTAGTAACCCTTTTTAAAGTCCCACCCCTAAAACAAACAGATAAAAAGCACCAGTCAGAGCTCTATTCTTTCAAGTGAACAAGACTAACTAGACAGTACATGAAAAAAACCTATGATTTCCTTTACAAAATAACACTTACCAGGTCCTGAGACTCCATAAACATAGCCAACAAAAGCCTCTCTGTCCTCATCACGGATTTTGGGGAGCTTGGAGAAGTCCATTTTGCCTGTTCAGCTGTACAGAAGGAAGAAATACAAGTCAGTCCTGAAGAACACACATGTAATATGTTCCTCCTCTTTCTCCCATCTGCTCTCTCCTTGTTTCCAGTTTGAAAGAATTCTGAACTCATAGCCTGAAGCATCTTAACCACACTGATTTTAAAGCTGTAAAAGTTAAAAAGTAACTCATTTAAACAAACAAAAGCACTAAGATTCCTTGTTGCAGAAAGCCATGGGTAGAACATCACTCGGTAATATGCTCCACAAAACACTGTTAAATGAAAGAGCTTCACTCCAAAAATGCCCTAACACTGTTGCACTGTTTTTAAGCTTGGTAATAGGATATTCAATCAATGGAAAAATCTCTTTCATCTTCCACATCTCATCTACCCTCCTTCAAAATATGGAGTTTTCCATGATTCTGAGTGAGAAAGAGAATGTTCTGGGTCCACTTTATTGTCACCGGTCTCTAAAAAACAATACTACAGATATTCATTGTGAAAATTCTACCCTTGCTATCTTAAGCTGCTGAATCAGTGTTCAGAGGAAGGAACATGAAGCAAGCACCAGCAGACAAACACAAGTCCTTTCTAGGTGCCTCACAGCTATGTATTGCACAGTCTTTGCCCCTAGTGAAACCTGTGGAGCATTACAGAACTGTGCTTGGCTAAAACCCCCATCCTGCAACAGTTAAACAACAGACTGTCATCTCTTGCCAGTGACTGGAGAATCTAAACTACTGTCACAGGAAACACTGTTTCATAAACACACCTCCTCCATCCATGTTTTCCTGGGATCAACAGCTGGGCTGTCCTGCTTCTGGTGCAGATAACAGTATTTAATGGTTTTGCTTTGTGAGCCCTTACCATGCTATGTTACCTTGGAAACTGGTTGGTGTTAGAGAACTGTAAGGCCACTCTCTACCCATTTGTACTGGATTGGCACACTTAGGATGCAGCACTGGTGAAAGGCGTGCTATGGCAGCCCCAGCACCCAATGCTCTCTGTGCTAATCAACAGGGCCTATCCAGCAAAGGCCCATGGTTTGGTGACGTGAACGGCGTGAGGCATCAGTCGACATGCACAGTCTTTGTGAGAAGCTTGATCTACCCTGCATCTTCAGCAAATAAAAAGGCATATTCAGGTTCAAAAACTTGCCCTGTGTACAATAAGCAACTACGTTGCCACCCCTTTTACCACCATCTGTAAAGGACGCTTTTGTGCCTGTTCTTGAGGAGCAGCAGCTTACATCTGCTATTCTTAAAACCTTACAACTGTTTTCCAGCTTTTTAATACTACACTACAAGTCCTCCACCCCTCAGCCTCTTTACCAATCTAAATCTTTTAAATCAGTGGCTCTGGTCTGTAAGAAATAGATCTCACATGACTCCAACCCTTATTGAGCCTGAAGGAATAGCTTCTTCCAGGCTCCATGTCTCTCTGAAGTGGATTCTGTATCATGGCTGCCACTGATTTATTTCACAGCAGCCACCCCAACAGTTGATCATGACTCAGTCACCACCAGCCTGGAGCAGACTGGTCTCGAGACCAAGGGCCAAGTCACATATCCCTTAGAACCCTCCATTCTCCGTAACTGGAGTTTATCTTTCACACTGCCTGTTGTTTAGGCCCAGAAGACAATTTTAATTTCACTGCTTTTTTCTCAAAAGTGTCCTCTGACAAATGGCAGAGGGGAGATCCTCACAAAGCAACCTGCAGTTCCTGAGCAGCTGGTAAGAGCTGGTTCTGATCAGACTAACATAACTACCTCATCTTTTTCCTTTTAACGACTAAAATATTGCAAAACTCAGGCACAATTACTGTTCATACTGAAAAAAGCAGCTCTTCTTATAAATCTACTTAAAACATTTATTTCAACATACCATACAGGACAGTCTCTGGTGTCCCACTACCAAAATCTTCTGTAGAAGCACAACAGAGTTAAACCAAATTCTCATAACTGAATTAGTGATGGTGCCTGGCAATTAGACAGGGTCCCACATGAAAGAGTCAGATTACAAAGGCAAGGAAAATCAGGAAGAACACTGGCCAGGTTCAATTTAAATTAACTTTTCTTCCTAACCAAAGCCTGCTTGAAGAAATTGTTTATCTTTCAGGGATACAAGTAGGAACCTCAGAATAGTCATTCTGCAGTTAAATGGCAATGTCCCGATAGCCAGCACCTGCCCCTCCTGCTCCTGTGGCTGCTTTGCTCCCTCTCTCTTCCTACAGTCACTTTTCCAAATTGCTGGCCAAGCCAAGTAAAAAAAGAATGGGATTCCTCCACTAGACCACCTAGCAACACACCAATAAACCCTATCTTTGCCATGATCCCTTGAATCTGCACCAACTGCTTGTAAACACAAACCTATTAATTATTCCAAGTGTAAGAGATGTGATTTCTTCCTCACCTTTGTTTCACCTCCTCTGTACCTCCAAAGTACAGTCTACACAAAGTCAGTGCTCACCCAGTCAAGCTGACCTCTTTTTTTAAAGGGGCTGCAGATCTTTCAATACTGAATACAAATTAAGAAAAAAAAACTGTTACTTATCTCTGCATCATTTTCTTGTGCTTGTGTACTAACATTACAGATTTTCATTTTTGGTGGAAAAGTCCTTGAGGGCCAAAACGTTGCCTTAACTACCTACACTGTTAAATGTTTTCATTTCCAGTACTCAGAGAAAATGAAATTCCCTAAAGCAAGTCAGGATTTGCTAAACATAATATAATGTGTGTGGAAGCAGAATATACTTACCCCAGAAGCAATGGTAGCTGGCCATTTTAGAAATCTACTGAGCTCCTACAGCTTTTCAGAGGCCTCTTGCCAACACTGTAAATTAGGCACTATATGCAATCTTCTCCTGCAAAGGTCCACTAGCACCCCTATATATGATATTAGCTTAATTTTAATTCCTTTATGAGCAAAGATGCATCTTGTATCCTTTACAACTTATATACAGGAATCTTCCTTGTCTAAAACAGTTCACCAATTATTTTAAACATGCTCTGAAGCTCTAGCACTCATGTTCTGATTAACAGTGTCAGAAATCAAAATATTACTTGCAGCTGAACCTCCTCTGACTAAAAGGTGATTTATTACACTGATTTTATAGCCACAATTAAATAATAAAAGGCCTATAACCTGAGCTTTCTACCTTGGTTTCTTTCCAGCACAGCAATCTGGCTACACAGTAACCCCAAAAATGTAACTGCCCTGCTCTCAATGCTGGAGAAACCTGTTTTCTATCACAGTTCCCTGGTTTTGGTTCAAGCATTTCATCAGACCCAAAATCTGCACAATGAACTGCCTTACCAGAAAGATCTCATCAAAATTAAGACTCGGGTGAGATTTTTAGAAGGAGCCTTCTTGCAGCAAGGCAGAAAATCTATGACAATTTTATGCATAAACACCGATTCTTACCTTATCTTGCAGAAACAGGGAGTAACAAATATCCACAGGCCCAATTCAAAGGCTAGAATTCAGCAGCTAAGCATCACCACTTACAAAATAATTGTCCTTCCAGTGCCCCTACACAGAGGGATGAGAAAGCCTGCTGCAGAGGGGAAAGAAATTTCTGACACACAGCAGAGGCATAACCACCTGACTTGATGAGTCATCAGTCTCTCCCTCTTTCCCACCAGCACCGAGGAATGCCGCAATAGCAAATCAAGCCACCTAGAGCCCAGCTGAACTCCCATCTGTGCCGTCCCTGCTGCGTGGCACCGAGCAGAAGGAATTAAAAGGATTCAGCGTTTGCATTAAGGGCCTCCTACAAATCCCCATGTCCCAAGTGGTAAACTACTGCTACATAAAATCCTTGGAAGAGAGATGCGTGCTTTCTGCTGGAATTCGTTTGTCAGCCCCACAGTGTAATACAGCCATGTCAGTGTGTGCTCTGTTCTGGAAGAGCTTAACAGAACAACTGGTTAACAACAGACTGCACAGGGAGGCGCTGAAGACACAGTAATACTAATTGCTTGAGTATGTAGAACAGTATTGATTGTCTCCAAGAGTCTTGTGGGGCTTCTGCTAAGAAGCCCTTTCCCTAGCTAGCAGAGGCACTGATGCAACTGTACAAGATCCAGCACCTCAGCAGAGCAGGGTGATGTGCCACCCTGAGTGACAGCTGCTGGAATCTGTTTTTAGAGACTGTCAAGGTACTGACATTGGTCAGTGTGCTGCACAGAACACAACCAGCTATGCGATCCCTTCGCAAGAAACAGCCTGACTTGAAGAGTTCCCTGCAGTCTTCACAACTTCTCAAGACTATCTTTGCAAGTTCTAGGATTAGCAACACTTCAAATTGGCACAAAAGCTCAAATACACTACCCAAAACTGTAATAAACAGCCCTGCATCAGTAATTCAGAAGCAGCAGCATTCCATTAATAAGTTCCCAGTGCTAGGATTCATTCTGTTGGAGTAATTTTGAACTAAGGTAATAGATTTTACTGTATCTGAAACAGACTAGTGTATCCTGACTTCCTAGGGTACGAAAACTGAGTCAGAATATACCTCCTGACATTCAATTTCCAGGAAAGCTTAGTAGGCATACACAATACAATACAGCCAAATAAAGTTTTCCAAAGAAAATCCCACCTTCTCCTTTTCTTCGTAAAAACTTAGACATTACAGGATAGTAAAGATCACAACTCACACTGGACAATCAGCTTAGTGTCACACCAGTCATGCTTCAGAATTAAGACTGCTGGCATTTACTGTACATAAATCCCAATGCCCAGCTGCATGAAGATCTGTTGCAAGGGCCTCATAAATAATACTGCCATAGATTTCCTGTAATTTGGTCAGTTTATACTTCCCCTTCTAACAGATTACATTTTTAAGAGGAAGTATTGAAAAAAAAAAAAAAACAACAAAAAAAACCACCAAAGCATCTAAGGTACTAAACAAATGCAAAAGTTAGGAAGCATTTCCACATCTAGAAATTGGGATATTGTCCCAGAAAAAACAGCATGCCCAGAACTCTTAACACAGGTCACTGGGAAAGGAAGCCCAACAGTATTCTCAGGAAACCTGCTTCTTCATATTCTGCAGCGTTATAATTTTACCATGACACAGCAGGGAAAATTACTCTAGATTTCTCAGTCACTAAACAACAGAACTGCTACGGCTGGACGGCACCTCTGGCAATCATCTGCTTGCAGCACCCTGCTCAAAGCAAGCTAATACAGGCTGCCCAGGGCCACATCCAGATGGGTTTTGATTACCTCCAAGGATAAAGACACCACAACTCCCTGGAAAACCTGTTCCAGTGTTCAGACACCCTTACAGTAAAACATATTTTCTTATGTTTAAAGGGAATTCTCTGTATTTCAGTTTGTGCCCATTGCTTCTTGTTACTTCAGCAGATACCACTGAGAAGAGTCTGGCTCCATTCTCTTTGCTCCCTTCCATCAGGTGTTTATATACTTTACACTAAGATCCTCAGAGCCTTCTCTCCCTGAGGCCACATAATCCCAGCTCTCTCTCCTATCTCCAAATGCTTAACAGTCTTGTGGCCTTTTTCTGAACCCACATTATTAAGCCAAGTCTTTTACTGGAGAATCCAGAACCAGACACGGCACTCCAGATGTGGTTTCCCCTGAGCTTAACTGAGGTGAAAAACCACCTTTCTGAACCTGTTGGCAGGATTCTTCCAAACGCAGCCAGGATAGCACTGGCTGCTTTGCCACGGGGACATGTTGCCAGCTCATGTTCAACTTGGGGACCTCTAGCCCTTTTCAACAAAGCCACTTTGCAGTCAGTCCCCGGCCTGTAGCAGGGTATTCTGGTTATTCTGCCCCAGGTGCATGGGATTCCCATCTGCCTATTTTTCCAGTCTGTCAAGGTCCCTCTGTATGGCAGCACAGCCCTCTGGTGCATGAAACACCTCCCAGCTGTGTCATCTGCACTCTAATGAAACCAGGCAGGAGTCACCTCCTGTGCTCAACACCACAACGTGGCTCGGTCTTCTCATGACATAGACACTGTGAAGCTAATTGTATCGACCCTCCTGCCACAAGCTCTAAGCTAGAAGTATTATTTCTCAAACTCAACAATACGGACATTCTTCCACTTAATTATTCATGCAATTCCAGTTGCCACAGGGCACTTTGAAGCCACCTGTGCTCTGTATAGATCAGTAATCTGCTTAAGTGATGCACAGCTACACATAGTGAACCTCACAAGACAATTCATCTTTCATGCAACTTGTTCCTTGGGTACTATAAAGCCCCTTCCTCTCACATGAAGCTTGCTCTACTCAGCACACGCACACATAAATCCAGGAGCATTCAAGAAAAAAAGGCAGAAAAGAGAATTATGCTGTCACTCATTGCAGCACATAATGGCTACAAAGTGAGATTGTGTGACGCAGAATTCATGAAGTCCATCATAAGCTCCTACAGTCCTCTTCCTTAAAACAGATGGGGACTTACCTGTGAGCATGCCAATACATACAAACCTTATACTTCAAACAAACATCATACCTTGCACCCAAGGTAAACACACAAAAATATACTTGATACATACATAAAACATAAGCATATATTCCTAAAACAAACATGTAGATTTTTCATGCAAGATGTACCACCATCACAAGTTGTTACTCAAGCACCCAAGCTTTTATTCAGAAGCTCAGGAGATTTCTTCAGTCAGCCCAGAACAGGTCTAGAACAAAGTTGTGTTTGAATATGACCAAGAAGTTCACAGCAGAAATAAAACTATACAGAAAGGCTAGCAAAGCATTCATCACGTAACTGCTCTGACCCACTAAAGATGTGATCAGCTCAGTAGATAACTGGCCTTTGGACATCAAATGCAGCTGTCACACTAAATCTAGAATTGATAAAGACTCTAGTTTAATAAAATAGAATATTCCTGTTACTAGAGAAAACCACATTTTTCATGTGAATAAAAACCCCTTCATCAGCTGACTGGTTATACACTACACCAAACCTTTCCTCTCAGCCCAAAAGGCTTCTCCAGAGGAAGAAATACATGAGCGTCCCCTTACTTGCTACACCACTTCACAATTTTACCACTGTAAAAAATTTGACATGCCTTTCAGCCTGCTATGCATTCTGCTCTTTCTTTGGCTTGATAGACTTTTACATAAAGGAAAGATCTAATGCAATTGAAATCCAAAATATAATACAGAGTACTAATATAATATTAATTTCTGTATTCTACAGTGACCTTCTTTTCTTATCCTGATCCTGTCACCTAGCTGCTGAGGCTGAAAAGTTTGCAGCCATCTGCTCAGTGTAATGCTCAGTCATTTCCTCTAGATGAGCAATTTTCATTAACCCAGCATTACTGCCAAACTAAAATCTACCCTTGCTTTTCTTAAGTAAAAGTCACTCGACTTCCAGGTGTACTGGACACTGTCACTTGAAATACTTCTTATAGCTCTAACATTTAAGATGATAAACATTCAAATGAGAAGAATGCAAAGCTGTAAGCAACTGCAGCAACAAACTTTACTACAGTTTAGTACAGTTACCTCTGAAGAGCTGAAGATTTTACCTCGACTGACATAAGGTATGCCATTTCACAAAACAACTGATTTTTAGCTAGATTTTTAAGTCAGGCTCAGTTTTACATACAGAAACATACCAGTAGTTTGGGCTCATTAAAACACACCAGGACTCCACTTTGACTCTGACCACTGCCTAACCCCTTGTCCCCAGGTGTAATAGCTAAAATACTGAGCATAAGTTTGGAATAAGCCTTTCATTATTACACTTAACTTTCAGATCACCTTTAAAGCTGGGATATTGTGGAATCTTCAGTTTATTATGCGAGGTATTTGACAGATAGTTTAAAGAGCTGAACTGGGAGTAAGTTTGCAGGAGAAAGTCTTTGAGACAGATCCAACACACCTAGCAGAAATAAGTTTTCTTTTATACCACTTTTGGTATAATGAAACACCTGCTTGGAATCACAACACACACATTGGTGCTGGGTTCCAGTAAAAGGATATTACATTGAGGTTGACTTTTCCTGTAATGGAAAACTTCATCTTTATGTTTTAAAGCAAGTGAAGTCACATTTCAAGATTTTATGTTCAATTAAAGAATACAATGAAGTATTTACAGCTTCTTTAGAACAGTCAGTGTGCCTCCAACATATTAAATTTTAACACTGTTAAACTACATATTGTGGCGAAGCAAATTTATCTCATGATAACAAAACCCTCAAAATTTCAAAGATCTACAGGAAATTCAGATAACAGAACTGCGTCTTCACATCCTTACCAATGTTATCTGCATTTAGCCAGAAACACCATTCCAGTTTTTTTCCAGAGAGCTGCTCTTGAAGGTATTACTTTGATAGTGGGAAATAAAGTAATGATACAGTGTAACAATGACAAATGTTTCTCTCACTAACTGAACTTGGAAGATGCAGTCTTTACTTGGTTATTAAGAAACTGCCAATACAGGCTGTTATATATGAAAATTGCACACTGAAAGCTTTTGTCCAGCCATAGTAAGTTAGTCTAATAAAGGCACAGTTTTCCCTCTATAAAGTCAATGGCTTTTCCCATAACTTTTCCATACCACCTCACACGTGACCATCCCAACCACAACAGGACTGCTCTTCATGCTTAAGGCAGGAATGCAGACCAGCATCACAACATCTAGATCACCGCTCTTGTACATGAGCAACCACAAACTGCTCTGGTAAGCAAGCATAACTATGACAAAAGAGAACTGTCAGGAGGCACCGTGCATGTATTACACCACTGTCAGACAAATAATTTCTGAAGAGAGTGAGCAGTTACACTGAAATTTACTGTTACAAAAGCTCAGAGGAGCACTCAAGCCAATAATGCAGGAAAACAAAATCAGCAGCTAAAACTGACCATCACCTGCCATTTAGTTCAATGATAGTAACAAGATCTGTTAGAGCAAGACTTTCAGGATTTATCCATATCCAGCTTACTGGTTTTCAGAGTCAGTGTATCATTTAAGTAAAGGCAGGCCTTGGAAGGCAAAGCCTGTTAGAGCAGCCATATAATATATGGAAGTCTAAAAAGCTGGCAGCAAATGGTCATCCTTTCTAAAACATGGAGGTGTTGAACTTGAGAGTTTGGCACAGATGAAATAAAGTGACCAAACAAAACATATCCTTTGAGACTTATTGCCATGAGAGATGACCAAACCCAAGAACTTAGTATAAGCTTAGCTGTCCACTCTCAAAGAGGAGAAAGGAGTGAACACATCAAAGAGGAACAAAAAACCTTTTCATAACATAAAAGAAGGTACAACAATGACAACCAGAAGATCCAGTCTAAGCCAGTTTTGTACATTGGACCTTTAGGTGATTACTGGCTTAATCCATACAGGAAAAAAAAAGGTTGAAAAGTTTAAATTCATTCCACTTCCTCTTCTGGAGTAGGTTCCCATTTCTCTCTGCCCAGTTGGAAGGCTAAAGAAGTCACATGTTTTAAGGTGGTGAGTAAGAACTAATGAGCATGATATTCCAGTTGCCTACACGGTCTGTTTTCCTTGGTACAATTCCAGTCTGATAAAAAAAAAAGTCATGTGGATACCATTGTTCAACAATACTTCAACATTTCCAAGCCTAAAATCCCCCACTTTTTAACCAATGGAACAAGTATGGAGGAAAGAAGCTATTTCAGGCAACGTAACACGGTTTGTGTTTCATAGAGTTTTTTAAAAAAGACAGAGAAAGACAAAGAGGAACTACTACTTGTCCAGCAATAGCATTCAACATTTTATGGCCAACACCAAAGAAATCAAAGACAACAACTGGGGTATCCTGTAATCCCTTTAGTCTTTCTAAAAGAGTAATTAGGAACACGGCCTTAGTTCACAAACATGCAATTTAAAACTGTGAGGAAAAACTATCGATTGGAATTTTCAGGCCTCGGGAATCCAGACAGACCCTATCATGGCATCAAAATACAAGAGGTAAAGTGTAGTGCCTCTAAATGTCTCCTCAGGGGAATCATTTACTAATCTGCTGGTCTGTAGCAGCTTTGGACAACAACATGCAATACCAGCACCCATATGAGCCTGTAAGATAAATACACAAAGTCATACTGGGAAAAAAATTTAGACAACACAGGCACAGTGAGACCCACTGACTTTAAGTCAGGATTAAAGGTATAAAACTGCTAATATATACTTAGACCAAAATAAAGGCTGAATTTTAGATAATGCTCTATAAGAATTAAGCAAGCAGTATTAACCATTCACAGCTCAACCCTAATATTAGCACTATCTGTAGAAAAGAATTCTTGATTTGGAAAATGAAAAGGCTGCATTCACAGGAAACAGACCTCGTGTTACTATTGCAACACAAAACTTCAATCCCCATTTGAAGTCAGCTGATGCCAGTAGTCATTTTCCACTGTTGCCTTAATTACTCCTTCCTACTACTCTCAAGTTGATGTCCACGGTGATTTAGTATTTCCGACTGTCACGCTTTGCCACCTGATTACAAAATGAAGACTAGTTTGTTCGCCACATAAAAGAGTAAAACTTTTCCAGAGGACTTCAAATAAGAAACTGAGAGGCAGAGAAAAAAATAATCTGCAATATTTTTGGTAAAGACCTGCAGACTCTGACCTCACTTCACACATTCTTAAGTAGAAAATAATAAAATGTAGATACTCTTAAATATTTATGTTTGCTGGTCGTTTAAAGACCTTTAAAAACCACTGTATAAAGAAGCCAAGCATTCAGCTGCTGCAGATCTGCAGTGTCAGGTCAGCACAAGTACAGCAACTTACAATACATTGAGGATCTGCTTGTTACTCAAACTTCCACTTGCAAATGCCAGCTTGTATTTGGCACGTTCTTGCAGAAGTGCTACCAAGGGGCAGGATAACAAATTACCTCTAGCACTCTTTCCTCCTTGTCCACTCCCTCTCCACTTATCAAGTGGTATTAGCATTTGAAATACCGTGCTAGATCAAATAGCCAGTGTACTTTGCTGAAGCATTGCATTACAATGAATAAAACTATCACCAAATTGCTTTTATGCCCAGCAGCAGCGCAAATTCTCCGAGGGAAGCCAGTAAAATCTCAGGGAGAACGATTTTACTTTCTTTTACTTCTTGCTAAGAAAATAGAGCACTTTGGACAACTGCACTGCATGGATGGATCTTGACACAGCCGTGCCACATACTGCAATGTCACAGCTTACTGTAACATGCACAATATCATCCAGTCATGTATCATCGCCTTTAACATTCAAGCGAATGTTAAAGCGTGCCGTTTGCACAGACCTCATCTAAACCAGAATTCTGTCCCTGGCTACAGGAATAGGAACCGCATTTGATGTGCCGCCGGCCTATTCAACCGGAAAACACGAGGAAAACACTCCGGCTAAGGATGGGCTGCCCGCAGCAGCGCTCCTGCTCCCCAACCCCGGTGCTCGCCCAGGGCACCCAAACACCCCGTTCCCCCCGCTCAAGATGGTGGGGTGACCCGGCACTGAAACCCAGCCGCTACCACCCTTCCCTTTTTTATAAGGGATCCCGGGCTATCTCACTGCGTTTCTTCCCACTCAGCGGGCTGGTTCGCCTCCCAGGTGCCCCCTCCACGCGCAGCAGGGCCGGGCCCCCCCCTGCCGCCTTCCCGCGGGCTCTGCCGCCAGGGCACGGCCCCGTGAGGGCCTGGCTGCCGCCCGCCCGGGGGCTCCCTCAGGGCGCGGCTCCGCGGGGACCCCTCCCGGGTGCCACAGGGGAGAGCGCCGTGCGGGCACGGCTCGGGGGAGGCGGACGGCGCGGTGCAGGGCGAGGGGAGGGCCCGAGAGCCTCACCTGCGGCGGGCCCGGCGCGCCGACCCGACCCGACCCGATCTGATCCGACCCGACCGGCGGAGGCGGCAAAGGCGGCGCTCGATCAGCTGACGCCGGGCCCCGCGCGCATGCGCCGCGCACCGGAAGCGCCCGCCCCCCTCCCGGTGCGCGAGCCTGTTGCCCGGCTCTGGGCGGGAGCTTCACTCGCCCAGCCCGCGCCGCTTCCGGGCAGGAGCGCGCCGTGCGCAGCAGGCAGGGCGCGCCGATTGGCCGTCCAGCACCACGTGGTCATCCAGACGCCCCTCCTGCGCCCCCCTTCCCAGGGGCGGGGCGGGGGGCCATGGCGGGCGGGGCGGTGGCGCGCGCGCGGCGTGAGGTGAGGGGTC
>JAWWMO010000001.1:25765306-25789032 GCA_035047845.1 Dendrocincla fuliginosa | reverse complement strand
TTGGGGAGTGCTAAGACACATAATGTCAGCTGTAATTATGAAGAGTCTACTTGGGCAGAGAAAGAATTTAAAAACAATCAAGATCACTGACGTTTTGAAATTTCAGATCTAAACGTGTAGCTTGCAGCCCTCTTTCTTAGCTCTTTGAATTCAAAATAGCTCATAGATGTGTGTTAATAATGCACAGCAGTTTGCAGTGTCTCTGTGACCTCCTCCAGCAAGGACCTCTGGTTTCAGAGACAGTTTTTTGCTTTCTCAGCTGCTTAAAATTTTGTGGGTTTTCTCGTATTTGGTGAGTTAAACAGCTTCTTAACTGGTAACTGCTATTCACTCCCATCTGGTTTTGCCACACTTGGCTTTATGTTCACTCTATCTTCACCTTCTGAATGATTTTAATAGTAAGGAGTCTCTTTGTTTCCCTTTTTCTCTTAAATATGACTACAAAAACTGAGGTAATTCACTGTTCTGTTGGTGAGCCTCATGATTCTCTAGAGATTCATTTCTTTTTTCATTTATTGTATTCCTAAATGTTGTTATTGTTAGTTCTGGAATTTGAAAATCTATTTTAGAACTGGGTTTGCATGAAGAAAAATACCAGTGGGAGGAACTGGGTTCTACTGTCTGTAGTAATTTGGCTGTTTTTGTAGAGCAGATGTAACTGCACTTTGCTGCTTTCAGGATGTTGATTCATTTGTTGCTCAGTGTTTTGTATTTTCATTGCAGTCCTTATGCTAGTGGTTTTAAGAAGTGAAAACAGAAAATCTTAGATTGATTCTTGAGTGTTTGCTGATTGCTGTCCATACCTTTTGATGTCTTAAAGTAAGGGTGCATTTCTGACCTGTTTCAGTTCAGATGAAACCTGTGAGAAGGCAGTGTCCAGCCTTCCCCTGATGCCCTTCCCTAAAAACCACGTTACAGGACGGTAGTGCAGGGCCTGTGTGCTCCAGTGTATGCGTGTACCCACTGTGTGACCAGGATTGTCAGACACATTGAGCACGTAGTGCGTGTTCTGAGCAGGGCCCAGTGCCTGCAGTCCTGTGCATGTGTGTTATTTTGTCACATTGACTGCATTGCTTTCCACTTTTGATGGGAAACACCTGTGGGATTGTCATGTGGCAGCACATGTTGAGCCACGTGATGAAAAACTCATTGAAACAGAGAGCAGAGTGCTGTGTGTTAAACCACTGCTTTAGAAAGTAAGGTCCAGTACTTTTGTGTAAGAAGCTCCTGGGAGACTGCCTCTTAACTTTTATGTGTTTGCAGTTAAGTCTTGGGTTTTGCAGTTTCTAAGGGTCCTGACTTGCTGTGGAAGAGTTCTCCAGGCTAGATACCCCACAGCTGCTGCCACAGAGAACTTCCTAACCCAGAAGCTTTGCAGGCTGGTGCTATTCTGGCTGCTTTTGTAGGAGAGACTTCTCTGGGGAGAACTGAACATAACAGAAACATAACTAGAGGTTTTAGAGTACAGGGAATCATTATGGGTAAGCTCTGATATCTCTGCTTGTTTTGCCAGGATTCACAAAGTAAACCTTTCAAGGTCCTGAAGCTGCGTGTGTTTCTCATGAGGACAGGGAGGGATTTTCTCTCCTGAGTTAGCCTGACAGAGTTTGTGCAGAACTGTTGATTTCTTTTCATTTGCTCAGTACAGTGCTAAGCTTAACGTATATGGGTGGAAGTTCCAAGTTTATGAGAAAACTGCTGAATTGTCAAATGCACTGGAGGCAGGACAAAAAAGGTAATTGAGCTTGAAAATCATTGTTTATTTTTAGTCTTTTTCTGAACCTAGAAATGTCCAAGTATGAGCTATACTCTCTGCATTTATTTTCATGGATGGTAAATTTAGACCTTGCCTATATGGATGCTTACAAATGGCTTAATAGCTTCTAAATGAGTTTATAAAAAACTCAGTACAGTTTATTATAGGTACTTTAACCTGATTTATAACTCTTACCAGTTTGAGTTTAATTCCATAACCAGATTAAGACATTCCACGAAGTAGGAAGGATTGGGAGGGTAGGAAGGTAGTATAGGGGTTGTGGCCATTTCATTGAAGCACTTTAGCCCCTGGTTTTGGCTTTTGAATTCTGTTTGACCATTCAGTTCTTTCTGCATGTGTATGTGGCTTGTTAATAAATAGATTGGCTTGCTAGTTTGGGACATTTCTATGAAAAATGTAGTATCTTTAATCATCAAATACCACAGACTCTGCTGCCATCTCCTGAGGACAAGAAATGATGCATCCTTCCTTACCACATTAAATCCCTTCTAAAATGGGGAATAATGAGTGATGGTTGAGCCAGAAAAATACTTGTATCCAAGTGGAAATTACTCAGAACTTGAAGAGCCTGCCCATTTGGCAACCATCAGCCCAATAATCTGAGAAGGTGCAAGATATTTTTATCCAGAGGAGGTGGAGGAAAGAACAGGAGAAGCTGAATCTTTGTATTTGTTTGGGAATTGATAAGAGAGAATTCCAGTATTTCCTTGCATCCTTTCTACTCTAAGGGAGGTGGCAATGTTGGAATTACTTTCTGCTCCATGCTGAAAGAGGGGAGGGAAGAAGTGGCCTGTGTGGGAGTCTTAAAGCAGGAGAAGTTTGTCAGGAAGGAGATTTGAGGTGGGGAAGGAAAGGGGAAGAGGGAAGCAGTCTATGCATAGAAGAATAATTAGTTATTTGGAGACTCTTGGACTTGGAAGACCTGAGAGCGCAGAAGCACAGCATTGAAATGGGGTAACTGTGTATTTGTGTCAAAGCATATTGAATTAATTCATTATGAAAAGGAAATTAAGCGAGGCTTTATGGAAAACAGAGCCAAAACCATTTCCACAACACTCTCACTAGGTGACTAAGATTAAGATATTTGAATTTTCCTGAAGACAGAGGAGTTTTTTTCTTTGATTAATTGAAAATGTAATACTGTGCTGCATGGTGAGATCTCCATGCTTGAAGTACTTCCTGAGCATACTTGGCTTTCCTTCTCCCTCTCCCTGTTCTTTTCCAGGCTCCATGTGATTTTTGGCCATTAGCAGACTAGAATCTCTAACCCTGAAAAAATTTCTGATTTCCACCCTCTGAGCAGTGTATTTATGTTCTCTTGAGAGTATGGGTTGAGAGCTGAGGGCAGCAACTGAAGGTTTATGTAAGTTTTCTCTACCTGGTATTTGGAATTACTTGTTGGTAAAGATCACAAATTAGGTTGAAAATGTTAAAGGAGACTTTTGTGTTTTTATCTCTTTACCACAAATTTTCATTTGAGAACAATTCTTTCTTATTGAAAAATGGGAAAAGGATGGGAGGGAAAATAGCTTTTTTTTTTTTTTTTGCTTGATAAGTTAGGTACTCGCAGTGATTGTTGCTTTACAGGTGGTTTAAGGTAGGCACTTAAAGCAGCTAGCATGCTCTGCTAATTTTTCACAGTATGTTATTAATATAATTTGTGATTTGAACATCTTAAAAAAAAACCCAACACTGAGACTGATATACAAAGGCAGGAAACCCATAATGACATGACTTCTTAAAAAGTTATTCTAGTGGACACAGGTATTTGTAAGAAAAGGTGTTTCAGTGACCTATAGAAATAGTTTGTGTGAAGTAGAAAAATAATTTTCTCCTGATATGTCATTTCTGTAGTTTATTGCCTAATATAAGTACTAGAAGTGCCCTCAAGCTATATTTATGTAAATAAGGTACTTGGTAAACCCAGCATCACTTCTATTTTGAATTTGAACATAAGCCTCTGTTCTTTCCTGATGATCATCAGGTGCTTCCTAAACAGTAATTAGTGAAGGGTCATGATCTCCTGAGAGGCAAGTAAGGGTTGTAGTTGTTATATCTGAGGAAACTGAGGGTATGGAAAAGGGCAGTACTTTATAAGATGTCTCGGGATATGGATAATGGAGACAGAAAACCAATTTTGAGCAAAGCTTTTTCAAACTAGTGAGTACTTTGCTTTGTAATTGTGAATCAAAATCTGAATGTTCTTGTGAGCTTACTTGACTAATAAGGAAAGGTGGTTAGATGAGCAGTGAGGAGTTGGGATTTCTGGCAGCTCTTTATCTGTTGTATGATCACAGGCAAGTTTTTTCCTCTTTCACCTGGCTTTGATGTACCTGGGATAGGCAGAATTAAAGTCTAGGCCTTAATTTTGTGAGGTACTCGGAAGCATCATGGTGTTATGGTCAACTAAACAATGTATGTATGGCTGCTTTTCTGTTCTAGGGCAACTGTACTTATTTCTGATATTTTAGAGCCTGAAAATTCTGTCAGCTGGGCATGGTGATTCCTGTTCTTTGTATCTAGCTGCAGAATAAGGTAACTTTCATTTTCTTAGGAAAGTTTATTTTTATTTTACACTTGTTGAAGTGACCTCACTACCTTCCCTTGTGCTTTCATTGTCAGACAGCTGAGGTACTTTATGATTGTACTGCTGCTTTAGCTTTATGGTTGTCTTTTTTAGGGGGGGTTCGTTTGGTTGTTGGGGGGGTTTTTATATCATAGTTGAGTCTAGATTTGAGGTCTAGTATAACTCTCAAAAAATATTTGAGCTGGAAAAACTGAGGCTATTACAGCATATCTTCTTGCATGTAAAGACTGGCCAGTCTTTTGTACATGGTCAGGCTTTTTAGGTTGAAGCAGAGTGAATTATCCAAATAAAAGGAAGAAACTTGACTGTAATGTGCTGTGTATTTTTTTTTTGTTGTTCTTGTTATAAATGAGGGAGGCAAGGAGGGTCTGAAGCATGCATGGCAGTGAAACCTATTCGCGGTGAGATCCATTAGAGGTGCAAATCTTGAATGAAGCCTTATGTTAATTCTGATTCTAAAATGACTTAGCTTTCTTCTGTACATCACTGTGGCCTTCTACAGGCCAGCACACAGCCAGGAGTAACTTTCAGCAGGGTATCAGGTGTCGTGCAAATACATGTTTTCAGTAGTAAGTGGGGCTAAAGAAGATCAGGAGGGCTCAGAAACAAATTGGTAAGATTTTTTGCATGCTAGGTTTTCTGACAAGTGAAGCAGAGTAGATCTACAGATCTTTGAGATAATTGAAAACATACTAGTCTGCCCACAAGAACTAGACCGACTTGTGTGCCTAGCAGGACAGCTCATCTGTTAAAAAACAAACAAACAAAAACAAAGCAACCAAAAAAACCTCAGCAACCCCAGAACCCAAAACACTGGAGAGGTTCTTGGCCTTGGAGGTGAATCTAAGCAAAGGCACACCCTTCAGGTCTGTGGCTTTCATAGTTCTGGTTTGGTTTTATTTTATGAGTGGATTATCCTGTCTAGACTCCTGCTTTGGCTTGGAAGCCAGAATAGAAGCAATAAAGCCAGCTGGCCACTTGGCTCGTGACAAGCCTTCTCTGAAGTCCTCTTAATCTGTTAGGGCCTATTTCTCTGTGCTCCCTCTCCTGACTGAGGGTACCTCGGTAAGTTTTGCAAGTTTCAGATACAGCTTTGCTAAATTTAGCATGCCAGATGCCTTTAATAAGCCCAGCTATCAGTTACGTGGGGATCTGTTTCAGTCAGGCACATCCCTCTGGGGAGAGTCTTGCACTATTTAAAGTTGAATGAGACTGAGATTCTTGCAGCATTAAGAAACTCGAGATTCCCCCTTTTTCTTCTTTATGCTGGTACTAAACTACTGTTCAGCACTTGATATTCTCTGGGACTGAACTTGTGTTTCCTCTTGAACAGTAACTCTGGAAATGGGCTTCTTCTTGAGCGGTCTTTCTGTATAGCAGCTCTTTTTGAGCAGCAAAAGGCAGTCTTAGCATAAGTGTAACACTAGGATCTCATTTAGCCTGTGTTACTTCCATCAGTATAAATTTAAGGCATTGTAGGAAAAATAGATTGTGTTCAAATAACAGCCGTGTAGTAAGCTGCAGGTAGAGGAATGCAACTGCAGTGGGACTAATTGGCATTGCATTTGATCCTACAAAGAGTCACTTTTTTCCTAGCCAGTGCCTGAAGGATACTAGGGCACTGGCATGCAAGAGCAGGAGTGTTAATGCCAATGTTCTGGGCATGCATCCAGTTTCAGTAACTGGTGCATGTCACCTCACTAAAGTCACACTTCCATTTGGATTTTGTGGATCACTCTTCACTTCCGCTCTTACATGGCTAGGCAGTGTGCATGTGAGTTTCTCACAGATAGCATCTTTATGCACCAGGAACCAGTTCCCTTTACTAGTGAAGTTTCTGTGTGTTTTTTTCCCCGGTAACCAAGTCACAGAATGTAACAGCTGTGAGAAATGTAAACAGTCTTGGTTAGATACTGGTTAGACCCCAGTGCTAATAATACCAAGGTTATGGGTTCAATACCTATATGGACCATTCACTTAAGAGTTGGACTTGAGGGCCCCTTTCAACTGAGAATATTCTGTGGTTCTATGATATGTTGGGAAAATGCTTCTGGTAGAGACAGGAAAAACTTACTGCCATTGTACAAGACAAGAGTAAGTACTTGCGGTGCTGTCAGCAGTTTTGGTTGGCTGTGTTTAAGAAATATTAACTTTAACGTGAAGGAATATAAAGAAAAGCTGGTATGACAGCAGTAGGATTTAAGAGCCAGTCTTAGAGGAGGAGGCCAGGAGCTTGGTTTTGGTTAGAAGTAGAAAAGTACAAAGAGATCATGATACCTCTCTGAAAAGGCACATGCGATGGGCTGTATTGGCACCCATCTTCTACAGACAGCATGTAGGTAGACTTGAGTATATTTAGGAAGGAATTTAGAAGAAAGCCTGGCTGTGAGAGTAATAGTATCTTGGGAACAGCCTTACAATGGAAGATGTTTTAAGTGGCTTCAGATGGCTGGTATTCTGTCAAGGAATGGGTATGGATTTGTAGAACACTGTAGTAGTAAGAGGCCTAACATGGTGACCCAACAGTCCCTCATTGCTCCGTGTTAAAAACAGTTGCTTGGGGCAGGGTGGCTGGCTTGTTCCAGAAGCTAGGATGGAGTATAGTTGACTACTGCATGCACTGTGGAGTGCCATTTGAGATGTAGGGTGTCACTAGTAAGTGTGTATCTTCTTAGTAATATTATTGGCATCATAGAGTCAAATAATCTGTTAAGGAAAGGTGTGTCCCTTCTGGACACTTCAGGCCCTTTACACATCTTTATGTTCTGCTAATTTGGGCTCATAATTTATTTTCTTTTCCTTGCAGCAGCAGAGGATAGGTATTTCTGATACACAGGTGATGTACCCATGACCTTAGCTGACAGGGTAAACTTATGTATCTGATCTGGCTGAGAGGTAAGAAGAAGCAGGTCTAGTTGTAAATAGCTGTTAAACAAATTAACAATAAAAATCCCCAAACCCACAAAGCTATTTGCTTTACTCCAGTGAAGAGAAGGGAGTGATGATGTTGTGTCCTTTGTTACAGATGCTTTGACTTCGGTATTTGGAGTAGTTTTTTTAAGTCCTTAGGTTCAATGTTATTCTCTAAATGATAAAATGTAGCGCAATATCATCTGGACATTGTACCATGTTCATAGATGTACTGGCAGATCTACATCCCTGTGCTCCTCTTGCACAGTACTTCCAGTTTAAACTGGGGTGGGCTGGCACTTTGTTCAAGAACCCACCAGTTCTGCCTCTGGCAACTTGTTTTCTCTTCTTTATGCTGGCAGAAGACTTGTGTGGTGAACCCAGTCAGGGGACTGATGTGGGTTAAAACTAAACTTTTCTCTTTTTTGGCTAGGTTAGTTTTAATTGGTTTTGGTTCACCACATTATTGCACAAATATTTGTGCCAGAAGATGGGAATGTGTGGCTTGGGGACAGCAAGACTGCTAATTTTGGCAGCAGCACCAACTTTCCCATGATTTACTCAAGGCCCCCCTGCACTCAAGGCACTTTTGCCACACTGTCCTCAGGCAAAATGATAAACTCTCATGATGTGGGTCTTCTTTTCTATGTTCTCATTTAGTTTGCTTATCAAATGTTTTTGTGCATAATAGATGTGGTGCTGATTTAATCAGCTAGTACTATACATTAAAGTAATTTACGGTTTCAGTACATACTATTTAAACAGACATATTTAGCATATTGATTTGTGCTTTCTGCAGTGTTTCTCAAACCCTTTTCATATTATCCTCCAGGAGAAAATACTGGCCCTGGTGCAACTTTCAAGCAGTGAGGAGCCAGCTAGTGACAGAGCACAGGAGGCAGGCAGCAGGAAATGGCAGGAGACAGCTATGAATGTGGCAAGTGGTGAGAGATAGTGGGGAAAAGTCTTAAGGGATCAAGAAAATCTGTCAACAAGCACCTTTTAGATACCTACTACTGGAGCTTGTTTCTCTGGCCTGATGCCAGCCTCAGAGGTGATGTCTTGGCTCAGCAGCCTTAGACTCTGCTTCTGCATTTATTTATTTATTCTTTGTCTGAAATCTTGGTGAAGGCCTGTTTTCTGGCCATGGTCCCTTTGTTAGCCATCTTGTCCTGGCTGCCTGTGTTAACATGTCTGTTGTACTGTCATCATAAATATTCCGTAGTGACTGCCTTTTAAGGCCTCTTTTGTTTCATTAATAAGTAATTAATTTTAAAATAATATTAGAAAACACACTACCTGATGATGGTCTACGTCAGCTCAAGTATCAAAAGGGACTTGCTGTATAACAACTTTGCTGTGAGTTCACTACTTTGCTGTGAGTTCATCATACTAGCATTGCTGATCTGTTGAAGATTGAAACTAATGATACAAAAAAATTATCACCAAGGTTAATATGTTGTTATTTGGAAAAGAGGGCTAGGCTTTCAGTGACTGAGTATGAGTGTGAAATTCATCTCTTCCCTTACTGACTTCCTACGCTGCAGCTAATCTGACCTACCTGAGCAGTTGAGACCTGCTCCCTTTGATTTCCACTCTGATGCAGATGGCAGCAAAAGAGACTGTTCAGTCTTCTCTTCCCTCCTATTATAAGATCAGAGGTTCTCTGCTCCAGCAAAACTCTCTCACAGACACAAATATAACCAGGAACACACATGCCACAGTTTCATTCCTACTCTTTGTGAGAAAAGTAGCAGCACTGCTGGCTGGGATTAGAAAAAGGCACAGCTTGCTTTCTGTGTGCCTCAAGAAGCCCTGCCACACTAGGCTGAACAGCTGTGCAAAGCTGGGCATAAAACAAGCATTACAGTTTCACCACCATCTAAAAATTTTTATAGCATGCCTGTTTACGCTGGGAGTACTTCTGTAGTGTGAAGAGATCATCCTCAGTGTCAGGACTTCCTTTGTGTTGGAATAGAATTATCAAAGGGACTTGCACAAATGGCAATACACGCAGAAAGGAATCTTGCCGTTGTATTCTGGTGACCATTTGGGAAAAGATTTTGATTATCTTGTGTGTTTTGTTTTTCATTCTTGTAGTCCTTGTTAAAACTGCTTACACCCACTCAAGGGCAGCTAATCTCTTCTTGAGAGCAAAAATAATCTAGAAGATGGAAAAGATTGAAACAAAGGGCTGGTCGTGGTAGGACTCACAGAAAAGAGATACTGCAGACTATTTCAGCACAACGTTGTATGTCTAGCTTCATAGCTAGACATGTAACATAGGCATATAACCCCTTGTTTTTGCCTGTAGTATGCCTGGGTATCTTGTCATGGATGAGGTGCAAGAATATGGATTCTCTTGCTTCTGTCATTCTTGAGGTTTCTGTTGGAGGACATACTATCCACATAGTGAGATGTCTCTCAGGAGATTGCTGTACAACTGAGCAGAGCTTGGGGGCAAACTACAAGAATTCATTGCTTAGCAATTGCCTTGGCAGTTAGAGGGGAAAAAAGTCAACATGTGCAGTGTGGTAGGGGGAAGACTGATGAGGAGCTGCCTGGAAGAGTTTGCAAGAACCCATGCTAATATGAGGTGCTTGACATCAGGGAGCTTTTTAATCTCTTTGGCAAATGTGTGACAAAAAGGTTAGACGTTGGAGTCAGCAAAGTTGATATGTAAATGCCATTTGTTAATTCAGAGTAGTAACTGGAACATATTAATGTGATAGAGAATGCAAAATCATCAGTATTCTGTTTATGCTCAGTGGTCCTCTAAAAGGTAGGCCCTACTTGAAAGTTGTTTAGCTTCTGCAGGGGCTCACTAGGGAGATTGTCTGATCTGTGTCATTCCAGAGAGTGGGCAATGGTGAGCCTTCATATCTCTGCAGAACTGGAGACTTTATTATTTGCTGTAAAAGAAAAGGAGAAAGTGTGAAGATAAATTATGGTTCTTGAAGTAAATGTTAAGGGCTCCATTCCTGTAGCTTTTTCTGATAGTTTTGCAGGCTGCAGTACAATGCCTAGACAGCATTGTGTATTTATCACCCATCATTGGTAGTGACAACTAAAACTGATATGTGGTGTATTGATCATTTAAGGGTGGGGTTTTTTTAATGTATAATCAAGGTCAGGTAATAAAGCAGGGACAGGTTATACTCTGGATTGCTTGTTACAGTTCTTGAAGAAAAAAAAGTTGTTGGTTATTGTATCTTCTTTGTGTCACTGTTATTTAATTTAACATGTGCTGTTGTGTTCTAGGCATTAACCTGTCTGAAAAAACAAGCTGCCTAGGCACAAGACATTGGAGATGGAAAGCAGCTATTGCACATTGCTAGAATTAACTTCAAGCCTGACATTCAAGGATCTTAGAAAGCTGCCTCTTCGAAAATGGAATGTGACTTTTTTTCAAAAAGGCAAACAGTGCCTACTGCTGTTTGGGCAGAAAACAATCTGGTTGCCCATATGTATTCAGTAAAACAGGGCTGAGATGAACTTAGAATTCTGCGAGTTTCTAATTCCATGTGCATTGGCTTTGTACCCGTCTTTGTATTCTGGTGACCATTTGGGAAAAATATTTTGATTGTCTTGTGGTTTTTATTTTTTATTCTTGCAATCCTTGTTAAAACTGCTTACACTCATCCAAGGGCAACTAATCTCTTTTTGTTGTTGTTGTTTGGGTTTTTTGGTTTTTTTTTTAGATTTGCTTCTGTGTATATAGCGCTTCTGTCAGGAAGTTAGTGTTAGAAAAGAGAGAAGCTTGGTCTGTTTGTTCTCAGTGTAAATCAGTGCAGTACTGGTATTTTAAAATTGTGATTCTGCTCTCAGTCAGCAGGAAGAATTACTTCAGACATAATCATAGATGCAGATATCACCTTCAGAGGGGCACACTTGCATATTAACAGGCTTATTATGTTTGTTATACACAGTATTGTTGCCTTTTAGAGACAGTTGTCTAGTAGTGACTTAGTCTTTGTCTAAGCATATGTTTTATATTGATAGGTGGTAAAATTAAGGCTGTTTATTGAAGGACTTCATTTCCTTGGTCTCTATTCTAGCTTTCTGTTCCTCCCATATTTCCTTTGGGGTTTTTCTTTTTTTTATCTTGTGATCTTGATGATCAGTGGGGAAAATAATGGGATAAAGTTAAAGCTAATACTTCTGCAGAGATTTGTGTTCTCCTGTCTCCCACCCAATAGTGCGAAGTGTGGCCTGAGAAACTTCCCACTGTATAGTACTGACTGAAATTAGTTTTGGGAGTTAAATCAGCCACCTACATAGGAGTTAATTGTATGGGTTGGACATGGTAGTTCAAATGTGTATTGAACTGATTATTAGGTGGGACAGTTCTCTAAGCATAAATAAAATCATTAATTTTGGTGTCCTTAAAAATTTTGCAGTGTGTCAGATGTTAAGCATGTTTTGATTTGTTCCAGTAGCCGGATCGAGCTGGGAGATGTGACGCCACACAACATTAAGCAGCTGAAGAGGCTAAACCAGGTCATTTTTCCTGTCAGCTACAATGACAAGTTCTACAAGGATGTACTGGAGGTTGGCGAACTAGCCAAATTAGGTACAAGTGTTCTTGCCAGTAATTGTGGGCTGTGGTGACAGAAGTGCTCATCATTGCTGTCCATAATGGTTTTGAATAGCAGCTCCTTCTATTTTGTTGGTTTACATAATGAAAAATAACTGTTTGGGAACCTCCAAAAAACAGCAGTCCCAACCTCAGAGGGTTTGTGTTCTAAATAGATTACATCCCACTGGGAATAGGCATGTTTTCTGTTCCACCAGAGAACTGTTGTGTGCTGCCAGCTTACCTCTTGATGTCATTACTGAGTGGTTTGAATGGTAATAAGCAACCACTGTGTCAGAGCACCACTGATAACTCCAATCAGAGTGTGAATCCACAATATATAATATTTTATCTGGATGGGAGAATTAGCAGGACGGGAGGGAGGGAGGAAGGAAGGACTGGGGTGTAAATGAAGTACCTGTATGCACATTTTGAGATTTGTGACTGATAACCCTTTGTTTCCCTCTCTGGCAGCCTATTTCAATGATATTGCAGTGGGAGCAGTGTGCTGTAGGGTGGATCACTCCCAGAACCAGAAGAGACTCTACATCATGACACTTGGATGCCTGGCACCCTACCGAAGGCTAGGAATAGGTAAGGAGAGAATCTCCTTTTGTATCTGAGTCATCAGAGAAACCAGATTGCTGTGCTTTAGATTTTTAGCCAAGTTAGTGCATTTTTAGACCACTGATTTCTTTGGAAGGGACTTGGAGGAAAGAGTATGGTTTATGATGTACTCTTTTCCATGCCTTTCAGAAATGGACCTTTTGTAGAATTTTTAATTCAGGATTTCAGATTATTTTAATCATACTATGATGTAAATACTCTGCCTCAATATATGTGAAAATTGATGCAGAGAGATGTGAAATAGTTTGTTAGCAGTATGTAGCCAGTGTGTGAGTCATACATAAGTCCTTCATTGGCTTCTCCATTCGCTCTTCTAAATATAGGAGGTTTATGTTTATTTTGTCTTTACCACTACTGATTATTGCTGCTCAGGGGTAGTACCTGCTTTCTGTCAACACTGCATTTAGTTCTTTGCTTCACACTGCAAATGCATAGGCCAGATTAATCAAGACCTCACAGTAACCTGTTTGCTTTGACAAACTGGAATGAAAAGATAACCTTATTTTAAATTATTTTACTAGGTCTTTGGTAGGAACACTTACCAGTGCTCTCACTGCTCTTTACATTGTTTTGACCATATTTTGAGGTGAGTTTGAGACCTTGAAGCTAGTATTAAAATATGCTTCTGGGCTGTTGTGGGGGTTTTTATTTTCATCAAAGAAACAATGAATTAGTTTGTGAGCAGTCAGAGAGATGGTGAAATACTTAGACATCATTTATTTGCCTTTCCTACTTTTCACAAGCTCTGTCATTTTGGTCTACCCGCAGTTAACCTGCCTCTCTTTAAGAAAGCACCTACCAAAGTATTTAATTGTGCCCTTCTGATTTTCTTAATTATCTCTTTACCTTTCCACAGGAACTAAAATGTTGAATCATGTCTTAAACATCTGTGAAAAAGATGGCACTTTTGACAACATCTATCTGTAAGTAAACAAGTTACACTCGTGCATTTTGAGAGATAGAGGTATATATGGAAGCAAAGGGAGGGATATCCAAGAGCATTTTTAGTATGTATTTCAGTGAGGTCATGGAACATCTTGTACGTACTAGCAAGAAAGCTAGGGGTCATGTTCTGGGCTTGTTGTGTGATGCTGAGAAAACCAAAAGTTTACTTGCTTTGCAAGGGCTTTTTCACATATGCTAAATTTGAAATTAGTTTAGTTATAAAATTATGTTCTAGAGCAAAATTACACTGTACGACCAAAAAAAATCTTTTTAGAAAGGATTTTATTTTTATCCTACAATGTCATCTTCAGAATGGAAAATACTGCAAGTCTTGCATGCAGTTTTGATGCATTTGCCATCTGTTATGACAGCGCTCTGTGGGTTAGAACTTCACATCAGAGATGCTTGTGAGCACTCAAAGTTTACATTCAGTAGTAAGGCTGAACTGCTATTCCAATTCTTGCACACTGCCAGGTCAGCTATTTATGCAGCAACACAATAAACTAGATCAGTGCCCTGACCCAGCTGGGGAAGCTGTTTTCAGTTTTGTTTCTGGGTGTTGTTTGTGGTTTTAATGTGTTTTGGGGTTTGTGGAAGGTTTTCTTGTGGTTTTCCTTTTATTTTTTTAATCAACTGCACATCTGCATAAGCAGTTGGTATGATGCAGATAAGAGAACAACCACTAGGGTAGAGGACAGCCATCTCCAATAGGTCCCCCTGGAAACAGAGCCTGGTGTCTGTGTGATTACCAAGTGAGCTGATGCAGTTTTTGGCCTGATCACTTCTCTGAGCCAGCTTCTTCCTTGTCCATCACGGCCTGCTTACACCACTACAAGCACAATGCACTGCTAGGGATAGTCCCACTGCAGATATGGCTTGGATGGACTTGTCCTGCCATAGAACTACACCCCCAACTCTCGCCAGGGCTCTTGAAGAGTGAGGAATGTTTCATACACTGGTATCGCTATAAATGGAGCAACTTTCCCCTCAAGCTTAGCCCACCTCTGCCATGAAGGTGCAAAGTCTTCCATGTCTTCTACTATCGTTGCTTTGTGCCATCCCTGTAAAAGAAGCATGTACTTCAAAGAGGACTCTGAGTAAAGCTGCTTTTGGCTTGTATTCCGGCTCTCCTGCCTCCGAAGTGATAATGAACTCCCTCAGATGCCTGCTAACCCTAAAGCTTGGGATAGAGGCTTTCCTTTTGGCATTTGCACACTACTGTGTGCACAGCAAAGGGACTGTTTGCTGGTTTTAATGCATAAAACCAAATCCTTCATAATCCTTCTTTACACTTCCTAGAATAAGGATTCTGGGATGACAATAAATAACCCACAAAATTGGGTATAACAAAGGTCTTTCAGTGGCCCACTGATTTTATTACTGTCTGTTACTTGTGAATCTTCTATCTGAACATATTGTTTATGCAGCTTAGCACCCAATTTGACATCAATGCCTAAATTTGTCATTATTATAAAGTTCCCTTTTAGCTATTTGGTGCTTACTGGGCTTAGCACTAAGATCTTTTGTTTTGCTGTTGCTTCCAGAGTCACTTTGAGTCTATGGTTATTCAGCGTGTTGTCATGACAAGTGAGCTTGTGCAGTGTCCACTGAATTTTGGGAGTGCTTAATGAATGTCTTGTGAGCCAAACCTTTTTTTTTTTTTTTAATAAAACTTGTGCAAATAGATGTCCTAGTCACGTAGTATGAATTACTGATGTCTCTTTGGTTCGGAGGCCTTGAACTCTTGAAATGTGCTAGCAAAATCTGTAAAACTTGGGAAAATAGATAAAAGGGGCTTTGTAAATCCATAGGGCTTCTTTGTGCTGCCCTAGCTTTTTTGTAAGGAGAGAGGGATAGTTAGAAATGAGGTGTTAAAATCATATCAAACAAAATTGCCAGTTTTATGTTGGGATCACCACTCAGACAACTCTTTTGGTCATCTGAGGAGTGTTACTACAGGATGTTAAAGTTGGCTCCACAGTGAAACTGTTATGTATTTCCACAAAATAGCTACCATTTTCAGGTTAAGAAGAATTGACATTACTGCGTTAGTAATGCTTCGGTTTCTTTGTGCTATCTTGTGTTCCTTAAAAGAGCTTTACTGAGAGGAAACATTTGTTACTATTGATTGCCATGGGCCATCCAGGAGCTGAGTGTTAGCTCAGAACTGATTTGGCAAAACCAGAATTTCCAATCCTCAATTTACAGCACTGTTCCTGTCTATAGACAGCTGGAACAGCAAGAAGGAGCTAGATAGCTCCTTTTCTTCTCTTGCCTTTGGCCGTTCTGGGTGTGGAGGCAGAACACTGATGATACCTGTTGCTCTCTCCTGCTTTCTCTCCCAGGCATGTCCAGATCAGCAATGAGTCCGCAATTGACTTCTACAGAAAGTTTGGCTTTGAGATCATTGAGACGAAGAAAAACTACTACAAGAGGATAGAGCCCGCAGACGCTCATGTGCTGCAGAAAAACCTCAAAGCCCCTTGTCTTGGCCAGAATGCAGATGTGCAAAAGACCGACAACTGAACAAAAGCCCAGCGGACACTTTCTTGCACTTGCTTGTCGCCAAATAAGGAAAGAGAGGCCTCTTGAATTTTTTTTTTTGAACTCCACCCCTTCATCTTAATTTTTTTTTTCTTGACCTCTCTCCAACAAAATGTAATGCTTCTTCCAAGGATTGTCCAATCATGTTTGGGGTTGGGTTTTGGTTGGTTTTGGGGGCTTTTTTGTTGTTTTGCTTCTTTTTTTTTTTTTGTTGGTTTGGGGGGTTTTTTGAGCTCTCCTTTCTGGTGGGGTTCTTTTTGCAGAGGGTTGTTTTTTTGTTTTCTTTTGGGGTGGGAAAAGGTGTGCAGATCTCTTTTAAGTTTGAGGTGTGGAGGGCTTGAGCAGGTTATCCTGATGACAAGTTTCCTTCAGAATTACTCTTTCAGTAAGCAGAATGTAAATCCAATGGGGGGGAAAAGGCAAAGCAATATCTTGTCCTTTGACTCCTACATTATCGTGTTTTTTATAACCTACAGGGTACTTTACTCTCCCCCAACCTTTGAATGTTACTTCAGTACTTCCCACTCTTTCTCTTAATCCCCCCGCCTCAAAAAGGTATATTTAGTTCTTCCCAATATTTTTGAGTATGGCTTTTTCCTCCATCTTTTGCTGAGAAGGGCGGGCTACTTTACCATACCTTTTCACTCTGCCTGGGCTGATCTTTTTGAATGCTTTTTTTAAATACTCCTCACCCAAGCTGGTGCTACACTTCTTAACTGAGAGGAGGGTTTAGAGTGGTCTTTGTTTCCTCTTATTTTCATTTACCCAACTCCCAGCAGACTTCTGCCAGAGTAAGAGCTAGATCTGGTACTGGCAGGAGTAACCTTCTAAAACTACAAATCCTGAGGTAAGACCTTTGCTTTAAAAATGGGTGAAATGCTGTAGGGCTCATTGAGAGTTAGTTTTATCTGTGTTGTTGGGATGGGAAAAGTGACTGTGACCACCTTACCAGCTTTGATCGCATAACCAAGCACCTGTCTCCAATTTGTTACAGCTACTAAACCTGTGGTGACATATTTAGAGATGAGGCAAGGGTTGAGGAAACCAGGCAGCAAGGCTGAGAAGGCAGACGTGAATCTGACCCCAGTCACGCAGCTTTGCAGTGGTCTCCTGGATTTGCTTGGGGTTGGCTTGGCTTGCTGTGTTTTTATGCTCCTTCGGGAGGAGGTGGTAGAGAACTGCGTGGTTTTCTCCTTTGAAGATTATTTTCCCCTTTCCCTGTTCAGTAGTAATAGTGCAGTTCTCCTCTTGTGGGAGGGTGTTCGTGGAGCACCGGAGAAAGCAACATATATTAGAGCATTTTATGGGTTTGGAAAATAGGCTGACTGGCTTCTTCCTAGTACTGTAACGTCGAGGCTACAGTAAACTACTAAGCTCTGCTTTGCATCCTTTCATGCTTTGTTTGCGTGAATATCAGTGCTACTTTCTATGCACTGTTGCCAGCAATTTTATGTATGCCAATATAAATACCAACTTGAGCTTGGACTCTTCTCCAAGCACCTGGGAAAGTGCACTGAGCTGAGACAACACCAACCTGCCCCATCCCCCAAGTAGATGCTGAACTGCATTCCTTTCCTGTTTGCTTTTTAAAGTTTAAATCTGCATCTTGAATTCATCCGCTCTGAAAACCTCCAACCTGTAGTGTGCATTGCAGCACACATCTGGTTAGTAGGTGCTGTCCAGTCATTCGAAGGTGACTTGGGAACCAAGGATTCCAAGATGGGAGTTGTGGTGAGGCAAGGGATGGCACCCCTCATCGTACATGATGTGGTCTCTGATACTGGGGAATGACCATATGAGCTGCTACAGAATTAGTTCTTCTTTCCCAGAGGTGTGTAGCATTTGTTGGAGGCGTGCATCTTGACTGGCCTATGCTGGAAAACAGCTACTTCATTTGCTGGGTTTGCACTAATTGTGTCTCTGGGACGGGCAGATGGGTAACAACAATAGCCACTCTGCATGGCCTGAGCACCTGTGTTTGCAACACTTGGTGGCAGACTCTGGCTGGAAAGATGCAAACGGTTCCCTTGGCCAGAGGCAGCCTAGTTTTGATAAAAGCTTATTTTCAGTAGGGCTAGGACCTGCTTATGGTGGTTATGTTGGCAGTCCCAGCATCTTTCTAGAAGGGGGTGTATTGAAGCACAATTTGCTTGTCATATGCCAACATAGTTTCCCTGGCCATCTGTAGACCAAACCAAGAGAAGTATGTGGAGGGAGAGAGAGATAGTATTGTATTTGAGGATGTTTGTGCAGCACAGCTGTAACTCAGACCATAGCTGCCTCTGGTGCCAAGCAAAGTGCTCTTCATTCTTCTAGAACTAAGTGGTAAGTGTTTGGGTTGGGTAGATGGGTGTGGGGATATGAACTCTTAGGATTTGCTGTTGTCGTAGGCTTCCACAAATCAGTGTGTTTCACAGACAGTTTTCCTTCAGGTTTAAAAGTACGAGTCTGATGTCTGAACTTACTTGGATTAACCTTTGTTTCTGTCTCTTTTTGCTTTGGGCTGCCATCATTCTATGAATGTATCCATGAAAACAATTCTTAAAGCTCCTACTCCACAGCAGACCTGCCTCATTGTAACTTCTGATAAAATGTTTTGTAGGAGGTGGAAGAGAGAGTTACCACAAACGTAAGACTCCTTTTCCCAGGCTATTAATCCTGGAAAACAGTTGTTGAATCTTGCATACAAGGTTTAATCTGAATCTCACAGAAAGCTTTGTCCCGTGTACATGGATAAAGGGCAAGTTGAGGGCCAATGGTTCTGGGTGACAGAGTTGTATTCTATTAGTATATCAGCCATAGTGAGTGAGGGAGGGGAGTGCTGTATCTTAGTGCTGTTACCCAGAGACATTGAAATTGTGTCAAGTATGGGCTTACTGCAGAGAACTTTAGTTACTTTGGTTGTTGCTGCAGCAGCACATCCCTTTAGCTTGAAAATAACAGCTTATGAACAAGTAAATTTTTCAAAAGTTGGGAGTTTCAGTGGAGGGAAAAAAATACCAGCACTTCCTGTTCTGGATGAACATCTAGCAAGAAAAATATGTGACTAACAGCATTAGAGTGTAAATTGTGTATATACGAGTTATGCCTGAATCTCTGCAACTGGTTTTGTCATGCATCGGTTGAAGTATGAAGATATTTTCTACTAAAAGACTCCTACTAGAGGAAACCATGGTACAGGAGGAAAAGAATCATCCAGAAGAGAGATCCCTCGTTTTTGGAAGGGGGAAGGGGGAGAATTTATTTTGTGTGTACAGAAACTGGCTGAGTTTACATGATGCAGCTAATGGTTAAACCTGCCAACTAAATACGACATACTGTTACAATTGAAACAAACTTATGTGATATTTCGTTATATCTTGATGGTGCCCTCTGTCTAGTAAAAATTTGATTCCCCAAATTGTTTTATTCTCCCCTGTGTTGTAATCCAGGGTCAGCTGCTATGCACAAAGTCTGTGTTTTGAAAAGTGTTTGCTGACTTGGATGTTTCTTTTGAATCTGCAACTGCTTCCTGATTAATTTGGCTAAGACCACCCCTGGTCTCTTGAGTTAAGATTTAGTCAAAGGTATGCTGTTATGCAGTTTACAGATGCATTCTCAATGTTACAAGTTAAGTTGCAGGGGGAGCAAATTCTTTACAATAAGGTGGTCCATTTCTAATCTATATCATTGCCCTTGTTGTACATCAGGAGCATGTTTTTGTTTTTCTCAAACTCTTTAGAAATACCGTTCAGAATAAACGTGCACTATTTGAGTTATGTCATTTACAACTTGTCATGCGCATTTTTTTGCAGTCCAGCTGTTTCCCTCTGAAGTCAGAGACAGAATGTTCCTCAGATGTTTCATAAACTGTGTAATTTGATTTCTAACATGAACTGTGTGTTGGGCTGGTATGATGAGTGCTAAGGGTGTCTCACAACTGAGTAGAGTGAGGTCTGTTTGTTTGTCTTCCCTGAAATTATGAGCCTTTTCTCAGAAAACCTCTGTCTTGTGGGGTGGAGGGGAGCATGGGAAGAGGAACTGTCCTGGAATAATTTTGCATTGATTAATCAGACATCTTGGAACAAACAGACCAGGTGTCAAGAATGGTCCTGGGCTTTGTAGGTTAAATAATTTAACTTTTCAAATTAGCTTCTAGTTAATACAAATCTCGACAACAATCTTTGAAAAACTATGGTCTGTACTTGAAAAAGTAACTGGTCTTTAGATGCAGCAGGTACTCCCATGCTGACTTTTCTCAGATATTTAAGTAAAACTCATCTCTCTTCTTAACTATTTGAGTCTCTTCTGTTGAAGCCAGTTTTTGTCCGTAGTTTCATTCTGCTTCTCTCCTGCTTTGAAGTGCCATTTATGGGATAAAAGAAATGTTTCCTAAGTTCTACGGAGTGCTCTATTTAATTCCTCTGGAAAATTCTTTCTCAGTAACAGAGTTGCTGCATTCATTAAAATAGAGTGCAGAGGCAAAGCTTAGGCTCTGAAACTTGTCTGTAGTCTTGGGGTGCTGTGACCAGCTGTCTTCCCTGACCTCTGCTAGAGGGCCAGGAAGGCACAGCTGGAGCTACCAGAAGTTCATCACTCCAGCCTTGCCAGCAGCTGCAGAGGCTGCAAAGCTTCTGCTGTCCTTAAACTGCTGCAGCTGTTCTCCAAACCACTCAGGTTTTATTGATCTCTGTCACGTTTCTTTCCTTCTCCACCCTCAGCCCAGTCACCTCTCAAACAACTTGCACAATTTTAGATAGTTCAGTTACTCCTGTACAGAGGAACTAGCAGTTACCCTGGTCATTTGTGTTGCCCATTCCCAAAGCTGTGCCAGTTCTGCAGGGAGTTCCATTCCCCTCCTTGCATTCAAAACTTGGGTATTTACAGGGCCCCTGTAATGACTCAAGGTGTGTTATCTCTTAGTTTTAACAGTTTGTTTTGTTACTGATGTGATTACTTAAAGAACAATGACCACACCAGGATCTAGTGACTGAGTGTTAAGTCAAGTCATTCACTTCTTGAGAAGAAGTGGGATTGCTGTTTTATTCCCACACTGGGTACATCACCATATTTACCTGTGCTGGAAATAATTTGCTGTTACAGACTCCAGTCGCTCGACATTAGAAGGTCCATCTGTCACTCCTCATTCTTACTACTTTTTACTTCACTCTACTTCCTTTTCTAAAACAGTGCTGAGGAGTACAGACCCCAGCACAAATCTTTGACTCCACTGCTGACCTTCCACTAGTGTGAAAACTGATCTTTTATTCTAGGCACTGTGATTCCTGTCTTTTAATCAGTTTGCTGTTCCTGTGAGGATACTATCCTCTGATCCAGCAGGATCTTAGATTACTTAAAAGATCCCTGTCCAAAACCTCTTATGTGCAGTGCTTTTGAGTATCTACCAAACTGAGCTGTCAGGTGAGTGTTGTGATCTGTTTCTGGCAGTATTACTTTCCTTTCCATAGGGATTCTCCAAATCTACTCAACCCATCTAATCCAGATGCTTTGTGTGGGACAAATGACTTGCCTTATGCTCTTTTCTCTTGCCCCTGAAGAGGCATCAGTTCAAATAGATAATGGAAAGGTTACTAGATCCCTCTCTTTTTATTCTGCTGCCTTTCCTCCTCCCCAGTGTTTCAATACTGTAAAAAGCAGTCAGCTTTAATTAGCTGTATCACATCATACAGACTTAGGCCAGTACTGCTCACTGAATTACTGCATCCAAAAGTCACTACAGCCAAGAACTGGAGGGGGGGGAGAGGAGGAGGGGGGGAAAGGTTTCAAAAGATTGCAGTCAAGTTCTTGTTTGACTATCTGAAATAAAGCTTCAGAAAGTCTTTACCTGTCACATTAATAGCAAATTATCTGTTCAATGTAAAGCTTTTCTAAGTATTTTTACAAAAGCTGTTTGTTTTGGCTTAAGCATCTTGCCATACAACTGCAAGTCTATATTCTCCAGCAGAAACAGTCTCCTGATACTTAGAAGGTTCCTGTTGTATGTGATTTCACCTGTGGAGTTTTGCCCACTGCTGGATTTTTGCCACTGTGTTTCAGATATCTCACCCTGTACTGGTATTGACCATTTATGAGCTCAAACACTAGAGCATAACAGGGTGGCAGAAGGTAGACTTGGTTTTGCTGCTTTGAACATGGGCTGCCTTTTTAGTGAAAATCTTCACAGAGAAAGCACACTACCCTTTAAAAGAGAAAAAACCCAACTTGATTTATATTGGAATAAATTGATGGAGCGGTGGTATTTCAGATTTTGTCTTCCATTTTGGTTGTGTCATACCAGAACTAAAGATTAGGAAAACCAAAAAAATGCACTTACATTTATACTTTACACTGTGAATCTGCTATTTATAGTAACTTCAGGATTTCTCTGCAATACCTGCTTGGGCTTTAACTTTCTCCACAGCTGGCAAATGGGTCTTCCACTTAATGTCAGCTGCAAGGTTATTTTGCGAGCAGCAGCTATTCAGAATAAAATGGTTTGGGTTTTTTTACATCTGATTGCTGCTATGACTCATTTCATCAGCAGAAGAGTTCTTGGGCACTGCTTCAGAAACTTGTCCCTGCTCTGCCTTATGTTTTAGGAAGGTGTATGGATACAAGATGCTTTCTGGGGAAAAGGCATTACGTTTTCCACAAAGCCTGAACATCACAGCTCTGCCCTTTTAGGCTGTGTCAGAAGGAAGAGGCTGTGCAGGCTCCATCATCTCCTAGAGGTGAGCAGAGGTACCACGAGAAAGCTGGGGCTGTTCAGCCTGGAGAACCTTCCAGTGTCCAAAGGAGGATACAGGGAAGCTGCAGAGGGACTCTTCAGCGGTCACTGCAGAGACAGGACAAGGAGCAACGGGTACAAACGGCGAGAGGGGAAATTCAGGTAAGATATTAGGGATAATTTTTTTACTGTGAGAGTGCTGAAGCGCTGGAACAGGCTGGCCCTGGAAGTGCTCAAAGCCAGGCTGGGTACCCTGGTCTGGTGCGAGGTGCCCCTTTCCACGGCAGGGACACTGGAACTGGATGGTCTCTGAGGCCCAACCCCTCACCGTTGTATGATGCGCTTGTACAACATAGTTTGTACTTGTCAAACGTAAGAGTGCCAGAGCAAGAGCGTGTCCGGACACCTGTGGAAGGGCAGGGCTGGAGACGGGGAGCTCCCTCGTTACGGGTGTTGGCAGGAGGCACAACCTGAGGTGGCGGGGAGTTGACAACGACCCAGAGCCCCTCGTTTAGCGGCTACGAAACCACCACGCTTCCCTTCAGCTCCGCTTTCGCTCGTGAGGGAGAGGCGGATGGAGCGCCTTCCTGCCCAGCATGGAGCGTGTGGCAAAGCCTTGTGTGAAAAAAAACACCTGCCCAAGGGTCAGCGGCACACAGACAGACAATGCCCCACAGCCGCCCCCTCACGCCGTGCCCGCGGCCCCTTTAAGAGACGCCGCGCGCCCCTCGCCCCGCCCGCCCCGCTCATTGGCCGGCCGCCGTGCCGCTCCCCGCCACTTCCTGTTTCGGCCACCTTAGCTTGTTGACGCCGGCCTCTGCCGCTGCGGTCCGCGATTGGCCCGCGCCGCCAGCGTTTGCGGCGGCGATTGGCCCGCGCCGCCCGCGACCCGCCCACTTGAGGGCAGGCAGGGCCTTCCCCGCGCTGATTGGCCGGCAGGTTGCGGGCCGCGCGCGGTGATTGGCGGCGGCGGGGGCAGCAGGGTGGGCTGCGCGGGCGGGCTGTGGCGCGGAGGCGGCTCTGGCGCTGGCAGTGGCGGCTGTGGCGGCTGTGG
>JAWWMO010000001.1:25734219-25757692 GCA_035047845.1 Dendrocincla fuliginosa | reverse complement strand
TGAATTAAAAAATTTGACACACAAACTCTCTGGATGCCCTGCACATTTCAGCCCTAGGATATTTTGCACTCCATGTCGGTAGGGTCCTCAGGAGAGAGCAGCCAGCCAGTATAGCATGTGTTTGACACAGCTATCAGAGAATCACTGGATACCTCCTCGGGACTACATGCAGTTTTATAAACAGATTATATGTGATCCTTTGTAGTTGCAGAACAAAAAGAGCTCAGCTTAAAACCAAAGCACTGAAGCAAAGAACAGTGTTCTGGCTATATTGTAGCCAAAATGAATGTTTTTATGTTGTAAGTCTAAACTGGTTATCAGGCCCTGTGACGAGGTACTGTTCTTTGAATAGAGATTTCATTTGTAGATAAGGTCACATCAGAAAGCTGAATTAGACTGGCTTCCACTGGAACAGGTTGTCCAGGGAGGCTGTGGATGCCCTGTCCCTGGAGGTATTCAAGGCTAGGTTGGACGGGGCCCTGAGTGACCTGATGTAGTTGAAGGTGTTGCTGCCCATGGCAGTGGGGTTGGAACTAGATGATCTTTAAGGTCACTTCCAACCCCAACCATTCTATTAATCTGTGGTTCTATGATCTGTGGTTCTATGATTTACAGCTGCTACATTTGTCTAGTTGGTCTTTGGTGTTTCAAATACAATTTTCATATGTGGATGGATTCCTCAGTTAAAAATAGTCATCTTGGTTGCAGTATTGAGAGACCATGATGATTTACATGTTACAGCTTTTTTCAGGAAAAGAATTATTTGTTCCTTAAGCAACACGTTTCAAGGTTTAGCTTACCAACAGATGGTAACAGATTGCACTGGAGTGGGAGAGGACTCACTCAGCCTCAGCTGTGGTGCAGGCAATCTTTGTCATCTAATACAGGTAACCTAACCCACACAGAGGGGATGACCTGTATTAGGAGGAAGTTGTCTGCAGTTCACTTTGTATCTCCTTAGCTTTCACCATCAACACAGACTTGTAACTCCTTCGTCAAGCACAGCAAAATCAGATACCTATCTTCTCCTTGAAAATAATTTTCTGGTTTGAAGTGTGCTGTGATCACTGGGCATTGAAACCTTTCTGAGGTTTCTTAAGCAGATCTGGTCAGGAGTTCTCAGAATGACCCTATACCTCTGCTGTCCTGAAACTGCATATTAGTAAATGGCCACCGGCAATTATGTCTTTGATATTATGAAAATTACAAATGAAAACAAAAGCTAGTATATGAGTGAGGGAGAAAAAAGAACATTTTCTTTCTTGTTCTCTTGCATGTTCTTATATAAGAGCCTTAGTAAAACTTTATTGCTTTAAGTCAGCAGAAGAAGTACCAATGTTTATGAGTTAAGAGCTAGAGAAAACAATTCTGAAAGCAATGAAGTTTTTTCAGTTATTTGCAAAAAAAACCACCAAAAAAAGTTGTCCTGTGTAACAAATTTTAACTTATTTGCACTGGTTTTCTTTTCTTAATTTTTGCAGAAGCTCTGACAACAGTTTGGTTGCCCTGGGAAACTCTCAGCTGGTTTGCATCAGGAATGTGTATTCTGTGAAAAAGGGAGAGGGCTCCCTCCTGCCCTTTAGCCCCTCATGCATCTTCCCCAGCTAAGGGTGGAGTGTGCTGTGCCCGGGTCAGGGCCAGCCGGTCAGGCAGCGCACACGTGCTGCAGAGTTGGTCACAGACCCAGCTGCATCCAGCCTCTTACCTGCAGCGTCAGCACTGACCTCACTGCTGCTTCTCTGCCCAGTCCCAGGTTTTGTAAACATCTGAGAACTTCATGGCTTTCAGAGGTTTCATTTAGCTCAGTCACTGGGCACACCTGTGACTGTGATTAAGGGGCAAAGTAACAAGAAAACCTTGATTTCTTCAAGAAACCAAACTGAAAGATATCCAAGAGATTTTTACTCTTACCAGGAGTAGCAGCCATTTCCATTTCCCTGTATGGTTGTCTTAACAGACTAATTCAATAGGCAACAGTAGTTGATATACATAGGTAACAATCACAAAGGTAAGCTTTGAGTTATGCATCTTGCAATCATTTTATTAGGTAAATACAAAATTAAAATAGAAACATTCCAAGAGGGAATAAAGAAAGGGCAGTAAATCATGTCTCTTGATCTCAAGGGCACCTTGCTTGTGATTAAAATCTTGGATGAAGTGCCTCATTGAGGCTAGCCTTGTTCTAAAACATGCACGGAAGATTGGAAGAGTGAGCTCCAGGAGTTGCTCCAGTTGAATGAAGAAGACACTGTCTTGCAGGAAAAAAGCATTTGAGTAGTTATTATCTGTGCCTTGGAATTGATCTTAGCTGTAAATTAAGGCTAACTACATGAGGTGTACCAAACCAGTAAGAAGCATGAGATTTTAGCAATGTAACAACATAAATTTGCTGAAATATTTGAAGAGGAAGAAAGATTTGGAATGCTGGTAGCTTTACAGAGCATGTGTAGCTGCATATTAAAAAGATTCTTTCTGCCTCATACAGAAGAATGGAATAGCTTTGCTAATTTGAGGAAGGTTGAAAGGTATCAGATGTGAGTAATAATTTTATTTTTTAAAAATTAATATTAAATTTGGAAACAGTTCCTAAATAAGGAATGAAAAAATAATGCCAAATTAAATTATCTAAATTAACTTTTTCTTAAATCTGCTCAGTGCATCTTTTGATGAAAAGATTTCATAAAATTTTCTCAATAGTACCTGCAAAGGTGGGTGGTAGACAAGGAGACATTTAACCAAATTAAAGTTTTATACCCTGTGTTTCAGAACTACAGAGGAGATTAAGTTAAACTTAAATTTTCATAACATATCTTTTAATTTCTGGGATTGACACTGCATTTAAATGAAAATTAGTATTTTAGGTTGTCATTGTAAGAGCTATAAAGCTTGAGGAAACCTTAGTACTAAATAAATATAAATGTTGAATTGCTTTTCCTGATCTGTTTTTAGAATTTGGAATTTACTACATTCTCTCTGCAGAAGACATTCAGCTGAGTTAACTGAGTGTATTTGATGAAGGAACTCAAAATACACTTTCCTCTGAGCTTAGGAAGCGAATACATGTCTTTTGCTTTAGAGAATCAGTGAAGGAATCTTGCCATGGTTTACTTGGTGTGGAAGAAGTAATGAGAAACCCATTGTCAAAGCTCTGGTGATACCACAGCTGAGGGGAACAAATGGAGACAGTGTAAACATTATTCATCAGCCCATAGAAGTCTCCACCTAGGCAGCATTTTTATTTTCCTTTTAATTTGCAAAGCCCTTATTTTCAGCAGCTCTTAAGGAAACCACCTTCCTGGTGTTGGCAGCTCGAACTGTTTTGTGGAATATCAAGTAAAATGCAAAGGTTTTTGTCTTTACTGAGTAAGAATAGGAAGAAACAACTTAAATTCACCTTATTTCTTATGGCACAATTTTTCAGTAGAAACCCCAGAGCTGTACAGAAGTGTTGTTTAACAAACTTAACCATCTCTTTTCAGTGGAACTTGAAATAAATTAAATGGTTAATTAGATGATGTGTACCTCCTTGGTTTTTTTTCCCAGTCCCACAAAAGTACTTTGAAACTTCTGTATGAAATGGACTGTAGATCTCAGTGGACCCGAAGCATATAAAATGCAGATTTTAAGTAATGTTTGTGATGCTTATACACTTATGCTTGAAATGTGCAGAGGACAGCATCACTTGGAAGAAGCTTACAGCATAATTCAAAAAGAAGGTGGAGGAGTAAGAAAGAAGTGGGGTCTTTGACACGTAGTAAGGACTGCCCATCCTTTCTCAGGATCAAAAAAATCACTAAAAGCTGTATTGATAAATTTCAGCACAAACTTCCAGTAAGGCCCTGTCTATCTTCCTAAATACTATATACAGTGTATTGCTGAATCATTTAGGCATCTGCTCAGAGGAAGGAATAAGGCAGTTGGAAAACTGTGTAGATCGTGACTTTGGCAAAAAGGGGTGCTGCTGTTAGGAATAAGAACTTTGCTGAGGAGGCAGAGACCATGGGCAGAAGGAGCCTAAATACAGGACTATGAAGAATCCATGTCAGGAGGGAGAAGTGTGTGCTCTGACTTGGGGCAGGGTGAAGATATCACTGTGATGTGTTCTTGACTGTGCAGGGAGAAGCAAGTTGAGTCAGAGCATCTGTGTCTGTTATGGGAGGGAGTATTTGTGGGTAGGTGCTTCTTTATACCCTTTACCTTCACACAGTTGTGCTTCATGTGTAGCCCGGCATGGTAGCTGGCCATCTAAATTCACAATAATGCTTCCTTTATTAAATGCACTGTAATTCAGAAATAGTCCTTTGGTTCTCAAGCTGTATAAATTTGCAAGAGTAAAATGCTTGGTGAATACATTATTCCTTCAAAAATGCTAAGTTCCCCAAAACTAAGACCTTGGGTGTTTTTTTCATTCTGATTTCCAGCATGTTTGCCATGGTCTGGTAATGCCCAGTACCAGATACATCAACTCTATCCTTATAGGTGGTGCAGAAGTCAAGAAACAGGGTATGTGAGTGCCACATGATGCAATCCAGCATCTTCCTTTTTTTAAGCATTTGTTGAACCAGACCTGTGTCCATGTACTCTGTGCTCACATCCTCACTGAAAAGAAACAGCATTGTATACACTAAATTAAATTACCCTTTTGCCCCCTTGAGTATCCATTTCACCTGATACACAACATATTGTCTTAATGATGGGTGTAAGAGAGTGTAGTGTGTCCAGGTAGCTGCTCCTGGCTTTGCTGGTAGCCTTAAGGGATATAGATTCTGCTGGACTGCTTTGGCACAACTGGAAAAACCCTGCTGAAAAGGGGTGTGCTAACCTCAGTCTCTCAGTGTCTATGTGAGCATCTCTCTAGTTGCCACCAGCACCAAAGATGGCTGGGCTCTAACCAGATGTTTTTTTATTTTTGTTTTTATACTCAGAATTGCACATCTGCTAAACTCTCCCAGCTAACTCCTTCCTCATCACCTGGCACAACGAATGCAGCTAGAACAAGTAAGTACTATTGACCATCACCAGCTATACACAGGAGGGATAACTTAGAGATGCCTTGTGTGGGGAACTGGCTTTCCTGGCTTTCAGAGTTGTGAATTTCTACTAAATTGGAAGGACCTGGGATACCAACTGGATTAATCTTACTATGTACAAACAAAACCAAATTTGTTGGGGAATTAAGGTAATTTATGAGAATGCTCATGAAAGTGCTGAAGTTGCACCACTACCTTCTCCCACAGTACAAGACTGTTAACTCTGTCAGATGTTTTCATAATTTGGAATTTAGAGGATGGTCAGTGAGCACAGAGAAAGCAAATAGAAGGTGCTGTGCTCCCGTTGATGGGATAGGGAGGGCTGTGGTGACTGTTTCAGGTGGGCTGTATGTAACACCCACTGGGGCAATGGAATGCCATAATTCATCTCTGAGACAACTGTGTCCAGTCCTATGATGGTGTGAACACTTGTGTAGTTGGGGTTGAATGACGTTCCTGAAAACTTCAGACACTTTTGTGTTCCCAAAGCTGATTCTATTTGTAGGATATTGCCTGTTTGCTTTATGTTGGAAATAGAGAAAGTACTTAAACAAGGAGTAGAGCAGTAAACAGCATCAGCCCTAATGTTTCTCCTCCTCTTAAACTTTACTGGAAGAGAGCACTACATTCAATTACCTGTTAGAGAGTAAGGACTGGAAAGCAGTATCTGACTTCAGTTCTGGTACAGTGCAAGTTATTGATCCACACATTCACACAGGTGCATGCACAGAGCACTCTGTGAAGTGTACACGCTTCGGTGCTTTGGGAGCTCTCTAGGTGACTGGCTTTCTGGTTTGTGAGGGCATTATTTCTGGGGTTTGTTTTTGATGCCAGTAATGATAGGCTCAGTTTACATCACGAACTGCTTGGTGTTGAAAGTTGTGTTAAAAACCACCCCCACTTCCTTACAGTACAAACAAACAAACAAACAAAAAGTACCCTAAAGATATGAAGCCTGTTAAAACAAGCCGATGAGCTTTCCAGGAGAAGCCAGGGAGAGGTGAAGCCACAAGGAGGCTGAGGGCCCATGGCAAGAGTTGCAAGAACAGGTTGGTTAGTGAGAGAATGAGCAGAAGAACGAAACTAAATACGGAGCTCAGCCATATAAAAAAAACAGAATTATTTTTTTTCCTGTTGTAGTCTACAGTATATTTCATGTGTTCAACCATCATTGACTCAATCTGATCTTTTGTTTATTTTTATAATGGTTTTGTTTGTCTAAATACAGGCTACTGATGTGTTCAATCTGAGACAAGTTAGGTGCAATTTATTAGGCCGTTATGTATGTATAACTTTATTTCATAACTTTATTTTTAACTGAATTTTATTTATCCGAGAACATAGGGTATAATTTTTGGCCATTTTAAGCTGTACAGTAATTTAATATCAAGTTTTGAAATTTGCTACATCAATATCACTCTAAATTTGTAGTCAATAAAATGTCCTCATTGTAGCTTCTATTTTGCTTAGCATTCATGTTTTATTTAGAACTGGGAATTGAAAGCATATTCAGTTAGAAAGGGCTGATGAGAGTTCAGCTGTTCCTTGTCCCATTCAAAAAGCAATCATATGCTCTAGTTTTCCTTCCTTGTTTCCTTAAAGTGGTTTGGATTACAATTTTTTTATATATATTTAACGTAATTGAGGAAATGCAAACCGGTTTATCATAGACAGGTTCACAAGCTGCTCCAGTGGGTTACATGTTTCATTTGTAACGCTCATGAGATCAGCTGCTCTAAGTCAGGGTGATGGACTTTTGTGTGCATTGTATATAGCCCTGTCCTTGTGCTGAAAGGCAAAGTGATGGAACAAATGTCATGTGCTAAGAATTCAGAAGAGTGCAAGAGTAGTTCATTTCTTCCATGCTTTTCCTCAGGCTCTCTTCTCCGAAACCATGCCAGAGATGACAGAGAATGAGACACCCACCAAGAAGCAACATCGGTGAGTTTCTGTGGGAAAATGACTCTTTTGTAGTTCAGTAGTCGTGTTGCACTTAGGAAATTTCCAGCTGAAAGCTTGGCAATAAGAGTATTGACATGGAGTTCCAAGGGCTGACCAGGGTTGATCCAAAAGTTTAGGAACTGTGGCTGCAAAACTCCCTTTCTCTCTTATTCTGTCTATGCCAAACTATTTGCAGAAGGCACATCTACCTGGGTCACCTGGGGAAAGGAGATTCTTTGGTTATTACACTGACTGCAGTGACTACTCTGATGTGTCGCTGCCTCAGTTGGAGTGCAGCCTGTGGTATTGCAGAGCTCCTGGTAGATACTGGGGGATAACTGTACTCACTTTGTCAGAGGAATTCAGATTTCTTCCTCAAGTCCCAGTGGAACCTGGATCTTACATGCAAATCTCTGCTGGAACTCAAAATACATCTTGGGGTTGTACAGCACCACTGTGACTCAAATTGGTAACAAAGTGACTTGGTGGACATTACAACTCTTCCTGGTTTTCATTCCTTCGTAATAGCATGTTGATCTAATTAATACCTGATTGGTAGGGGAGTGCCTCAGTCCATATTTAAATGCAGCATTCATCTTATGCTAGGTGACCATGTAGGCTATGTTTTATGATTAAGAAAAGCTCAAAGAGAACGCTGATTCGTTCTACAGAAAGTTTTTCAGTCTTCATGGATTTCATGATTCTTTCTTACCCCACTAGTAGAGTACTTTGTATTGGTAATGTGAATCAAAGGGCAGCTGGGTCTCTTCAATCCTTATGTTCTTGTGCAGATTTAGTATATATGATCATCTTTAAGCATTATTTCTTAGCGAATGTCTCCAGGGCTGACCATCTGCAGTAACATTACTGTCTTGTAATCATTGTCTAAATTACTCTGGATGCACACTGCTTTTGGTGAGTTACCTGAAACAAGTATCAACTCAAAGCATAATGAAGGATTCGTGCCTCACAATAATCGTGCATCATCCACACATATCTTGTGTCTTCACTTCAGGTTCCTTGTTGTACCTGGGCTGTCCTGTGACAGTCAAAAAGGAGAGCAGGAGATGCTACTCTGCTTTTTGCACACTCTAGCAAACATCTAGACTGAGAGTGTGCTGCTGGACAGAAATATTCTGAAAGATGTTTTTTTCTGGAATGTTGCTTTGTCCATAAAACAGGTGCTTTGCTTTACTACCTGAAAGTATTTGTCTTACTGCATGTATTACGGTACTTCTGATTTATATAAGCAGAGTACACATTTGGGATTTACTGACTTCCAGCAGAGCAATTTGAGGCACTGCACTGTGATTGTGACCTGGTTGCCATCAGGTGAACATCTGAAACCAAAGACAACCCTCACATGCCCAAATTCTGCCTAGACAGAATTTTGAGACAGTAATGAAGAACGGCTGCCAAGGAATAGTATTTCTAGTTTCTCTCACAAAGGAAGCATTTTTGATACCAGAAGGTATGATGTTTGAAGATAATATGGCTGGAAAAATCAACTTGGATGGTAATATTTTGTTCTGTTTCATTGATCCAGTGAAAGAAAAGGGAACATTTCAAACAAATACTGAATTACCATATGCCTCAGAAACAGAACTAATTCTTTTAATATTTGGCCTTATTGAACAGTGCATAACATAACATATGTCACTGAACAGAAACATAAAAACCCAGCTCTGCCTATAAATACCTACCAAGAGAATATTACACTGTGCCTTGTTATATTGAAATTGGTTTAAATCTGAACATGAATGAATTTAGTTAGAAACTATTTAATACTGATGTCTTAGAATGCCTGTTTGTGACTTCTGCTATGTTCTTGTTTGCTGAGCAGACTATAATATTTAGTATTTTTAGCTGTAAGGAAAATAATAAAATATTTGTTGTATGCAGATTTTTTCCCTTCTGTTTCACATCATTGTTTTCCCTTTATGTTTCACAGAAAGAAAAACCGAGAGACACATAATGCAGGTAGAAACATTATACTTTGTTATTTGGTCTGGAAATAAGCACAGATGCTTTGAACTAATACATATTTTGCATGGAGAAGCTTTGTCCACAGGAGGAGCTACACTTGGAAAAAACCTCCCCCTGTAAAACACCTTTCAGTGTCCTTGGGTAGAGTATCTGTGCAGAAGGGTTTCTTGATTGTTCCTGGTCACCTGTTTTCCACAGTACACAGTAAAGTAGGACCATGCCCCTGGCTTTCCAATGCTAGTAAATTAAGAAGTAAACAATTTCAGTTGTGTTCCGTTCTAAAGGAAAATAAATGCACAGGCATTCACACCAGCTAATACCCGCCTCTCTCAAAACAGAGACAGGTATCCAACCTGAGAGTTTTAGAGGTTCCCTGCATTAGACATATTCCTGTCCCTAAGGCACCCACCTGGATGTGACATCCCAGAAAATCTGTGCAAATTCTGTCTGTGTGTTGCAGGAGTCACATCCCTCGGGCAACAACTAGTCAGTGTCTAGCTCCAACAGCATCTTCTACAAGTATGAGCAGAAGGATAGACTGGGGAGGAGTCTGACAGGCTTGGAGCTAGTTTATCCTAGGAAGTTGATCACAGTGCTTTTTTCACTAAACAGCACTACTGTGTGGTCTTCACAGACTCATTGAGTAGGTGCCATGTGAAGGCTCTGGAATGTAAAGCTTGTCAGGCTGTGCTCAGGGTGTGGTTGATTTCTTAAGAATTAAGAAGTATCAGGAAGCAGTCTTATCAAGTTTACTTCTAAGATTGCTGGCCTCATTCTAATTCTCAGTTCCTGGTTTACTTGCTGATAGCTCTCCAAAATATTTACTGGGCTGAACTCTGCAAGATGTAGGGACCAGCTGCCTCCAATCCTATAGCTTGCTTGGTCATTAATATGTGGACAAGCTGAGTAGAGTGTGGCAAATATCAAAACAGAAGAGAAGCATTTCAGAGCCACAGTGACATCTGTATGTATTAGTAAGACATACAAAACTAAGTCCCAGGTATCTTGTGTTTAAATGTTTATACAGCTGCCGTAATTGATTATGGTAAATTTCTTGCAGAAGCAGCCTTATCTTGCTGTGTTCAGTGCATTTAGGCCTTTCTCTGTCAACACCATCAATCTGTCCTGAAATACAAAAAAATTATTAAATCATTTGAAAAAGATAAATTGAAGTGACAGAGTACTGAGGTAAAACTATTTAAATTAAATTGGTGTGTCGTTTGTAAAGGATCAGAATGAAATGCACTCACCTGCAGGTCTCTGTTTCTGCATGCTATTAAAAGCAGCCTGACTGCAGAAACCACAGGGTTTGTTCAGTACAGTAAACAAACAATACATTGGCTTGAATCTTGACAAAGCCGTAACAGAACCTTTTTCAGGCTTTTTGGGAAAAAGGCATCTAATAATTTTAGTTTGAGTAGAACATGAAAATATTTCAGTCCAAAAAAAATAGCTACATGACAGTGAACTATATCTGGAAGAGGCTGACCATGGTGGATGGAAAACAGAGGTTAATACTATCTGAAAAAAAAAAAAAACATGCCCAAAGGTATTTACACTTCTAGATTTATAGTGTAGACCCTTTGCCACTGTTCAGGCCTTGTGAAGAGATAAATGATGTCACTAGAGGACTATAGATGAAGCATTTTCTGGCCTTCTCCAAACTAGGTAGCATAACCGATAGTTCATATACCTAGAGCTTTGGCTCTGATTACTGTTGGCTGCTGCATCAATAAAATTAAGACTGAAGACTAATAAATTCCAAGTTATTTCCCTTTTTATGCTAAACTGGACTTTAGTACTAAGAGACATGAATTTTCTTCCCAGATCTGAAGCTGATTCCATAATCTTCCTTCATATGCTTTCTGCATGCCTAAATTTAATCAATCTACCTTGTGAAAAGAGTGGCCTGAAGCTCAGCTAGAAAGCAGTATCAAAACCTGAATTTTGGGTTGCAGTAACTTTTCTTTTCCATGAAGGAGTCCAGAACATCCCCACTTTTTAAAGATACTGCTGCATATGTTACGGCTCTCAGTTCCACTGAGTATTAATTCAATAATTGAGGTTTACTTTAGGCAAATTTTTTTTCCTTTCTCAAGTTACTACAGGTTCCAGTGTGCAATAAAATGATGTGTTCATGAGTCCTTACATTGTACTGGTTGTGCTGTTGTTGTGCTGACTTGCCCAACCAGATGACACAGTACATATTATTTTTGCTTAGTGGAGAGACATCGAAAGAAGAAGATCAATGCTGGGATAAACAGAATTGGAGAACTCATTCCCTGCTCTCCAGCACTTAAGCAGGTGAGTGTCCATCCAGAGGTGGACACAGTGCTCAAGTGTTTCTTTGTCTGTAGAAGTATAAATACCTATTTTCCTATTTGTCTTTGGAAGAAAATTTGTCAGGCCATTTTCTACTGATGCTGTTGAATGTAGTCTGTGTGATGACTGAGTGGTGAAAGCTATGGGTTAAGCAAGATCTCTTTTCAAGTCATTCTCCAATCCCTGCTCAGCCCTTTGCAGGTGATCACTTAATGCCCTAAGATGTCAATAGAATTGCATGCATGCTTATTTTTTTAGTCTTTCATATAATGGGAAATATTTCAGAAAGTGAAATAATAATAGTAATTTAAGACACTGTCCTTGTGAAAGATGAAGCAAGAAAAATGGTTTGAAGTAGATGCACAGAAGCATCTTTTTCAAGACAGCAATCTCCAGCAGAGACTGTTCCTACTGAACAGTAGAGGAAATTCATTCCGGCTTTGCAGGCAGAATAAGAGTTGTTTCATAAAAAGATTATGCTGGAGGGTTTTTTTCTCTTCCCATATTCTCCAGTATATTACTTCCAAAATTACGCATATCCCCCTGGATAGTTGTTCCATGTTTGTTTCTTTCCTAATAAAATATTTACACTCAGAATCCTCGAAATTTCATGGGATGTATGTGTTTATTAGTGAACATGAATTTTAGGCTGTTCAGCAAGAAATGAGGCTGGCTGTTCAGGTTCTGTGGCTGCAGTACCTACCTTGGGGCATCAGGAAATGTCAGCTCCAGCAGTGAAAACGTTATTCTGTAAAAACTCACTGCATTTTAGAGTCAGAATCACTCACAAAAGCTGCAGTTCATCTTAAAAAAGAAAAAGACCCAAACATTTAAACCAAAAATCAACAAACACACACACACACACAAAAGAAAACAAACAAAACAACAACAAAAACCAAAGCAAACCAAACCAAACCCCACCCAGCCATAAAGAATCATTGAAGGGTAGCACATTTTTAAAGTAAAGACCTCTTGGAGCAAGTGCAGTCTCATCTTTAGTGAATCTACCAATTCTAGACCTTTCTCTTAATTTTATACTTATGTTTTCTTTTAAAGAGCAAGAACATGATCCTGGATCAGGCCTTTAAGTATATAACAGAAATGAAAAGGCAGAATGATGAACTTCTGTTAAATGGAGGGAACAACGAACAGGGTAAGTAGAGGTGCTGCCAGAGGCTCTAGAACTTCTGTCACTCACTCCTGCTGTGTGTCTGTACTGACCAACAACAAAGCCTGGATCAGCAAATGGGAATCCCAAGACATTATGCACATACAGGAAAAATTATGGCTGCTTAGAATATCTTGAAACAAGATACTGTGGCCAACAGAGTGCCCAAGTGAGTATTTTTGCACATAGGTGTGAAGAATTAAGCAATTACATTGTGAAGTAATTACAGAGCTTATAGGTGATACAACATCATCTGATAATTTCTGTCCCAGTTTATTCTACTAGAGTGACCATAATGATTTCTGACAAATTTCAGTTAGATTTTTTTCATCCAAAACATGGGGTTTCCTACCTAGAGCTTCCTTTTTTCTTTCAAAAGCTGTAGAAGTTACAATGGCCCATTTCATAAAAAATCTGCATAATATAAAAGCTTCTTGAACAGATATGTAAAAATACAGTGATGGAGGTATGACAGAAATAATCTCAGAGCCAATGTTGTAGTTTGTGATTTTTATTTTCTACCCATAGAATGGAATTCTAAATAGTTTATCTTTTTGATGTAATTGGGTTTGAAAAACCTAGGTGGTTTTCCTAGTTAGGTGAGTCATCTCCCAAGTGCATTGACAGTTTTTGTGGCTTTACATGAGCGCTTTTATTTAATTTTGCTGATAGTTTTTAGATGTAATGGAACTTATTTCTCCTGGAAAGCTATGAGATTATCAATTAAATGAAAAGTTTTCATGTTTGCAAGAGAGCAGGAAAAAGATTAATGTGCTTGTCTTTCCTTCATTTTTATTAGTGTTCAGTTTCATCTGAGTTAGTCATGAATTTTTTTCTAAGTAAGTAATGTGACACATCCTGCTGTTGGCAATGGACTAGTCTGTGAAGTTCATTCACTTTCCCACTCAATAGAGAGGCTTATCAGGATAAGAGCATTCTCTTATGTTAACCATCTGAAGAGAACATTCATTATTAACAATTTATTCAATTTATTTCAATTATTTTTTTCGTTACTACACCATATTTGCTCTCTAATTTCATTATTTGCTCTGCTGCTGATGTAATGGAGTGCTCTCACTGTTTTGTAGCTGAAGAGATAAAAAAACTCCGGAAACAGCTGGATGAACTGCAGAAGGAGAACGGGAGATACATCGAACTACTGAAAGCAAATGATATTTGCCTGTATGATGACCCTACAATCCACTGGAAAGGAAATCTCAAAAATGCGAAGGTCTCAGTTGTTATTCCCAGTGATCAAGTTCAAAAGAACATCATTGTCTATTCTAATGGGAGTCAACCCAATGGAAATAACCAGGGAGCATCTGTCCAGGGAATAACGTTTAATGTTGGTCATAATTTACAAAAACAAACGGCCAATGTTGTGCCAGTTCAGAGAACTTGCAACCTAGTGACTCCTGTGACAATTGCTGGTATTTATCCCACAGAAAATAAGCCATGGTCACAACCTACAGCTTCTCCACTGGCATCTGCTCAGACAGCTCCAGCAGGGCATGTTCTTGAGCTTTCCACCCCAGAGAAGGAGCGGGGTGTGCTCACCACAGCTCCTGCCAGCTCACAGAGTGCATCTCAATCCAGAACGGAACAGGAACTACAGTGTTCTTCAAGTAATGCACCACAGAATGATCAAAATCTCCCCAAAAGTAAAAATGAGGAGGAGAGCACTAAATCAACAAAGAAAACACTCCTGCAGGGAATCAGCCTTCCTTCCAGTGCCTCTGCAGAAGCCTCCCAGGTTCAACAGGTGAATGCAACCTGCTCAAATACAAACAACTCCAGTAGCAACCTCCAGGAAAGCTGTGTCATTTCAACCACAGACACAGCTTGTGTGCCCTCTGTGAGACTGTCTTCTGCAGATAGCTTTTCCTCTGTAAATGTCCTCAAAAGTGCAGACGCAGTGAGCAGTGCTGGAGCGCCTGCGACTTCTGCAGCAGAAGGAGTCAAGGCTGTGACAGCAATAAGCACTCTGGCTGCCAGTCCCTTAGAGAACTGCTGGTCTTTTTCAGGCTCTTCAGGTGTTGGCACTTCAGACTTGAAAAACATGAGTAGCCTTACACGGATGCCTTCAGCTGGAAACACACAGACCACGTGGACAACTTTGCAGCTGGCGGGCAATACTGTCCAGCCACTAAGCCAAACGCCATCTGGTATAATGACTGCGCTACTGAACGAGCCAGTTAATGGTGCTGGCACTGTGTCTTCTGCTCACAGCAAGCCTTTGACTACTAGTATCAGTTTGAATGCTTCTCTGCCTGGCGATAGCCAAGCAGCTGAACAGATTGTAGTTACCTTGCCCTCCTGCCCACCCTTACCTATGCAGCCCTTAATCAGCCAGCCACAGGTTAAAACTCAGGCTGCAGGAAATATCCTTCCACTAAATTCAGCTATGCAGGTGATTCAGATGGCTCAGCCAGTCGCATCAGCTGTTACAGGAGCACCAGCTAACCAGAATGTCATAATCCTCCAGCCTCCAAACCCTGCTCCGTGCCCCCCCATTGTGAGAGCAGAGGTTCCCAGCCAAAATGTTAGTCAGCAAATTGTAATTATACAAGCAGCTAATCAGAACCCTCTTCCCCTGCTCTCCGCTCAGCCTTCTGCTTCTGTAAGAGTTCCCGTGAACGGGCCGGCTGCAGTCGCAAACTCCAACAGCTCCGTGCAAAATGCCTCTCTTCCACAGACTTTTGGAGGGAAACACCTTGTCCACATATTACCAAGACCATCATCTTTGCCATCTTCTAGCTCTACGCAAACGTTTTCAGTTACAATGTCCAATCAACAGCATCCTCAGACTATCTCATTAAACGGGCAGCTTTTTGCACTGCAGCCTGTGATGTCCTCGTCTGGAGCTTCAAATCAAGCCCCTATGCAAATTATTCAACCCACCACCAGCGAAGATCCAAATACCAATGTTGCCCTCAATACATTTGGTGCTTTAGCCAACCTCAATCAAAGCATATCGCAGATGGCTGGACAGAGCTGCCTACACTTGTCTCTCAGCCACCCCACCAACCCTGCAACCATCAATAACCAGATTGCCACAGTTAACTGTGTGTCATTACCAACTTCTGTGGCATCTTCAGTGCCTACGGAGGTTTCGGTACTAACCAGTGCGTCTAATTCCATAAATGTTTCCCCCCAAAAAGCGGCTGCTGGCTTGCCATCCACTGCAAAATCTAAAAGGACTAACAAAAAGCCAAGTACAAAAAAACACCAAGCAGTCAACAATAAAGTGGCCTGCCCAGCAGTTCCTTGCAAAGATGCAGGGAAGGTGGACTGTGCTCCTGTGGAAACAGCGGCAAAGCATTCTAGTGGTGAAGGGCTGCTCGAGAACACTCCGGCAGTATCTCAAGCTTTAACTACGCCGCAGTCAAGCGGTGTGGCAGCATCAAGTGGCATCAGCATTTCTGACTCTCATTCCAAAGAGGCTGTGAGCTCAGAACAGACCCCAGTTCCTGAGCCAAGCTCAGCAGAGGCGCCTGTGTCCTCGCCGCTGGAGTCCGTGGTGCCGGAGCAGCTGCCACTCGTCCCACCAGCTGCCAAAGATGCTGCTCCTCGCCAGCAGGCCCGTGGACCGCAGAGCCACCCACCACCTGCCTCTGCCTCGTCAGAGTCTCCCAAGCCCTGTGAACCCCCCAGCACCTTAACATCCTCTCACAGCGAAGCACAGGTGACACATCCTCAGGTTGCTGGGACATCAGCAGCACAGAGCAGCACAGCAGGTCATACTTCCAAGGCAGGAATGATTTCGGAGTCCTGCAACATTGCGCAGGACTCCGCAGTGGTAATGCAAGATGCAGACTTGTTAGAAGGACAGGGTCTAACTAAAATGCTGTCTGATCTCACAAAAGAAAGAACAGCTGTGGAAAAAAACTCTTCATTTACTGTTCAGGGGGAGCATTCTAATTTTCCTATGGAAAACTCTAAGTCAGCAGAATCAAATGTCGATTTGCCTGAGAAGCAGGAACTCTTGCTAATGAACACGGAAGGTGACACTCTCTCCCAGCACCACTCCTGCATCTCTGATCAGGAAGTCGTCAGTGCTTCCCTTATTGCTAGCAGGCAGGCAGACTCCCCGATGTCAACCAGCTCCGGCAGCAGTCGAGGCTTCTCCGTTGCATCTATGTTGCCAGACACCACCAGAGAAGATGTCACAAGCAGCACCTCAACCAGTACCTGTAACAGCTGCACATTCTCCGAACAGACTGACATTGTAGCTCTTGCAGCAAGAGCTATTTTTGACCAGGAAAACCTCGAGAAAGGTGGAGGGGGAATGCAGATTAACACGAGGGATGCCGTCTCCAAGTCAGCTGAGGTTGCACCTCTGGAGAGAGAGCAACAGCCTTTTAAACTTCAGTCAGGGAAAGAAAACAACACAGGGCCATTGGAAGCAGCACCAAACAAATTCACTGCTCACGATACAGCACAGGCAAATGTTGACAGGCAGGTTGAAAAGCCAAGCTGCTCTGTAGGGGGTGTGGACACACCAAACACTTCTTTGCAGATTTCCACCTCCCAGACACCAAGCATAACCAGTCTAAGCGTGAATAATCTAATACACCAGAGTCGCATTGTCCACCCCCTGGTGAGTTGCTCGAGTTTATCCCAGTCTTCAGAGCCTGCAAGTGGTGTCCCTGCAACTGTGAGCCTCTCCCTTCCATCTAGCACATACATCAATCAGTCTCCAGGACCCCCTATGATGAGTGAATATGCTCAGGAACAACTGAATGCCATTAGGGCAAGCACCATGCAAGCTCCCCAGCTGCAGGAGTCACACTTAAAGCAGCAAAGTCACGAAGGTCGCAAAGAGTCTGCCAAGCGGGCTGTCCAAGATGACCTTCTGCTTTCTACAGCAAAGAGGCAAAAGCATTGCCCGACAGCACCCCTAAGGCTTGAGGGGATGGCGTTGATGAACCGGACACCAGAGAGCCTTGCTGAACAAACACAGATGCTAGTGGGTCAGATTCCTCCCAATTCTTCTAATTCAGTGGCATCAGTGAGCAATCAAGGGCACGCTGATGGCCTCAGTAGGCTGTTCCCACCCAACAGCAATTTTGTAACACCAGCTTTGAGACAAACTGAGGTTCAGTGTGGTTCTCAGCCATCAATTTCAGAGCAGCCAGGCCAGACCGGGCAGCACTTACAGCCAATTCAACATGTTCCTTCTCAAGGCATCTCTCACCTTCACAGTAATCACCCGTACTTAAAGCAGCAGCAGGCTGGTCAGTTAAGAGAGAGGCACCACTTGTATCAGCTGCAGCACCATGTCCCTCATGGGGAAACCTCAGTCCACTCTCAACCCCACAGTGTCCACCAACAGCGAACAATACAGCAGGAGGTGCAGATGCAGAAGAAAAGGAATCTCATCCAGGGGACACAAGCCACACAGCTTTCCCTGCAGCAGAAGCACCATGGAAGTGATCAAACACGGCAAAAGGGTGGTCAGCCTCATCCTCACCACCAACAAATGCAGCAGCAGATGCAGCAGCACTTTGGAGCTTCCCAGCCTGAAAAGAACTGTGAAAATCCTGCAACAAGCAGAAACCACCATAACCACCCTCAGAGCCATATAAATCAGGATATTATGCATCAACAGCAACAAGAGGTTAACAGCAGACAGCAAGGTTCCGCTTCTGAACATGTATCAGGGCACAATCAGATGCAAAGGCTTATGACCTCAAGGGGCTTAGAGCAGCAAATGGTGTCCCAGGCAAGCATCGTAACCAGACCATCAGATATGACCTGCACCCCTCACAGGCAGGAAAGAAACAGAGTTTCCAGCTACTCTGCTGAGGCCCTCATTGGGAAAACGCCCTCTAATTCGGAGCAGAGAATAGGAATATCTCTTCAAGGCCCTAGGGTTTCTGACCAGCTTGAAATGAGAAGCTATCTCGATGTTTCTAGAAATAAAGGCTTGGCAATTCATAATATGCAGGGCCGCTTATCTGTCGACCACGCAGTTGGCTCAGATGTGCAGCGTCTTTCTGATTGCCAAACATTTAAGCCCACTGGACCCAATCAACAACCGACGGGCAATTTCGATGTTCAGGCTTCACGAAACAGTGAAATTGGCAATTCTGTGTCATCCCTAAGGGGCATGCAGTCACAAGCGTTCCGAATCGGTCAAAATACCGGGCCGCCCATAGAGAGACAGAAAAGACTGCCCTACCAGCCAGTGCAGGGTATTCCAACGGGGAATACCCTGCCATCAAGGGAAAATGAAAACACGTGCCACCAAAGTTTCATGCAGAGTTTGCTCGCCCCTCACCTTGGAGATCAAGTTAGTGGAAGCCAAAGATCAATCCCAGAACATCAGAGGAACACACAGTGTGGCGCCTCCTCCACAATAGAGTACAACTGTCCCCCAGCACGAGAGAGCGTCCACATCCGAAGAGATGGTGATGGCCAGAGCAGGGAAAGCTGTGACATGTCTATTGGGGCAATTAACACAAGGAACAGTTCTTTGACTATTCCTTTTTCGAGTTCTTCTTCCTCAGGAGATATTCAGGGTCGTAATACAAGCCCAAACATCTCTGTGCAGAAGTCCAATCCCATGAGGATGACGGACAGTCATGGAACTAAGAGCCACATGAACACACCAGTTTCTAGCAACATGCACGGAGTCGTGAGGCCAACCCACCCTCACCCTGCAGTTTCTCATGGAAATGGTGAGCAAGGGCAGCCTTCTGTCCGTCAGCCAAATTCGTCAGTTACTCAGCGATCGAGGCATCCTCTGCAAGACAACGGAGGTTCTAAAATACGTCAGCCTGAAAGGAATCGATCTGGAAATCAAAGACATGGAAATGTCTTTGACCCTAGTCTTCCCCATCTTCCCTTGTCCACCAGTGGCAGTATGATCCTCGGGCGCCAGCAGTCCACGATAGAAAAAAGAGGAAGCATTGTCCGATTTATGTCTGATGGCCCTCAAGTGTCTAACGATAATGCGGCGCCTGACCAACATACTCTCTCTCAGAATTTTGGATTCCCTTTTATTCCAGAGGGTGGCATGAATCCACCGATAAATGCCAACGCCTCTTTCATCCCACCAGTCACTCAGCCCAGTGCCACTCGAACACCAGCTCTAATCCCAGTTGATCCTCAGAATACGCTGCCATCCTTCTACCCACCGTACTCTCCTGCCCACCCCACCCTCTCCAATGACATTTCTATCCCTTACTTTCCCAATCAAATGTTTCCTAACCCAAGTACGGAGAAGCCGAGTAGTGGAAGTTTAAACAATCGATTTGGATCCATTTTGTCTCCTCCCAGGCCTGTTGGTTTTGCTCAGCCAAGTTTTCCTTTGCTTCCAGATATGCCGCCAATGCACATGACCAACACGTCGCACTTATCCAATTTTAATTTAACATCTTTGTTTCCAGAAATAGCCACAGCTCTTCCTCCAGATGGTTCAGCAATGTCGCCTTTGCTTTCCATTGCAAACACATCTGCTTCAGATTCTTCCAAGCAGTCCTCAAACCGACCTGCCCACAATATAAGCCATATTTTAGGTCATGACTGCAGCTCAGCTGTATGAAAACTGATAGACTGACTTCTAGTCTGATGCATTGTTTATATATTTAAGAAGAAGAGAGTGGATCTTACTGGCATCCCTGGAGAGACCATTCATAGCATCACTGTTTATTTGCCTAAATGTATGTATATGGGTACTTTCTGTATTTATATACATGTTGTATTTCCACCCACCTTACTGACTCTAAAGCACCAGTGCCTAAAGCAATGCTTACTTACTAGTAAACGGTAAGGATGCAACATTGAGAGCTGTGCAAATATTGGTTGTTGATTTTCCAACAATCAATTTTGATGTCCAATTGTTCCAAGGTAAGGGCCACCCTCAGTAATACATGGATGTAAAGAAAGGAGGGAGAGCATCCCTACAGGAGACAGGAAACACGTGCTACAGGTGTTGGTCTGTTTCTGATGCATTCACCTGAAACACCAGAGTAACTTGAGATGTTTTGGGTTTCTCTTTTGTAAAATATCTTCAGGAGCCTCAACACAAGTCAAGTCTGTGTAACCCAGTGTTAACTGAAAAAAGCATTTGTTGTGCAGCTTTTGTCTGTTTGGTCACACGCACTTGACTTAAAGCTGACGTTACCTGGTGAAAATTACTGCATGTCCCTGTGGTCAGCATTTACAAATGCTGTTCTAGAAAATTCAGATCTCCTTAACCCATGACTTTCTTGTTTCTAAGAAAAATTCTGTTTGGGTCTTTTTTAACAGTGGCTTCAGTTACTGCTGAAATTGGTCAATGTTTTAATGTAGCTTCCTACTCCTGGTGCAGTCAGCAGAAACAGCAGCTGTGTTTGTTGCCATTTCATTGTTCGTTGCTGCAAGTTACCTCAGGGTGGGTTTTGTACTTTGGTCAGCACCTTCTTAATGTCTTTTTCTTTTTTTCCCCCCTCTCCTTTTCTTTGGCCCATGCTCAAACACCAGCTTTGTGGTTTCTGTGAGTGACAGCCTGACAGCTCTTTGTTGTACCAGGCAGCACATGGGAGGAGGACAGAGCCTGTGGCATCCCACAAAATGAGTGGGGATTCCAGGGGGCAGCTTTTACTTGATATTGCTGTCAGGATCGAGCCTCAGTTATGATTAGTACTCTGCACTTGAATGCACCTTTTATCTACATCTGTGTGATTGTGGCTGAAGGAGGAACATGGATTTGTCAAGAGTGAAACATACCAGGAAGATGTAGGGATTTAAGCACCACGAGGAAAGATGTGTTTGTACATGTGTAAGACATGGAGTGAATGTGTGTGTGCTGACTGAGTCTCCAGTACTTTCACAAATTTCAGTCCCATTTCTTTTAAAGGAGAGGGAAGAACTAGGTAAATGTTATTTATTTAATGGCTCTGTACTGTGCTTTTTCTTCAAATAAGGAAGAAATACTTATCTTTCATTTTTATGTGCTTGAAAATACCATTCTGGGTTTTATTCTTCAAATAACAATGTAACTTCAGGTTCGCTTGTATGAAATCCTCCCCCTACCAGCGGGGGAGAGGCAAAGCCTGCTCCTGGGCCTCTTCCCTGGGCAGAGTAAACCTGAAATGCTTTTGTGTTGCCCACCAGCACATCATCTTGCTCCTGGGACCTGTCACAGGCCCCTGGTGAGGGCATGGGGAGGAGCAGGCTCCCTGGGATTTATTTTTTTTTGTTATAGTTTGGGGTTTTTTTCTTTGAAAGGTGGAAAGGAAGATATTCCTCCACCTCCAAGAACAGGACACACAAAGAGGGACCTGAAACGTCTTTCCATAGATTGACTTCCCAGACCTTGTTTTTGCTAAGCTCTTTTACAGTGATCCAGGAAAGTAAGAAGGCTTTGACATGAAAAATAATTGGGTCTTGTCTCTAGTCTGTCCTAACACTGTCTCTGCTCTTGTAACTGTGGCCTGATGTTTTCCTGCAAGGTGAAGTAAAATGGTTCTGATTCTGATTGGGAATCACTTTTTTTAATTCGGATGGAGCTTATCTTAGGACACTAAATCAAAATGGTGCATCAGTTCTCTGTGTTTCTTAAAAATCTTAATAGATTGAATATTTATTTCCACAGCTTATCTCTGCTGAAGTGTAGTCACTGGGCTGTGCAGAGAGCAGGAGGGTTAGGAATGACAGTCAGTCCTCAGCCTCAAACTAACTAAGCCAACTGCAGGTCTGGGTGTTCTGTGGTGAGACTCTTGATCAGCTGGATTTCCCTAACACAGTAGCTCCCAAAGGGGTGGCTTCAGCTGAGAAATGAGTTCCATAACAGTGAGAGTTCCATGGGTTCTGGACAATAAAGACAGGGGGATCAAAGCAGCAACCACGCCGTGCTTTATATGTTTGTCTGGACTCTGAGGAGGGAAGCAAACCCGCCATTCTTGCTCTCTTTAAAGGGCATTGTGTGTGCAGCAATGTGTTTGCCTTGCAACACAAACTAGTGAAAAACTAGGCCCTGGCTTCCTGGACTTTATATATAATGATGTTAATCCTGCTCATCATTCCGGACATTCACATAGGACCACATTAGTTTCCTCTGCTGGGAAAGCTACCCTACTTCATGATGTCTATGAAAACTGGAGCGACCTTACAAACTTATACCTGTTGCAACATTTGAATGTCCACAGATCCATTTGGCCAGATGGGATTCATTCCAGAGTACTGAAGGAGCAAGCAGGACATACAGCAGGACCTCTCTTGATCGTCTGCCAAAGGTGTGGGAGGTCCCTGTAGACAGGAAGGTAGCCAGCTTTATTCCAGTCTACAGAAAGGGTCTGAGGGAAGAACCCAGGGAACTACAGACTGTGAGTCCAACCTCAGTTCCTGGGAAAATTGTGCAGAAGATTATACTAGGTACTGTTGAAAAGATTTTAAGGGATAATGCAATCATCAGGCACAGTCAACATGGGTTCACAGAGGGAAAGTCCTGTCTAGCTAATTGGATATCCTTTTATGATAAGGTCACCCACTTAGGGGGAGAATGGAGAGTGGCAGTTGGAATGTTTCTGGATTTTAGTAACGTTTTTGATACTGTCTCTCACAGCATCCATCTGGACAAGCTGTCCAGCTATGGTATGAGCAAGTTCTTGGTGTGCTGGGTGAAGAACTGGCTGCAGGGCAGAGCTCAAAGGGCTGTAGTGAATGGGGCTACTTCTGGGTGATGACCAGTCACCAGTAGTATTCCTGAGGGCTCAACTCCAGGGCCAGTTCTGTCCAATGTATTTATCACTGATCTGGATGCAGGAGTTGAACACACCCTTGGCAAGTCTGCTGATGATACCAAACTGGGAGGTGCTGTTAACACAGGGATCTGGATAGATTGGAGCATTGGACTGTGATTAATGAGATGAAATTTAACAAGTTCAAGTGCCAGATTCTGCATGTGGGACAAAGTAAGGCCCAAGTACAAACTGGGAGAGGAGTGGCTGAAGAGTGCCCTTCAGAGAGGGCCCTGGGGGTGCTGGTGGGCAGCAGCTCAGGGTGAGCCAGCAGTGTGTGCCCGGGCAGCCCAGAGGGC
>JAWWMO010000001.1:25679426-25705173 GCA_035047845.1 Dendrocincla fuliginosa | reverse complement strand
CCCCCCCCCCCCAAAAAAAAAAAAAAAAAAACACACAACAAAAACAACAAAGAAACCAAAAACCACTGTGACAAAAATCAGCATCTCACCTGCACTGTTATTGCTGCCTGCTTAGTCATAGACTGGTAAACACCATTGAACTCCACATTGTGGTCCAGGTCATACACTGGGCACTAAAACAGACACAACTAAGGGTTAAACCAGGGAAAACACCTGAACTGCTTTAAAGGAAGCCAGCTGGAGAACACAGGGCAGAACAGTAGCAAAAGGCCCCAGCTGAGATATCAAAGGGAACAAAACAACTAGAACCCATTAAGAAGTCAGACTGCTCTGAAGACACAGTTGGGGAATGCATTCATTGATCTTGGTGTTCTCACAAGAGGGCTGCAGTTTAATGCCAGAAGAGGATTCAGCCAGACTGATCCATCCACCATTCCCACAGGACAGTGAACACTCAGTTGTACACTGACAGTGTCACACACTTCACAGTTTGTAGTATATGCCAAGTGCTTGCCCTCATTTTACTCTTTCCCACTATATGCTTAATACCTGATAGGTTGAAAATCATCTATCACAGTCTCCCCTCCTGCCCTTCTACCATTCAGACTTTGGGATGTGGGCAGGAGTTGCTGTTACCCACTCGTCTCTTCACCCCAGATACTAAAGGCAACTGTCAGGGCTTCAGAACCAGCACCCAAAGAATCTTGCACCTCTGTAACCATTTTGCTGCTTCCGTGCTGCAGGTCCCTGCATCATTCAGGGAGGTGGGAAAGGAGGATAAATATTGTGCTATTTCCCAGCTGCAAGCAACAGCCAGCCTCCATGGCAGGGAACAGCCATTCTCCCCTTCCCAGGAAGGATGAGCAATTACACACAGAGAAAATTGAATTGGAAAGGAGAGACCTCATGCCTAAAAATCAGAAATTCCCCAAGCCTCCCTGAAAGTCAAGGGAACAGCACTGCTCCCTCCCTGGGGATTGGGATGCCATCAGCACGCCATCCAATGCCACACTGTGGAGAGATATCCACGTCACAAGGCAGCAGGGAACTTCACAAAGGGACTATAACAAATGCCCTATGGATAGGCTGGAAAGGAACAGCTTGTTCACCTATTTGCAACAAAAATCTCTGGATGAGCTGCTTGAATTCAGCCTCTCTGTTTATGCCTCCTTCCCACAGAATTTTACTTCCTCTTTCAGGGGCTCCCTTCACCACCACCACTATTAGGGTAAAGCCCTTCATAGGGCTTTTCTCTCTGTAGGGCACAGAGCTGTCACAGCAGGACACAGAGCTCCAGCAGGCACCTCCTTGTCCTTCTCTGCTCAGACTTACCACAATATCCTGGACGGAGACAACTGAGCATGGGTATGCTGCATCAGACACCACGTTAATAATGACTGAATCGACATCCTGAGGAAACTTGTACAGAAAGTACTGAGGAGAAAGCACAGAGCTGAGCATTATGATCCAGGAATCACCACAGCAGTAGCTTCAGCACCTTCCCAAGCTACCTGCGCAGCCCTAGCTGGGCTTTGGGGTTGGATGTGGACAGCTTTCACAAAAGTTCAGATTCCAAATATTAGGACCTTAAGCCACAGAAGAGCAGAGTGAATAAATACAGACAACTCTCTCCCTCACTCAGCATGCTATTAGACACAAACATCTACAACATGCAAGATACAGCATAGCTTCTGCTCCCTTATGCTTTTTTCCACCTGATGAAGCTAAAGTGACTTCTTTTATATCCCATTCCATTTTAGGTTGATATGAGCAATTTCCAGTTGTTTCCATACTGCTAGCTGCACTTCATACATGGAGTTTATCTCAAATGTGTTGCCTCAAAGACAGACTATGAAAAGTATTAGGTCAAACGGCTGAAATTCTGTCAAGAGTTTCATACATAAATGATTGATATTAGTTGTAGGATTTAGGGTTTTTTTTTTTTTGTTTTGAAGGCGAAGGGTAATGAGGGTTTCCCTTCTCACTTTAGCTTTTAAAATAATTCAGCTATAGCTCTGAAAAGATTTGGGAAACACTAACACCTGCCCATATTCCTACTTTTCCTCTCGTGGCAAGGAACAGTATGCTTATGCTTCCATGCTTTGAGCAGGTCCACAGGACAGTTTGTGGGGGTCAGAAAATACCCTTCCCTGTCCTGGCAAGGGCCTTTTCAGATCTTGGAACAAGACGTGCCAGGAAATATCATTATTTGTGTATTTTTCCAGCAGAAAGTTTGAGGCACTACCCCAGTCAGCTGCTGGAGAAGGAGGATTCCTGTGCCTGCCCCAGCAGACAGGTTTGCTCCAAGGGCTCTCATCATCCTGCTTGGAGCCCAGACCCTGATAGCTCAGGCTAAGTCACCGCTGCCAAGAGGGGCTGACAGACACCTCATCCCTCCTCAGGGGGGACACAAGGCTGAGGACTGCCACCAGCCACCTCCCTTCCTTCCATAAGGTCATCAGGCAGCCACTGCTGCCACACTGGAAACTACCCCAGCTCCTGTTCCAAAACTGTCACCTCAGGCTTTCCCAACTCCAGAGCTCTCTTTATGCCACATGAAACATTAGTGCTGAGCAAGGGGCAGCTATTTCCCATTTCCCTTTCCTGGTGCCATTCCCAGGAATTAAGGCCCCCAACTGGAAGGGCAGGGAAAAGCTAGAAATCACCCAAGCTTTTTCCAGGTTTGCCCACTTCTATTAAAGGACATTATTCCCATCACCCTCTCCAAGCAGGCTGCCTTCCCTGCTGCCGGAGCGCTGGCTCCAACTGCAAGTCCTTACAGACTGAAAACTCACCAAGCCGGTTTCTTTAGCAGAGCATGGTTTGTTTCCACCAAGCAAGGACACTGGCAGTCTGAGCTCCTTGGCTTCCCAGGTGCACTGCCCTTGGAATGTTTCAGGTCCTTGAGGAGGTCACCCATGAGGTCTCTATTCTACAGTTTTGTCTAAGACACACTTCCACCAGAGTACAGAATTAACACAAGGGGCATTGAGGCCTCCAGCTCTCTGCTGCAGAGACTGCAAGTGTTATAAATACATCCAGCAACACTTCTGACCTATACAAGCATATCCAATTTCTGATTCTGCCCTCAGGCACGAGCTGCACTCCTCACATCTCCTTCAATTGTTATGCTTGTCTTTTTCAAACAGCCATCTAGATTTTGAATCATCTTTTTTTTCTTCTTCCTCCTGTAGATTACTTCATACTTTGATTTACAAAAATCTCAGCATTATACAAATTAAGAAGCACTCATCTTCTACTCCATACATCTGTTTTCTAATTAAAAGCCACAAATCTCTTATTAATTGTGACAAAAAAACCCCAGACCAGAGTCACAAAGTTAATTCCAGGCCAGATCCTAGTACTTTCAAATAACAAAATCCTAAGTAATGAGTGTTTATAAAGAGTCAACACCATTCCCCATGCTGCTGTAGTATGAAATACTGCATGCATCTGCAAACCAGCTTCAGACATTTGACAACAAAAAAAAGATTAGCTGGTAATAGGAAACCTAAAATTAAGTGGTGTTACTCACAGTGAAAGCAACAACAAAAACGGAGTACCAGACAGCCTGGGTAAATGACAGACCTTTCCAGCTCTACAAGCTCCTGCATCTCTATAGCTACTGCTAGCAGTATTTTCATTCAGGAGAGGATTCGTAACTGCAGGGCTCTAAAAGGTTGTTCAACGGGAGGTGCTGCACAGATGTGCATCCTTCTGAATTTACAGACACATCGGGCATTTCATTTATCAACTCACAACTTGCCTTGCTGCCCTGAGCAAGGAATAACAGTGAGTTCTGCTGCACCTTTACAGCTTCTTTATTTCTGGTTGGGTTTGGGTTTTTTTTTCCCCAGAAAAGATTGCATCTTGACAAGTCACACTCAGGCAACTGAGCCAGCACTGCCAGGAACAAGACACTGGTGTGCAGCAGCTCGCTTCCCATGCAATGCAGCAATCCAATGGCCTCTGGACTTCTGTACTTTCCTGGCATTTCCTGAAGAGCCAATACCATTCATTTCCTCTGCTCATGTGTTTTGGCTGACTTAATTGCTCAGCAAGAGGACCCAAATGTGACCCTAGAGGTGCTGAAGCATTGTTACCTCTTCACTATATCCACAGAAAATTCAACAGTAACAATGTTTTCCTGCATCCTAAGAGGGAAACTACCTGGTCATATAAGACTTGCAGTCTCTAAGAAAAGATCACACCAATGGTAAGACATACAAGCAATGCTACAGGACTCCTCCTTACCTGGGGCTGGGAAGGGCTGGCAGTGAAGTTAAAGGCTTTGTTGGTCCTAGAAAACAAATGTCAGTATGTTGAAGTCTAAAACTTTCAGAGCTGGAATACACACCAAGTACCCTCAGATTAAGTCCCTGCATAAGAGATACATGAAGGAATTACACTTGTGTTCTCATATCCCAGCTTACTCAAGTTGGAAGTTCTCGAGCCTGGTGACTAGCAGCTCATATGCAATGTTAAACGGTGCCATGGAAGCGACGTCCACAAATATAATCTGGTCAGAGGGCCTTGTTTCAGGTGTTGGCTCAGAGGGACAGAGGGTCCGACTCACTTCTTGGTAATTGTAGGTCCTCTGATAGCTACAGCAGCCAGGGGAGGGAGGGAAGGCAAAGTTGGATGGAAAAGAAAGAGAGGACAGTTAAAAAGTTGTTCAGCAGTTCTAAGAATGACATAAAATTTTTCTCCTTCTTGCATAACTGACATTGTAATCTAAAAGGCCAAGAGCATCAAGTCTTTTATTCAGAGCTCAAACTCCACCTCTGTTGTCTCTTGGGATCCACACAAGGGACCAATCATCCCCAACATTTCAGTTCCCTTGAGGATGCCCGTGCCATCTGTGGATCTTTAACATCTGCCTTTTACTGGAGGCAAAGAGAGCAATGACAGCCCAGAGCAGCCACTGCTGTAACCATCCCCTGCTTCAGGCAAAACACTGCAGGATGTCTGTGCACAGCACCAGGATTCAGTCACAGGATGAAGCTTCAAATCTCTGATGGTCTAAGGATCCTACAAACTCTGTATCTGCAGCCCAAAGGGCTCTGAGGTTGACAAAGATACAAAGCAGCATCTCTTTTGCAAAGAAAACACCCCCAAAACAACCACCCTGCAGAACAGACAACTTAGATGTACCTGGGGCGAGCAACAGAGGAGAGCCCTTATTGCCCAAATGCACTGTAACTGTGCAAATGCACAGCAGTTTGGGTGCTCTTTCAAGAGCTCATTCATACCCTGCTCCAAACTAGAGCCCAAGAACTACCTGCACACATGGTAAGCAGCTGTGGAATGACAACAATGACAGGCAGATCTCCAGCAGACAAGTCTTTGGGTACTCTGTGTACTTAGTCGAGAAACTAAGAGACAAGAGTGGGCTGCCAAGTAAGAGGTTATCTACCAGATCTTGTCTTCCTGCATTCAGCTGACAGTGACCAAGCACGCTTTGCAACCAAGCCCTGCAGTCTACACAGGTGACAAGATCTAGCCCTTGAGGAAGGCTGATGATGGATACAGCTGGCAGACAGGCACGTTACAAAGAAGAGACTCCAGTACTTACAGGCCTCGAAAAATGAGTGGGACCTGCCACGACAGCACTCCCTTCTGTTGACGAACTACAAACAGAACAGGATAGCGGAGGTTCTCGGAGCTGCTGTTCACGTACACCCGCACTGCATCCACCTGGGGGAAGAGAAAGAAGGGTCCAGGTAAGTATAAGCTGAAGGTAAAGAACAACACAACTCCAAATCTAGGTGGGAGAATCCTGTCTCACTTTCTTAGTCCGACCTAGATGCTGACAATATGCACAGGGAGACGAACAGTGTTTGCCACTGGACTGGTTATTCAGAGCCAGAGATCATTCACAGAAGTGCCTCCTTGCTGATGCTGTAAGCCAGAATCACAGCCCCGTGCCCAGGCCAGAGGCAACAATCAGACAATATACAGTGAACAAATGCAGAAGGCATAAGAAAGACAGAGTTCAGTAGCTTCTGCTGTGAGCAACCCGAATAACTTGTTCTATAAAAACAAACACAAAACATAGACCCAAAGCTACAACTGAGAATTTTCTTGCTTGGACTCTTATGTACCCAACTCAATCAATATTACTAGGCAAGTCACAAACATGACTGAGACAACATCAATAGCCAAGGATGAAAAAACAGGATAGCAGAAAGCAACTGGCTCTTATGTAAATGATACCGAGATAGCCATAAACCATATACACTCCACCTAACAACAGGAACACATTGCTGACTGCCCTCAAGTGGACAAGGCTGCTTTGCCTTGTGAGCAAGGGTTTTAATGCAGCCCACTGCCCCAGCAACTGAAATTTCCCCTTACATTACCTACCCACCCACCAACACAGTTGCAGAGGTAGGACAGCTGTGTGGTATAACACCCTCAGTTCAGCACTGGAGAAGCAAGCAAGCGGTTTGTCTGCACCACAGAGAAATGTCACCATTTCCATTTGAAAAGAACATCCCTTCGGCTCCCTCTCCAGAACTGCAGACATTGATGAAGAAAACAGAGTATGAGAATGCATAACTCATCATAAGAGACAGTACATCTCAATTAGATGCCTTTAAATAATGAAAACATATTAAGTAGATAAGATATACACATTTTAAACCCAACACATGTTGAAAGATTAGAATGGACTCTCACTAGATCAGTGAAAAACTTTTCACAGATACTTTGACTTTACACCCTCTGAGAACAGGAAAGGCAGAAGAGGGTGTCCACCTTCTGAAAAAACTTAGCGAGATAGCAGGAGAGGAGCTTATTCTTACATTGAGGACACCAGTTTCAGAGACAGGGCTTACATCTGCAGTCACAGGTCAAAAAGAAAATTTCCTATTTATTTTTATTTAATAATTATAGGCTCACATGGGAGTTTAGTCTACTAGAACAAAACACCTTCTTGAAAGCCATAATCATTATCAATTTCACTGTCATTATCACCACAATACAGAGGTTAAAACCACCATTTCCTAAAAATTAAAAAGGCCTCAATGAAAAAATAAAATAATACATAATTCAATTAAAATCCCCTTAAGACATAAGGGCAGACACTGCAACCATTTTTCCATTGCCTTCTGGCTTCTAAACCTTTGCAATACTCTTTTGCCATGCCTTCCAGTTTTTTCTTCTGGTCACAAAAACCACGCACACAATTTTGTTTCCATGTAAATTTCACTATAGGGTGCTAAAACAAAGTTAGGAAAAACACCATCACAAAGAAAAACACACAAGGAACACCTTGTATCAAGGGTATCAACACAGAAAGCCACCACAAATAGACAGCACTGAAGGGATATCTGGTGGCTTCTTTAGTCTCTGAGGAGACTGCCCTTGGCTTGGGGAGCTGAGCTAGCACACACTGGTGTAACTGGGAAACACAGGGACTGGGCTGAACAAGTTGCTGTTTGTTTGTCAGTGTTTGCTGGAGTCATCATGAATGGAGACACAAACGAAGCAACATTGGAACTGAACAAGAAAACAAATCTAAGGAGTGTGAAGACACGATGGTCAAGCCAGAGTCCTGCAAGCAGACATCCTTCATCCACAGGAAAACCAACTATCATTGCAGAAAGGACACATTTCAGCAGCTTTGTGCCCATGAAACAGTTAAAGCAAGCCTACCTCCACAGGTGAAGTGATTCGCACTGCCTTTGGTCAGACAGCACTCTGTGAACCCTCCAGGGTTCAGCACATCAGCTCAATGCAAGAGGGAACTCACAGCAAACAGCACTACTGGGTTATACATACTCAACTACCTCTAAATAGAAGCTAAACATTGGGAAATTCTCTTCTCCACTGACTTCACAAATACAGAACATAACCTACAACATGGGTTATGCATGTATGGCAGATAGTCAGGTTTACTTAACTGTACATGAGTACATGTACATTAAATGAGCACAATTCATTCATTCCCAGCCCTCTCAGTCTCTCCTTATAGGAGGGCTGCTCCAGTGGCTCCATTGGCTTTGTGGCTCTGCACTGGACTCACTGCTCTAAGTCCATGCCTGTCTTGTACTGAGGAGACCAGAACTGAGCATAAGCAGGAACACCGAGAGCCAGCTGACAGTGGATGGACACTCCACAACCTCTCTGGGAGACCTGTTACGGTGACTGACCACCCTCAGTAAGAAAAAGTTTCGACATCTATCTCAGAGAAGGGCAAGAGAAGGGAAACAAGAGCATTGGCAAGTAATGCTTTGATAGGGAGTAGCCTGAAAAGGGAGAGAAGGTCCCTTCCCTCTGCTGTGATCCAGTAGTCAGACTCCTCCTTTGGTTTCCCTCTCTCCACAAAGCTAAGCTGATTATACACCATCTACAACATTTACTCAGCTTTGCTGCTGATTTCATTGTCTTATAACACTAGTAAGAAATAGGATTACTAGGAGGAGGGACGCAATATTCTTAAGACTCAATACTCTTTTAAATCTAAGCACTGACCCACATGAAAACTGATATATGCTACATTACTACCATACATGGCTTCTCTACACCCTTACTGTGCTCAGTACTCTGTCTTTGCTCCCTGTAGCAGCTGATTAGAGCTCCTTTGACCTGCTTCCATGAAAGCCCATATTCAAGTGCCTTGAGCTCTTTCTGGTCTAATAAAATCTGTGGCAGTATCCAGCTGCATCAAGGCAGAACCATCTATGGCCTAAGTATGGGATCACAGATGTGATCCCATTATACTTCCTTCATTCCTCTCACCTTTCTCTCTGTACTCCACACATGCAAAGCTGCTTCCCAGGCCACATTCAAATGGGGTGCCTCAAACTGAGAGGAACATCAGAAAGTCAGAAGCAGCTTTTACAGAGCAGCTCATTACGAGGATCCCTGTGCACTTTAAATATCACCACAATATATCAACAATTCACTTGCAGTGAATACCTCTGCTCCTCCCGCATTTGCCCATACCCAGATCAATCAGGAGCATCACACACCCCACCCCACCAAAATCTTTATAGTAAAGTCCTGGAAACAAACAGGGTGATTAAGAAGTTGGACAGATGGTGATTGAGGTTCCAGCCCATCTAGCTATTTACCCTGCTGCCATCACCACAGTAACACAGGGCCTCTTGTAAGCAGATCCTGCGCTTCCAGTGGAGAAGCCAAATCTCAGTCCCAGGATGCAGCTCCACTCTTCCCCTCACAGATCTCAGGGGTACAGCAGGAGCTCACTGCAGCACAAAGGTTTTTTGATGGGCCTCTTTCTGACACAATAGCCATTCCTTCCAAACACAGCAATAAAACAGGTGGGATTTGCCTGTTGGCCAAACACGCACAAGAAGTTGCCAACTAATGGTTCCTCCAGATCCTTCTCACCACTTGTAAATTTGCTCAGGAATTTCAGAGCAACAAAGTTCAACAGAATCTAGGTGCAACTATGAGGAACCTTGGGAAAATGGAAACAAGGATTACCACTTAGCTGCAAACAGGGCTTCTCTCATCTGGGTTATTTGCTCTCCCATTTAGTGCTACAGAGTAGAAGGAACCCTAATTACTGTATTGGAGAAAGCACATCCTGCCAGGTAAAATGCCTGTCTAGCAGGAGCACCACAAGGGAAGGGATAAAAATGTAACACATATGAACTGATGTTTGTGCTTTTTCAGGCCTTCTTCTAATTAACATACCTTAAACTTTTAATCCATGTTTCACTTCTAGCTTCTCTTACCTTGGTGGATGATACATACATTTTCATACAACAAATTTAATGAATTCACTACTGAGCCAGCGTTAGAAGTCCCCCCTTTCCCTTTGAAAGTCAGCATTTGCTGTTTGCCTCAAGCAAAGTATTTTTAGAGGAGTGGAAAAAAAGCAGGAAGTGAAGAAAAAAAAAGGTGATTTATTTACTTCAAACATGTTTACCTCTCCACACCTTTCTAAAAGTTATTTCATTTTAAAAACAGGCAGTTCTAATTCAAGAACCCCTCCCTGCTACAGAATCACTGCTCTCATCACAAACCCCTCCCTCCATCACAGAAATAAGATCCCATGTTGTACGTATGGAGAATAGAAACTCCAGCTAAAAAGCACTATTTTATTTTAAATTATAAACATCACAAAGACTATGAGCCTCCTCTGCATCCACTCCCACTCACTTAGCATTGGTGAGATGAGGAGGAAGTTTTGCCTGGACAGTAAGAGGGTCGACCAGGCTGTTGTCACTCCTCCATTGCCACCACTGCTGAGGGACCTCACTTTGCAGCAGACCACTCCCAGCACCACAGAAAACTGGTTGCCCTTTCCCTTTCCTTGTACACACATGGAAGGAGGCTGTCTATACTAATACTATAATATGGTGCTAGATTTCATCTGTACCTTCCAAGCTGAAATTCTCACAGCCTGGACAGTCCAGGCTGGATCTTGGGGAACAACTTTGTGTACCAAATGCTCCCTTTGACAGTCAGGCCCTGCACAAGCATTTGTCAGCAGTAACCATCCTGCTGCCTTTTGCACTGTGAGGCTGAGGCAGAGTCAGGGCTGCCTCAGAGCCTTCTGCTCCTCACATTCCTCCCCAGTGCCAAGGCTCTGCCATGTGCAGGGGCTACGCACCAGCCCAGCTCATGATAGCTTTGTTTCTCAGATAACTGACCTTGAGGTTTCTTCTGTATTTCAAGGTGGACAGAGCAGTAAGACAGCTGAATAAAGAGAGAGCTCTCAGCACTATATAAAAACGTTAGACCAGGAAAGACAAATATTTGTACTTCAGCTCCACCACCACCACCACGGAGATAGGGGGAGGGGGAAAGAAATAAAGGGGGGGGGGGGAAGAAAAAAAAACTAAAACCAAATTCCATTCTCTAGAACGGAATAGGAGGAAGGAGCCAGTCCCAAATTCACACAGCTCAACAGAACCAACATGGCTGCAAACATTAACCAAAATAAACCAGGCTCTTGTTGACATGAGAGTCCTTGGACCAATTATTAAATCTGCATTTCCCACAGAGATAACACATCAGCTTAAGACTGTGGGGATGTGAATTTAAGGGCAGGCAGGAGGCTGCAATAACAGTTTCTGCTGCAAGCAAAGGTTTTCAAGAGCTCCGCTGTGGATTCCTTTCCAAAACTTCTTGCTAAGCAAAGCCTTTGAATCATACCAGGGCTCCACCATGTTCTCCACCACACCCACACACAAGCCGCTCCTTGCGAGGCCGCTGGGGATTATCAGTCCACGTTGCGACAGCACTTGGTCGTGGGCCTGGCAAGGCACAGAGCCAAGCCAGTGGGCAGGGAACACATCCGGCAGGCAAACACACAAGCTGTAGTTACAAGGAAAAGTCTCAGCGCAGAGTACGTGTACAAAAGCCACCAAACTGCTGCTGCCTGCTGCTACACAAGGAAGAGGTGCTTCGTGTTTCTAAAAATCCTGAAATTAGGTGACATAGGGATTCAGCCAGATGGGCTAGAGCAACTGAGGCAGGAAATGAAGCACATACCTGTCCGTGCCGAACTTGGCTGCTCTTCCCACTGACACAGCATCAGGGGGAAGCTGAGACCCTGAAGGAAAACAGTTAGGAGACAGGGACAGGTTACAGAGAACCTCTTTCCTGCCCTCTTAGGAGATACGAGCACCACTCCTGTCTGACAACAACACAAGTGGAGCTCAGAGGATCATTCCCACTCAGCCCTTCTCTGTCTGACTGTGTGCTCCAAAGTCAATACCTCTTAATTGCCAAAAGCAATCTGTCCAATAACCTTGGCCCACAGCTTTCTTCCAGCATTTCTGCCAGGAGTATTAAATACCCAAAGCAGCATAAACTAAGCAACAGACTCTGGGTATGTCAAGTACAGCCACAAACACATTAACACAATTCTTCCAGGGTTAGTATTTTTCATTTAAATGTTTTACTTTGTGCAAATATGCTGTTTGGACTTACAGTCTGCCATGGATTTTCCCATGAGTTCACTTGTTTGCAACAGTATCCGTGAAGCATAAATGGAAGTAAGACAATATTTATTTTTTTCCGTTTTTGAAATTTTGTCCCCTCACCAAAGTCACTAGGGAGTCTCCAAGACAGCCAGAAAGAAAAACTAGGAGTTGCCATGCCAGATGTAGTAGGTACCTGTTTCTGAACACCCTCAGGCTTCAGGAAGATATTAAAAATAAAACAAAACCTCTTTAAAATAGACAGTTAAGGAACAAACTACTCTCTTATAATTGCATCTTCCTAAGCCAGGACAGCTGGAACTCTGGGCCAAGTCAATCCTTGAACCAAAAAAAGTTTATAACCTTACCAAATTTGCTGCAACCCCAAGCTCATGGCCATAACTCCAGGGATTGCTGTCAGAACACAGACACCCGGTTCTTTCTTGGATCCCAAGTTCTTCACCTCAGTAACACTTTGGATGTGGATTGAATTACATGCTGTAATTCATGTTGCCTTTTTTCTTTTTTAAAAAGCATTTTTCATCTGTTTTAAGCCACACTGAAGTAGCTATTTCTATGCCCAAAGAAAAACATCAGTGTAAAAAAAGCAAGGAAGGCTGTTTCTGAAATCTTCTGTGGTTCTCCAAGTATACACAGCAGGAAATTATGTTTGCTTATGCAAATATACTAAACTATATTTTCAAACTGAGCAGATGGCACACCCTTGCAATATACCTTTTACAGTCTGTGCTTTCATTCCTTAAATATCCCCTGAAACAGTAGATGAGGTCCATATAGGAAAATCATACCTCCCTACCCAACAACTTCTGCACAAGTTACTTGAGGACATTTCAGCCTCTACTTATAATGCAAATGTATAATAAATTGCTGCACTGTTCTTGGAAAGAGTTCAAACTGAGGAGACGCAGTTTGAAGAAGTTATTCAGAATTTGTTTTCTTTTATAATCTGAGCATCTTGGGGTGGGGAGGGGGCAAGCAGGGGGAACAATAAAATCTGATGAGCTTTGATTTTAAGCAACAGGACAGCCCAACAAGAAGAGAGTCATTTTAAGACTTAGACCAACATTCAAATTCAAAAGAGATGCTTTAATTCAAGGACAAGTTATCGGGCTTGACAGCATTAGTTTACACATTAGAAATAAAAATAAAATTCTTGCCAGCACTGCAGTCACCATCTGAAGGTCTGCAGGTTACCCTGCAAGAAACCAGAGCAGCTTTCAGGCTTTTTTCCTAAAGCCTGCAAACTGATAGCCTTTATCAAATTGTACTCTCTTTTGCCCCTCTAGGTAGGGAAACCCACAAAGAGCAAAATCCTAGAAAGATAAAGAATAATTTAAGCTTAAAGGGATCTCAGTCGGACATGTTCCAAATTCCCAGCTCAAAGCAAAGCCACCTCCCACACCATTTTTTCACTTAGGATATCCCACTTTTGCAAGAGACAGTTTTCAAGACTACATTTTCTGATGCAAAAAACAAGTCAAGCTTGTGTTTTCAGTAGATCCCCACACCAGTTCTCTCATAGTTTACTTTTGTCTTCCCCTGTAAGCGAGAGCTTTTCGTGTGACTCTGGGCAGGGTGAGGAGTGGCCAAGAGAACCCACTGAGAAGCAGCAAGCACATTCCAAGTGGTGTGCACTCTACACTGCCTACGCTGTCACCTCCTAGGGTTGGTTGTTTTCTTTAAAAAAGATAAATTATATACACAAATTATTCCAAAGGGATTCTACTGAACCCTGCTTGGCTTCAGACATCATATACTATAAGTTGCTTTGATTTTTTTGGATTTGACACTGTGCCTACATTCCTGTCTCATAAGGCATTCACTATTAGGTTCCAGAAATGGTATGCTGAGGCCTTCCAGTGTCCTGTGGTGAACAGACTAGAGCCAGCAACCAAAAAGCAATAGTGTTCAGGCCCTGGAGATCCTTCAGTAACAGCAGCTCTACTGACCTCAGGAGATCTCATTCAAATATTTGCAGTCTTCCCAATTTCTTTGGTTTTTACCTGAATCTTTGTGGCTAAACTGGTAGGCTTCCACTCAGCATTAAGCAAAGACAGAACCTAACCTGTTACCCCCACCGTAGCTCAGGTTCAGCCTTCACCAAACAGTAGACTGTAGTTTTATTGCATGCATGGTGTAGCTGTGAACTGAAAACTGGGCTGAAGCCAAGACTAACACTATGAAGAACATGTGCAAGAGACCATGGGACTAGTCTGAGGCAGCTTAGTTCCAGCCTGAAGGGTCCTACACAGAAAATTCAAAAACAGCTCAGAAACAAGAGGTGAAAAAATTGCTCCTACAGTTGTTAAAATAGATATGGGTGCTGCTGGAGTGGAACCTACACTTGCATGTTGAACAGCAGAGGACAGCGAACACAGATTTTATCAGTGCCACTGATTAAAGCAGGTTGCCCTGTGTAGCAGATCAAGGAATTTCCCTGCAGCCAGGACAGACGGCTTTGGTCTGAGCAAGTGACTCATCTCACAATTCCAGAAGAACATATGGGTGAATTCCAATTCTGGCTCCTTGCCTAGAGAAAAGCAAGTGCAACTGCCATCCACACCTAGAATCCAAGAGACCCATTCTTCAGCAGGGGACAGAGCTGAAAAAAACAAATCAAACCCATCATGCTCTTTGGGCTGGAAAAGGCACTGGATCACAAAGTTTAAGGCATGTAATTGAAAGACTTCTGATCATCTTGGTAGTGTTGATATCCCTCTTCCTTTAGATCAGTCAACTTTCTCCCATCTGCAACTATGAAAAAAAGGGATGATGATGGCAGCAACTCTTCCTGGTGGCACACAGTCCCTCTCACTCATTGACTGAGGGTAATTTTTTACTCATCACACCACAGATAAACTTCACATACAAAACACTCACTCCAGGGCTACACAACTCCTCAGCAGAGCAGCCACAGCTTAATCTACTGCCAATCATAACTTACAGTAAGCTGGGCCATATGGGAACTGAGACTGGGGCTGCATTCCTAGTCCTGGCAAGGGAGGAGGAGAATATCACCCACTCTTTCTCCTGAAATAGGTACAGCCCACTGCTCAGCTTTCGAGCTCGTCATATAGGTGCATCCCACTGCTGAGCTTTTGAGCTCATCACAACCAACGTGCATTGAATGCATGTCCAAGAGCTGTGTCTGGATTGAAGCAGCTTTGCCCACAAATGGAAAGTCGGAAACTTTTCTCCTGAGAGATACTTGGTTTTCTAAATATAGCTAACTACTTCTCAAATCATACATTCAGCTGTCCTGAGCTCCAATTAGGAAAAAGAACTTCTGTTGCCTTCTTCCTCATAATATCCTTCTGGATGGCTTAGGACCTGGTACAGGACATATCCACATGCACAATATTAGTGTAATTTGTGTTTTCAGCAAATTAACCATTAGCAACTGCCAGAGCCTACAGTAGTGGAAGGAGTCATTCACTTTCAATTACTTCACTACTCCCACACACAGTTGTCCTTTTGAAAGCCCTTGTATTATTGCAATCATGGGACTAAGCAGGTTCTCTCACTTGGTACATAGAGCCTACTCCAGTCAATGGTGAATCCAGCAGAAACATTTTACAACTCTTTTTTAGTCTTCTAAGCAGGAACACACTGCACAGCCGGCTCCAGCAAATCAATTCTCCTTCCTTTCTCCCTCCCAAGTAGGGACATATTGAATATGTGGAATTGGAGATGCCCATGAGTTTGTTCATTTTTTTCCTCCATCCTGGATGTCTCCAGTTTAAACAATCCTAAAATTATATAACTCTGTTTGCCCAACTAATTGTTCACCAGAATTCTAACAGTGCACATCTGCCTTTGCTGTTAGAGCATGACAACACAGTAACAAGTGCAACAGCTGGTTTTATTACTGTATTTTCTACACTCACAGTTAAACATCAAACAAACAGCTGTACAGAGCAAAAATTTCAAAGAGTAGCTAGAAGGAGAAAAAGAGAATTCAAAAAGCAGTAAGACTACCCCATCATAATCAAAAGCTTTCCACTACAAGGAAGGAGTTGGTCATGTGTCTGTATTCACTGGGCTAACTCTAGAAGACCCCTGCAGTGGAGGTGGTTGTGCTCCTCCGCAGTACAGCTTTACTTTTACAGTTCCACCTCAGGAATTAAGGCCTAAATCCTAGTACACAAAAGTCTGACAGCTCCCCTGCCTCAAGACACAAGTTGAAGAGCTTCTGTACAGCACACAGGAGGTTCTTATCTCCTCCACAGGAAAAGAGACCTGGCACTAGACGTACACATAAAAGTTTCAGCTAGATCATTCTGTCAGCATATAAGTATCCTTATTTTCATTTTACCCATGAGCCACACGGATGAGAAGTCACTTATCCATCTCAAAAAAGCTCTGCTCCAGAGCCCTGAGTTGTGCTTCTTTCACCTTGTATACAGCTGCCTGGGGGTACTGTCATAGGACTTGTTTTTTCCCTCCCTTCATGCATACAACCCTGCACACCAAGGAGTAAGGAATATTATGTGTATGAAGAACAGCCTCTGAGATCTGGCAAGCACAACAGTTTCCAGAAAGGAGCAAGACTCTAAAGCACCAAACAGGAGTAATGATGTTGTTCCCTTCTTTCTCTCATCCATCATTCAAGCACTACTCCATTCAGCTGCATTTTCAGATGTGCCTGGGCAGCCACAGAACGTGAGCAACCAGAACACTTACAGGGGGCTGATGGGTCAGAAGCCAGCCTCCACATCTTGTCCTTGGCCCCAAAGTTCTCCCTTGCTTTGTAGGTCTGCCCTCATGAGAGGGTAGCAGAGAGGGGAAAACACCAGAATTCACAGCACCACAAAAACAAATCCCTGTTTTCAGTGCCAGACCACTCCAGACCTGCCTTTACTTCAGAGGGAAAGCAATTAAACTCAGTCACTGCAGCCCTTCCATATGGAAAATGCTCTTTTTATTCAATTAAATTTCCCGTAACTAAGGTTAATCATCCATGTGGTATCTGCCTCGAGGTTTCAGAGGCTTCTGGCTGAACTGCCATCAGCACAGAGACAGGAAGAGACTGAAAATACCAGGAAGAGCAGAGAGCTCACAAGTGGCAGGCGACTGGCAAACACTGGCTAACACTGCACTCATTGGGAGTTCAAGGCTAAAGACTGCAGTGAAAGGCAAGGACTATTACACCAAATTTTTGCAGGACTTGCATTCCTTCAGAAGACCCAACAACTACCCAGAGGACAGAACATCCCTAAATATCTTCCCAATTCTTGCATAAGAAAACCCTGCCCACAAGAGCTCAGTTCCACATTAAAGTCAAGATTTCCACCAGCAAGCTTCAAAATCTTGAGCAACCCTCAACTACAGGAAAATGCAGGACCACTAGGTCAGCTCAACCTTGGCCTCTGACCATGCCAGCAACAGAAGACCTAGTCATATTTGCCTCTTATCCATTCAGGGCTGCAACAGGGAAAGGGGCTGTATGCACCCACAGTCAGTTACACCAGTTAGACACTTTCTTGCAGGCTTCCACTGGTTCAGCTCAGGAATGGTACCTGTAGAGCTCAGTGAGGAATCACAGAATGGTTTGAGTTGGAAGATCATCTAGTCCAAACCCTGAACCAGGGACGCATCTTCACTAGATCTGGTTGCTCAAAGCCCCATCCAACGTGACTGCAAACACTTGCAGTGATGTGTACCCACAACTTCTCTGGGCAATCTGTTCCAGCGTCTCACCATAAAAACATTCTTATGTCCAACCCAATTCTACAGTGTTTCAGTTTTAAACTGTTGCCCCCATCATGTCACTACAGAACACTGTAGAGAACTTCTCTGGATCATTTTTATAAGCTCTCTTTATATATTGAAAGGCCACAAAAAGGTCTCCCTGGAGCCTCCTCTTCTCTAGAATTTTCTCTATCCTCAGAACCTGTTGTGGGGATCCCTCATCAGAAAGCCTCCTACAACAGTCCATCTTTATTTAAATGGTTTTTGTCTTTTGGATTATTTTTCATAGCAGGAGCTGGTTGCACAGCCCTCTAAGCATACTCACAGTAGTGTTTGGCCAGTTCTGCATTAAAAAAATATGAAGCCTCAAACCTGAATTTTCCCTTCTTAGATATGCTCTTAACCGTATTTCAAAGATTCCACGTTCCAGCATACAGGAACATGGAGATGAGTCCACTAAGGTTTCTGCTTAAATGAGGCAGTAGTCTATACTCAGTGGCTCTTCACAGCCACAGGAACAGCCCAGTGTTGAAAAATAGCCTAGAAGTTGCATTTAGATACCTGCAAACACCACTGAGCAGCTGTGTGCTTCCTCCCTGCCTCCTCCCACTCTACTTTTTGTTTCATAGAGTCAACCAGGTTGGAAAACACCTCCAGTATCAAGTCCAACCTTTGATCCAAACGTCATGCTTACTAGACCATGGCACTAAGTGCCACATCCAGTCTCGCCTTAAAAACCTCCAGGGACGATGAATCAACCACCTCCCTGGGCAGCCTATTCCAATTCCTGATTATCCATAAAAAATTTCTTCCTAATATCTAACCTGAACCTCCCCTGGCAGAACTTTAGCTTGTGCCCTCTTGTCCTACTGCTGGTCACCTGGGAGAAGAGACAAACCTCCACCTGGCTACAACCTCCTTTCAGGTAGTTGTACAGAGCAATAAGGTCTCCTCTGAGCCTCCTCCTCTTCAGGCTGAACAAACCCAGCTCCTTCAGCCTCTCCTCATAGGACTTTTTCTCCAGTCGCTTCACTAGCCTTGTTGCCCTTCTGTGGACTCACTCCAGCACCTCAATGTCCTTCCTGAATTGATGGGCCCAGAACTGGACACAGTACTCAAGGTGCAGCCTCACCAGAGCTGAGTAGAGGGGGAAGGATCACTTCCCTGGTCCTTCTGGCCACACTATTCCTGATACAGGCCAGGATGCCACTGGCCTTCTTGACCATCTGGGCACACTGCTTTCACCTTAGTTCTCCAGGAGAGAAAACTTCTTCGTAGAAGGTATCCAGCAAAAACATATGGCTTCAATGAGCACATTAAACTGTAGGAACTAGATTAATTTTAACTGAAGTCAATATTCATGTTGTCTCTGCTAACAAGCCCCAGACAGCATCTGATCTGTCAACAGGCCTTCATTCATAACACCCAGTACCTGTAACACCTGAAGAAGCCTAACTTACATCACAACCAGCTTCCAAAGGGAGGCTCAAACCCAAAGTGTGCTTTTGACCTCCTGGGATTATTGGTGACACCCAACAGTTAAGTAATGCTGGGCTCAGTTGCATCATAGCCCAGACACCCAACTGCTGCCCCATAAATACCAGGTGCATTTTATTATATAGTAACACACATAATAGAAGAAACACCAGCCTTTAAGGGTCTAGATCTTTTGGAATTTCTCAGTGAAGTAAAGCAAGGGAGGATTAACACCACCTCCCCCTGCCTTCCCCCAACCCCGTGTTCTCTACCATCTCCATTCATATTGAAGCTTTAGGAATACAGTGTGGAAAAAGGTGGTGTTTTCCATTTTCTCGTGTCCTATGCAACTGAGGACATGGGGAAAGATTCATCTGTTGGGTTCACCATCTTTTGGTACATCAGAACATCTTACTCAGCAATTAACTCCCAATCCAAACAACGGGGGCAGAGTTTCCAAGGTATCACTTAGCTACTTGAGATAAACACGACATTAAAAAGGGAGGAGGGGGGACACCCGCAATAACCAGACACACATAAATGACAGGTTTCCTTCCACAGTCAAACAGCCATGGCCCCCGCCGCGCTGCCCTGCAGCCTCCTCACATCACACCTCACCTGCACAGCCCTGCTGCACCTCCTGGGCTACCCGGGGAGAGCACCCTGATCCTACAGAAGCACACGGTGGGAAAAGCAGTATTTAGGAAGGTTTATTAAGCACACACACGCGCCTTTTTTTTTTTTTTTTTTTTTTTTTTTTTTTTTTGCGATTTGAGCTTTTTATGGGTTTTGTGGTTTGACTCTTTTTTTTTTTAACGCAGCCCTATCCTCGTCCCCATTCCCTGCCAGCCTCCAAACCCATCTTGCTGCTGGAAGCGCTGGGCACCAGATGCCCCTCCGGGGCGGGGCACGGGACCCCCTGCGCCCCCCGTGCCCTCCTGTGGCCCCGCAGCGCCGGGGAAGGGCAAGGGGAGCCCGCAGGTGCACTGCGGATCCCGACCCCGCGGCGGCGGGGGGATGCGGGCGGGACAGGGGCGGAGAGCCCGGCACACATACAGACAGACAGACACACGCACACACAGACAAGGAGCCCCGGGGGTCGCTCCTACCTGCCCGGGCTGGCTGCGGTAGGCGAAGGCGTAGACCCGCTCCGCGCTGATGTTCACGGCGCCCCGGTAGACGCGGCCGAAGGCGCCGGGAGCGGGGCTGCCCCCCGGTGCTGCTGCTGGTGCTGCTGCTGGTGTTCCTGCTGCTGCTGCTGCTGCTGCTGCTGCCCAGAGCAGGGCGCAGAGCAGAGCCCCGGGGGCCGGGGCCGCCCTCCCAGCCATGGGCTCGGCCCCGCGGGGCGCCCGCACGGTGCACTCCGGGCAGGCAGGGCGCTTTATTTGCTATTTAAATAAATATCTCGGGAGGCGGGGGGGGAGGCAGCCCCGCACATCCCCGCCCCTCGCCCCGGAGGCGCCGAGCAACTTTCCACGAGGAAAGACCCTCCGCCGGCCGGCGGGGCGGGGAGGAGAAGGGAGGGGAAGGGAAGGGAAGGGAAGGGAGGCTGGCTGGCTGGCTGGCTGGAGGGCTGGCCAGCCCAGGGGAGGAGGGTCTCCTCCCTGTGCCCGGCCCCAGATTGCGAGCCGGTGTTGGCAGGCTGCTGTAAGCGAGGTTTTCCCGTCGGGGAGCGGTGCACTGAGCATCGTCAGGCACGTGGGGATCAGCATCCCATGGGCTCCAACACTCCCGGCCCACCGAGCCAGGAGGTTCCTTGCCCCGCGCCCTGCCGGCTTGCTGGAGCCGAGGCTTGCACCTGCAATCTTGCCTAGGGCCCACCCCGACCTTTATTTTTGGCTACTCATAACTTTGGGATAAATGCCCTCATCTTTTCGTTCAGCTGAAAGGTGTGAAAGGCTGCAGCAAAATGTCATTTTGTTAATTTCAGCATGGCTTGGTGTATCTATTCTTTGAGTGGTTTGAGAAACTGGCTACAAAAAATACGGTGATGTTCTTAACCTTTTCAAAAATATGCAAGAGATACAGTTGAGCTGTGAAAAGACAAGGGATCTCTCTCTCACAGCTTAATCCTCCTGTGTTCTTCTGTTGAAAACATGCCTGGGAAATGTGTCAGATCCCATGGCATAAGGATGCATTTTTAAGTCAGAGAAGATACAGCATCACCAGAAAGCAACCAGAGAGGTTTTTCAGAATGAGGGTGAAATTTAGGGGCCACGGTTTGATAAAGTTAGCCTGCAGTCTCCAATTGCAGTGACTCTGGCCACAGAAGTTTTCCAAGTTGTGGGTTTTGTTTTCAAGGCTGAGAGATTTCCTGGGGGGTCACTCGTTTTCTTTGGAGGAAAAGTTGCAAAGCTCAGCAAAAGGATCCAGCGTTGCATTATGCTGCTGTTTTGATCTTTGGGCCTTTGTGTGTTCCCTCTGCCAAGAGGAAAGAAAAAGCAATTGTCAGTGATTGCTCTGTTCATCTTGAAGCAGGGTGCTGTTCAAGTCACCCTGCCTTTTGTCAGAATCCCAAGAAGAGTCATGAAGGATAAAAAGAAAAAACAACATTTGAGATCTGCTGGAAGATGGACACTCCAACACAAAGAGTTTGCCTTTCAGCCTGGAATATCATGGTCTGCAGACCAAGAAACATCTTGCCTCTTAATGGGACATGGCATGACTTGTCCTAGGGGACTTCAAGCAGTGGTGGCACTGGGAGACTTGTGGCTTCCCCTCCCCATCCCATGGAGCCCAAGGCTCCTGATCTCTACAGCTTCTTTCTCACTCACTGCTCTCTGCAGACCCACAGGTCCCTCTGTCAGGGCCAGCAGCCCTCTGGCATGTGCTGGAGAGAGGAGACCGGGAAACACGTTTTCCCAGAGAGGAGAAGCTTCAGACAAACAGAAGGAGGGATGGCAAAGCAAAAGCACATCAGGGCCATGCCAGGTTGCTCAGAGCAATGGGACCGATTGCACAAAGATTGTGTTCTGTAAACCATGGGAGCTGTGGCAACTGCAAATCATTTTTGTGTTGTTTGGTGCTGTGCGTATTTCAGATTGGGAGATCAGTGCACTGTCCCTCCCTAGTTGTGTGGTCTTCATAAGAAAGCATTCATACAGTCCACACTTTCCAGTGCAGAATTACGGATTTCTTAAAGTAGTTGCCATGAGTGGATATACATCATGGTATCTTACCAAAGACTACACATTTTCTGTAATTTTTAATTTGAGAATTCAAATTTTCTAAGTGTAATACTTTGTTCTTATCTTAATTTCATCTCTGTGATTCAGCAATGTTAAACCTTTGTTCAAATCTTTGCCTTCAAAGTGTGGTAGTGCCCAGCTTGGTGTTATTTGCAGAAGTTTGAAATCAAAAGTCAACTCCAGCATTCAAGTCACTAATTAAAGTAATCAATCCTAGCAGACAGATCAGATCTCTTAATTTGATATACCTTCCTACTGACAGAAAAACATCCACTGCACTAGTTTGGGAATTGCTTTTTAATCATACACTCCTCTCATGCTTATACCATCTGAGAGCGATTTGCCTTTATGAGACTGGCATTCAAGGCAATGTCAAAAGCCCTACTGAACTCCGAAGATGTTTCATCTATTCCTTTCAGCACCTACTAAGTCAGTTATCTTGGTAAAGAAATAAATTAGGTTAGTTTGACATGATTTGTTATGGACAAATTCACAGAGCCTGCTTTTCATCACTTTATTGTTCTTTAGTTGCCTGCACACTGATTGCTGAACAGCTTGTTTCATTATCTTTCCAGATAACAAATGGAGGTTGGCTGCCTTATAACACTTCACTCAGACCCTTTGATAAAGATGGATAGCCAATTTTTCCTTTTGATTACACCTGGATCTTCTTCTTGATGGGCAACATGTACTTAGGAAGAAAGAACTAGTCCCTGTAGGAGACAGCATGCTGATGCAGATGGACCATGGGTCTGGGTCAGTGGAAGGGGTCTGGTATTCTTGTCTGTGCCACAGTACTCTGGCGTCAGGAGCCGGCATGGGCTGGCTGCTCCCTGAGGAACAGCAAGCCGAGTGCTGTAACATGGCCAGCAGAGCAGGGACCTCACTGGCCAGGGCCCCATCCCACAAGATCTGAGCAAGACAAGAAGGGTGGGCCTGGAGATGGCAGCTGGAATCAAGACAGAGTCCAGATTGGTGGAGAAGTCCCATGGCAATGGGATAGGTCTGAGGTCAAGATGGGAACATAAGTTAGTGAGTCAGGTCTGGTGATGGCAATCAGGGGTGGACACAGTGCTGTAAACAGCAGGCAAGTCCCTAACAGTGAGGCAAATCTGAGGGCTGGCCAGGAAGCTGTTCAGCAGGTCCTGGATCAGGGGGATACAGACATAGCTGTAGCTCAAGCAGAGCCAAGCGCTGGAGCCCCACCTGAAATGCAGCTCCCTTGGGAGATCATCCCGTGCTGAAGTCTCCCCACAGTCCTGCCTCCAAGATCACTAGAGGGAAGAGGGGCAGCCCTCGGCTGTGCTGTCTCTAAGATGGCTGTGAGCCCAGGGTGCCAGACCTCCAGGAAGGGGGATGATGCTATGGGGCCCTTTCCTCTGGCTGTGTGGAGGGCACATCTTTCTTAACAGGACCCATTTTTCCAGAATGAGCAAAGCATAGGGTTATGAATGTCTCAGGGGAAGGAGGAGCTGTGCTGAACCACAGGCTCACAAGAGTGTGGTTTTGAGTTGTTGTGTGTTTGGGGGTTTTTTCTCTATAGCAAAAAGAAAATCTCATTGCTATTGGGGAAAAACACCAAAACATACAAACACATAAAGAAATTATATTTCTCCTGGTAACTAGGGCTCCAAAAACACCCAGGATAGAAGAAAGATCTTTATTACAAAGGAATTCCCAAATCATACTAGCTTAGAAGGGGAAAGATTATAAATGTGTAACAAACCAAATTGTTTGGAAACCTGATGATTTCAAATCACTGCTGTTTGGATATGTAGTCTCTGTCTTATGTAAGCTCCTCTGTGAGTTAATAGATGCTGTAGATTCTCAGCTGGCTGCTGCAGAGATAATGCCACATTTTCAGACTCTGCTGTAAATGCAGTGTGAAGAGCAACAAGAAGTGAAAGGTAGACAGGCTTTAAAGATGTCTGGTAGAACCTGCTCCCAGTTTTCTCATAGGTCATCAGTGTGTTTGACAATAGGCTGTTTATATGAGAATTGTCTCTGGCTTTTATTATATTTGCTTGTATTTGGTATTTAACATTTATATTTGTTTGTAATTTATAATAGCAGAGAGGTTTAAGGGGTTTCAAAGTGGATGATGTATTGAAACAATTATGCCTTTATTGCTTTCTTCTTCAGTAGACCTTGTTCTTTAAGATTATTTGAAGCCACATTAGGAGATAATTCTAGATGTGCCCTTGATTTATACTTCTGTGTTCCAAATTTTCAAATGAGCAGAGATTAAAGGATGAAGTGCATTGTCTTGCGTGGGTTTCTCTTCCCATAGGCTGAACTCTGACGTTCACTTTCAGGTTGCATGTGGCATCTCTGTTGAGTGCCTAGATGGAAACTGAAGTCCCGGTGCAACCTCCACATTTGCAGCACTTCATCAGAGGCAATTGCTGATATTATTACTCTGCCACTTTTTTTCCCCTCATGATTTCAATCTTCTTTTTGTATCACATACAACACAATTCCTTACCTCGATACATTAACCATTACCACCTGCACTTTCACATGATTCTTTTTACAGTGATGTTGGTAAAGCCAGAATTACACTGATGAGGACCTTTATCACCAGGAAATCTTGGTGAACGGGAATTTTTGAGAAAGTAAAAGGTTTTGAATGAAAGTCTGATAAACCATGTGCCTTCACTTTCCAGCTCCCACAGACAAAATATTATGCTCACTCTGCAATATAAAATGTTAACTCTATCGCTTCAGAGTAATTTATATCATGTCTTCGCTATGTGCCAGGGGAAGTGGCAGATCTGTGGAGTGAGTCTATAGGGAATATATTGCACCTATGTGTAAGTTAAGATACTTGTTTCAGAACTTGCTTTATGGAAACCAAAAATTCCTGGTGGGTAGGGACACACAACCTGCTTTATGGAAACCAAAAATTCCTGGTGGGTAGGGACACAACCCCCTTCCTCAGTGGCACAGCTAAGGGTATGAGTTTGTTAAATTTAAGCAAGGGTCACTCCCTAATTTGACATCTCACCTTAATTTCATAGTTTGCGTGACACTGTGCTCTCTCTCAATCACGACAGGATCTGCAACACATTTTCGCCCGGAGGAATCCCCTCGGCTCCCTCAGAGGGGCGCCGGGGGGTGGCTTGGCAGGGCATCTGCGGCGAGGAGGGCTGTCAATGAAACGAGAGAGGGCACAAACTAAGAAACGAGAGAGGGCACCAACTAAGGCGAGGGGAGACCGAACACCACATGGTTCCCCCCGTGGAGCCGCCTCAGGGGGCCTGTGGGGCGCCCCGAAGGAACCCGTCCCCGCGCGGCCTGAGGGGCTCGGCCTGAAGAGGCGGCCTGAAGGGGCGGCCTGAGGGGGGCGGGCTGAAGGGGCGGCCTGAAGGGGGCGGCCTGAAGGGGCGGCCTGAAGGGGCGGCCTGAGGGGGGCGGCCTGAAGGGGCGGCCTGAGGGGGGCGGGCTGAGGGGGAGGGCTGAGGG
>JAWWMO010000001.1:25654422-25679326 GCA_035047845.1 Dendrocincla fuliginosa | reverse complement strand
CGGCCTGAGGGGCTCGGCCTGAGGGGCTCGGCCTGAGGGGGGCGGCCTGAGGGGGGCGGCCTGAGGGGGGCGGCCTGAGGGCGGTGGCCTGAGGGGGGCGGCCTGAGGGGGGCGGCCTAAGGGGGCGGTGTAAGGGGCGGAGAGGAGGCCGCGCTCCGCCCTCGGGGCGGGGAGAACCGGGGCAAAGCCACCGGGAGCGGGGAACGGCGAAGAGCTCCGGCACCCCCGCCCCTTCCCGCTCCCGCGATGTCGGTGCTGAGGGGCCCGCGGCCCCGCGGCGCCGGCAGGAAGGGCCCCAGGAAGGCGGCGGTGTCCAAGCGGGACTGGGATGTGAGTGCTGCCGGCGGGGAGGAGGCAGGAGGGCCGGGCACCCGCGGGGTGAGGGTGAGTGAGGGCGGACATGACGGCCGCGGCCTCCTCCCGCCGCACCACGCTGCTGTGTTAGCGCTTCTCATGTTGTCATCGAGAAGCTGCGTTTTGTGGTTTGTTTGTAATTGAACTTTTTTGAAAAAAAGAGCAAGCAGTTGGTCAGTTATGGCTTGTGATGTGTTCTCTCCCCGGTTCCTGTTGGCAGAGCACCGTCCAGGATTTGACCGTGCACCGTGCGACTCCCGAGGACATTGTAAGTGCCATGGCAACCACCGCTGCTTCCCTGGAGCAAGGGCATTGGGCTGGAATAAGTGTTTGCCAGGCTTATGGGGGTACTTTCTGCCAGTGTTGAATCTCCCCTTTTAGCTTCCGAACATGTTGGCTCTTCAGTGTTAGTTCTTTCTTTATGATATCAAGCATCCCCACATCTGGCAGTTTGTGTTTTTCATCTCTCTGTTCCCATTGGGAAGCAGTAGCTGTAGTTTTTAGTTTGGTGAACTGTGTGCCATCATAAAAGCATAAAAACGTAAGTACATAAAAGCCCAGTCGATTAGTTAAGTCTCTGCTGGGATGGCTGAAAGATGTGCTTTAGCTGAGGAATCTAATTTTGAAGTAATTTTCATTTAAATAATTTAATATAGTTTCTTTATACTAAGCAATCTGTTCATTGCAAAATATGTGCATTCCATTTAACTTTTCTTGATATTACTAATTACCAGAATGGAATAGGCAGTATGAGCTATTGTTCCTTATAAATTTTGGTAGGGTAGTCAGGACAGACGGGCACAATAGACGAGAAACTTGGTTCTATAAATGTTTGACTTGATAGCTTTCAGAGACTCTAGCAAGCACTTCACGTGTTTAATTTCTTTAACTTGGATTTAAAGAATTATTTTTTTAATATACCTTGTTGCTAGAAGAAGAGAGAGAATATCTCTGGTGACCAGCAGTGTTAAATCAGGAAAATGCATTATGCCTTTTTATGCACGTTGTAGAGGGTAGAGTTTGGTTTTTGTCTCTCCTTACAGCTGAGAAAACTCTTTCTGAGTCAGTTGTGTAGGGCAGAAAGAGACCGTGACTTTCCCAATTCACCTTTGGAGCTGCTTTAAGTTTGACAGGCAATACTGATGGCATTTTACGCTTTTGGATGTTTGTGAGGCTGTCATTGTTACTACCATGAAGTTAGTGTAAAAATAGTGCATGAATGTTAAAATCAAGAGGAGCTTGTTGGCATTACCCTGAAAATTTTCCTTTAGATTGTCTCTTGATTTTGAACTGGTTTCTTTTGTGTTTATGTAGCTGCGTCGCCGTGAAATACACAAGTCAAAAAACAAAGCACTGGCACAGCTGGAACTGCAAGAGAAAGCACTGAGCAGAAAATGGAAGAAGCAAAAGCAACAGGATGCTGATGCCTTGGGAAAAAGGAAATTGACTCTGATGCGTGAGGTGAGAACAAAATCTGCACTTATTGCCTGCTGCAGATGATTTGCAGCAGCATTGGAAAACTGCTCTTGCACATAGGGCAACATTTGCTCCTCTCACTGGATAACTTGATGTTGTATGTACAGTCTGTGCTGCACACATGCAGTGATTGGAGCTATGACTGACAAGCTTGTCATCTGAGGATCAAAAAGCTTGTTCTCTTACATTTTAAAGCATTCTGACTGAAAATAGATTATTTAATTTGCTTTTAAATATTGAACTGTTGCAGTAAACCCAAACCTAGTTAACAGAGAGAGTCGCTGTCATGGTGTGAAAAGGTATTTCAGTGTAGAGCTCTTTTTGTTTTACATGGTAGGTCACTCCCTGCCATATGTTATGAAAACTAATCTGAAAATTAGCTTTCAGACCTGTGTACTTGAACAAACTGAGAATTGTTCTTGGTAAAGAAGGATGATGAGCAATGTTCACCTAGCAATTAAAATGACCGTGATCTGGTAGTCCTGCACATGTGCAGTGGATTAACCATCACGAACCTCTTTGTTTCATCTTTTGTGATTTTTCAGAAGTCTCTTTCTGATCTTTGAGAACATTCAAGCATAGACAGAAACAAGTGAAACTACTTAGGAATGAAGATCACCGCCTAGTCTCCTATTTGACCCCTGTTTCTCTGCAACCACAGTAGAATTTTTATATTGAGGATATTGTGCTAATCAAGACTTAAACGTTAATATTGACTCTTACTTTCGTGCTTTCTCACCAAGTACATTTCAGCAGAGCATTCAAAAAAACTGGACTTCTATACGAATTTCCCAAATGTAGTAGCAGGTTAGTTTCAGTAAGACTTGCATTTAGAAATAAATTATGGTAGATTAGACCACCTTCTCTAAGATTTGGCTGGGCTACCTGTTACATGACTTCATTATTTTGCAGATGTGAAACTCGCATTTAGGAAATGGTCTTCTATATTTGTTGCTGTTTCTAATGACAATGCAGAAATCTCAATTCCTCCTGAATGGCTTTACCCTTCATAATTACTTTATTCAGTATAGACTGTGTCTTTTTCTTGGTCAGAGTAAAGATTCCTCCAGGAAGACAAAAAGAAATTATGCCAGGCAAGATGAAACGCATCTGGCTGTTGCTGGCATCTTCTTGTGTGTAGAGAAAAATAAAACAGATGGAGGAGAGCTACCATTTTCACCTGTGCCTTGCTTGAATCTTGTTCATTGCTAGGTCCTGTTTTGAGTAACTGGGAGGACTCAGTGTCTTCCAGTAAAGCACAACCACTGTGAATTGTCTCCTTGTCTCTGTTACCTTGGTGACTTCATCCTTTACTGCTGTGAGTATAGCTTCCTAAGCCCCTTGAATCCTACTCAATTGCAAAAGACTCGGAGACAAAAGCTAAGGAGGTGCTGCTACTTGTGTGGTTTCTCTTGTAGTTGTAGGTTGAAGAGAAAGAGAGCAAAGTTATTAAATAGATAAGCAGAATTTTAATATTCTGGAGATTTGTCTGCCTGAAAATCTGAATGAAAAAATAGTGAGTTCACCTTTGTAACTGATGACTGCAAATATGTAGATACCCCACTGACCAGTCCTGAAGCAACTTATTTTTCAAATAATGTTAGTGCACTGAAGGGTAGTGGTGAATGGATTATCACAGTGGGGAGATTTTAGTATTAGTGCAGTTTATTTATCTTTGATAACAATCTGAAACAGGAGCGAAGATGACTTTCATTAAATTTTGTAGGTGATACTAAACTTGAACAAAGTACACCATTTGGTGAATTTGCTGAGGGTATGTAAATAGAGGGGTTACAGGATGATATAATTTTTTCTTCTGATCACAAGCAAATGTGAGCTAACCTACCTTGAGAGCAAAGCTCTAAAAATGCTCATAACATGCTCGGCAGGAGGGCAAAGCTTGGGAACCTGCTGATGCCAGAAAAGTTCTAATGTAGGGAGGCTGAAAACAAATTAATCAGGATAATTTTTGTCTGATTATACACATCACTTTAGTTTTAATTGCCGTAGGGAAAGGAGTCATATAAACTTTCTTATTTTTTTTTTTCTTTTTGTATTGTTTTTCTTCTGCAGATCTGGCATAGCTTTGTCTAAAAGCCTGCAATTATTTTGACATCAGATGGCTAAATGGAAAGGCTAGATTTAGTTAGTATCACATATGAGGACTGAATAATGATCTGGAAAAGCTGATATGTGAGATGATTGAAAGATGAATATTCACTGGTTTGCTAAATGAATTATGAAGAGAAGTCTTATTTACTGAAGTGTAATTCAAGCTCAAAAGAGTAGAAAGACATGGAAACCAGATATGTAGGGAAACTTCATGACACAGCAAAGTGTGTAGTAAACTAGGGGGTAGGAGAGAAACAAATGAAATGACACTGCCTACGTTTTTTTGTGTGAGGCTGAATGTAAGCCAGCAAACTTGCCAATGGACACTGAAAGAAACTGTGAAGATAACGGTAGAGAGTGCTCTGAAACTCTTGAAAACAGTCCCTCTTATCATTTCTGAAGGATCAAAATTTGTCACTCATTCCTCAGATTTTGAGTCGGAGGGCATATATGAGCCTGACTTTTCTGTGCAGTCTTCTAAAGTACTTGCAGTCACTCTGGATCAATCAGATGAACCACGATAAAGTGGAGGTCACTTACATATCCGGTCTCTCAGGTGTTTAAAAATAGCTACCTTCTCCCCAGGCTGTGGGACATAATTTCACTAATTTTCCATTTCCAGCTTTGTGAATGAAGCCAGGAGTGAGGAGTTATAAATTCTGTTCTTCTTTTTGAAACCACATCCCCAGCCAGCTCCATTTGGCTCAGAGTAGCTGGATGCCTCTTGCTTTGCACTTCAAGACCTCCTTCCTTGGGAGTCAGCTGTTGTGAGGGACTTCAAATACTGGGGGAGGGAGACTCTGAATACAGAAGCTGTGTCTTGTGAGGACTGTGTGGAGATTCCCAAAATGTTTTCTGTTGCCAGATGTAGTTCAGCTGTGTTTATGTCTGTTGAAACATTTTTGGTGGTATGTGGCTTAAGTTTTAAGTAGGTTTTCAGTAGTCAAGACTAAATGAAACAAGTCTACCTGAATTGCTTTGGATCTAATGAAATAGTACAGATTTTGGGTGTCAGATGTAGATGAGTGTTCTATAACTCAACAACATTGAGATAAAAATGATTTGAGGAAGCATACTGATTTTTATTTTTTTTTTTTTTAAATTTCCTAAGTTTTGATGAATGTGTTGTAAATACCCAGCTCCTTGTTTGTGTCAGGCTGGGAGGAGAAGAATGGAATGAGAGGGTTGGCTCCTAAGAGAAAGAGTCAGTGCTGGTGGGGACCCCAGAAGTGTAATAACTGTGTAATTTTTCAGAAAAACAGTGTGAATTTTAGTACTCAGAATGAAGTATGGTATTCTGATCTATGTTAATTAGGATCTAATTGCACAGTACCAACATTGCAGACATTGTCTTGTCAGCTGTTCTCTCAGTATCTGTTACAAGAACAATCCAAAAAAAAAAAAACCACAAAGGAAAAAATCAGTCTGCTCAGTGTGAAGTGTTTCCTTATACACTATAATTTCAGATTCTGTCTGATCAATACCATTTGCAAGATGTATTGGAACGATCTGATCAGGTTATTGCTGTGGCAAAAGACTTGTTTGGGAATGCTCCTCGCACACGAACAGGTAGACCATCTCATCTGTATGTGGTAGTACTTGTAAGATTATCTCCTTGCTTTTCATAAATAGTCTTGCTTTGCAAAGTATTCTTTTTAACTGTTTTCATCTCATCTAATGTAGTATGATTGATCTTGCTCATGTTGGATGAAACACAGATGAGGATAACACCTCCTATGGCAGGGCAGAGCGACCCATGGCTGATCATTCCACTGCATTGGTCCACTGTGGAATTTCACACCATGTAGTGTGAAACACCTCATGCTCACCATTTCACAGCCAAGCTACTGGCCTATGCAGAGCACCAACCACTTTGAGCCACTGTAGTAGTTCTGGTTCTGCTTGCAACGTGGGCTGACTGCGTGCTCTTGGGTATTGCTGAAGATTTATCAGCAATTGCTGAATGAGGCTTTTGCTTTTCTTTGCTTGGTTTGTGAATCCTTGTGCTGTTGGAAGGCAGGACTGGCTGTTTGCATGTGAAATCATAATGTTTTTTCTCTGTAGGCTGCCATTCTCTTTTGCTCTTAATGACTGTTTTGTCCTGCATGCTGCTTCAGCACATGTGTATTTACACAGTGAGAAGGACAAAAGGCCGGTACTTGGCCAAGTGTGTTAAGATAACTCTATGGTTGGTGTTTGGCTGTTGTTTAAAGCGGCATAACATCCCTGTGACCCTTCTTGTGCAAAGTACAGGAACTTTCTTTTCAGCTCAAAGTCTTGTGACATAAGTACAGACCAAGGCCTCTGTGTTTTTCCCTGTGTTGTCTAATTCCTCTAGGTTTCCCTAATGTAACAATGGCTCCTAACAGTGACCTAGAATCATCTCAAGGACCCATTGTACAAAAATGTGATCCTCCCAATCAGCTTTCCATCCTTAGTGAATCAGTCATGGATTCACAGGTAATGTTTTGTTCCATGCATGTCGTGTGGCTTTTTTGTTTGCACAAAATAAGAATATGTCAAAGGTAGAGTTTCTCAGCAGACTTAAACCTGGGGTTTGTGTTCTGTATACTATGTTGGTAACGTTCACGGAAGATAAAGTTAAATGGAAGTGAGTTTGTTTTATGAGACTCTGGGAATCATGTTTTTTTTTTTTTTTATTTATTAACCTTTGGATACAAGAAACAAACATCAGATGTCTTGTAGAAGCTCTCTCATAGTAGCATGCCCTCCCTTTGAAATTCTGGAATTATCATGAAGAGAACAGAGTAATTGCAGTCTAAGAGAAGAACTCTTGTATCACTTAACTAGATTGCTACATTTCAAAATATGTCTCTGATTTACCAACTCTATCTGCATGTATGAGACCATAGCACAGTTCATAGCCTTGATTAGTTCTACAAGTTTAGCTTTTAATACTTTGCATTATTTTACAAATATTCAGATTTGTTTATAAAGTTTTTGTTTATTTTTTTAAAAAATTTCCTTTAGATTGCCTTTGTGTTCTGTTTTCTTCTCATAACATGAGTTGTACCAGGAATGCTCACTGTGGTTTGAGAACAGGCATATGATGGTTCCCAGGAAACACCGCAGTGACAAAGACCAAAATGGCTTTGTGGGAGCAAAAGTGATGATGTCATGTTCTTATGGTTCTCTGCTCCTGTTTCCTACTATCCTTCATAAATACCTGTAATCTGTGTTGTAGTACTTCTCTGTCATGTGTTTTAGTGTGGTAATTGTTTGGGTTTTTTAATATGAAGTGTTAACTGCAGCATCTTTGTAAGCTGTATCACTGGATGCATCCTGCAGGATAGGCTGAAATTTTTAAAAGAAACATGTACTGGTAATTGTCTGCCAAGATTCTGTGAGTTTTTCTTATGTGCCTATGAAAATCACAGTTAAGGGCTGTCTGGTGAAATCTACTCATAAACCTGGTAGTTAGGTTTGGTTGCTTAAGTTTTCAAATAAATGAGGTGCATAGGATCGTATTCTGGTTGCCTTTTTCATGCAGAAGATAGGTGTAATTTTGCAAGTCTCATTACATGGTTGTTTACCTTCTAACTTCAACCGGATGGAAGGTTACAAATGGTATGATTTAAGTTGCTTTTTCCTTTTTCTGCCTGCTATATCTCTGTATTTGTTTTGATACAGTTTTTGTAGCTTTTATTTTATTCTCCAGTTTATGTGGTGTTTCTTATATGTCATCCAAAGAAAATATTGGCTATTGAATTAATCACTTGCTGTGTTATTTTCAGAGACAATTGTCAGTATCAGTATTTCTCAGGTACTAACATGCCCCAAAACTGCCCAAAAAGGAGTGTGAGTTTGTTTGTTTTTTTTAATGTGCTGTTCTTTCCTAAATTTTGTTTTGGAGACTGAAATAAATATTTTTGTTTTTTCTTGAAACAATTCTATAAAATTGATCTCTAACTTCTTCTGAAGCCCTTTTTATTTTCTTTGTTGTCTCCTGAAAAGGTTCTTAATGAAGATGAAGAGGAAGCAATATCAGAAGATGGATTCCCTAATTCTTCAGGTTTCAAATCCAGCATCAATTCTGACAGGTCAGTACAAATCCATTCATTCAGGTTTCTACCTGCTTAACACTGGAAATGAATGGAGTTAAAAGGGTGTTGCATGGGTAGAGTTTTTCTGTTTCCCTTTGTCCTCCTTTCCTGATCTCAGAGTTGTAGGGAAAGGTCTTGTAACATTCAGACTGGGAATGAATGTGAGCAGGGAACTTGCCTGAGCAATTGCAGCTAATTTTAGAAGCTCTATCTAGACTGAACAGATAATCTAGAATCATGCTGTTGTCCTGTTGCAAGTCACTGTTATGCTTGTTTTCAACATAGGCTACTTCAGTTGTTGAGAGAACAAAATTCCTCGGTGAATTCTGAGTTGTGGGCCGAAAAGTATATGAGAAAACCCACCTTATCACAGGAATCAAATGTGCCTTTGACTCCAACAACTGTGTCCCCGTCGTTGGATCAGTCAGGTTGGATTTGCCAAATTATGGTCTCTCAAGAGTTGCTAGGCTGTTCACAGGATCCTGTCTGGAATTCCTTTTCTGGGTGGGGGTTGATAGACAGAGATGTATTCATTTGGTTCAGATGAATTTCCAGACTAGAAAGCCAGCTCTTCTGATAAAATTACTTAGTGACAACATAATATGCCTGAAATATTTCACATGTGTATTTTTTGTTTTGTTTTGTGTTTAAATCAGCCCTCAATGCTACCAGTGTCATCAAGAGAACCCAGTCAAGACTTCAGAATGAAGACGAAGAAACTGTAGACTCCACTGACACTGTGAGACAAGTGCTGAACCCAAACTCCAGGAAACAAAAGCAAATTGCAGCAAAGAGTTTAGTACCTTTAAAAATAATATACCCTTTGGCCAAGGTCCTTAATGTCTTACAAAACTGTAGGTTGGAAGGGATCTTTGGAAGTCACCGAGGGGCTAATGCCAGTTTGATGAAGGGAGGCCTTGTATCTGGAGCATATGTGAGGATGGACATTCCACAGCTGCTTGTCTAGTGTATTCCCCTGTGTTCTGACAAAGCCACTGGCAAGTCAGTAGGAAACTGGGAACATAAATATGGCCCTTTGATGCTACCCATTATCTTGAAGTTTGTGGAGTTCTCTCCTGTGTGGGGCTTTTCTAGTTCTGATACAGCTTTGTATTCTGTGCTGCACAGACTTGTGATGTTTCAGTCTGCATATTCTATACAGCTTTGGGGACTGACATAGATACAAGCTGTAACATGAAAGGAGTGTTGTAAAAGAGTTGCTTGCTGAATATCAGAAAGCGGCTGATATTTTTCACTAGCAAATTGTTTCCATGCTTTTAAACAGGAAAGAGGAAAGTACAAACAGGTATCCAAGATGAAAGCACCAAAGAATCATACTTGAGAGGCACTAATGTAGTAGCAGAGAATGTGTTTTTTTGATTGTCTGAAAATAGCTGGCATGACTGGGCATATTCTTTGATGGTCCCTTTTAGCTTATGGTAAGAGAGGGCCTTGCCTTTGATTTACTCCAATAAACAGTGTAATTTCATTGGTATTGCAAAGCTTTCTATGCAAGTTCAAATTCCAATAACATCTTTTTTTTTCCCTTCCCTCTCAGTGAAAAGAAAGCAAGCTGCACAGAACTCTGCAAGACAGAGGAGAGATGATTCTCCAGCTAATTTAGTCCCCAGTGACCTTCAGAGGGACAACAAATCCAGCCTAGATGTTCTCAACCACATGCTACATGAAGTGGAGCATGAATTGGAAGAATATGAGCGATGTACAGGTCGTGACGTTCAAAAAACAGGGAGAAATGAAGGCCTCTCTGGGTTCACGTTGTCACTGGTGAACGCTCTCTGTCGTTTGATGCGATACCTCAAAGAGGTGAGAAGACACAGAATTGCTTCTGGAGAGTGAATGAAGAAGGGTGTAAAGTTACTTTACAGATGTGAAATGTAGTCTTTCCTGGCTCCCAGTCATTTTACACTGAACTCTGGTTATTATTGCTTATTGCTTGGTTTGCATGCAATTAGGAATTAAAACTTCTAGTTTGTTAGAAACTGATATCCGTGTTGAACATGGGGGAGTTAAATCTCCAGGTGTGTAGTAGAAGAAAATACCAATTGAAATAATTTTAATTTTGTTATTTAAATATGTTCAGACTTGTAGCAGGGTATTAACTACAGCCTTGCTTACAAATTCATTTTCTTCTTTTGCCTCCCAAAAGCAACACTATTGTCACTAGAGCAATGGACCCAAATCCCCAATTTTCTTTGAGGGATTCCTTAGCTCTCCTTTTCTATCCATAACAGCAACTTTACCTTAAGCAACAATGATCAGAAGTGTTCACTATAGCAATGCACTGGTGGGAATGAATGGAATTCCATAAAGAAGACTACCTATAAGCCATGTAGAACTTCTTTTTAAAAAAGAAAAGGAAAAAAAAATTGTGCTTCATTTCGTGTGTAACCCAGAGTATTACGATGCAACAGTGTCTCACAGATTCATTTGGCCTATGTGGTGTTTTAAACCAGATTATGACAGTTCTTGCACTCTTTAATACATTTTGCAGAGCTTGTTATCTAAATCCTAATGCTCTATTTCACAGCAGAGGTAATAGATCTCTAATGACTCTGGAATTGTCTTATTTTGGTTCCTTTTCAGAATGTATAATAATTGGCAGGGGGAACCCACTTTATTTTAAATTAGTTTTTTTCCTGAATGTATAACTAATTCCTTTTGTAACCCTTTATCTAATCTATATTGGAGAATTTTCTTCAATTAAATTCTGTCATGGAAGCAAATGTCAAATAATCAGTCTAAGAGTGAAAAGCAACTACCATCAGAGGATGAACTCTGGCTGAGAAGGTCTTATGTTTTAAAAGAAGTTAATAAGGCTTTCTCTCTGTTAAAATCATAACCCCAAAGCAGGGAATTAAATTTGGTTCTTTTTCAGTTACAAGGAAGGATCCTGGAATTCCAGTAGAACATTTTTTGTTTATTAGGAATACATCAATTTAATGGCCATCAAATTTGTGTTACAATTGCAGTTATAACCCCAGATTCTTTGTTTTCCACAGAATTGAATTATTCCTGAGCCTCAGACTTCTTCCAAAGCTACTCCCAGATTTATTATTTCTTGTGTTGCCATTCCCTCCTTCCACAAGTTGATTATTGCTTGCAGAATTGTCTGCAACTCTCATAAATTTACTACCTAAAGTCATAAATAGCAATACGAAGACATCACTCAAGTTACAAAACGTGCTTAATTATGTTCAGACTTGCTTGAAATGCAGTGTGCATTCATAACCTAAAGTGGCTTTTCTGCTTTTCATGGAGGTTTAAATACAATTAGAATTTGAGAAGTTGCTGGGAAGAATCACAGCTTGTCTTGGGTGATTCCTAAAACCCGGTCCCTGTGATGATAGGCATAAATCAAGCACCATCTTTCTGTAGCAAGGAGAGTTATCAGATTTCCAATGCCTAAATTAAAGCTGGCAGTGCATTTCAAGAAAATGACTTTGCAGGGAATATTTAAAAACCCTCTGATTTTAATGATACAGCCAGTCTTCAAGAGGTTTCAAAGCTTTTAGAGACATTCCCTTTCTCTTCCAGTTTTACTGCAGAAAAGCTGAATGCAGAAGGCTTGTGATACAGGATGTTGCTTAATGTATTCTCAAAATTATATTTAAAAAGTAGGAAGAGAAACTTGAGTTCCTGAAGTTTTTATTAAGTGATTAAAAATCAACACCTACAAGAAGAAGATAGTGAGTACAGAAAAGGCTAGAGAAAAGGGGGAAAAGGAACTTCGGAAATGTTTGCAAAACTACGCAATTCTTAAAGGGAAGTGGATAAACTTGGCTTAGTTTCTAAATTAATTTTGATGTCATCTGCCAAATGTTAGAAATAATCATTCCCACCACAACCCCATTCTGCTAAGAATGCTGTCACTTTGCCAGGCTCACAGGGCAAAAAAGAGTGTGGGCACACTCCCTGAATCCGTGTTATTGTGTTTTCCCTCTCGCTGCTGCTGTGTGTTCTGGTGCAGTGTTAAAGCTTCTGTGATTTAGAGCTACAGCTGGCAGTGGGCTGGAATGAAGGTACTTCTTTCAGGGTATATACCAGACATAAATCCTACCTGGTGGTAGGATACAGCTGTTACCCCTGATGTTTTCCCCATGCATAAATGTGAGACACAGCTGCTTGGAAGCTTTTCCTCCAAGACTAGGTTAGTGCTGTGTAGGATTAGTAGGCACTGCAGCTCACCCGGATGATCTAAGGCGCCAACAGGCTTCATCACTGACCAGGGTAAAAGAGCTTATTTTGTGCTGCCTTTGGTTTCTGAAAAGGTAGCAACATGTACAGGGTTTTTTTCCATTTTCTGAGGCAGCCTGCTTCACTTGGGTCAATGCAAAAAACCTGTTCTCTCTAGCTGGAATAGAAACAGAAAATGGTTGGCTTGTCTCTGATATGTATAAGGGAGGTATATCTGCCTGTCTCTGTCTCGTGACCATATCTGTGTTTTATTTTCAAACATATTTACTTATTTACTTTGTGTGGCTGCAGAGATGTTTTGTCTTAATATTTCTTCCTTCGTTTTTTTCACTTCTGGTCCCAATGCCAGCAGAAAATAATGCAAGGTATGTTACAGGCAGCTCATGCTCTGATTTTGTCTGGCAGCCAAAAAGAATAGCCCAGCTGCTTTTCAGGGTCTCTCATGGTTTGAGATGGGATATATTTCTCTTATTCAGGGATTCCTTTGAGTAAATGCAGGGATCCATCTGGAGAAGGGCTCCATCTGCTAATTCTGATGTGTTTATGTGAATTAGTAGTCTTGTTTAGTTATGGTGGTCCAAAAAGTGGCATCATGTGTTCCATTTATCCATTAGGAGTGGAAGGGATTCTTGTGTGTCTTGTACAGGCTGCCAGACTACTGCAGTGGTCTGTCTGAAAATAGTAGATTCTTAATATCTTTGAGGGCAATAAGTTCTTTACAGTGAGGTTGTTCTCCTCATGTTCAGGTAGATTACTTCACAAATAAAGTTTTTTGTCTTCTTTAAAAAAATAAGGGAAACTCTCTAGAACTTTTTCTCTAATGGGAAAACATTAGAAAGCAAGTACTTTCTCCTTTATTTAGTCAAATTTGTCTTCATTAATGAATAAGAAAAACTAAAGAACAGGCACAAGTAGCACAGGATGTAGACAAGCATTAGCACACCTGGAGTTATTTGATTACTGATGAAGATTCACTGACTTAAGAAACTGCATCTCTGCAGAGACAATGATTGTAGTTACAGCCTGTTAAAGTTGTAAAGGCAGAAGAGCAGGAATGTATAGAATTCTGTACAGTGTTCTGGAGCAACAAAGGAAAAACAGTAAGCTCTCTGACAGTTCTTGAGCCCTGACAACTGTATTTAGTCATGAAAGTAATGAAGTCAATTTAACAATAGTGGGAAGAGCAGTGTGATGTCATATTGACCCATTCCTGTTCTCATATTTGAGTATGTATTGGTTTAGAGTAGGTTTTTAACTTTTTCTCCCTCTACAGACTGAAATGCAGATGCATGAGAAAGAGGTGATGAGGCAGCAGCAAGAAGAGATGTTGAATGAACACAGAGAACTGATTGATGCTCTGACTGCAGAAGTACTTCTAGTGAGGGAAGAAAACATTACTATGCAGGTACTGAGCCCCCCCTTGCTCCTTACCCATTAGGATGACTTGTTAGAATTCTGAGTTCTGTTGCAAATATGGGCTGAGATGTGTTGTCTTATGTTCTAGAGATTTTACCAATTAACAATAAAAAAAATTATAAGATTGAAAGAGGAGCTTGAGAATTATGATTGCAGGTGCAGGTAAGGAATGTTTGGCAGGTTGTTACTTTTATTTAACTTTAAGGCCTGAGAAAGTGCAACTGAGCTTTCCTTTATCAGTCTAAAAGTTTAAGCATCTTCCTTCACGCTCCTTTACTGTTAACATTACTAGAGCAACAGAGTAGACTAGATGTAATACTACATTTTCTTTTTTTCAGTTTTCACTGGAGGTAGATTTATCAATGGTTACATTTGGAAATGCAGTGCTTAAGCAACCTTAGATAGGAGCTGGTGTCATGAGTTAGGAAAAGGGAAAAAAATCACTTAAAAATGAGAAACATGGAGACAATAATATTTAATACCTCACTGGAATGCTACATAACCATGCAGTGATTTTAAGAGGCCAAGTTTCTTACTAGGGCTTCTTGTGGTATATGATTTTCTAATTCATGTTGCTTGAATACAAATTTCAGTATCTCTTTCTTTTTTCCTTCCTCCTTTAGAAGAAGCTTCAGCAGTACATGACAGTAACAGATAAAAAGCTGATGTCTCTAACAGAAGCATTTAAAGGCCTCCCTTTGGTAGAACCTGACAGAGAACAAAGCTCAAAACGTTTTGGAATTGCAAGAAAAGGTCCAGCAAATGACCTAGGTGTGTATATGCGTGTGTGAAGGATGATACAGGAGTTGTGGCTAGTTCATCTCTGTAGTCGAAAATCTGACATTTAATAGGTGTCTGCTTGCATAAATAGGTCTTAGATAAGTGAATCTCACTTCAGTAAATTCATATGGCATGGGTTCTGCTGTGAGCACAACCACAAAGGGAGGGGAGTAGCCTTCTCTCGTTAAGATGGCTTACAAAGTCAGGTTTATTCAGAGGGTGCCAAAAAACCCCTAGACAACCAAAGAAACTAAACCTAACAAATCAGGATGTGCCTTCCTGTTGCTGAGGCAGCCTGGCAGTAGGAGACTGGTTCTTCCATAAGGCACTGGAGGTCGCTGCTGACCAAAATAGCAGCTGCTGAGGCTCGGAAACAATGAGGCAGAGGTCTGTGACTTGGTGTTTGTGACTCTGTATGAGAGGTGAGTGACCAGCTGAGTGCCATGGAGACAGGCTAAGCTAGGCCAGTAGCATTGATGGCCAAACTAACCAAGCATGATTCACCTTGTGCATTAACCACCTTTCACCACGGAGTTTTCTCCCAACTCTTTGCCTGATCAGTTGTTTAAGTGAATTGGTTTTGCTCTCAAGGTCAGTAACTCCTGGTGAATCCCAAGATTCCTTGGAGCTGTTTGTATTTCATAGTTAAATGTTGGGTTTGTGGCTGTTTTTGTAGCTAAAAACTTACTTCCCAGAAGAATTTTCTTCTCAGGAAGAAGCCACATAGAAATTCCCTTTTTTTGTAATTGATTCAGTCGTTGTAAAGGCAAGTAAAAAGAAGTCACACCCCAAAATATAAAATCCAAGCAGTCAGTAAAAGCACTCCTTATAAAAAACACCAAACAAATAAAAAACCTCCAACCTTCCCATTCAACAATTCTGAGGGACTAGAATTTTCAAATCTTCTTACTTGGCTCTCTTCTCAGGAAAAGGCATCTTCCTGGAGGAAAGCTTCTGAAAGTTATAAAAATATTTCTTCCTTTTCTTCCTTAAGAAGGAGATCTCTTGAAAGTTTTAGCACAGAAAGCATGTGTAAGTTAACACAGGACTTCTCTGTTCAGAGACTTCTTTCTCTGTAGAGAGGAAAGAAGGATGAGAGGGGAGTGGGGGGGTACTTCAGAAATGCAGTTCTGTACAGGGAAGCAGAGCAGGAGGGTCTTTCTCATTTCTTGGCTGGGTCATTAAGTAGTGGATGGCAGGTTTCAAATTTAAATTCTGAGTAATGTGAATCACAAGCAGTATTTTATGCAAACAGCCTCTTCTGACTCTTTGTTGTTGAAGGGTGCTTTTTGTATTTTGGGGTCAGATACGTTCTGCTTAATCTTCCACTAACTTTTCTTATGGGAACAAATGTCCTGTATAAAACTGTGAAAGGATGATGAAAAATGGCACGAACAGAGCAGTGGATATAAGCATATTAAAATTACCGTGGTCTTTCAGCTAGCTACAGCTTGAATTTCATGCTTTTTATTTTGTGCCTCTGGTATGTTTAAAATACATGACAACATAGACACAAACTAGTAGTTAAATACAGGAGAATAACTTCTCTTTTTTTTATTGACACAATGTCTCATTTGAATTAAATTGTAAAAAGCTCATCAAAGAGCTTGAAAAAGCTTTGAATTTTTTTCTACTCCACCATTGTTGCCATCAAATTTATAATATGGGGCATCAGGACAAGGGTGTAGGTCTTCTTGTCTCAAGAGAATGTCACCTATTCTTCACAAGTCACATGTCTCTAAGTCTTGTGCATGAGCTACAAACAGATCTCATACTAATATCCTGAAATTGTGAGTCTACATGCTCTTGTGGCCAGTAAAGATTTGGAATATGCATGAGTGAAAGAATTCTGTATCTGGGGATGAGAAGTAAGTTAGGAGTGTGTATGTGAAAAATACCCTAGTCTTGTCTTTTCAGATACCTGAGTTGTTACTGAGATTTTTTCCCTATGTTGCTGTTGCACTAAACCTTTTTCTTCCATATTTTTTGTTCATTTAACTTTTATCCCTATTTTGTCTTTTTTTCTTAAGGAGAACCTGACTTGACCTATTCTGAGCCCAGGACTGATGCAGGCAAGAGGGAAAATATGCAGAAATTTCCACAGGAAGAATTTCCTTTCACGTTTCCCCTGGAGCCAGGTGCCTCACATGCTATGGGGTCTGGTAGAAGCTTGCCAGCTCATATCTTCCAGCCAGCTGTGCTGTTGTCACCCCCACAGCAGAAGAGCAGTCAAGAGTTGTCTTCCCTCCAGAATGGTGAGATCCCTCTGGCTGTAGTAGACTTCAGAGTCTGAAAGAATCTGTATGCTTAAGCACATTTGCCCTACAGCCAGAATTTCCTGCTGCTGCACTCAGATATGCATTTCTTTTCTTGCTATGTCTGTTGCTGGATATCCTTTAGACTTTGTTTTCCATCTATTGTCAGTAGTCCTATCAGTGGCAATCCAGACTGACATTTTAATTTTGTACTGGTTTTTATTGTCACTTCTGTGTGATTGCTGTAGCTCTTTGTCGTTGGTGTACAGCACATCATCTCAGATTTCCACCTGCCAATTGTGTAGTTCAGCCTCCATCACCTGCAGTTGTGGGACCATGGAAGCCTGGAACTTCACTGCTTCTGCAGCCCATGTTGCAGACAAACAGGATGTCTGTAGGCTGTGTACTCCTGCTTTGAACCAATCTTCCCAGCAGAGGGTTTTTTTAGAAGCTTTGGGAGCAGTTTCCTGTTGGGTTTCATTTAATACATGGAGAAATATTTGAGGAAGTTTTGGGTGAAATTATGTGGTACCCAGTAACTCAGTCTTGTGTCAGTATCCATAGGCTTTAGGAGTTCCATAGGTTGGTAGCTCCATTCTGATTGCTGGGAGGAGGAAAGTTCATGGAGAGTGATTTGGGAAGGTATTTCTCATTTAGACTTCCTGAGGTGAGCAGAAAGGAGGGCGATTTGTCACTCAAAATTAGCTATTTCCTCCTGCAACTGCATGCGTCTTACTGACCATGGCAGGCTCTGTAACACTGTTGTTGGGAGGCAGATAATTACATGTATGGCTGGCTTGGTGGCTGCTGACAAGAAGTAGGGCACAGTAGTGGGGGTTTGTGCTTTCCCTCCTCCTTTGCCCCCTTTCAGCCGTGCTGCTTTGTAAGCCACTTCCAGTCAGGAAAAAACCCTAAAAGTCCTTCTGATTTTTAGGGAGTTGGCAGAGCAATTGGAAGTTCATATCTAGTTCAACTCTTTGTTGGGCTGCTGTGCTGTGAGGAGGTACATAATAAATCTGGAGGAAATGAAGTAAAGGTCTTGTTCTGCAAAGAGCAATGTCTGGTTTCAGTCCCACTGAGAACTGTCAGATGTTGTCTGTCATCTGAAACAAGAATACAAAACGATTCCTAGACTTCACTACAGTTCAGCTATGTGATGAATGTTACTCTTTGATGCTAAATGGCTCAGCAAATGTTAAACTGACTGCATGTTTCTTTATGATTCATAAAACACACTTGAGTGTAAATTTTTAAATGTCGTTCTCTGCTCAAGAGGCAAAAACTATAGCTTGGCAAGGAATGGGCTATTTGGTATATAAATCATAGAAAACCAGGTTTTGATCACAAAATTTATCTTGGACTTAGCATGTAGCAGCTGATGGTGCTGTAACCTACATGGTCATGTCTGTGTGGTACATTATCTGTTTGCTGTAGATGACCACAAAAGTACCTAACTACTTTTGTTGGCCACAGTGCTTCCTCTTTTTAGGGGCTGAGTAAATAGCTAGCTTATTATTATGCCAAAAGTTTGGTACTATTTTGTTTTATTATCCTGAAAGTTTTGTTAACAACCCAATGTAAATCTTAGAGTTGAAATGCAAACTTAAAGTTTCTAAGTTAAGGGAACTGGTTTTTGAAAAACGGAGGACTAAGAAGTAGTATTTGATCTGTCAGCTAAGAAATTCAAAACAATTTATTTTCTTCTCAGTGACTTCTTTCTCAATCTCTAAATTATTTATATGTAAGACTTTTTGCAAAAGAAGATGTTAAACCTGGTGAGATCTAGCAGCAGGATATTGCATAGATTGGTTTTGATCAGTAAGGTAGCATCACAGTAATGTAACTAAGGCTAGATGTTATAATCAAAAGGGAACTGGGATTGTTAGACTGTGATGCAACAGCCACTGTTAGTTTCCTCAATGAGATTCATGTGCCTCTGTCCTTTATTTCATAGTGTTTACAGCTATTTCTCAGTCTCCTGAAAACACTGAAAGAGAACCGTGCAAGGACAGAAGCTTACCTTCCTCCCTGAAGGCACAGAGCACAACAGAGGAAAACTGTCTCATCTCTCAAAAGCAACCAATTCATTCTGCAGACAAAGACTTGGAGAGTTCCCACAAGAAGATCAATCTGTCCTGCAAAGGTGACACTAGAGAAAACAGCACAGCTGAAGAGTTATTTCCAAATAGTGATCTGCTGGGGCAGATAGCTGAGCTCACACGGCAGAACGCTCTAATTAAAGCTCAACTGAGCAAATTCAGGGGCGCCTCTGGAGACACCAGGGACTGCCCAAATCAGCCAGAGCCGATACAAAATGCAAAGCCTAGTCCAGACTCTTCACAAGGACAGGTGAGAATTTAACAGAGAAGGAAGGCTGGATCCCCCTTTTGCTGATCTACTTTCCCATAGCTTACTGGTGCTTTTGTGTCTTTCCTGTTGTCAGTTGTTATTCCTTTCATTTGTTTGCTTGGAGACTTGTGATTTTTATCATTCCCTAAAGAGATCAACAGTAGTTTCTTACATTGGCCTTTAAGTGCTGAAAAGTGTGCAGGAGATTTATAAATTTAGGAAAAGGTAGTGCTGCAAAGAGCAGGTGTGGTTACAATGTGATCAGATATTGTTCTTGTTGCTTGTATAATATTAACAGTCAAAGCACTTACCAACCCACAGGTTCTAATCAAGCCTGTAAGATGTATATTTAAATCCACATCATACACTTCTTTTGCTATTGTGAGCCAGAAGCCCATGAGATTAAAGTAAATGCAGGTACATCTCTTGCAAATACTTGATTACAGTATATGTACTTCTTGGATCTGTCTTGTAAGTCCTGTTCTGTGCAAATCCCAAAATCCTTGGGAAACAGAGACCTTGAAGGCTTCAGTTCACATGGAAAAACTTTAACGTGCAACTAGCAGTTATTCAGTGACAAGCAAGTGAGTGGAATTAACATCAGAGCAACATCCTGCGCTTGCTACTCTTTGCTTTTGTTCCATCACAGTGGCTCATTGATTTTTCAATTAAGGATCCTAAAGATTTTAAATTTCATAATGTAAACATAGGCTGAGAGTGTTGTCACTTTCCACACTGTGTTATGTTTTATAATATTTAGTTGATATACAAGACCATGTAAACTTTTAGAAGGTGGTGTTCTTGTGGAAGCAATTAGTGAGGGGGCGAGGAAGAGGTCAAAGCGGGTTAAAACACAGCTTAAACATAAATTCCAGGACACTAGAAGCTAGAAACCTGCTCTTACTTCTTCACACCCTCCTGAATATGTGTGTCTCTGATTAAATACTTTCTTAACTATGGTTAATCGCTGGATGGTTGGGGTTTTTTTTTTATATTTGTTTCTTAAATTATACAGACAGTAGCTGTGTTTTTCCTATTTGAAGGAAGACCAGTTTAAAATATTGTAGTGTTTAGTCAATTAAGGACTTAGGTACAGGACATTGAAAGGGAGGTACAAAATCAAATTTTTCACATGAGGTGCTACACAATTATGTTCACTTTGAAAATTAAATGCATAGAAGTACTTGAAATATATTGTATGCTCTCCTTGATGGTGCAAATTGTAAGTTTTTCACTGGAAGTAATTATCCCATTATCCAAGTAGACTCATCTCATGGTATCGAAGAGCTTGGAGGAAAGAATAGCAGAGCTGAATCGCCAGAGTACAGAAGCACGGGATAAACTGTTGCAGTTAATAGACCAGCAAAAATTAGCTGCTGCTGATATGGTCCCTCCAAGGCTGTCTCCTGTCCTGCCCCCATCCCTGAATTATCCTGGTAAGTACCCAGCTTCAGGGGAAACAAAAACTAGTACGACAACGTTTTTCTCCTTTTGAGAGTTTTGTGTCCTTATCTTACTGGGTCGCTGGTTGTGGTCAGCAGTACACCTGCTGTTAGTGACTGTGTGGTACAAACACTCCTTAGTCAGAGAGCTTAAAACATGTCAGCTAAACCTCTCACAAAGTTAGTTCCTTAGTAATTAGTCTGCTGGAAGCATCATGCTTTGTTGTAAATCTGTTCTTTCATATGTTCTTGTCTGAAGAGCAGTTGCTACATTTGAATACTAGAAGGAATTCCTTCAAAGAAAGGGTTGTCAAGCATTGGAATGGGCTGCTCTGGAAGGTGGTGGAGTCACCATTCCTGGAAGTGTTTAAGGAAAGATGGAACAAGGTTCTCAGTGCCATGGTCTAGCTGATGTGGTGGTGTTTGGCCATAGGTTGGACTCAATGACCTCAGAGGTCTTTTCCAACCTAATTGATTCTGTGATAGTCACTGGTGGGCAGCACTAGGCTTTTAATCAGTCCTTTGTCATACAGAATCTTTTGTAAAAAAGACCTGAGTATTTACATCAGGCTTCTGTAAGTCATGGCAGAGGGGTTATCCAATTCTCAACCACATTTTAGTTTTTGGTCTTTTGGGTGCTCTTTCCATCAGACCACCTTGCTCAGTCACTGCCAGTGCTAATTGAAAGGAGTAACTGGAGCTTCCAGTCATCTGAAGAGTTAAACTATCTAGGGGAAAATCTTGCTGATTCAAGATTCGTAGATTAGCTGCGAAATATATCTATGAACAATTACTTTCCAGGAGGTGAGGGCTGCTTTATCTTCTCATGGAGTCATCATCAGTACAGGCAGAGCTGCACGTGACCATGTACACATGCTCTGTCTAGAACATCCCCCCTTTCCCTCTTCCAAAACCACAGAGGATGTATAAAGGGGGAAGGACTTGAAAGAGGGAGGAAGGAGGAGGAAAGACCACGTGTGTGTGCATATGCTTGCAGGTGCATATGCAGTGACTCATGGGCTGGGTCATAACACTTCTAATGCTTCTTTGGCTGCTGTAATATAAATTCAGCATGACAAATAAAATCTTAAAGGAACAAAGTAGAGAAATCAGAGTTCCCTAAGCCTATGATTGCCAAAAAAATGAGAAAATTCAACCATGGAAGAATCATTTCATGTATGTACACTGTCCATGGTTTCTCTGAACATCTGGTTTCAGTGTCAGTCATTTTCAGAAAGTGGGTATGATGTTGATGCTTAATGTGACGTTTTACTTCTGGTCTGTATGTTCTATGCAATTGTGAAGAGGTATGTGATGCCCCTGAAAAAAAAATGGGAGAGTGAAATGAATGTTGTGCAATGTTGTGCAATGTGTTCCCATCAGAATCAAGCTATTATTTATTGCCTAGAAAATGAAAGGAGGAAAGTTGAAGTGTCTGTTCCTGTGGCAGTTGCTGTGGACAGCTTCAAAGATAATGGGGTTTCCTCTGCCAGTATGACCAGTATAGGAAGGTAAGAGTTAACTCTGCTATTTCATTTTTGTAGTGTGTTGATTACCCATGCACCAGAAATTGAACACAATGGAAAAATTGCCAATTTTTTTCTTTGGCTTCATGATTTTCTCTGACTTACCGCATTAAACTCTGTGAAAGTGGGACAAAGGTCCAATAACTTTTTCACAAATTCCATTGTTTGTATTTAAAATATCTGCCATGTGACACAATAGAGATTACATGGGTTGTTGAAGACTATTGATGAGGGATTCTAACTCACAATCTGAGATATGACTCTAGTAGTCCCTTCCATTTTTTACTTGTTTCAATTTCATTTTGAATATCCTCAGGTCTGTAGGAGATTCCAGCAAACCTTGTTCACCCCCAAGTGCCATGTCAGAAAGTGTGAAATTATCTTCTCTCAGCCAAAGACCAAAGGTGAGATTGAAAACTCTTCAGCCAGAATATTTGATTCTGCTGTCATATAAAGAAAAAGCAAGCAGGGAGAGTTCTGTCCTACTTAAAATCTACTGAGGCTGTTAGTAATCAATTCGTGGCAGTTTGGAATATGGACAATTGGTAAGAAGAAATATCCCCAGTCTAGATTTCTGATTCCTGATGTGCAAACAGAAGGACAGCCTGCAGTGAGATTCTTTCATGAGGAACTCCAGGCAGCAATGCAGTCTGGTAATCCAGTCATAGACCTATTGATATGCTTGCAAACAATTGTGAGGACATATTAATAACCTGTTTTCTGGTGTCCAAAGTAACCTAAATTAGGAGGGATAAAGAGAAACAAAGGGTCCAAGACTCCTATCCTGACAATGAGTATACATTCCCAGAAGGGAAATAGGGAATTCTTAAGGTAGATGTGGCTTGAAGTAGATGGTGTGATTCCCTTCATGGTGCCAGTGGCAGACAACAATCTTACAATGGCTAGCAAGTCTGTGGGAAATTAATGATACTTAAATTTTAACTGGTTTCTTCTTTTGCAGGGAGAAAAGCAAAAAGAAGAAGGATGGTTTGCACTGTCTATGCACGTTGTGTAAAAGAAGATGGACTCAACTCCTGTATTTTTTTAAATATTTTTTTTTAATGAATAACAATTGAATCACAATAATCCCCCTCTCCAAATGTACAGAGTGACTCTGAAGTGCTTTTCTGTCAGTGCCATTAGTATGGAAAGGTCTATATGCCAATTGTATTTGTGCCACACAGAGTGCTCTAGGAAGTCCTGGGAATGAGGTTTCAAACAGGACATGCTGCTGTGACCTTACACCTTTTCATCAAATATATCTTTCAGGAGATTGTAAACTCAGGCTGCTGTAGCATTACAAGTGAAGGCCTGAGACCTGGGTTAGATATGCTGAAGGCAAGAGGCTTTAGAAACTGCACGTGGAACTTTCTGGAGCATTTATTTGCACAAGGTATGGGAATGAAAAAGTCCAGAAAAAGTGAGAGAATGTCCTTGCATTCAAAAGGAACGTGGAGATTAGCAAGCCGGTCTGTTTCTGATGGATAAGAATTTGCATCAGAAAGAATTTGTTCCTTTTGTGCTTTACAGTTGCTTCCAAAAGTTGTGTTTTCTGTGGAGTTAACATATTAGAGATTGCATCTGGACTTGAGGATTGCTTTTCAAAAACCTCATTTAATATTTTTGTAAATATAAAGTGACTATTTGAAGTTGAAATCGGAATGTTTATTTGCTAGGTATTAAGTACCTGCTTTTTGATACAATAGAAAACTGATATATACAACTGTATTAAACTGGTTTGCTGCGTGTGTGTATAATAATCTAGTGACCATGGTTTTGTATTGGTTTTATTTGGCTTTTTAAAGTCATTATTTTATTAGTAAATATTAACAATAAAATTCAAGACTGTGAGAAAATGCTCCTTTATCCATTTCTTATCTCATAGTAAACCTGGGCAAAAAAAAAAAAACATTTATAACGGAGATTTAGAGAATGAAAATAATCTGCAAGTCTGGAAAAGAAAATATCTGCAAGTCTCAAAAGCAGATTTTCAGTACAGTGGTTTGAATATTTTTCTTTTAGCTGTTAAATTTACCTCTAAAGATATCAATAAGGTTGGGCATCAAAAGAGGCCAGCCCCTGTCCTTTCAATTTTTTTTTTTTTTTTTGTAAATGGGTTATTCTTTTAAACAAATTTAAGAAAACTAAAAAATGCAGGATTCAAAAGAGGACCTCTTCAAATATTCATTGATGCTTCCACAGTTTATTTTTCCAATGTTAACTTTGGGAAGTGAAGAAAGTTCACATTTCTGTATTTTGTGAAATAACAGTTAAAATCACTTGGAATAAATCCGTCAACTCATGCAGAGACAGGGATGCCAAAGTTGGGATGGGATTGCATAACCATAGTACCCACAGATTAATACTGTTGCTTCTGATAATGATTGCTAAAAATGCTCCATGATAATTTAGTCTGAGATTTCCTTTTAGGATACAGGATTGTTATTAGTCTTTCGAGTCATCTAGTTTCCTTAACTTGGAAGTCTCTTAGGTGGGAGGGACAATGCCACTCCAGGTGTCTCTGGTGACCCTCCACAGCTCCTGACTGGATGTAAGCAGCTTTCTGCAATGCAAGCAGAGCTGCCCCTGAGGTGCCATGGAAGTGCATTTGCTGGAACACTGAAGTCTCATGAGAAGCTGAAGGCAGTGTCTGAGAACTGTTACTGCGTGGTTTGTGTTTTTTTTTTTTGGTTTGTTGTCTCTTCCAGACCAAGCAACAAGCTACAGCTGTTGCTAGAAGCAACAGATCTGATTTCTCATATCAGACAGAGGAGGAAGTTTTAGGGCCTCATATGCTTTTTGTTTTTTCAGTTGTGATAATTCATATAAAGACTATCATCTAGTCTGAGTGCTTTATCAGTGCAGGGGGTTTCATTGCCAATGACTTTCTGATTTTGCAGATAAACACTTTATTG
>JAWWMO010000001.1:25624256-25645532 GCA_035047845.1 Dendrocincla fuliginosa | reverse complement strand
GCGCCGAGGTGCCGCTGCCGGCCGGCGGCGTGGGCCGGCTCACCCCCGACTGCCGGGCCGCGGACCGCGGGGGGCCGGCCGCGGGGTGCGACCTGTGCGCCGACGGGGCGGCGGCCGGGCGGTGCCTGACCTGCGGGGTGCGCCTCTGCCCCTTCTGCTGCCGGGCACACAGGTGAGGGGCGCCGGGGACACCGCGACACCGCGGGCGGGCACCCTGGCAGAGCCAGAGCGGCGGGCCGGCCTCTCCCCACGGGTTGTGCGGCCCTGGGCGGGTTGTTGTCACCCACCAGCCCCTCCCGGGGATGCGCGGTACTCCGGGAGCGGCACGCTGCTCGCAGAGAAACACACAGTATCCGGAGCTGGATATTCATGTGTCCGTGTTGTGGCCCTCGCTGCTCAGGACAGCCCCAAGAATCACACCATGTGCATGAGGGCGTTGTCCAAGCGCTCCTGGAACTTCTTGGGAGCAGACCCATCGGCCCTGTTACTGGCCAGTAAGTCCAAAATCAGACCACCCTTTGCCCGTGGTGGTGTCTGCGCGATGATTTTCATCGCGGTTTAGTGTCACTGGGCTCCAGGGAGACTGACTGGCTACGGCAGGCGTGGGTGTGGGCAGAGTACTTAGCAGGACAAGAGCCTCAGGTGTTGTGCTGTCCCACCTTGGAGGAGGAACATCTTCCAGGGGAAAATGGGGAAGTGAAGCTGCCGATCTGCCTCTCCACCTACAGAACTATGTACTGTGGGTATGTGTAAAGGCACCCTTAGACGACTTGAGATAAATGGAAGTCCTGCCTACTGTGGTTGGTACCTGCTTATGATCAGCCCATGTGGACAGGCAGCATTATAGAAGAAAACTAATAAGAAGCCTGAATGGCTGCCTGAAGCAAGGTGACAGGCAAGGTCAGAAAAACACCCAAACTGCACGGGGAAGCCTCAGCCTGGGTTAATTAGCTCAGCCTATTCCCTCTACGTTTTCTCTTCCTTTCCATTTGATTAGCAAATTCTTACCCCAGAAAGAACACTGACATATTCCTCTCTGCCCTGCCCCCCTGCAGATACTGGTGCCTTCAGGGAAAATGGCTTAGATTCTTACTTACCTTTCCAGTCCTGGTGCAATTTTCAGCATACCATTCTGATTAGCTAATGCCTCATACCCTATGCAAGCTGCTGAAGAGTGATAAACCCGGACCTTGAATAGCAGCCTATTGCACTGACAGGAATAACTGCAGAAGGGATAAAGCAGTAGAAAATTCATCCCCATGATCCATTCCATAAAGTATTTAACGCTATCATTTTTTTCACCCCACTAGCATCTACAGACTTGCACTTGATTTGGTTGATTATCAGAGCCAAGGAAAACCGTTTTGAAATTATTTCCTGAGTGCCAGGGTTGTGACTGGGATAAGTGAGAGAGATGTTAGGCTGAATTCGGGGAAGTGTGAATTTGAAAGGTGTAATGTTAGAAGGCTTTGAAGATGTGCTGGACCCAAGGGGGATTAGTGGCAGGTGAAAGGAGTAGCTTAGGGGCCATGTCCTGCCCTATGATGAGGTTGGCAAAGCAACTCTATAGAGCTTGGTCCTTGGAGTATTTTGCTTATGGCTTGGAGCTCCCATTGCAACTGCCCCAAGTCATGAGTTAGGAAACAAGGAAGGAGAGAAGGGTTTTATATCCTGCTCAATAACTAGCTCCCAGTGCTCCAAATAACATACAATGGAAATATTCTGGTGCTGCCTTGAGACACGGTGGATGTCTGGATTTTAACAGACTGTCCTTGGTCTCTTCTGAGCAGGACCTAACCTGGCAGCCAGAAAGAAATGGAGTTTGACTTTTGGAATATTAAATGTTTTACTGTTAGACTGAGTTCTGGCAGTGGCCTGAACTAGATTTTCCCCTAAGGGATACTAGAGTTCACTTGCCTCAGCAGATTTAAAGCTGGTGAAAGTCACTAGGCTGAGGAGCCTGGTGCCTCCTGTTCCTCACCAAAAGTGACTGCTGGTGAGAAATTCTCTTTTAAGATCTCGCTTGCTAACTCTCACTTTGCAGTGCTCACCACTCTCCTGCTGCCTTTGACACAGCAGGCTCTGGGGGTCATTGTGGCTATCCCACTTCTGTCAGGCTCCATGCAGGGGCTGCTGGCTTTAGCAGCCTTACAGCCCGTTTTCTCTGGCCCACGTGTGGCCATGGTGGGACACACGATTCTTTTGTCTGAAAACGGTGCTGACCATGCAGTCAGGGAGTCTCAGCGAGCCTGAGAGCAGCCCCTAATGAGCTGCTTGCAGATGCTACCCTCGTTTGTGTGGAGCCCTGCCCTCAGGGGAGCACAAGTCTTTCAGTGGAGACAGGCAGGAGCAGTGTGCACTGTGACTTGCAGCCTGTACGGACTGGCATTTGCAAAGGATCTCAGTGTTTGCATTTCATACCCAACACACGCAAAGTGATTTGTGGTTGCTCCCTTCTAGGAGACAGAAGAAGACGGCCTCTCATGCTGTGACGGAGCTGGAGAACACCAAGGATTGCAGTCAGGCTGAGAATCCTCTTCTGTGCCCTTCCCATCCCACAGAGGAGCTGAGGCTGTTCTGTGAGCAGTGTGACCATCCGGTGTGCCAGGAGTGCGTGTTAGGCAGACACCGTCAGCACCCGTATGACTTTGCCAGCAATGTCATCCACAGGCATGGGGATGCCCTGCGGAAGCTGCTGAAGAACACCCAGCAGCACATGGACACCCTTGAGGATGTGCTGAGCCAGATTGATGACACGGGCAGTGCCGTCCGCAGCCGTGCAGAGGCTGTGGCCACGGAGATCTGCCTGTTTGCCAGTGGCTATGTGAGAGCAATTGAAGAGCACCGGGACCGGCTGCTGAAGCAGCTGGAGGACTTGAAGGTGCAGAAGGAAAACCTGCTGCACTTGCAGAAGTCTCAGCTGCATCAGCTGCTGCTGGACATGAGGACAGGCGTGGAGTTCACAGAGCACTTGCTGATGAGTGGCTCCGATGTGGAGATCCTCATCACCAAAGGGGTGGTGTCAAGCCGTCTGACAAAGCTGAACAGCATTGCTTACAGCACCCACCCCAGTGTGGATGACAGGATCCTGTTCTCTCCCCAGGAGAGGGCAGGGCAGTGTTGTGGCTATGAAGTTTTTGGGGCTGTTCTCAATAAAGTGGTTGACCCAGCCAGATGTACCCTGCATGGGGAAGGTAATGGGCTGCTATGCAGCAGCTGAATGGGAGTGCACTGCTCCCTGAAGTCTGCTCTCTGTTCTCTGTACCCACGTGGTGTGCAGCTTAATGCACTGTTGGCTCCCTGCTATCCAGGCATTAACTAGAGGCAGAGGTAGAGCCCTACCAGAGGTTGCATTGCTTGCCACTGGGAGCCGTGCCGGGCAGGAAGCCAGACAGCTATCATCCTGATGTACAGAGCATGCTGGAACTGCCCTCCACACCATCACTGACCTCAGCATAGGGCTGAGGTGCACGGAGGGCAACCCATAGGCCAAAGACCATAGTTCACTCAGGAGATGGGATGGCACCTGCAATAGCTGGACATGATGCTTTCCTGGTGGCCCAAGCTGAATTTCTGCAGCATGAGCCCAGGCAGATCCCTTCTGTGGCTGAGCGAGTAGGTTCGTCCCCCTTAGAACTTACACTGTGATTGCCATGATTGGAAATAACTGAAATGAGTGGTTTCACAGATATTTGTTTACTGAGGTCTTGTAGCAAGGGCAGCAAACAGGAAATGTTCAGACCAGCCCACAGAGCGCAGCCACCTGCCTGTGCAGGGCAGATGAGACAGACCCAGGGCTCATTTTGTCTCTTCCATGCCAAACTACAGGTGTTGAGGCCTCTGGGGCTGCACACTGCACAGTGAGGCTGTTCCTCCTCCCTCTGGGTTGTATAGTGCATCTTGAGACCTGGGAAGTGTCAGCTGGGCTTAGAGTGACAGGCAAGAAGACCACCCTGGTCCATACAGACCTCTGTGCTAAACCTGCTAAACATCTCTTAGCAGCTATGGCTGCCATTCTCTCCTGATACCCACTCATTTATTGACCTTTCCCTGTGAGTGAAAGGAGCTGAAAATCCCAGAAGCAAAGTCCTGGCTGTGTTCTGATGTGTTTGTGTGCAACACAAAAAATAGGTGGAGGTGGCAGTCATGGCTGGTACGAATCCTTTCTGGTCCTGTTTCTCTTCCTTGCAGATCTCCACAGCGCCCGTCAGAACCAGCGGACTGGCTTTACCCTGCTCTGCAATGACACCACAGGGGAGCGGATGGGGCAAGGAGGAGAGGCTGTGCGGGTCACCATCACCCACAAGGACAAGAGGGACTGGTGGGTATTTCAAGCAGGAACTTCCTGGTCACTGGGTCTGCCTTTCTTCCACCATTGCCCTGGCTCCCTCCTTGCTTAGGCAGGTGGGAGAATGTGCTCCAGCATGTAGGTCAGAATCTGTAGAGGAAAAGGCACTACACTTCTTCCCAGCGGTATAGAGTGTATGCAGCTGGCTGGAGCTTGACAGTGTTGGGTCAGATTTGTATTGAGTCTTTGAGTGACTTGTGCTTCTCAGCTCTCGGTGGGTGTTGTAAGACACTGTCAGAGTGAGCTGTTGCTCCTTCTCACTCCTACCAGCAGACACTCAGGAATCCTGCTTTAATGCCTAATAAGCATTAATCATCACAACCCCTGAATGGCTGTCCCATGTCAGACAGTTAACCAAGCCCAGGAGCCTCTGACATTTGATGGAAGTGCCTAGTTCACGTTCTGGAGAAAGAATCTGTGCGTCACTTTGTCCTTTTTACCACAGCTGCAAGCATTGAGTACTTTAATGTGTTTGGAGGTTTTCTAGCAAAAGCAAGAAAGACTGCATGAGCTCATGTTTCCATAATGAAAATGACAAAAAATAGCTGGTTTAGAGTAGCTGGACCTTGTTCCAGGAAGGCTATTTGGTGGGATGACCCAATGAAAAAAAAGGGGATAGGATGCTAAAACTCCTTGCTATGGCAGAGTGTTGATAAAGCTCACAGGAGCAATGCTGGCTGCCCAGATGCTTATCAATAGAGCATTGTTGTTCAGGAATATTGTTCCATTGTACCTTCCTTCCTTAAGTGCTCATGCAAGGTAGGGAAGCATGCACATGAGAATTATATGGATTTCACTTGGTGAGGTAGAGGTCGCTGTGGGCACAGTAACACTGTTTCTTGCTCTTGTGGTATGCAGTTGCTACATCCGTTGCTGAAAGCTGTCTAGCTTTGGTTTGAGGCACAACAGCTGCAGAAAAGCGTGAAGTATCACCACACAGTTCCATGGCAGGAAATTATGTAGGCAGCTGTATTGATGTGAAATGGTAGGGGGTGGGGAATACAGATTATAGACTGTCGGGTCGGTGGGCCCAAGAGACTGATTAGCAGGGACTAGCAAGAACACCTTCCTCAATGCAGAGCTGCCTGATAATTGTCTGTGGAAAGCTCTTCCCATCTCTCTGTGGAGCAAGCAATCAGTCTGTGAGTAACTAGCTGATGCTTTTTTCCTGGCACTGTTCACAAGGATACTTTGTGAAATCCAATGAGCTTCACTATGAAAAGGGACAGTTTACCAGCAGGGACCTAGAACTCCTCTGAGCATTGAAGAGAAGAGTGGGGTCGATGCAATTGGGACAGTGGTTGAAGTGATTCCAAGGTGCCCTATTAAATAGTGTCTTCTTAGTGGGTTTTTCTGGAGGTAACTGCTTGCTGACACTGTGAATTTACCCCATTTCTGCGGGCTCTTATCTGATGGGATAATCTGACCTGCAAGTGTGCTGTGTGTCATCTTCTGCCTTTTCAATGTGCAGGGTTGCTACAAATCCTTGCAATGCAGCTAGCTTTGTGTGTGACTTCCTTTGTATGGTTATTGCAGCTTCCAGTAGCAGGTGTGTGTGAAAGCCACTCAGTGCTTGAGCATGCCTCATGCATCCTTTCAAACTGGCTTGAGGCCCACAGCTGCTGAATGAAGAGCCAACTGCAAATCTAGGCCAAACTGTGGTTCACATTTAGAGCAATTCTCTGCCAGTCTCTCACCTCTTGGACTTCTCTCTGTTTGCAGTGCAATCAAGCCAACAGTGTGTGATAATGGTGATGGGACCTACTGTATTTCCTACAGCCCTGAGGAGCCAGGCTTGTATGCTGTCTGCGTCTGTGTGAAAGGGCAACATGTACAGGTAGCATTTCTTGTTTCTCTTGCACTGCTTCTTCTTTACCTGCTTTTTTTTTTTTCCTAGGTATTTGCTTTAAATCTCTCTAAGGACTACCTCTACCACATAGCAGTGTAAGACTGGGCTTAGTGATCTGTGACTGACAGGATCACCCAGTTGGTGTTTGAAAATGCAGACACAACATCTGATAGCATCCACTGCAGCAGCCTCTCTGTTTGCTTGTCCCTTGCAGGGCTCTCCATTCACTCTGATGGTGAAACACAAGTTCCGTGAGCACCAGGGTGTGTTCCACTGCTGCACATTCTGCTCAAGTGGAGGGCAGAAAGCTGCTCGCTGTGCTTGTGGTGGGACCATGCCAGGTGGGTGCTCAGCATTCCCCATGCTGCTGTGGTGAGTAGGATTTGTTGCTCTAGGTCCTTCCTAGTGTATAAAGCTGTGAGTAGATACTCTATGCCAGCTCCTGCCTTGCACATCCACCAAGCTAAACTGTACATACATATATTCTGGTGGGATGTGACTGCAACAGCAGAAATGAGGCAGGATGCACTAAGGTCTTTGTAGCACATCCCATAGACAGAGACCTGAGCCAGCTGTGCAGGAGGAGGGGACAGGGTACCTCAGCCTTTCAGCCCTTCTCAGTGAGTCTAAGCAGAATTGCATCTGTACTGTTTCTGTTCCAGTGCTGGTGTGTTGGGAGCTTGTGGGCTGTATCACACAGTGACTGATTCTGTACTCTGGAGAAGCCTCACTCCTTGTTTAGGATGAGAGTTCCACTCCCTTACGTGCTTAATCCCAGCCAGCTTCCCAGTCCTTAACCTGCATGTGTCATTTTGTGGTTTGGATGTTCTTACTATAGAACTGACCTCTTCCTTTTTCTGTGCTTGATCTGTATCTAGCTCTGGCATACCCACTAGCAGCTGGCATGGGGTTCTGGAGGCCCATGATTATTCAGCAGAAAAGAGGATGAAAATCTTCAGCTTTCCCCAGCTGTTGGGACAGGGAGGTGCCCCTTGGTTGTTCTTTCCTGGCAGTTTTGGTCTTGAATGCACTGTGTTCTCATCAGCACGTGCTTCCCCATTTTAAGGAAGTCCTGAAGCCAAAGCCTATGACACACTGGTATTTTCTGGCCCACTTTGGACTGAGCTGCTGGTGCCTCTTCTCTTGCAGGTGGGTACCAAGGCTGTGGCCATGGACACAAAGGTCACCCTGGCTGCCACCACTGGTCATGCTGTGGACAGGTGAAGGAGAGCTCAGAGTGTCTGGGTGGGCCGTCCAGCGACATCTCGCTGAGGAGTTTGCTCAGGACAGTGGCACTCTGAGCTGCCAGGTGAGCTCCTGCAAGCCCAGGGCACTGCTGCTGGCTGCTGCATGTGCACAAACATTGAGGATCCCTGTGATCACTTGCCTCACTGCCAGAAAACAACATCGTGATGGATGTGACCTGAGAAAGGGGGATGAGGGGAAATAAAATTATGCCTTATGTTCCAACCAGGGATGTGCATGCAAAGTTATTTTGTTGCTTGAACGGGAGCAAATTCTGGTAATTGCACTGCTGCCTACACTTCTGAGGACTTGTGGCCCATGAGGTCATACTCTAAGGGGAAACTCAGCCTGAGCAGTTACCTCACAGGAGAGTCAAGATGTGTCCCATTCTGCAGGATCAATAGCCTAAGCTGTCCTTCTTGATAAGGCCCAAGCTGCTTATTGGGACACATTTGAAAGGGTTTGTGGTCATGCCTTGGAAAGGCTGGGCAGGCTGAATATGGCCTTTACCTCCCTAGATATGCATCTGGATTCAACTTGGATGTGTGCATATAGCACAGTTATGCTTCTGGGAGCTGCGCTTGTGTTTGCAACTCTTATACTTTCTCCAGGTAAACTGTAGTCTCATTATACCTTCCCTGCAAAGTAGGAGCAAGGCAGGTTAGTAATGTGTCTGGAAAAAGTCCAAGAAAAACTCATGGCAATGATTAAGAACAGCAATTAGAGTATCATGCACCCAGTCTGTATGTTGCCCATGGAGATGATATGGGACACAGTGCTGCTGTGAGTGATGCAGGAGCCAGGAGAGTACCCAGCTCACCAAGGGAAGATTTGGGGACATCAGTAGGAGCTTTGGCTTTGAGTTTGGACATCAGTAGGAGCCACAGGTGCAAGTTTGCAGTTGTCTGTCCTGAACCGGGGCAACTGGAAAAGAGCGGCATAAGGAGATGGAATACAGCAAGACTCTTGGATTTGGCTTATGCAGCCTTGGCAAGGCTCTTTTTTTGAAGGAGAGCTTGCTCCATTTTCCATTGGGGAAGAGAAATGGTGTCTGTGATGAGGAAGAAGAGGCCCTTCCCTGGAAGGGCAGTTGCTGACCTGCTGATTGCTGACTGCTGCTTGTCTGGGTGAAGCAGACACCCTGCATACCTTCCTTTACCAAACACAATGGTGTCATTGAGGCTGGGAACAATACTGCCCTGGGGGTAACCTTGCCAGTAGGTGTGTGTTTCTAGGGTCTGCTAATGCTGCCTGAGAACCTGAGGATAAAGGTCGGACTTTCAGTCACTTGGGGAGAGGAATGCTGCTCCAGTGTCAACAGTAAGGAGTGGTTCTTGCTTTCTGGATTATGGTAGCTTGCTTGTAAATAGTAGAAACCTTCACTGTCTGTTTGCTTGCTCAACCTTAGAAGTGTTTTACTTGTTCCTCTTACAAAGCCAGTCTTGGAACTTCTTCCCAGCAAAGGAGGTAGATACCCTTATGCAAACCTTTTTTATAGCTTTTTGTTAATCATCCAGAAAGGGCTGTCAAACAATCAGGGAAGGTTAAGGCAGTTTAAATCTCCAAGTTAGGCAATTTAATTCTCCCAAGTTGCTGACTCTGAAATTTCAAAGCGAAAGTTTAGTTTGAGTTAACCTTTAATGGAACAAACAATAACTCATTCGCATCCTTGCTATGTGTGGAGTCAGTGCTCAATACAGAACGTGATGTATACCAAAATGCCTGATTTTCTGTGTATTTCTATTTCTTTCCCTCCACCACCTATATGTGTGTTGTTTTTTCTCAGAGCTTCCATGCTGTGCTGGAGAGTGAATCCATAAGGACAGCACTACCTTCTAGGCACATAATTTCTGTCTAAAAACATCTTTGTCCTCTCAGACAGCGGAATGTGTTTTCTCTTTGTGTTAGGTATCCCTTACACACCCTGTCGCTAGCATTTTCCAAGCAGCTGTTTGTGAGAATTACACCAAAGAACATACAAACCCTTCAGGGAACTGCAGCTCTACATTTGACATGGGGAGAACAGGTTTTGGACAGCATGGGGTACTAACCCTGCCAGGGTTAGGCCCTGGTATTGGTTTTTTTTCTTTTTGTTAATCTTGAAAGCTCAGTCAGTCCCAGAGATTATAAAGTATTGACTGGCAACCTCTGCATATTTGGGCAAATAGGGCTGTGCGTGGGGATGTCTTGATGAATCATGTTCAGAAAAGACATTTAATGGCCTTGGTCACTTTGGGGGGGTTAGGTGCAAGTGTCCTTCCATTATTTGCAAGCAGTCTTTGCCCTCAGTCTTCATAACTCAGAGTACTTTGGAAATTAATATATCCTAATAGTCTGCTGGAGATTGGCATTGAACCCCGACAACTATTTCCAAGATGGGCTTCCAATGCTCTGTAGGTAAACAGCCTGGGACAGGTGGTGGATCAGGAGGTGTAGTCAGTCTGCTGGGCAACATTGTGTTTTTCCTGACCAGCTGGTCCATGAGATAACAATGGTATTTTCAAGAAGACATTCATGCAGTGCTGACAGAGCAGTACTGGTAGATACTGATATTTTTCCCAGGACAGAAGCTCTTGTTGATTAAACTGCCTGTCCCCAAAATTTGAAACAAAATGGAGGTGAACATGAGGAGTGGCTTTGGGAGTCAACAGAAGGGGGAATTACTCCCTCAATAGGGAAAACAGAGTGTAGCTTCAAGGAAAATGAGCAGGAAAAAAGATTGTGGGAAACCTGGAAGGACATCTGCAGCCTGAAAGACTCCATATAAAATAACTCTGGAGTCAAGTATTGTGTTGGGGTATCTCTCCCTTCTCAGAGAGCCAAACCACACTGGTGACATGGCTGCACTTGTAGCTCTGTGCCACAAGTGTCTAGTTTATCCCAGAAGATCTCAGGAGCAGAGCAGAATCTGGCTCAGACAGGCTTCTTGACCTTCCCATAGCAGGAGGTGATTCACAAGGGTACACTTACTATCTCCAGTGCCATGTCAGGACAGATCCTGGCAGTGGCTCACAGGCAGTGCAGAGAACTTTGTGTGTTTCCAGACAAGGGTGGCTCACCACTTCCCTGTTTTGAGAGATGAGGGCTGGTTCTGAGTGCTGCTGCTTCCAGCTTCCCTTCAAGGGCAGGTGAAGCCAAGGACAGGTGCAGCTGATAAGGCAGTGTCAAGCTCTCCTCGTTCCAGACCACTGGTGTTCCCATTTCTGGTGCTTCTCAATCACCTCTTGACATCATTGGTACAGATGTGGGATCACAAGGCCAGAAACACATTCAACATTTTTGGTCAAACCCCAAAGCTTTAATCTTTTTCAGTGCTCTGGCTGCCTTCACTGCTCTTAAATGCTCTGTCAAACTTGGCTGCTGGTCAGCTTGCCATAACTCTTCTGATTTTTCTCCTTCACTGATAGCTCCTGCAGCATTCCAATGACACTGAAATAAGGTGTGAACTTTCTATAACTAGGGGAACTCTTCTAAAAGAATTATTTGTGAAGGAAGAAGGAAGTTATCCAGTATCATGAAGGACAGAGTGACTGCAGTCTGATCCTTGTACCTATGTCTCCTCCAGACTACCGAACATCTTCTTGGACCTGACCCACCTTCAGTCCTTCCTGCCCCCACTGTTCCCTCATACTGACAAGGGGCAGGACCATGCTGTGACTAGGGCACCAGCAAAGCTGGACCCACCCAAGCTGATAACGCTTTGTGCCTGCTGTTTCCTTCTCCTCAGTGAAGCAGCTGATGTGTCTCTTTCCCAGGGTGTTCACCAGCTTTCACAGACCATGTGGGACCAGATCCTGCTGTCACATTTGGTTGGATTTTGCTAAAAAATTCAAAAGTGGTAAGGGCTGGGCAGATCGTGTGGTCACAGATCGTGTGGTCGCAGATCCTTGGTTTCTTTGGGAAATATCCTGAACATCTCTTAGGGGTATTTTTTGGAGTGTGAGCGTATGGAGAGAAGGGAGCTCCAGCAAGAGAGCTGTGGAGAAATTAATGTGGTGTTGCCCTGGTGAATGGGACTTGCCCCAGTCCTGTGGGGCTGCCTGTGCCTGAGCAGCAGACATTTTCTTCCCAAATGGAACTAACCTGATCTTTGACTATGCAGTGAGGTGTGCTGTGGCTATGACCTGGAGTTAACTGGTGCTGAAAGGGGACACCGTGTCTCCACTGCACCATAGGCAGCTGTAAATCAGGTGTCACGCAGACTTAAATCAGGTATCACCGAGGGCAACAGAGTATTTAATGTGCATTTTCCACCAGGCCACAATGCCCTAGAGCTGTTTTAGCTTCTAGCACTGTTCTGCTAAATTATGAGAGGTTTAATAATCAATAGAATGCTGAAAAATAAATGAGGATTTTTTTTCCAGATTATGATCACAGACCAGCATTGGTTGGTCCTGACTTTAACCTCTCTTTGTTGCAAAGAGAGTAGTTTGGCGTTTTTTTAGATGCTGGACTGTTCCCGGTTCCTCTGGACTCCTCAGCTCTGCATGGGGAAGCTGTTCACTCCCACCATCCAAACTTGCTGGAGATAGCTATGGCCTATCAAAAGTTTCCCTTTTCCCATCTTCCCTGTAACACAGTCCAGACATAGATGGCAGGATACACTGGTTCCCTTTCGAGAAACTGAACATGGGGTGCAAGCTGCCTCCCCTTTTCTGCTCTTCTGTAATCTCTCTGCCCTTCTCAGCCTCTTATGCCCAAGAGTCACTTACCCTGCCACCAGCCTTGTGTGAGACCAAGCCTGGAGGGAAAGCCTTGCAAGGTCTTGCAGGTGCCAGTTTCTTTCCTTTACATGCTTTGCTGTGCACCATGATGGCAGACCTGAGAGCAGCAGGAGTTGGCCTCAGGGAGGAGAAGTAGTGTGGCTTGAAGGAATTCAGTGGAATTAAACAGCAGTCAGAAAAGGGGTCACTGCCAAACCTATGTGGCTCTGACAGCACTGCCAAGCCCAGAGGAGCCTCTTGGCACAGTGCAGAGAGGTAGGGGAAGATGTGCATTCTGAATGGGGCCAGCAGGGTGACCAGGAAGGCAAGTAGGACCTCTCTGCCCAGTGCCAAGAGCATCACTGGAGATTTTAGTAAGGAGATCTGAGCTAGTCCTGGGTATGACACGACACATCAGTGATGGGTAAGCTGCAGATCTGCTTGGGAGACTTTGCACTCTGAGCCCAGGATTAGCTGGCTACCAACCCATGAGCTGTGCTATTTTTTGTCTTAAATAAGACATGTTTCTTAAACACATGGTGTAGGAGGTCTCCTAGTTGCCTCAGTGTCTTACCAGGCCTCCCTGCTTTTGACTGCCCTGGTGGAGCGAGTCAAGATGCTCATTGCTTCCTCATTCCTGAGAGTTCACTGCTTGGGCTCACCACTCCTTAGCTGAGTTCAGTTATTTAAGCAGGACAGCTTGGGAGAATATATCATGCAAAGGACAGGAGTTGTGCTGAAGAGTGTGGGAGCTTTGGCCACTGGGTGTTTGGCTTCTCTTCATAGATGCCGTGACTATGGCATCCCAAGGCCAGGCCATTTTCTGGAGGTATGGTATTATCTACACCTGCTTTGGGAGAGGGGAGGGGAGGGAAGGAATTGCGTTTTTCAGATTCTTGGGATGTATTACCCTGTTGCCAGGAGCTTTCAAAACAGCAGTTCTTTGCAGTTTGACTATACTGCACTCACTCAAGCTACTTACATACCTGTGCAGCTTCTTTTACAGAGTCTGTAAGGCCATGTATCTATCAGACAGCCATGTGCAGGTCATCAGCAGTAGCCAGAATGTGTGTCCTAGAAACTGTGCATTTGCTAGAATTTGCTACCTCAGGATTAAATGCTCTGGTAGGTCAGGGTGTCAGTAGCTCAAGAAGGGCTGTGTTCCTGCTGTTGTAGGCTGGGGTATCAATGCTTGAGGAAGACATCCCATTGCTTCTGCTGGTCCTCAGACAACTGCTTACGTTTCCATCACATCAGCATGCTTTGGGGAGAAAGAAACTGCCCACAAACTTCCTTGCAGTGTGGATCAGGAGTAAGAGCTGGGAAGATGCTCAGATTGCTTTGTGCCTCATGTTTCAATGACCCTGTTTGCATTGGAACTGTGGACCATGTCCTGATGAACTACAGTCAGAAAAAGAAGTATTGTGGTGAAGATCACAAAAATATCTATCTGGTATCCTATCTCCTGATTAGTATCCATCCCATCTGAGCTGAACAGCGTTGGGGGGGACAGTCCACATGTGAACAGAAGGGACCTCTCATGCATCAGCTTTTCCACATGGAGCATCAAGGAAGAACTAAATAATAATATTATCTGCACCTCTTCACTGACAACAGTGAGGTGACCAGTAGACACAATGTCACACAGTGTAAATATTCACTGGGCATCATATTCCTCATATGTCTGGAATGCATGCAATAACCAGGTCTATTATTCTCAAGAGGCAGTCCAGCAATAGCTGATAGGTATGAAAAAATGCATTCCTACCTATCCCTTGCTGCTCTGAGGACCATCGTCCTCAGAGGTGACTGGGAGAAGCAGGATTCTTCAGGGACACTTTCCGCTTTAGGCTAATCTTGAAATGCAGAAATATAACAGAGAGAGTGATGAATTTTCCAGGAAGTTTCAGAGAAGCAGTAAGACATTTCCACTGGTTTCAGAAAAAAAAAATAAAATCAACAAAAAAACCAAACCAAAACCCAATGAAAACCCAAACAAATAAAAAAACTCCCAAAGCACTGAAAAAAGTTGGGTTCTGCAATCATTAGCTGCATAGTGGAATGGAAAACCCACCCTTTGGTGTTATCCCTGACATGCTATTTCTTTTCCACAGTAAACTTCAATATAAGGAGGAAGGCAGGGGACCTTCAATCTCTTATTCCATCTTTTTTTACCATCTACGCCCATTCCTGAGGGAGTTTTCTCCAAGTGGAACTAGAGGTCTGGAAGATTAAGACTCTGCTGCCTGTCACAACTGGGCTGGGAGCCTCTCCCTGTCCCCCGACTGTGTTCAGCAGCATTCAGCCAGGGAATGAATGAGTTTGATGCCAAGTTTGATTTGAATTTGATTCCTAGTTGGCTGATCAGGATCCAGACCTGGAAAAGAGGGTGGGATACATGGAGCAGCATCCCACAGGCTGCCAAAGCAGCACTGGGAACTGAGGCTGGTGTCAAGGCTCTGACTTGTGCAGCCCAAGCTGTCTGCATCAGTTTGTTTCCATGCCTTTGAAACACTGGAGGTACAAGGGGTGCTGATGCACAGAAAATTGCTTTTTGCTCGACCTGCTGGGCTGGACTGTTGTGAAACACCACTTCCATCAGAATGTGGCTAGGATTCCACCTTCCTCTGGTTCGCTCCGCACTCCAGATCTACGCATTGCACAGTGTGGGCTCACAGGCAAATCTTGCCATTTCTGCAGAGGACACTCTGAAGGGCATAAGTTCTCCTTGACCCTGGCAAGAGGTGTTGAAGTGGGCAGTGGCGTCCGCATACCCAAAATTGCCATTCCCCCTGTATCAAATGCACAGCTTTTTCCATCAGCCCTGCTGCTGCCTTGAACCAAGGGTGGGAAGCACCTCTCTGGATGCACAGCTAGCAAGGCTTTGCAGCTATGGGGCACAGTTGGCAGCTGCACAAGACAAAAGGGTTGGTGCTGGCCTGTTTGTGCTGCTTTGTGTTTGCCTGTGAGCAAGCTGAGGATGGTTTTGTCCAGAATGGTGTTAGGACAGAGGTGGTGTTCAGGCCAGAGGGTCCTTTCAAGGACCAGAGGCAAGTGTGGTTCCCCTGGAAGCATTCAGGGACTGCCCAGGAGGGCATCCTGGCTGCTTGTCCCCTGCCGTACCTCCCCCTGGCATTTACCAATGAAATCCCCTGTAACCCAGTGGCAGCATCCCTTGGCTCTCAGCAATTTCTTCCCTGCCTATCCTTGGGAAAGAGGATTTTAAGATATAGGGATGAAGGTGAGTCATATGGCTGCTGTTTGCTTCGTGCTTCCCAGGCGTGAGAGCTGAGGCTGGTCATGACAACCTTGTCTGTTTATAGCAACTATCTCACTCTGAGGTCAGGTCCTAGAGTAGAAATTGGTGGAGCTCCTCAAGGAGGTAGATGTTATTCAGCATGCGTGAGACACTTGGTATCTTCCCCAGAACAGGAAAGCACAGGTTTTCCCACGGTGAGCCTGGCTGAAACCTCAAGTGGCTTGGGGTTGAGCCCTGTGGGACATGGCAGGTCTTTGCTGAGAGCTGTCACACTCCAGGATGCACATGAGCCCCCAAACAAAGTCCTTATCCCACAGGCCCCCATGCTAGGCAATGGCTGGCGATGAGTCCTCAGCTGCCCAGTGCCCATGGCTGGAGAGTATCCACTGCTTTCCACCCCAATAGGACCAGCTGTGACTGCGGATGCAGGGCACCAGTCCAGGTCATGAGTGAAAGCTGGTGAGAATGGGGAGGAAGCCAAATATATGACACATCCCAGCTCTGAGGGCATCTGGGCATAGAGGTCTTGGTACAGATGTGAATGTACATATGGACTTGTATGCACCCCTATGTGGATTTAGCATATACTTGTGCTGAAATACACTGTTCTGATCCTTTCTCCTGGGCATGTGCAGACAGGGCTTCCTCGGGCAACTTTCCACTGGCTTTAGGGTGGAGACAGAGGGAGGGCAGGCAAGTCTTCTGCAACACCTCCCCTCCTTCCCATGCCCTCTTTTAACCCATCTTCCCTTTCTGCCTTCCCTGCTGTTCCCTGTGGGAGAGGCTTGTTCACATGGTGCAACTCCCTAGAGCTCCGTATCAGGCTCATGATCTGCAGTGATTGAGGCTTGATTGTGCAAGTGACTGATGCAGGCAGATTAATGGTGGGAGGAGTTTGTGGTTGTAGGGGCACTGCTCTCCAGTGGGAGGCTGCTGGATGTGTCGGGAAAGAGTGTGCTGCTGCAAGCCAGCAAATGCTGCTGAAGCAGAGCAGCTGTTTCTGTGTGGGCAGAAGGACCATGACCTCTCACAGCCTGGTTCTGTCTGGGGACATGACTGGAAGCAGCAACTCAAGAGATTGTCTGTACAACAGGGCAAAACAAGCTCTGTAAGCCCTGGACGGTAGTGGGGAGTGACCACTGTTGGTGCCCATACCTCCTATGATGTGCCCTCCAGTGCACTTTCAGACTTGGGAATAGGATAAAGTGTCCTGTGAGGACCTCCTGCAGCTCTCTGGGCTTCTGCTGTGTGAGGAGTCGCTGTGTGACTGTTGGGAATGAGCATGTGAGCTGCTTGTCCCACCATGTACCTGTGGGTTTGGTGGGGAGCTGCTTCAGGGCTTGCTCTGGTGGGGAGCTGAGGTTGCTGCCACAACTCCCCAGTCCACAAGAAATTGTGCCTATGACCACTGGTTGCAGGGGGAGCTGCACCCAGCCATGCTTATTCACCTGTCTAAACTGTGGCTGTGCTGGAGACAGGTTGTGCTTGACAAGGCTTGAGCTGTGCTGCTCCATGACATCCCACCTTTCATCTTCATTGCCTTTGTGGCTTGGCAAGTGGTCTTCTCCTCCTCAGTCTCTCATTCAACAGCCCATTATCCATGTGAAAATGGAGCACCCCAAGTCTGACCAGCTCAAAAAACTGTTTCCATTTCCAGCCCCCTCCTGCCCGCTCCCTGGCTTGTACCTGGTGTCTCCTGGGGTCAGGGATCTGTCTGCTCTGCTCACCTCCCTGGGTCACTAGTCCCTTGAAAATACAAGCAGGGACTGCCTGTCTTGCTTATGCACCCAGGGATGCAGAGTGGAGCATCCTCCATTGGGACCAGCTGCCTGCTCTAAGGCAAAGGCTGGGTCTCTTCCTGCCACATGGTCCCCCTGCTTTGATGAGAGTGCTCTCCTGAATGTTCACCACTGTTGTGGTTGTGTGTTTCCCTGGTGCACCTGGCTCTAGGTCTGTGGCTTACCCGCCTTGACCTCCTTCCTGCCTGTGGCTCTGCAGAAGGGCACCACAAGCTCAGCGTGTGAAGGAGGTGGGCTGTGCAGTAATGCTGTCCTTTCCTTTTTCCCCAAATAGCATGACTACAGTCATTATCATCCTGGCTGCGGTGATTGCCCTGATCATTGGTTTTGGTGTCTCAGGTATGTGACTGCTTAGATTTCTTGCTGTTACTGATCTTCTGCCCTGCCTCTGCATCAGTTTGTCCATCCTGTGCATGGGCTGGGATCATGTGTGGAAGTAAAACCCATGGCCCTTTAAGGATGACTAGATAAGTGTAGTGCAGCCTGTGTTGCTGGAGGTGTAGTGCATTAGCTGAAATGTCCTCGGGCTTGGGGCCCTAAACCTACACATACTGAAAGACCTGCACATATTGTGCTCTTTCTCCCAGATAGGAGGAGGTGATGGTATTTATTGCAGCATCTGGCAGGATGGGGCACATTCCCCATCTCCCTCAGAGATGACAAAGATGTGTTGTTTTGGTTTTGGCCAAAATGCAGCCTCCTTGGAGTGTGCTGAGTGAGGATGAGCAGAGAAGGGATGCATGGGAAAGACAACCTGGCTCTGTGAAGGAGTTAATTCTCAAGCTCACAGCTAAAGTTTTTACTTGAGGGGAAATGCTGATTTTTCTTAAATGAAAGAAAATGGTATGAATTCCACTAAGGGGGAAAGAGCAATCTGTTATTTCTCTGCCAGCATTATACCCTGCAATCCCATTTATATTGTATAAAGGGAGGTCCTGCCTAAAATAAGACAAAAATAATGCTCTTCTGGAAGATGCAAAGAGAAAATATATGTAAGTAAGGAAGAAAATATCCTGCAAATTCTTCTCAAACAAGTAAGAGTAGCTACTTTCTGAAGCATACTGCCTGCTAAAGAAACACTCCCGTGCTTTATCTTGGTACATAAACCATGGGAGTTGACCTCTGCTAGCAGCACTGGTAGCTGCAGCTGGTGTCCTTGCCATGTGCCAGGGCCTGTTTGACCTCTGGATTGGTACTTGAGAGCCATAAGGCAGTCTGGCCTTTCTTCTCACTCCCTGCCTCACCCTTCTCATACCCGCTTGTAGGAAAACACTCCATCAGTGTGACGGCACTGACGTCTCCAGGGAACATTGGCCAGCGCAGCATCCTGGAGTGCACTTTTGAGCCCGACATCCAGATGAGCAGCATAGCAATCCAGTGGGCCAAGGCCGGAGTAGCTGGGCTGGTTCACGAGTTTAAGGGCGGGAAGGACCATCTGCAGGAGCAAGATCCCTTGTTCCAGGGCCGCACGGCGGTGTTTGCGGAGCAGGTGATTGGTGGCAATGCTTCCCTGGAGCTGAGGGACGTGCAGCTCTCCGATGCTGGCACCTACCAGTGCTCTGTCACCACGGCCAGAGGGAGCGGGGCAGCAGTGCTGCAGTACAGGACAGGAGGTGAGGGGTGCAAGGAAGAAAATCCTGCTGCAAAACATGTGCTAATGTGGCTCGGTTGGACCTGCCTGTGGTTATGATGATGCTGGAGGATGTGTGTGAGCAGCACTGCTCCTCTAGCAGCCCCCATCAGGCCCTGCACCCCTGGATAGGAACAGAGTACTTTTTTTTTAATTTTACAGGGGTGTTTATGTCCTTACCCACTCTTTTGACATCCTCATTCCAGAAAAGATTATTATTTTATTGCTTTTTTCTTCTATTTATTACATGTAGTGTCTACTGCCTATGTAACTGACTACAAATAGCCCTTACGAATAAGAGTAGCTAATTGATCTTAGAAAGAGCCAAGTTTTATGTATGTTGAAGATAACATGATAGCTTTTCCTCTCTAGAATTAAGATATATCTCTAGCCAGGAAAAGTGCTGCATAGTAAAAATAGTAGCCTATTTTATACATTTTTCTTTGTGTATTCAAAATATTCTATTTTTAAAAATTGAATATTGACTATATCAAAGCAACAAATCTCCCATATGATAGTTATCTGAGTTATCTAGAGTTAATTGTTCACCTTGGTATGAGGGATGTGAGTAGAAATCCCACACATCAAGCCACACCTTAGTCTGTCCTCAGCCCCAGCGGGTGCAGGTGGAGCTTTCCTTGGCTGCAGCCCCATTTAGTGTGAGTCATATCACAGAGGGATCTGGACAGGCTGGGGATGGGCCAAGGCCTGTGGTATGAGGTTCAATAAGGCCAAGACCTGCACTTGGGTCACAACAACCCTGGCAGTGCTACAGGCCGGGGCAGAGTGGCTGGAAAGCTGCTCAGCAGAAAAGGACCTGGGGGTGCTGGTCAACAGCTGGCCATGAACATGAGCCAGCAGTGTGCCCAGGTGGCCAAGAAGGCCAATGGCACCCTGGCCTGTATCAGGATTAGTGTAGCCAGCAGGACTGGGGAAGTGATTGCCCCTGTGTACTCAGCACTGGTGAGGCTGTACCTTGAGTACCATGTTCAGTTCTGGGCCCCTCACTACAAGAAATACATTTTGGTGCTGGAATGAGTCCAGAGAAGGGCAATGAAGCTGATGAAGGGTCTGGAGCACAAGTCTGATGAGGAGCAGCTGACAGAGCTGGGGTTGGCCATCTTGGAAAAAAGGAACCTCAAGGGAGACTTTACTGCTCTCTACAACTCCCTGAAAAGAGGTTGTAGCCAGGTGTGTGGGGGGGTGTCTTCTCCCTGTCAACTAGCAATGGGAGAGGAAACAGCCTCAAGCTACACCAGGGGAGGTTTAGATTGGATGTTAATAAAAATTTCTTCATGGAAAGGGTTATTGAGCCCTGGAACAGGCTGCCCAGGTGGAGTCCCCTATCATCCCTGGAGGTATTCAAAAGACATATAGATGTGGCACTTAGGGACATGGTTTAGTGGTGGACTTGACAGTACTGGGTTAACAGATGGATGTGATGATATTAAAGGTCTCTTCCAACCTAAATGATTCTGTAACTCTGTAAGCTCTAGGTGTTGGTCAGGCTCCCTTCTTAGTGAGTGGGGAGGATGAATCACCTTCCCCCCATCTCTGGTAACAGCAATCATATTTGGTATTGCCTTTCCCTACCAAAAATAGCAGGTACCTCCTTTCATTCTCTAGTCTTCAAGAGGTGAGTGCAGTTGTGCCAGCTGTGGTTCCTGGCTGAGGATGCCAGGCCATTTGGCAGGCACAGGCAGTCTCAGGCTGGCCAGGTCCTCAGCCCAGCCTCCTCTGGGACCTCAGGTGTCTGGGAGCTCTTGGGAAAATACTTGGTTTATAAGCCCAGGACCCAGCTTGTAGCTCTTAAGCAGAATGACTTAAAGACATTAAAGCTGTGCCAAGACCTCAGTAGATCCTATCAAACTAGACTGCCATATCCTAGGAGTCTTTAGCTCCCCCGAAGTCATCCTCCTGTAGCCCAGCCTGCACAGACTTCTATCTGAGCCTCTGTTTTTGGTTTGGCTACATGTGGTGCTGCGATGCTCATCAGCAAGTAGCCAGGAAATACCTGGGACAGGCAGATGCAGTTGGGTATTTCATGCCCATTTCCTAGACACTTGCCTTGTCCTGACTCTCCCCATTTTCCCTCCCAAAGCCTTCAGCACCCCTGAGGTGCAGGTAGAGAACAGCAGCAGTGGGGACACGTTGCAGTGTGAAGCACCACGCTGGTTCCCTCGACCTGCCGTGCACTGGACAGTCGACAGCGACACTGGGAAGCACCTACCTCAGGCTGCCAACACCAGCTACGAGCTGAACGCTGAAAACATCACCCTGAAAGTGGTTTCCTTTCTGCACAACATGACTACTAATACCACCTACACCTGTGTGATTGAGAACAACATTGCCAAGGCTACAGGCACCATCAAAGTGACAGGTAAACTGCCAGAAACTGCAGGCATGGGGGAGAAGAGAGTTTAAACAGTGCCTGTGTGCACTG
>JAWWMO010000001.1:25534407-25604597 GCA_035047845.1 Dendrocincla fuliginosa | reverse complement strand
TCCCCTCCATTCCCTCCCTTCTCTTCCCCCTTCCCTTCCCCTTGCCTTTTCCCTTCCCCTTCCCCCTTCCATTCCCTTCCCCCTTCCATTCCCTTCCCCCTCCCCTTTCCCTTCCCTCCCTGGTGGTGGGCATGAAAACTCGGGTGGAAGGATTTCCCCGCACTATTCACTGTGTTCTCAGGGCAATGAGTATTCTGTGCGCGCTTGTGGGGCCAGGTCCCTTTCACTGTGTGTGGTTTCCCGGCGGGCTTTACCCTTGTCTTGTCCTCTAGGGGCTGCCACAGCACAACAATCTGGGCTCTGGTGTACCAGGCAAGGCTTACTTGTGTTTTTACATTGATTCAAGAATGCATATACAACGCACAAGAAGTATATACAATATACTTGCATGCACAGTGTACACAGAATAAATGCCTTGTGTTATACAAACATCTCGTGGCAAGGTGTCACATCAAGTGTCCCTGCTGCCAGACAGAGCTACTTAAAGTGAAGCTTCTACATGCCATACACACATTTTACCAGCTTGTTGTGCTCTTGTATCAGGAGAGAAATCAAGATGTATGCAGCATCAAGGTGCATATAACATCTAAAAGCGAGATGTTTATGTCGCATCTTGCAACTTCACCTCTTTTGCAATGTTTCTGTAACTTTCTAAAGCATTTCCATCCCTCAGTCTCTTCTCCGGTCATGTCACACCTTCTCACTGATGTGTTTATGTTCCACAAGGCACAGTTTTGTCAATTTCTGCAAACGGAGCTGAGCAAGGAAACATACACATTCCCACAGGACAACTCCTCAAAGGCAATTCAGTAAGCAGCACTCTTGTGTCCAACTGGCCCCACATTCTGGATGGGTTTTCTTTCAGAGAAATCTAATACCCAATGCTTTTAACCAACAATTTGTATCTTCCCGATTTTGACTGTTTCTTAGCATTGTTCTGGTGGGTAAAAAAGAGGTTAGTGTCAGTGGTATATTTCTGTACATAAATCTTTTGGATCTCTAAGCCACAAGTTTCCCAACTCATGTCCAGTTTTGATATACAGATACTCTTCAAATAGCAGAATCATGTAATCCTTTACTCATTCCATCTTTTACGTGAAGTTCATTGCTTTTCACATTAGGAAAGAGCTTGAGATCCCATCGTGTAGGGTTTTTTATGTTTCTGAATCCTAATTCTGCCATATTAGTCACTGTTTGGATTTGCGAGGCGAGGGAGGACTGCAGGGGTGCCTTCTGTGATGGTAACTGGTGAGTGTTACCTCTGTCCTTATCTCAACCCATGAGCTTATGATTGTATTTTCTCTCCCCTGTTCAGCTGAGTGACAAAGGGGCTTTTGGAGGCACCTGCTGCCCAGCCAGGGTCAACCCACCACGGTCACAGTTTAGGACAGACAATTCTGGTCTCCCCTGAATTCCCCTTGGGAAGCCTGTTCTGCTTCGTGGCATAGTGCTGTTCTCTCCCAATGGTGCTTAACTTCTTTAGTATTTAACAGTACTTTGATTATACAAAGCTTTCAGAGCTAAGCTATGTCAACTTTTTTATATATTTGCATGGAAGAGGGTGAAAAAACACCAGTCACAGCTAGGCTGGGGTTAACCTCAAGGTGGCAGTTGACATTTTTAATGTGTTGAGAGTGAAAACTAGCTTATTCAGGCTAGTATTGCTGATCTAGCCTGCCCTTATGCTGTCAACAGTGGTGGGAAGTTTCTTTTAGAATTTTTTGAAAGCACCAGTGGAAGAATGGCTACAGTAGAGTCAGCATACACAATTACTTGTTTTTCATCTTGATTTGACAAGGTCTTTCACAAAATGCTGTTATGGGAACTGTACATAGGGGAGACATTACTGTGGATCAGAAACCTGTTTTCTATATCAGGTAGGGAAAGAGACAAAAAGCTTGAGTTTTTGTAATGGTTGGAAAATGGGAGGCGAAGGAGAGGAAGGAGGCAATATCTGTAGCCAGCACAAAATTGGCTAGGGTTACAAAGACAAATAATCAGCAAGCAACTTAATTAAGCTAGAGGAACTGGCAGTGTTGTGAAGATACTAATCAGTGTTGATAAACTGAAATATGACATACTGTACAGAGTAGCTTGAGCTGCTTGTTTGGTTTATGTTGTGTATTTCATTTATCTGTAAAGCAAGAAAAAAGACAGGACAGTTCTGTAATCTGAGGATTACTGATTCCTCAGTAGAAGTGATTTAAAAGGGAAATGGTATGGACAGGGATGAGATGGCAAATCCATTGTAATGCTGTTACATTAATCAGTGCCGGAGCTCTGTTTGAGTTTGTATTTGGTAGTGTCTGCTCTGTTTCAAAAGCAAATTACTGAAACAAGAGTTTGGTGAAGAAATTAATTGAACATGGATAATCTTCTAGGAGGAAAAATTGAAAAAAAGAGACAAGAATAATGGTGAAACATCCATAGGAAATATTGAAAAATATAGGGCATATAGTTTATTGCCTCTTCTCATAATACAGAATTTTATAGAGAAGTTTGACATTTAGGTGTATAACCTAGGTGACCTCAGATTCAAGGATGATACTTGACTTTTAATTTTTTTTTTTTTATTTTCTCCTCCCAAAGGTCAATATCAGCAAGTAAATGCTCCTGAAGACCAAGCAGACAAGTTGCTCCTTGCAAACTGGGGTCTTCCCAAAGCGGTTCTGGAGAAATACCACAGTCTGGGAGTAGTACAGATGTTTGAATGGCAAGCAGAATGCCTAATGCTTGGACAGGTTCTGGAAGGGAGGAATCTAGTTTACTCAGGTATGCAGACATCTGACAAAACCAGTCCCTCCTCCACTGCCATTTACAAGAACATGTTGGTGCCGAAGGATTCTGATCTGGCAGATAAAAAGGTCAAGATCCTCTTTTTTTCTGGAGTCGTCCCATTAAGATCTGTCCCATTGCTGTACCTCAAACCTGGCTTAATGGTCTCTTTTGCAGATGTGAGGAGAGAAGTTTTTTCCCCTCTTTCCCTGTAAAAGTTCCTTTAGAAACTGATAATTAGAAGTCAGTTAATTCTTTTTTTTATTATAGACTATGTCAACCAGGAACTGAATGATAACAGCAATGGTAGATATAAATACTTTCGAGAATATTATTTACTCTCTGATTTTTCAGTCCCTTTATCATTTCTCTTCACATAGTGTGTGGGGAGTGTATGTGTGCAGAAGGAGAAGTAGCACAGGTGGACTAGAAATCCATAGGAAATTACAACTGGTTGCCTATTTTTCGTGGGAAAAAGGTTCCAGAGCAACACTGGGAAGATGAAGAACTTAGAGGAGAGGCGGGTGATTTTTAGTCATCTTGACTCTTTATAGAGTTGACTGCAGATATGGTTGTGGCTGTGGGTGAGAGACATCAACGCAAGAGTCCCAACCTAAATTCTCCAGTAACTGCTTTCTGTACTAGCTTTGTGATGCTTGTTCTTTCAATTTCTTTTCTCAACTTTAAAAATTAATTAATTTCTTGTTTCAAGCTCCTACCAGTGCCGGAAAGACTCTTGTTGCAGAATTGCTTATTTTGAAGCGAGTCCTGGAGACTCGTAAGAAAGCTCTTCTCATCCTTCCCTTTGTTTCTGTGGCCAAGGAGAAGAAATGTTACCTGCAGGTAAGTGGCATTCAAGGAGGGTAAATTTATGAGTAGTAGTTGCTGGGTCACATTTTTTAAACAGAAATGCAAACGCATGGATTTTGGGGAAAACAAATTTCAGAGTTATTTCAGGAAGGATTTGTAGATAATTTAAAATTTGCTCTAAGTTGAGATAAAAAAATGAAAGTTTTAGCCAGAAAGAGAAACTTGGAAATATTTTATGGAGCCGATTAAAACATCTTTTTCAGCTTTGACTTTTAAACCATTATTGCATTTATTCACAGATTTTATAATATACAAACTTTAAAGGCATTTCTAATTAGAGATTGTGTCAGAAATAGTACAAAGGGAAAGATGTTTTAGCTTTCCTTGGGGTGTTCCACCACAATTTTGTGCCTTTGATTTCACTTTGACTTTGCTAACTTTGTTTTTTAATGCCAGAATGTGGTCATGTCTTGGCTTTTTCACTCCAGGTATTTGAAAAATAAAATTACAGTGGGAACAGTCTTTTTAAAACATGAATATTTTTTCTTGAAAGACTTTCCTGTCAAACATTGTTTCCACTAGGTAACCACAACGACTAAAGCCAAATCCAAACTCTCCATCAGGGATTTTTGTTATGGTTTCAAATATTTAACACATTGTGGTTGTTAATCAACTGAGATGGTATCTTAACCTTGCAAATTGCTAGGAAATCCTACAAAAGGAGTATAAAAGCTACTTTGTAGCAATTGATAATGGCAACACGTTTTTACTTTAATCTTGTAAAGCTGGAGGATTATCAATGCCTGGATTTACTGCTCCCGGCCTAAGGTTTGGCTGTAGCTGCACATACTTGAAATCATGCGGTATCCTACCCGTGAGGTCCAAACTTTTGTACCTTTTGTTAATGCAGTGAGTGATGTGCCAAAGCTTTGGCACTGCAGTCATGAGCCCTGGAAGAAAATAAGTTGTTGTTTCTTGGCTTTGTGTCATCGTTGTGTTTGGAGTTACACATTTGGCTTTTGCCAGGATTTCTGAAGAGGATGGTTTCACTGTACATAACCCACTGGTATTATAAACTGTTGCACTGTGTGTTCTCTAACATTTTTAATATTAAATCTTTTTATACAAAACAGTGGTCCTTATCTTTTACTCAGTTGTGTGCAATTTATCTTGCAACATGCACTCTGTGGCTTCTGCTTTGGAAATAAAAAATGACAGTGAAAAAAAGTGTCAGTAACTGGCTGAGCTATGGGTTTAGTCTGATTACTTGGCATTAAAAGAAATTAACTAGAAATTTTAAGTGTGGAATGCAGAGTTTTATGTGATTCCAGCAGGCATTAGTCAAAATTCAGAGTTGCAACCTTAACATGACATTCTGTATCCTTGGAAAACAGGCCCTGTTTCAGGAGGTGGATGTGAGAGTTGAAGGCTACATGGGAAGCATGTCTCCTGCTGGACATTTCTCTGCTCTGGATGTTGCTGTCTGCACCATCGAGAAAGCCAATGGACTAATCAACAGGCTAATAGAAGAAAAAAAAATGGACTCACTGGGTAAAATACCAAGGCTTGACCATTGTGGGGATAAGGTTTATTGCATATTCTGAGTACATGTAAAGTCATGGGATGCTTTGAATTTGATCAGTTATGTATTTGACAGACATACTATATAGGAAAATTATGCAATTTTCTTCTTCCAGAGCACCTCTGATTTGGATTTAGGAGGGTGGTCAGCATTGTTCCATTTAGCTCAGCAGCTGGGATGAGTAAGTAGAAGCTGCAGGTTTTAGTTTGTCTAACATGGATGACAATCCATGGACAGTGATTAGCTGCAATAGGCAGTGATTCCCATAGCTAGAAGATGTCTTCTAATTAATAAAATTGAATTAAAGGCCTGAGACATGTTTGACTTCAGGGATGTATTATGTTTGTTCGTTTTATACAGAGGTTGTGGAGTTTATGATGTATCTTCATTTAGCTCGAGGAAGAGAAGGGATTATGTTTTGTTCTCATCTGGCTCCAGATAGGCAGAATGAATAGGGCTCCTCTGGGTAGGCATTGTGACTAGGAGGGCTGTGACATTCAGTTCTGTCTTGTAGTTTGCTCAAGAGCCCTCTGTCCTTGTAACATTGGCTTCTGGGTCACTGTGCCCCTGATGGCCACCAGATAAGGGGAGTATTCATTTAGTGTTTGGGAGGAGATATAAAACCTGAAGAAGCCCAGTGTTTCCAGTGTGCACTTGGAGAGAGATGTGCTTTCTTCTTCCTCTCAGAAGTTTGTTCTTTTTTTTGTTTCTCTGCTCAGTAAAGCTATACTCAGTTATGCTTTATACAGTAATCCTTCCCATCTTCACCCTGTCCTGTAACATAGCTGGTTGCTATTTTAAGAATACAAAAATTGGAAAAATAGATGAGTATCAAACTGTTCCTAGAACATTTGAAACTGCTGTTCTAAGTGCATCTGGTATCATAATATTCTGCTGCATTGTATATCAGAAGAGTGTTTTAAAGGGAGAAAAAGGGAAATAAAGCCTTACAGGTTTTTTCAGTGTGAGGTCATGGGATAACATGGGATAAATTCACACCTGGATCTTTAGAAACTGCCAGTGGGCTGGAAGATGAGTGAGTGACTGTTGTGCTGCATTTTAAGCTCATTCAAACTGAGGCTTCTGCAGTCCAGCTCGAGTCTTGAAAGTACATCCCTTTATTTGCAAGAGAACAGTGATCATGCAGTTAGTTATTTCAATGTATGGCTACTTAATTTAGGGGTTTTTGTTTAAAATAGGGTTAGTTTGTTCCTAGGTCACCACGCTGTACAGGCTGTACTGCCAGCACAAGGCAGACAGTAGGGTCAGGATAACCATCTTGATGTTGGCTTAGAAGCATACTCAGTATACTAAAATGTATTGTTTAATGATACCATATTTCAGAAGCTAGAGATATACCAAATTCCTTTGGTACCTCCATCTCATCCCTGCATTTTGTTGTGCTTTCTAAGGTGAATGGACCTGAGAAGAGTCATTTTAGTATAGCCAGGCAAATGACTGCAAAATTTGAGTTTGAATGTGTATCCTCAATAACTTCCTTAAAGCATCATGTTCTTCATTCATCATTTGAAGACACCTCTGCTGCAACCCTCCATTTCCCTTTTGTCCTAGTATGGTCACATAATGCAAAAAAGGGTAAAAAGTTTTTTTTTAAATTTTTTTAACTTATATGTCTCTTTGACATAAATTTTTAAATAAAGTTTGATTTTAAAAAGTCATTTCTCTAAGAAATTGACAAATTTTCTGTTTGGAGATTTTCAGAAAAGCTGTAAAATATGGGCATGAACTGAAAATGCCAGTTTAACTGTCATCTAAAGCAAGCTTGTCTGAAACGGCAAGACTGCACCTCGTCTTCTAATTAAATCTAAATTTAGACTGGTTAGTAACAAGGGTGTTTTATCTTTTGAGATGAGTTATTGGGAGATGACTGCAATCCTGGCTGGATTCCATCTCAAGCTTGAGCCTTTCCTTTTGTTGATGTCAGCCTTGTGCTGATAGCTCACATTGCCTTTGGAAATTGAGAGAAACTCCAGTCTTCTGCCTGCCAGAGCTCTCTTTGCTGTATGAAGTAAAAGCAATGTTGTGTTGCTAATTATAACGTAACATGTCAGTTTTGAACATCCAGGTACACAGAGATGATATTGATATTCCTCTTGCTGTTCAGCCTCTTGACACTGATGCTAAAGAAATTTCTAGGAAAGGGGTTAGAAAAGAATCTATTGCTTTCTCAGTGTGTCAGCTGGGAATGGATTTGTAATGTGCTGTTATGATACTTGTTTCTTTTCCTGTTTAAACTTGAAATTAAAAGGTTAATAGTTTAATTGTATTAAAAAAACCCCCCACAAATCCTCCCTGCTTGTTACTCAGAACTTTTTAGTTTTAAACAGGATGGGTACTTAAAGCAGCCTAGTTACTCTACAGTAAATATGTCTGGTAGTTCTCAGGTACGTTTTAGTAGGTTTTTTTCAGCTGTCTTCTAAGGACACACCTAATTTGCAGACAGAAATAGGAGTCTGAGGCTAGACTCATTTTCAGTAGCAGTGTACTATGACGAAATTCTGGCCCCACTTGCATTCCTGAACTTGTGGAGTAGAAAACACCATTGCATGCTGGGGGCCTGAGGTCCTCCTTGGCTGCAATTTCATTTTAAGATGAGGATAGCTTTGTCAAAAATGCCTGTTGCCTGCTTGCTTCTGCTGTGTTATCGCAGTGGGATAACTGTTCTGAGGGCTGCCTGAATATGGGAGAGCAGTCGTGCACATGTGACAGTCAGGTCTCACCAGCTTGCAGGCTGCCAGGGCAATACAGCACACAGGTTTAGTGGCTGGGTATATATTATAGCTGAGCAGCAGCACAAGGTGTAAAACAAGTGGCCCCCTGTGCAAAACCAGTGGCATTCCCTATGCTTTGGCCTGTAGGTACCACTAGTGTTCTGTGCTTCGTCTCGGGAAGGAAAATGTGCTGCTGTTTGACACAAAGACTGGAAAGGTAACTTGTATGGATTTTACTTTGGTAGATTAAACTGTCCTGTCTCAGCTGCTGGAAGGAATTCAGACAGATTGTTGTATGGGGAAGCAGGAAGAAGCTTTTTCTGGTAGCTGAATAAATACATATTTGGTGACCAATGAATTACCACTTTTTAGAAGTGAGCACAGAACAGAGGAAGTGCAGGAAGACAGAGGAGCTGGATGGGTGGGAGTTTGTAAAAGAGGCTGATGAAGCAGTGCAGCACTCTTTTCTAACTTAAGGGGCTTGAAAGAGAAGGAGGGAGAAAACAGACGGAGAGAGAAGGAACATATGTAGGAAGGAGAGAAAAAAAATGAGAAGGAAAAATAGCATTGAAACAGATAATATAAGGTCACATTTGCCCTTAAGCTCCTGCTATTTTAGCCGTACCAGAAAGATATTACATAGCTGCACTGAAGAGGAAAAAAACGTTCCACAGCAGCAGAACTAATGAAGTGTGGTGTCCTCTGTGCCCTGGTTTTTTTGTTTAACCTCCCTTTTTCCTATTCCATATCCCTGGGACCCTGTCAGCTGCCCAGAAATGGTACATACTGCTGCTGGGATGTGTGCAGGAGGGGCACTGGGTGCCTGAGTTGTATGTGCCTCTGTGTTTTCTCCTCAGGGCAGAACCTAGTCTTTTCTGTTGTCTCCAGCTGCTGACGTTCAGAAAGCTTTTTAGACATTATTCTTTTAGATATTTCAACACATCTTAAAAATTTGATGGAGGTGGCTAATAGATTAAAAAGTCATTTGCAGGATGTAGGATGACAATGAAGCCATCATGTAAGGAGTTTTTTTTTAGCCAGATCTAAATAGTAGAGCTCATTTAGATTTGGTTAATGAGAAAAAATATAATAGGAAGCAGACTATGCCAGTGTAATTATGTCTGCCCTTGGTTTTTTTCTGACATTACTGTATTAGTAAGAAATGATGTTTTTAACTAAGACAGTGATGCCAGCAAAGCTTTTGACTAGCTCTTTTGAGTGTTGGAACTTTTCTTTCCAGATGATATGAAGCCTGGGGGTTTTTACTTGTACAGAGGTTGTAGTACAGATACTGCAATACTGTTTTGTGTGGTGGCTAGATTAACAACTATTTATTTTTATTTTTTAAAAGCTGATTGTGTTCTTGTGTGTGTGGTTGTGGGAGTTGCGAAATGTCCTGACATTGGTCATGATCTCTCTCTGTTAGTGACAGAAGGAAGCTGTAGTGGTGTTGGTAAGCATAGCTGGGTTTGTGAATATAAATTTCAGTGGAATGTGAAAGGATTTGGACTATCTGTTCTTAGTTTGGAGGTTTGTCAAATATAACACGACTGCTTTTCTTTATCAGGAGTGGTGGTTGTGGATGAATTGCACATGCTGGGAGACTCTCATCGAGGATATCTGCTGGAACTTCTCCTGACCAAAGTTAGATATGTTACAGAGAAGGTGGCAAAACGGTGGGTAGACCAGGATGTTTGTCTTTTAATGCTAAATTATGGATGACTAAATATTTTGTTCTCTGGGTGACTGGAAATTTGGGTTAGCTCCAGGCTTTTTATGAGAGTGATGACCTAGACTATTTTGGTTAAGATCTCATCAAGCCACCTCTCAGGGGCCTGCCATTGTAGTCAAAACCTCTTTTCCTCATGGTTTTCAATTTGTGTGCTACCATGGGATTAATTCTCTTAGGGAAAGAAATAAGGCTGAAGCTTTCATTTACTTCTTTAGCCTATTTAATTTTCTTTAAAAAACTTTGGATTTTTTTAAAACAGTTTTGCCAGCAGATTTGCCCTGCTTAGTTTTTCAGTGTTTCATGAAATGGGGTATTTATCCAGCTGAAACGTTGGGGTGTTGTGGAAGAGTGGGCATGTTGTTAACTTGTGTGTGGTGAATTGGTCAGAAGGCTTAAGAAGGTATGCTAGTAGTCTGCTTAGTTAGCACTGCTCAGGATGAGCTCTGGTTTTGCTTAGAACGTGTGATAGGCTGTTGGTTGCATGATTTATTGCCTTTAGCACAACTGATTAGACACTGGGGAACAGATGAGATGTTTCAGGGGAGCTCTAGAAGCTTTTGAGATTTCAGTATCTAGATCCCCAGCACCAAACTGTCCAGCAGCTCCACACACAGACAAAGGCAAATGGAGGTGTAACCTTCTCAATCTTTATTGGTGGTGCTGTGAGAAGAGCCAAAATCAACTGTTCCCTTAGCATCAAAAGTCAGATTTTTCCAGTTTTCTCTGCTGCTTCTTGTCCTGGGAGTTGTACCAGTGCTGGGCTAAGCAGAGGCTGTTTAGTTCTGGGGGAACTGCCATTTCTACATTGTCTCTCCACCAAACATTTTAGCCAATATTTCTCATCATGATTTCCAGGATCTAGCAGTGTTCCAGGTGTAATCACACCTGACTTTTTCTCATATTCTCCCCATAAATCCTGGAAGCCTTTACACTTTAGACCAGTGTGAGTGGCTTTGCCACTCATTTTATCTTGGTTTATCATGTAGCTGCAGCACAGGTGCAGATCTATCCTCTGCTTTCCTTCCTTGCCTCAAAGAAGCTGGAAGGAGAAAACACTTGTCAAGGGAAAAAGGGACAGATGCATTAAGGAATGTTCCTGGGAAGACACAATATTTCATCCTTCACCATGTAGACATGCTAGGACCCAGATTCTCTATCTCTCCATCATTACCAAGTTGGCAGTGGTACCCCGTACCATTTACTGACATGAAGTGGCTGCTGTTTTTGTTTTGGAATCCACTTGGGATTCTGGAAGATGAAGACCACATTTTCTCTCAAATGTCCTCCCAAGTCTGTGTTTTGTGTTTGTTTTTTTTTAGTCTCTTATTTGATGGGCACCCCTTTATCCAAAGTCTTTAAACACTGTCCAGTCTGGCCAGTTATCAGAGTGAACAGTGCTATTAAGAGGTTTTAAGTAGAAATCCCACTAAAGCATAAGGCTGTGACTTCACATCAAGAGAATGTTCTTTGGTGGTCATTGCCTTTGTAGGTGTCTTTTCTTCCCCATGAGGCTTTTGCAGACCCAGCTAAAATTCTGCAGCATATTTTTCTCCTCCCCAGTCAAATAATGTGTTGTGGAGCTGGGACTTTTTTAATCCTTGAAGGTCAAAAGGTGCTTTAGGGAGAAGAAGGTCCCAAGCTGCTGTAGGGACAAAACTCTGCAACCTGGATGGTGAAGCTGTACTAGCAGGTACTTGAAGAGTTTGGATTAGAGAGAGTCTACCTCTCTCCATCTTCCTTGTTTCTATCTCATCAGTGACTGGCTTTTTATGCTATAGCTTCAGGGCAATCTTGTTTCCTCTATCTTGTCTTTGCCAGGTGTTATGACCCACCCCTGAGGGTGAGGTCATTCAGTCTGTTTGTGAGCTAACATTGATTTGTCAGAGTTTTTTCTTTTTTAGTCTCGATTTGTGACTCAGTGCAATGCAAATGAATAGTTTTCAAACATAAGCTTAGAAGCATAAATAAACCCCAGAGCTATTGTGTGGATGTAAAAGCCTGAATTAAAATCTACATTTGGGTATCTAAATTAACAGTTTGTGTTTTCAGGTTTGTTGAGTCCATTACTTCCCACTGCCTTCAGTGGAAGCTGCTGTTCAGCACTTTAAGAACTGAAGCTACTTTCCTTTTTTTTGCTGAACTTAAGGCTTTGGTTCCCAGATCTTGGAAGACCTTAGTTTTGTATTATTTGTGCTGAAATGGAAACAATTGAAGTGTTTTAATTAAGGCATTTGAGCTTAGAAAGATTGCAGTGGAGACAGCCATTCCTTTATTTCTGTGTTTTTGTTAGTAGTAAGGAACTGGCTGATTTATGTATTTGTTTTCAGTTTGTCTAAATAAGCAGTCATTTATAGCTATTGTTACCTAACGAAGGTTAAGATTTAGGTTCAAAATGATAAAAAGTTGAATTGTCTTGTTATCAATACATAACCTGACATTTTGTTTGCTAAGAGTAGAGTACGGCTTGTTTCTTTGTCAAAAAGTTGAAAAAATCAGCTTTGCATTTTAGACTCTGAAAGGAAATAGATTAAACTAGTTTTTCTGAATTCTGTTTTCCAGGGCAGTAACCACTGTTGTCACTTAACTTTCATTTCTTTTTTAACCCCCTCTAGACAGGCGAAGATGACCAGTCCCGGTTTTGGTGGGATACAGATAGTAGGCATGAGTGCTACCCTCCCTAATTTGGGACTCCTAGCTTCATGGTTAGATGCAGAGCTATACTGCACAGATTTTCGCCCTGTGCCCCTCAAGGAGTGGGTGAAAATTGGCAGCAACATTTATGACTCCTCCATGAATTTAGTGCGAGAATTCCAGCCCAAGCTTCAACTGAAGGTAACAGAAACTCTGAGCAGTGGCTTTGGGATAACACCTTTTGCAGTGCTAAAGTTCAAAATACAGTGCTTGGTATGTTTTTAATTTCTTTTTGAATAGATGACATTCTTGACTTCATTGTTTACTTTGTAGATTATATGCTCTAACTTAGAACAAAATTGGTTTGTCTTCTACTGACTTAAGCAAATAAAGCCCCCAACCCACATACACTCGTGCAGATCTTGAAGTTTCTTGAATCTGACTTGAAGACAAAGTTGATTTTGCAGTTTCTGAGCACTTGACAGATATAAAGAGCTTGATTCTTCCCTTGCCCACCACCCTATCTTATGTCTGAGAATCTACTTCACTTTCATAAATGCAGGTAACTACTTCCTCCTTACACCAAGGAATTTGCATTCATCATTGGGAGAATATGTTTGCATTAAAATCTGGTATTGAACCTGATTATGTTAAGCTGCTAAATGATCACATTTTGTCAGTGATTAGAAGGCACCTATTTTCAGTATTTAGTCCTTTTGTGCACTTGAAAAGGATATGGAAAGTTAAGGGTAACATACTATAATGATTTTGAAGTACAAAATGGGTAGAAATGAAAAATTTGTGCTTCTTACTTATAGGTTCTTTTTCTTTGGAGTCTTGGAAGTATGAATTCTCTCTCCCTGCCTTTAAACTGCTCTGTGTAATACTATTGTAGTAGTTGGACAATATGGGCTAAATTCCAGCAATATTTTGGAATGTTTTGCACCCAGATGTTGTGCACAAATGTTCTTGTCAGTAGCATGGTGTCACAGCAAAGAAAAAGGATTCTAGAAACAAAAGGAAATGTTTATAACAAGAATATTTGAAAGCTTGCTTTTATGTGGTCATATTGAGAAGGTGATGTTGCATCTCCTTTTTTAGATATGTTTTGAAATAGTTGCTTTGAATAGTTACTAAATTAAGTGGGAGAAAGAGCTAAACTAGGCTTATGACTCAACATTTTGAGGGAGTTGGCTTAGAAGACTTGGTGATCTTGGGCTTGAACTTTGTCACTGGACCTTCAGACTTTTGTGCCTCGAACGGGACCAGGAAGGGAACTTGATGACCTCACCACTTTGGCTGAATCCTTACTGAGCTTTTGATGTGTATATGCAGTTCCTGCCATTGCTCCCCAGTTTTCATTTGCAGTTTAGTGTTTTTTATTTCTTGCTGTACACCTGTGTTTTTCCCATACTACTTTGGCCTGCATGCTAGAAGGGAATCAGGCTTAGCCAAGCAAAACAGATCAGTTGCAGGGACTCTTTCAGGATCTTTAAACCAAAAAAGCAAGTTGTAAACAGCAGGGTTTTGAGTGGATGTCTATATTAGTATCCATAAAAGCCTTCCCCTGTGCTCTGAACACTTGCAGTCTTTGGTCAGCAGTGCTTGCTGAGTGCGTCTTACTGGGGATGCTTAGACTACCACATCTCATGCTTTTATTTCAGACATCCTAGGTGACAAGTCTTCCCTAGTTACTGCAGAGGAGTTTTCCTGTGGGGCTTTTCCTAGTTCTTCCCCACTGCTGTTAGGTATGACGTGAAGATTGCAGTGGTTTTTTTACTGTGGGGCCTTCATTCAGAAACAGGTTTATGAAAGCAAGATGTAAAACGTTGCATTTATTCATGGGCACTGTCCTCAAAAATAATGTCATACTAGTGCTTGGACTTCATAAAGCAAGACAGAAAATAAGATAACAGTGTTCTGTCTTCTTTGTTTGCTCCCTCTTTCTTGAAGTAGAAGATTCCTACTGGGACACACAAGAATGACAGCATTTACAAATCCTGTTCAATGAGAGAGTGCATTGAAAATATTTTGTTTCAATTCAGGGAGATGAAGACCATGTTGTGAGCCTGTGTTATGAGACTGTTTGTGGTGGCCATTCAGTCCTGCTTTTCTGTCCATCCAAGAACTGGTGTGAGAAGCTGGCAGACATCATTGCCAGGGAGTTCTACAGTTTGCAACAAGCTGCGAGTAAGAGAAAAGTAGTTGCTAGAAGACTGTAATATGCACAGTGCCTTTAATGAAAACTCATTTTAGTAGAAACTATAAACATATTTTCTCTCTCAAGGTTCTGCAAAGAACTCAGCCCTTGCCCCAGTTGCTGTGGACAGAGAGGGGATTGATGAGGTCCTGGATCAGCTAAAGCGTTGTGTCTCAGGCCTGGATTCCGTGCTGCAGCGTACACTGCCGTGGGGAGTGGCATTTCATCATGCAGGTATTCATGAATCTCCTGGGCTTGAATTCTGGGGGTTCTTTTTACTGTAGGTACCAGCAATTTAGCAGCTGCTTTTTGAAGCCTTTAGTGGCTTTTGACTAAATAAGCTTTGAGAATCCTGCAGTTAGAGGTAAACTTGAAATTCTTTTATTGTGGCTGAAGAGTTTAATTCACAGATTGTTGTGATAAATCTGTTGTGTTGAATAACAGCAACTTTTAAAATGAAGCTTAACTGTGCAATTTTTTTTTTTTTTGGTGAAGAGCCTGAAAAATTAGCTGATTTGCAGCTCAAGCGTTTTCAAGTCATCTGTAAAAATGCAGAAGTATTTCAGAGCAATTTTCCTCAGCTTAATACTGAATTAAATGGTGAATAGAGAAAGTATAACAATAAAAATAAAAATAAAAGGACCATATGCCAGGAACACTTTTACTTAAGTAGGTGATAGTCTGTGACACTGAAAGGATTGACTGGGAGAGACAACAGTAGCTATGGCATTGATTATGTAGGAGGAATAATTCCAAGTACTTATAGAATCTGCATTTCTCTCTTAAGAATAAAATTGGTGTGAAGGCCTGAAGGAAATGTAGAAAGATACATACTAGACCTGTAACCTGTAATGGAAATAGTGAAGGAGTCCAGGGTCAGGATGGCAGACGAGTAAATCCTAGTTCCCTGCTGTTTTCTTGTTTTTATTTTATTTTTTTCTTTCTGTATTTGCTTGCAGTCCTTGTGGATATGCAGCAAGTAGTTGTTCATCTTGCTACAACAATTACAAGCACCTTAGAAAAACTAGTATATTACTGGCAGTTGAATAATAGAAACTTAATGGTGAAATTGTGCTTCACCTATGGGTCAAAAGAAGTTGACTAAGGTAGTGTTGTCAGTCTGGTCCCTAACACTGAATGGCAAAGGTTCAATTAAGTTTGTTTCCTCTTCCCCTTGCTTGACAGTAACATTATTAGCTCTAAAATGCAGTGTCACCATCACAAGGTTCACTAAAAGCCTTGTCTCCTCAGGTCTTACTTTTGACGAACGGGACATCATTGAAGGAGCCTTCCGCCAGGGTTTGATCAGAGTCCTGGCAGCCACCTCCACGCTCTCATCTGGAGTGAATTTGCCTGCACGCCGAGTAATTATACGGACACCCGTGTTTGGGGGCAAACTGCTGGACATCCTCACTTACAAGCAGATGGCTGGAAGGGCTGGCAGGAAAGGGGTAGACACAGAGGGTAGGCAAAGTCTTTATTAGCATTCTGTATGAATGGTGTTAACCTGATTAAATCCAGGGCAGTACTTTGCAATTAGTGACTAATCATGATGAATTCCTTTGGTATTCAGTACGATTAAGTTAATCAAGATGAATTTGTTTGGTATTAATTTGTTTGGTATTAACGGAGTAAAAATTGTGATTCCCAGGGGTTTTTTTTTTACTGCATGAGACTGAATTTGGTATTTAGATGTCAGTTACTTCAGGAACAGGCTGTTTTCTTCTTTGGATTCTTGCTATCTTCTAAGGCTGTGTTGTTCATTTGCCTTGATTCTGTGATCTGTGGTCAGTTAACCAAAGCATTTACAGTTTCAGTGAAAAAACTTGCAGTAAACTCTCAGTGGCCAGGCTTAAAATGTTAAGAAATACATTTAAAGTCTACAGTCATAATTTGACAAATTCCTGTTGTCTGAGATTCTGATTTAGATTTATTAAACTTCTGCTAAACGTAACCATGAATTTTATGGATCTTGAAAGTAGTAATGCAACAGAGAGACAGGGTAATATGAATAGCAGTTCATAGATAATGTGGCATCTTCTTGTGTACAGTGGCAGTGATAGATGTTCAACAAAATAATCCTGCCTGTTATTTTAATTCGCAGCGGAAATTTATCTTCATGGATGATGTTTGAAAAAAATAGCATTATGCAAGTATAAACATGGTAGAAAATAAGAAGTTCGACAGATGCAGAAAGTGGGATTTGCCCTACTGATGGTTTGATTGGTGCTTGCTGGAGCCCTGTGTAAGCAGGCTGTTCTTACATTTAGCTTTCTATTTTTGCCAGAGTAGCATAGCAACAGAGCATTTTGCGACCTATATCTCTGTGAGCTATCCCTATGCGTTAAAGAAAAGGGCAGCTGCATGCTGTACTTTGAAATTTTCCAGACTTTGTCATTTGACTGTAGCTGGCAGGTGTAAAATGACATTATTCCTTGAAGTTTCTTCTTTTTCCCCTTCAAGTTACAGTAATTAGTACCCTTTTTGACAGTCCTGATGTGACTGTGTTGTGCACAGTAAGCAGTTGATTTTATGCTGATGAGCTTCATGAATGTACCATTTTTTCCACTCCACAGAGTCTTTTGGATGAGAACATAGAGCTATGTTGCCAGCTGCTACTCTTTCACAGAGTAGGGAGGCTGGAGGACAGCAACTTCAGCTGGAAAAAATGCCTTATGTGGATATGAAATTCAGCTGACAGACAGAAGATAAATGCTCTTGGGTAGAATGCCTCCTCCTCTCCCAGTATTGTAGTTTTGGATTGTCTTATGTTTTGATTTTTTTAATTTCTTTTTCTTGATTTGCTGGAAATAGAAAAACATCATTTTAGAGAATGAAAATTGATTATTTTTGCTTTCATCAAATTGTCATGTTCCCAAGGAGAAATAGGTAAAGCTGCTCCCTACTGGTGAACAAAACTTGGAAATATAACAGAGCCTTTGTTGCTTTAATGGAGTTTTATGCCTAAATAGCCTAAAGAGTCTTCTGGTATTTTCTAGTCTGATCCTAACCGAAACTTCCCCTCTCACCTGGAACGTTCAATAAGGGATTTTGTAACAGCTCAGTTCCTTTTTTATCTATTTATTGTTTATTAGATTGCAATCATTGACTTTTAAGTTCTCAGTGGCATCTTGAGAAAAGGTATCCTCCAAGTCTTGAATAACTGTCAGATAATGTAGAGCTAAGTAGATACCCATCTTCTGTTAGATTTTCTGTTAGATTTACCACCCTGAAGAGTCAGAGTTTTCAGAGAGAATTTTAGGTCACATCAGAACCCAAATACTAAATGAATGAACGTTCTTTATTTCTAAAATCAAAATCAGCTTTGCTTTTACAAGACAATGCTTACAGGCAGTTTATCTTCAGTACTCTTCAGCTCTGGCAAAAGTATGTGGTCAACAGATGTCAAAAGTTTCACCTGGCAGGATTAAAAAAACCCCAAGATGTATCTTACTGTGTCTTTTATTCTGTAATTCATTCAAGTAAATATGTTTACATTATATTTGGTTACTCACTGACACTGCATTTATTTATTCTATTCTTTGAATTTAAGTGCAGTTGTATTTTCATTACCTCTGGATTTTTTAATTACTGTAGCATTACCACAGCTACAGTTATATCATCACATACTAGAATCTTACTGAGTTACTCACTACCAAAATCACCTTGTTTCCAGACTACGTGCATTTAAATCTTAAACAAAGTATCAGAAACCTATTGTGGTATTTACTGTGCAGCTAATCCAAATCTAATGCTCTCCTCATAGCAAAAGGCAAACATGTCCTACCCCGAACTCATTTATTCTGTGCCATTTGGCAAAGCTTCCAACTAGCTAGGGTCTCCCACAGACCAAGTTTCTCTGTAGTAGCTTTATGGGAAAAATCTCCTTTGTGTGACCACTGTATTTTCCATGGGTAGGGTGTACTGGGATCTCATTAAAGGAATTGACCCAGTATTTGTTTCATGGCTCTCGGACCTTTTGTCTCCCACAGAGTTTCAGTGGTTAGAGATCAACTTAACAATGTCTGATAGAGAATTTTAAGGTAAGGGTTTTTTAGATATACTTTCAGTGGAGACCATTTAGGATACTTCAGATTTTGTGTGTGTGCATGTGTATGCATTTATGAAAGTTCAGAGAATACGTAGTTACTTAGATTAATAACTTGGGATTTCTGAATTAGATTGATATCTCTGTTATTTCAGGACTGGAAGCTGGTTGAATTAACACAAAATGTCAAAGTGCTCTGCAGCTTCTGTGTTTTCTTTTTACTTTTGAGAATTTGGTCAATTTAATAATATAATGAAGAAAAAAAATTGATGCCACTGTGTATTACAGTTCCAGTCAATTCCAAGACAAGAAGCAAAAGTGGTTCAGCAGCAAAGCAGATGCACAGAGAGGCTGTGGAATCTCTTAGCTGATTCGGCAAGACCTTGACTAGCCTAATGTAACTTTGAAGCTTGCTCTGCTTGTAGTTCTTAGGTATATTATGCATTTGTGGAGTTTAAATAGCAATTAACATACACTGTCCAAGGCTGCACAGGTTTTTCTCTTCTTTTGTTACTCGGCTTTTTAGAAAATACCTGCAGTTTTCCATTCCAATCATATATCCTTGATGAGCTGAATGCAGCTATTAGAGTGCTAAAATGCAATCCTAAGGTCATTGATGTTTTTGTATTTCTTGTATTTCTTTTTCTTTTCCAATAGGTGAAAGCATTTTGGTTTGCAAGCCCTCAGAAAGGTCGAAAGGAACTGCTCTACTTCAGGGATCTCTCAAGCCTGTTTGCAGCTGTTTGCTTGGAAGAGAAGGGGAAGGTGTTGCTTCTAGCATGAAAAGAGCAATACTTGAGGTACAGGATATATAGAAAGACACTAGAACTGTGCTTGCACTCTTGTAGGATGGATTCTTTTGTGACAGCACCAAATGTTTTCTGTGCACTTTCTTTTTCATGTGTTTCCTCCCTTGCCAACCCAAGCATCTTCAGAAGAAAATTACTGCCAGCTTGCTTCGATATTCAGCATTCTGTCTGAAATATTTCTCTACTTGCTGCAGATTAGGACATGAACACACTCAAACAAGTGTTACTAAGCTTTGCTTTTTCATTTAGATACACTCTGCAGGCAGAAATAAGTGTAATTCTTAAACTTTACCTGTGACCTGAGATTCTTCACTGGAGGATGCCTCTAAATTACTGATCCCAGAGGCATTGTAGACTGGACTGGGCCAAAATGACATTTGTAGAACCTTGTAGGGTTGCTTATTTCCCCCCTCAACTTATCTTCCTCTTTTGCACAGAAAGGATTGAAATTTTATTAGTATGGTTTTGGTGAGAGAACAGGTGTGGTAACGAATTTGCTCCCTCTAGCCTGTCCTTCTCTGTAGGGTTTCTATAGAAGTAAAATGGTCAAAAAGGTTTTATTCCACACAGGTGGGTTTATGTGTCTTTTTTCACAAAATTGGTTTTGGACTTAAAGCTAGATTAGATGCAGCACTCTTTAAATACAGTTTGTTTGCTGTACTTCTACTGTCTTGTGAAAAGTGCTGTGATACTTAGAATTTGGTTGTGATTCCATAGATTTTGAATTTTTAGCAAACCAATGGAATTTCTAAATGCATTTCTGTACATGAGCCATCTAAAAGATGGGGGGGTTTGTCAGGTGGTGTTTCTTTATAAAATGGAAGAAATCAATTGAAAAAGAAAGTTTTTAGTTAAATACCTTTCTTAACTCAAGGAAGACTCACAAGGAAAGAGCAGCTATATGAAAAACAAAACAAACAAAAAATTACTCTCGGGGGAAAAAAATCACTCTCAGTCAGGAAAACAATAATGGGATATAGCATTCACATTTATTAAGAGAAAACTTCAGTCTGCTGAAGAGCTTTCGGAGAACTCCTTCATGGTTTGCTTTTAGTCTTCAGAAAATTGCAGCTTGTTTTCTAACATTAAAAAATATTTCACACTGTTGGCTAAGCAAAATGCCTAGGGCTAGTCTCAAATCTAAATTGCTGCTATGTGTATGTCCACTTTCAAAACAAGATTTTATAATTCATTCTTTCCCATAGCTTAGTCCTCTTGCTTCTACCTAAAGCATCTGACTTCTTGCCAAGAGAAAGAAGTCTTTGCTGTTGGCTGTTGCTTTGCCTCATATCCCCTCCTGTACTGGTTCTTTAAAACTTAGATGTTGGATCAATCTCTTTGATTCTCCAATCCCATGTTCCATCCTACTGTGTCTTTGGCAACATGAACAAGTAGTTTTCTTCAACAGATCATAGTGGGGGGAGTGGCCAACACTCCAGATGATGTGCAGGCCTATGCTTCTTGCACGCTGCTTGCATCCAGCTTGAAAGAAAGCAAGTGGGAAAATGAGAAAGCACAAGACAAAGCACGGGCTGGACCTATCGAGGCTTGTGTGGCATGGTTGCTGGAAAATGAATTCATTCAGGTTCTGGACTCCGGCAAGGATGTGAAAGGTAACTTTGGTGTTCTTCCCAGTGACTGCAGTTAGTTTTGATTTGGAAAGTCTTCTGCAGCTGGGTAAATATTCAATGTAACTTTATAATAAGGACTTCTGTGCATTTTCTGTTTATTTTAAAGAATCATGTGTAACAAGAATTTTTTTAGCTTTCCAGCAGGTGTCTTTGTACCTGCTTTAATATGTCGTGAATGCACGTGTTCTTGGAAGGCACATCACCTCTAAGGCTGATGCATCTTAGTCTACAAGTTCCCAAAATATCTTTAAAGAAAGCATACTTTAACTACAGGATTTGTGTGCATTTACTGTAGACTATGATTTTTGTCTTTCTGAGAAAGAACCACTACAGTGGTATATTTCTCTAGTTTAAGAGAGTGCAGGTCTCTTCTAGAACTGCCTGGTGTACGTGATTGCACTTTTCCCTGATTTTGGGTATTTATTTAAAATGGCTAAGGATAAGACTCTTGCAGTAACAGAAGGAATCCTCATTACAGGTTAATTTATAACTTCTTTTTCAGAAAAGATGATAGGAGGTATTTAGTGTTCCTAAGAAAGAAATACTCAAAAGTGGTAACTCCTGAGGCAGGATGGCAGATGAGACTTAATGCTTTTTGTTTGAATAGCCATCACAACTGCTAGTCTGAGTAGTTAGAGGGATCCGAGCTTGGGAAAGGCTACTGCAGATATAGACAAGCTAAACCTTTAATTGTTTCTGTTTTTCTGTTTTCAGAATGGAGAAATACACTATTTCTTGAAAAAATTGTTGGGAAAAGTTAGCAGAATTGATATCCCTCAAATACGTTGTAACCTGAAAATTATAGATAAACTTGCACATAAATGTTTCTCCATGTGCTTTTTTTTTGTTTTGTTTTGTTTTTTAAACAGCAAAGGTTTATCATCCAACACATCTTGGCTCAGCTACTCTTTCCTCTTCTCTTTCACCAACTCAAGCCATGGAAATCTTTGCTGACCTGCAGCGAGCTATGAAAAGCTTCGTTCTGGAGAATGATCTGCATATTGTCTATTTGGTAGGTTCTTCATTCTCTGTTTTGTATCTTGTACTGCCAAAACTAAGGAAAGGAGAGACAGCACAATGCAGAGGTCTTGAAAACTCCATGAACATAGAGGGGCTTTTTATTTGTTCTTATCCTTCAAGAAGAAGCTAATCCTTAGCATATCCTTTATGAAGAAAAGTTTCTAAATAGAATGTTCTTCAGAATGTTCTTCCCATAGTATCTACTGTGTAGGCAGGTGCTGCGTGCCATCTAAACCCATTGTTGTCACTCCTGACTTCATAAGATTTCAGAACTTGGTAAGTTTTGAGCCTAAGATAATGGTAATTTTTCCAAGACACTTGAAGTTGGTGAAACAAATTAGTTTTGTTGCATGTTTGGGATCAGCAGGCTTAATCTCATTTTAGTTTTGGCAGCTCAGAAAACTTTTGGGGTTTTAGTATCTATTTTTTCTCCAAAAGGCCTCAGAGAGCTACACTACTTTCTTCCCGTGGGTGGGCCCTTCTTTGGTTCAGTAACAGTGAAATTCATCTCTGATTTAATTTACTTGCCTGGTGATGCTGCCAGGGCTAAAGGAAGGAGTGTGATAAATCTTATGAGGAAAAAGTGTCCAAAGTGTGTCAAGATTTATGAGCATGTGCACTTAAAAAGCTAAGCAATGCTATTTAAGACCTTTGGAGAGAAAGCTACGAACCTGTGAAGGTTAGTGAGGAAACCAGATGGAGTTGCAATGAACAACTTAGGATTCATGGTTGCCAGAGGCCTATCATCCAAAATTTGACAGTTGTCTTCAGCCTTCCTAAGTGTAAAGTGTATTCCCTTTACCAGAATGATAAATCTAGGCAAAATTTGGGCATCTTGCTTGAAAAAAAAAGTTCACTTGAAGAAGAATGTGCTTGCAATTACACAAGTTGTTGAACTGAGGGACAGGGGGTGGCAAGAAACTGAGGATACCTGCCTCTACTTGCTGTGTTCACTAACCTAAGCATGGACTGATACCGAGAGATTTTTTGGAATCTACTAATATCCCCTATGTACCCATATCTCAGCTTTAGAGGACCACATTATATTTTGTTCTATTTCTACTAGGTAAAATGAACTCCTTTGTGTTATGCACCAGTGAATTTTTTTCCTGTTTGCATCCCCAAAACAGGAAAAAAGAAGAATGAAATTTGTTAATGTTTGGGGTAGAGGCAGTGGTGGCAATATATTTTTTTATGCTGTACTTTTTAATTGCAGCAGCTTGTCTACTGTTATTTTAAATCAAATACGCTGTTGAACAAAATGTACTTGAGATTCTCTTCTGTTAAGCTACCCTAAAACACTTCCTTGCAAGGCTGTTCATTTTCAAGGGAAAAGATTTGTTTCATTTTGGTGGCTTTTGAAATTTTTTTAAGAGTTATTCTTCATATGTTCCTTGTGGACTACAGGGAGTTTATCTCCTATAATGTTTTTTATCTCTCTTAAGCTTGACTCTTTTACCTGTACAAATATGAGACTGAATTCCTTATATTTTGGGATAGTTGATTAAAACAAATAAGTATTTTCCAGACTAGGAAAAGAGTTTTCTTTGAAGAAAAAAAACCCCGCGACAAAAGCTTGGTAACTTTAACAACTCTTCTTCTCCTCAGTACATGAAGAGACATGGATGACTTGCAACTACATAGGCATCTGGTATTGTGCCTTGTTAAATGCTCCCCAAGAACTGTTAGTTCTTTCAAAATAATTAATCTTGCTTTGTATTGATACAGATATGAGTAAATTTTGTCTTCTCTTATCGAGACTGACTCTGTGCTGACTGAACATTAACAGAATTGGGTTTATGTCTAAAAGTGTGTGAATGGCCTTGATGGCTTTTTGTCAGTGTTAATAAAAGCTGACATTTCTTGTACTCCAGGTGAATGAAAGCTTCAGGAAATTCTGGCAAAATTTTTGTCCTTCCTCCTTTGCTGGATGCTGTGGCAGTGGTTAGTGTGGGGTGTGGGTGCTTGTGGTTTTAAGAGGTTGATAGATCTCTATAAATTTTGTTAAAGAAAAAATAAAGTCTTGTTTTGTTAAAGAAGAATGAAGATACAGCTTAAAAATCATTTAGTGGATTTAGGAAGTAATCTGACAAAGATTCCAAACTGTTTAATCATTAGAGTACCCATATGAGTCAGATCTCATTTGTACAAATATCGAAAAAACTAGGTTAGAAGAGCTTTTACTTTCTTCATGGTACGTGGTTATGACTCAGTGCCTCTACGTAGTGTGTAGGATGCTCTAACCACATTCCCTAGGCTGTATTTTTGTTTACCCAGACCTCTGTTCTGTTTGTTTCTCTGAAAGAGTTTTTTGCATTGTCTTACTTTCTTTAGGTCACCCCAGTGTATGAGGAGTGGACCACAATTGATTGGTACCAGTTTTTCTGCTTATGGGAGAAGCTGCCTGCCTCAATGAAACGTGTGGCTGAGCTGGTGGGGATTGAAGAAGGCTTCCTAGTTCGCTCTGTAAGGGGCAAAATCATACCTAAAACAGAGAAACAGCACAGACAAATGGCCATCCACAAAAGGTAGCCATGGAATGTGGGTGTGAATGGGCAAATACTAGAGGCTGTAACATTTGTAATGGACAGGCTCAGTGTCTGTTGTCAGGGACTGGATCTTTCTGAGTGAGATGATAGCTCAGAGAACCTGGACCTGGTTTGCTGTGGTCTGAGAACATTGCTGGCACAAGATGTTTGTGCTGATGTTTTTGGAAGCCATCTTCTCTCTTTTGGGTCCTATACTATAGTACTATTCTGTCTTACTCTATCACAGTGCATTTTGCCATGTACAGTAATGTTCTCTGGATGACAATTTTATTTCTACACTTGCTTCTTCAACAGGTTTTTCACCAGTCTTGCCCTTCTGGATTTAATCAGTGAGGTTCCCTTAAATGATATGACCGAGAAATATGGCTGCAGTCGTGGCCAGCTCCAATCCTTGCAGCAATCTGCTGCCACTTATGCAGGTGAGTTGTCTGGGCAAAATACCCCATGAGTCTTAGTCCAATCTGGGTTTTTTTTTCCTTCCTGATATGGGGCTAAGATAGCCACAGTGTGGTAGTAACCAGAAACAGTCTTGTAAAACTTCTTACAGATTTATAACTTAACCTGTGGTTGCCCCTGCTTTTAGATGGAACCACAAAGTGTGCTGTGGGGAGGGGGCCAGCTGAGTGGACTCAAGCAGTGCTGTAGCATGCTGAGGAAAATCTGTGGAAATCATCTGTGTACTGTGTAGTTTGTTCAATACTAAGTATGTAAATAGTTGCAAGCCTGTTTTAAAGCTTTGCCCTGTGAGGAGAAAGAAGCTTTTAGCATTGGGTAAAGGTTGGAACCTCTGAGATGGCTTTCTTTTGGTTGCAGAAATAACTGGCCAGAAAAAATAAGGTTATAGTTTTGAAAACAGAGTGAGTAGTTTCTGGGTCATTGATCACCAGATCACAAGAGGTCAGATATCTGCAGCCTTTCACTTAACATCCTTAATTAGGCTGTGTGGGAGTAGAAGTAACAGCCAACCATGTGACTGAGATATTTTTTTTTCTGTTGCCTAAGTCTTCCATTACTCCATAAGTAGGTTTTCAATTTTAAAGACAGTTTTAGCTCAACTTGCGAAACCCTATATGTGGGTTGCAGCATGAGTCAAAGCCCCAAAATGAAAAGGTCACGCCAACTGATGCAGAGTAGTTTAAACTAATTCTGGTAGTATAAATAACTTTTTGTTGTAGTAGTTTCATAATTCTCTATTCCCAGTATTAATAATTTTCACAAAAATAATTCGGGAAGTAAATTGAACTGTTGACATGACATGTAGTTAAGAGATATGGTAAAAGTTGTAGTCGATAATCACTGTAAAAATAGTGAGGGGTGCCATGTCTTTCAGTTATTTTCATATTCTGTCGATGCAATCTGTGAGTAAGCAACTGTCTTTTCCCTGCTCTTTTCCTTCTCCCATGCGCTGGGGGTTGGGGATTGCAGTTGTAACCCTTATCATAGGCTTTGCTTATCTCCTATGATGCCCTCTGTAACTGAAGTTATGTAGTCCGAGGTTTGCTCATGTGGGCATCAGTGCTGACATTCCTCAAACATCTGTGGCTTGTCTGAGTGCCTCTCATCACTGCTTTTTCCCTTGCCTTCTTTTCAGTGTGGTTGTTTCTTAGGGCTCCTGTTCCAGGGTGTGCATGTGCTTCCCACTTTCAAGATTAGCGGCTTTGAAAAACCGGTGTCATTCAGAATTTTTACCTCAACGATCAACTGGTTAATTCCAGATTGAGTTCCATGACGTCAGTGCCTAGTCATAGCTGTAAAAAGTATGAGTTAGTTTCTATAAGTAATGGGAAAGTGGGAAATGTAAAGTGCATGCCAATTCAGGCTGGGAGGGGTGGAGAGTGAATCCAGCTTCGTAGAACTGGGCCTGGAGTTAAGACATTGATGTAACTTTTGTGTTCCAGGAATGATAACAGTTTTCTGTAATCGTCTGGGCTGGCACAACATGGAGGTGTTGCTCTCTCAGTTCCAGAGCCGCCTCACTTTTGGGGTTCACAGGGAGCTTTGTGACCTGGTGCGAGTGTCCCTGCTGAATGCACAGCGGGCCAGGACACTTTACAATGCTGGCTTTGTCACCGTGGCTGATCTTGCTAAAGCCAGTCCTGATGACGTGGCAACTGCTCTGAAGAATTCAGTGCCATTCAAAAGGTGAGAAATCAGTAAGTCCAGAAGTCAAGTAAAGGAATTTGTTTGTAAGATTAAGGATTACAGGATGAAACATGTAATAAAATACGGCAACCTCTTAGGACTTTGTGCCAAACAATTGTTAGAATTAGCTTGTAGGTCTCTGTGACTTATCACAGTCATTCCGTGATTATTTTGAAATTAATAGAAACATCTGTTATTTGCAAGTTATTGAGACCTGACTTTTCTTCTTATTCCTCTTTTCAAAGTAATGCTTAGTCCTGGGTGAATTTTTAATATTTTTTGAGGAGCTTTTGCTGCTTCAAAAAAGCAGCTGCGCTATATGATCAAAGGAGTTGATGATTTATTACAGATTATCTTTTGAGATTCTCTTGTGATTTTCATGTTAGTGTAATGACAAGCTTCTTTGGTCAAGTATCTTCTGGACTGTGCCACGAAAATTGTTTGGTTCATGCTTCTGAAGTTTCCTTTCTCTGAAAACAGTGGATGGAGGAGGATTGATTGAGACCTGCATCTTGTGCTGGGAGGGAGTTGTGGCTTGTCTGGGGTACATGCTTGGACACAGAAATCTAGCAATGCTTCTGGGGTATGCAGCCAGTAGTATCTTTCATTGACATCATTTAGAAAACTGAAATAGTTATTTCCAATTAAGTTATTTCCCATTAAGTGCATTATGTTTTAGATAGAGTGCTTCTGTGAAGGAAGCTGTGAAGCAATTGAAATGGAAGCAGAACAGAATAGTGCCAGCTCCTTGTGTTGTTTATTTTCTGCATGAATATTTACATGTGTCTGTTACCTTTCCCACAGCGTTCGTAGGGCTGTGGATGAAGATGAAGAAGCAGCAGAGGAGCGTCGGACTCTGCGCAGCATCTGGATAGCTGGAATGAAAGGCTTAACTGAAAGAGAAGCAGCTTCCATCATTGTCGAGGAAGCTGGGAGGCTTCTGCAGGAGGATTTGGCACTGATGGGAGTGCAGTGGAACCCAGAGTCTTTTCTTCAGACTGATACATCCTCTATGATCAGCAGTGAGTCAGAACTGGAAGACAGACTGCATAGATCAGATGGAGAGGAGTCTGCTGAGCCTTCAAGGGTGTTAAACAGAAAAGGGGGCAGGGTTCAGCATTGTAATGGCCTTGGTTTGCAGACTGGAAACTTACCAAATAGTAAAAAGGGGTGTAAAAGGCGGCTAAGCAGTAGCACAGACAACTCCAGGTTTGAGAGTGAAGTCTCAGGCAGGAGACAGGCTCGAGCAGAGGAAGGCAAGGGTGATACTGTTTACAGTGCTAGAAAACGGCCAAATATGTGCACAGGTAGTGAAAATGGAGAAGGAATTTCTCTTCTCGAAACCAAGATGGGTTCCAGGACAGCAATCCCAGAGCACCTCACTGACCAAGTTAAAACACCAACACTGAGAACAAAGTCTTCGGCCTCTAGATTGATTAAAAGTGCAGATGTGCATTTAAACCGGACTAGGAACAAAAATACCTCTTCAAAGCTGCAGCAGTCACTTCTTGGAGATTCAAATATGCTTAGCATAGACTTAGAAAAACTCCCTGCTTTCCCCCCCACCATCTCTACAGATGAATTTTCTTCAAACCAAAACAATAAGGAATTTATGCAAACAGATTCTATAACTCATAAAGTCTCAAATTCTGTGCAGATGGACAAAATTAAGATTGGGAGGAAAGATAAAATAGAAGGATTATTTCCAGAGCCTACCACCAGTGATGAAGGCATGCCTAAGGGGAGAGCACGTTTGCAGGCACCTGTTCTGTTGCAGAGTACTCCATACACCAGTGTGGAGATGCATAATATTGTAGGAAGCAGAGTAATACCTGGTAGCACTAGGACACAGAGAAATGAAACTACTGATTATAAGCAGAATAATAGTAATAAAAATCAAAGAGATATGAGCTGTGCTGAGGTGAGGATTGATAAGCAGGAGATGGCTTTAGGCATAGATCATGGTAGTGTAACTGGTAGCTGCTCTGGAAGTGGACATGTCCATTGTGACAGCAGGATACTGAAGCCTCTGCATTTTTGTCCACATGAGGATAAAATCTGCAATATTCAGATTCAGAATGGTGGCCAAAATGGGAGTGAGAAGCCCAATGGAATATCTGCTGGAACATTGCAGAAAGGCAACAGTTATCCCAGGGATTTTTCGAAAGAATTTCTAGTGAAATCCAGAGGTGTTTGCAATGCAGATGATGTTCAGAGTGGTCCAGCCTCTGATCTGTTTTCTGACTCTAGAGACTTTGAAGACAGCTTCCAGTTGGATACTCAAACTGAGATGATAATAAAACAGGAGAGAGCAGCTGGAATCACAGGACAACAGGGAACAGAAGGTTCAGAGCTGGCAGCAATACCACGGCAGGAAACCTCCCAAAAACTAAGTTTATGGACTGAGAATGCTACTGATGAAAGGCTGACTGCAACAGTTAGGAAATCGAGCTTATCAAGTCTTACCACAACAAATAACATTACCAAAAACACAAGTCAGCGCTGCAGTAATAAAGATTTGGAGTCTGGAGGCCTTAATTTACAGCCCGTAGCAAAAAAAATAGAATCTGCATCTTGCCTTAAAGAAAGCGATTTCTCAGTGACTGACTCACAGCTACACAGTTTTCTAGAAGATTACCAGACCCAAAATTCAGTGAAAGGGGAGAGTGTGTCTAAAGACCTTAATAAAGCAACATCCCATTTTGGTAGGGAACACATTGTGCAAGTAGAATGCCACGCTGTCCCTGAAACTAGCCTAAATATGAGTGATAGCTTGCTGTTTGATGATAGCTTCAGTAATGTCACTGACCTTTCAGCTGTTCACATCATGGAAGCTGATGGAAAGGACCCTGTGGAGAAGCAAGAGGCTGTGCTTCCTCCAGATGGTCTTTTGCAGAATCTAAGGCCTGTTGAGAATAAATCTGATGGCAGTGGCAATCAGCAAGAACACGAGAATCCTGCACAGTGTAACCGTGTGTCTCTAGAAGCATCTGATCTAATAGCTGAAGTTTTAAGTCATGGAAACTCCCCGTCTTTTCTGAAAGATCTTCCTTCTACATTTCAAGGTCAGTCAGGATTAAGAAGCCCAGTGATTTGTAACAATGACCCCAGACCAACGGATTTAGTAGGAGATCAAGGTGAAAAGCTGCAGAGAAGCCAGCAAACTTTAGATAAGAAACCCCATCCAGTGGTATGGACTGACTGCTCGTTTGAACTAAGCCCGGGATTGCAGGATGTGTTAGACAAATGGTCTAGTCCCTCAAGCATTGAGCCAGGTTCAGTGAGTTCCAGTTTGAATGGAAAGTTAGTTTCTCCTGTTGTTAACAAAGGGCCAGATCTAGTTTTCGAATCTAACTGTTGTAAGCCAGAGCCTTTGCCCACTTGCCAGGATTTAAAAAGCTCTTTCAAGGTTAAAGAAAACAAACCAGAAAATTCGCATCTTCGGAAAACAGATGGCGTAACACTTCAGCTTGAGGAAAGCAACAGAATATCCTGTCATCCACCAGATAATAATAATGGGTTTATTCCTCCGACACCTCCCGAAGAGCTTTTTCCAAAGAGTTCTTTTTCTGTGAAATCTGCAAAAAAGAGGCAAGTCACCTCCAAGAACGAAGGGCAGGTGATTCAGCCACAGCAGAATGGTGAGGGCAATGCAGAGCAGCAGGTAAAAACACTCCGGGTCAATACTGTGAGTCTAGGCCCGACTGAGACTGATGAGATAAAAGATGATTCCATTATAGACCAAGGCTTTTCATTGCAGCTGTCTCAGGATGTTTTTCCACTTGTTCCCTTGAGTGCCGAAAATTTCACTATTATTGATGTAGCCAGCGACAAAGCACTTTTCCAGACTTTTGTTGCAGAATGGAAGGAGAAAAGCAGATTCTCCATCTCAGTGGCATGCGAAAGAACAAAATGTCCTCTGTCTCCCAAATCAACGATTGGTGGCAAATTCAAAAAAGGTCAGTTCCCTGTTCCAGTGCATTATTTTGCGAACAGCAGGGTGGCAGGAGTAGAGAAGGAAAGGGTTGCAAAATAAAGGAGGATTATTATTGGTATTACAGAATCACGTGATGTTGGGCATTGGAAGGGCCCTCTTGAGACTGTCTAGTTCAACCCCTTGCTAAAGCAGGTTCACCTAGAGCAGGCTGCACAGGATCATGTCCGGGCAGCTTTTGAATATCTCTAGGAAAGGAGACTCCACAACCTCTATGGGCAATCTCTTCCACTGTTCTGTCACCCTCAAAGTAAATAAGTTTTTTGTCATGTTCAGCTGGAACTACCCATGTAGCATCCCTTGCAAATTCTGGCCTTTCCTAGAAACCTCTTTAAGAGCTGAGACAGAAATATATTCCCTCCTTCCACTCTGAAAAACATTTCACATTTGTCTGTCAAAAATATATTTTGATAGTTAAGAAATGTTGTTGTTATGGCAATATGACAGCAAAGAATCTAACTTAATCTTGTCATTTTAAAGGAAGAGAATGTTTATAAAGCAGCAGCAAACTGCAGCTTATGAATACTTCTGGGGAAAAAAAATGAAGCAATATTGCAGCAACCCAGAGACTGATCTGAATTCCACACATGCTTATATTGGACCAGGTTTGCATTTTACAAATTTGAAAATATTTAACCTTGGTTCAGAAGCAGTCACAGAAGTAACACTGCTCAGTGGGGACCCTGAGCAAGTTTACTGTTAATGTAGTATTAATTTAAAATATACAAAACCTTGTTTATGATGTGGAAAAATACACATGATAAAAGGACTGCATAAAAGAGAACCATTTCAATATTAGATACACAATGAGATGTTAAGAACATTCAGATGCTGTCACGTACCAACAAGCTGCTAACATTTCTTTACTATCCCCAAAGACCTACCAAGGAAATGCTTGGCATCAATTCCCCATCCTCCACTAACATTCAGCACTTTCGCTTTACTGAGTCTAACAGTGTTCAATTTTAGGCTCAACTATATGTATTTACATTTTCAGGATCCCAATTCCTCCGTATTTATGGATGCCATTTTATAATTGTAACTTAAAATTATTTCTTTAGTGAGTTCTCCTCAGCAGATGCAAATTAAAGATGATGGATTTCCTGTCCAAGGCTGTGAAGACATCCTGGTAGTTGGACTGGCAGTGTGTTGGGGTGGAAAAGATGCCTACTATATCTCTTTGCAGCAGATACAAGACCAGACTGGTAAGTGATCAGACAGGCTGTGCTAGGTTACATGAATGCATTTCAAGAAAGTACCTTCAGCAGATATGTTCTTGGAAGTGTTGTGAGTGTCCCGAACCCAGCTCAGTTGTGTGATGGATTAATTTAGCTGTCTTGTGTTAAATACTGTTGAACATGTTGCTGTGGATACAGCTATTCTGCTACGTAATAAGGGCAGGTAATTGGCTCAGGCACTGGACTGTGAGCATGCATATGGCTAAAATGTTAACTTAGTCCCATGTTCTCTCTGTCTTGCTTTTCTCTTTCAATCCCTTTCAATTTTTGCTCTCCAGAACAAATCTGACATTCGAATGCTCAACATAGCCCAGTCTGTGCTAAGTGGCCTTGTGATTAGAGTTTGATTCCTGGCTATCCTTTATTTGTTAGTACAGACACAGCCTATTGCTTTTGGGAGCCTTGTCCAGTTTGATAAAATGTGTAATATTGGTATAGATATATTGTTATTTGTTCATAGTTAAACTGTCAGTGCTTTAGGTGATTGCACTCTTGCCTTCCTTATCACACAGTGGGTAAAATGATGATTTTTCCTTGTATTTCCTACCTTAGAAATCAGTATGAGTTTGGCACCACCACCTTTGGACGACAGCCTATCTGTAACAGAGAGACTGTATCATCTGCAGCAGCACCTGCAGAAGAAGCCCAAGCAGGAGCGCTCACTTATCATGTATGACTTCATTCGGCAGTACAAAACTCTGCTGATGGCTTGTGGCATCTCTTTGGAAGGAAGTTTTGAGGACCCAAAGGTTTGCAGGATTAAGAAATTTAGCTTGGGTAAAATTACTAGTTTTAACACACCAGTGGAAGTACAGGAGTACCTTCTGCTACTTTCCTTCTGCTATTTATGTTTGAATATGCACACTTGTCAGAGGGTTTAGTGACATTTTCTTCCAGTGGAAAATCTAGAACATTATTTAGGGAACACTTACTTTGCTATGTGTGTTTATGGTACCTGCAAGTGAAACGAAGGAACAGTGAGAGATTAACCCATTGTTCTTTTGTACTTTGCTTGAGTGGGGAAGATGAAGATAAATCTCCCCTCTGTGTCAGTAGCCAGGGCTTAACTCTTGTTGCAATAAGAAGCCTGGCACTGAAATGTCAGAAGTGCTTCTGGTCAGAGTATTGCTTCTGGGAGCAGGAGACTTTGTAAGCAGAAGATTTACACTCCATGTGTGTGGACCACCTTGCTACCACTATTTTCTCAAAAGAAAACAAAGTTTACACATAATTTCAAAAGGTTTGGGTATTATTTGTAACTCAAATGAAACACTGGATTGAGTTAAAAGCACCTTCTTGTCCATCTTAGGAAAAGCTCTACTTGCATAGAAATTTGTTTTGATTTTAAAACACATGGACTGAGTAGCATCATGGCAATATTGAGCTCTGCAGGTAAGTAGCTAAAGTGTTCAACTTTAAAGTCAAAAAGATTTTTTCATATGGAGATATAGTTTTAGGATAAAATTATACAGCAATAAAAGTATCCTATTTCGCTGCACTGTTCCATGTATTAATTGAAGTCATACTCATGTTTGTTCATTTTAGTGATGCAAGGAATATATATACACACACACCCCCCAACCCCATATATATACACACATGGTTTTTACCTTCTGCTTACATGGCAGAGACAATGCAGAAACCTGTATGTCATCCTATTTTGACACAAGAAATTGAAATATAAATGAAATTGCTTTGAAGACAGTTAGAGGTATGAGGCTTACCAGGAGTCAAATACGCCATGCAGAATTCTTGGCACTAGTGTTGATGTTGCAAAAAGTAGGAGAGCTCACCTTGGCTCGTGTTCTAGATCAATAGCAAGTTCTGATTTTTACGAAGTCATTTTTCAGATTAAGCATGTTTTGATCACAATTTTCGTATTTATTCACTTTGTGTTAGGTCTTAATAAATGAAAAAAACCTGAGGACAACACTTCAAGGTATGTTTAGTTGACAGAGGATAAGGTTTTCAAATGTGCAGAAATAACTTTGAGTGAGAACGAAGCTTTTCAGTGACTTATACCCTCTTGAAGCCTTTCTTTGAAATCACCTTTTTACTGCAGTTTGCCTGCCAAATCAAAGAAAAAAATCTATAACCTTGCATTGACCCCCAGATAAATATTTGTCTTGTGTTATGACTAAAATGGAAAAAAATCTCATGGAGGTCTCCCTTTTCAAGGTTGCATGTTGGCTGCTCGACTGTGGCTCTAAGGAACGTACACTTCACAACATGGTGACTAACTTTCTCCCCAACGAGCTGCCTCTACTGGAAGGAGTAGGCACAGGCCAAGGAGTGCAGAGCCTGGGGCTTAGTGCCAGTGGAGAGCATTCTGGGCGGTACAGAGCAGCAATAGAGTCTGTGCTTGTCTTCAATGTCATGGGCCAACTCCATAGTGAATTACGGAAGGAAAATCTGGCAGGTAAAGAGAGCTCCTCCACCTGGGGGCAAAGAGGGAGGGTAAAGGTAGCTGTGCTACCACAGGCTGAATCATCAGTGTAGAAAAGAGGAAATTTGGAAGCTCTTAAGTATATTCTGTGTCAAAATGTTCACTTGTTAGAAGAGGGAACTTCCTGTGCAAGTGCATCTGTTTTGTCAAATCCCAAATATTCACCAGTTCCATTGGTTAAGGCAACAGCAGTCTCTTCTAAGTCTCTAAATCTATCCCAGGTGAGTACCCTGACCATTTTGAGAGGACCTGTGGTTCTGTCTGTGGTTTCTCATGAATATTTTCAAAAGTTTTTGCATTTCCTTGTCAAAAGCAATACCTAAAAACCCCTTAAGTGTGTTCTGAAGGAGATTTCTTGTTCTTTGGCCTGCCCATATAGCATTGTTTGCCATATGTGTTATGTCCAGGAAACTCTTGTGATCTCATAATGAATGATGCAGTGTATTTGCACTAAAAATTGCGGAGTGCTTGTTGGTGTTTATAAATAAGCCATCAAAAAACCCCAAACAAACCCAGGCACATACCTATTGGTGGTCTTTGAGAGTTCCCCTAAATTATACCCAAAGCCTAAGACTATGGTCCAGTGTCACTGAAGTATTTTATTGCAAGTTTACCACAACATGTATGATTATTACAACAAAACCTTGGAACATTTTTAAAAGATGTGGGTGGTGGAATGAAAGTGTATCAGCTTAGAAGGCCCTACATTAAGCATATCTGGTTTATAAAATGTTGATAGAGAAAGAGATGTGTATTTCTTGGAAAAAAAAGCAATAGAAGCTGTTTTCTGAAATAATTCATAGTATGAAATATTTCTTACTGTGAAATATTGCAGGAACAAAAGTATTCAAATGAAATCTATAGGAAAAGAATTTGATGTGTCATGACATTCAGTATTTTAAAAACTGAGGGATTTCTTTTTTTTAATGAATCTGTTGATCTGCAGTTGATCTGTTTTATAAAAGTTTTCTTGTGGTTTGTACTTACTACAGATGTATTTTCTAAAGTGGAGATGCCCACCCACTATTGCTTAGCTCTGCTGGAGCTGAATGGCATTGGCTTTAGCACGACAGCATATGAAACCCAGAAACAGGTCATGCAAGCTAAACTGAGCGAGATTGAGACCAAGGCATATCAGCTGGCGGGCCACAGCTTCTCCTTGACCAGCCCTGATGACATTGCAGAGGTATGTGAGGGTTAGGGTGGAAGGGGGAGAACTTTCTCAGAAGTTACCCTCAAGAGACATTGGCTAAAACTAAGAAAAAAACCCCACTTATTGGGCAGATGGTGTATGGAGAAAAGACAAAATGCAAACTCAACTCTGCTCAGAGTTGATTTGTCTGTACACTCATTATGAGCTTGCTGCCTGCAGGAGGCTGTGTCTCTGCTGCTTGTTACTGATCGTTGTGGTTTCTACCAACTTCAGCAGAGAGAAAGAAGGTAGAAGTGGAAATAAAAGACAAGTGGAAATAAGCATGCAGTTTGTATGGGACCTTGGTTTGTGATGCACATGAGGTGATCTGCCAGTTAACTGGCTTTTGGAATATTTTGGATGAGTAGTTCAGGATTGGAGAAGCTTTTTTGCAATACCAGTGTTCTACATATCAGATGTGATGTGTCATGTAGTCTTGACTCTAAGAATAGTTGCATTGTTACTCTTACCCCTGTGCAGACATGAAAGAGGAATAAACACTGCTTTAAATGTTTTGAATCAACTATTATGTGTTTTTAAGAACCTGTATAGAACCGATTTTTTTAAAGTCTAAGAACCAGATTTCTGTGTAAATGAACAATACTTTTATTCCTGAAGATTTTTGCTGTATTTTTTTCAATGTAGGGTACATGGAGTCATTGGAATAGACTATAATTGCTGTGCATGATTTTTTTCACCTATTTTTATTATATACCATTTTCTTGCTGATGGGCTATACTTTATATGGAAGTAGTCAAAATTTGCAAGCAGCCATCAGTAAAAGAAGTTCCACAGAAATATTCCTCCTTTGTTGCGAATGTAGAAGTCTTGCTCAGTAACAGTAGTCTAAGTTAGAACTCCAGAAATAACACTTGACTTCAGTTTCACTCTTCTTCCTGGAAAAGGGGAAAGAAAGATTTTTTTTCTGAAACGCTGTTCTCTGAACTACAGAAGGGGGAAGTTTCTCACATGGAAATTTGTTATGAAACATGTGCAGTGTCTTGTATAGGTTAGTAGAACTTTACCCTTCTAGTTTTGTGTCAGCAAAATTTCTGTGCTACATAAATGTGTGAGAGAAGCTTCCTATTCCCGTCTGCCAGCTGTGAAATGAAACACAATAGCTGCTAAGTAGTGTATAATGCTACACAGAAACATAGGGTGAAAAATGAAGAGCTGTGTTGTCTGTCACCTAGTGAGTGTATGCTTAATTTTCCAGCTTTTGGCAATTTGTTAGAAAAACTAATATTCTAGCTATTTTATAAAAGGTATTTGTGAGCACCTCCCTCTATGCCATTCACGTTTCTCTCAAGCCTGCTCCCTGCTAACACTTCTTTTTTTTTACCAATGTTTTTCCCACTTCTAGTCATCTTAACATTACATTTTATTACGGTTGACTGTCAGCAGTAACCTCACTTATTGGATGGAGTTAATTACCTTTCCTAAAAACATACCTCTGAACTCAAACTTATAGTGTTCAGAAAATGAGATTTTAAATTGCATTTTGTAGTTAATTAAAATGAGGAGGAATGACTTTGATAGCAGGGATCTTTAATCAGCTTTTTAATTACCTGAAGCATTTGTACTATCCTTTGGTTGGAACAAGCTGTTTAAGTGCTCAGTTGCTTTTTGTTCTCTCTTGGGAGGAGCATGCAGAAACTGATTTGAAATGCTGGTCTCTTTCAGGTGTTGTTCCTGGAGCTGAAGTTGCCACAAAACGGAGATGCGAAGGTTCAAGGGAACAAGAAAACTCTGGGTTACACCAGAAGAGCAACTGCTAAAGGAAACAGAGTTAGATTAAGCAAGCAGTTGAGTACAACCAAGGTACAGTAAAGTCTGATTCTAATCTGAAAGCAAATTTTAACTCTGTTACTCCTCCAGTTACCACTGGAAATTCAAACTGGATTCTCTCTTCTGTTAGCAGTTAGTAACTCCTCTTCTAAAGCTTGAGTGTAGTGAGGACATGACTGTAAATGGCAAGCTTCAATAAGAATAAATCAGGCACATTCTGATTTCCAAAAAATGTGTAAAACCCAAATAGTACAATAATTTTGTAAAGCCAATAGCAGAAGGATTTTTCAACATCAGCTTGAAAGACCATGTCAATTCAATACAATATTTTCCCTGCCTGCTACTATTGTATTTGTATTTTGTGCTTCAGAGAATTTTTCTTCAGAATGGCTGATCTGATGGCTTATCAAATTTAGTATATCAAAAGCTTGTATGTATGGGAAGACTACTGACATCCTTGCCAGCTGATAAATGTTGTGGACCTGCATTAATACTTACTGCTGCAGGCTAATGGGTGCTCTTGCCAGACAAGTGAAATCAGCAGCTATATATGTTTCCTCTTTTCAGCACTCATTAATCTGTGTTGTTCTCTTAGTCTCCCCTTGATCAGGGTAGTCTGTGCTTGGAACACAAGTATTGATTTCTGAAACTCAAGTGGCAGTGAAGATGTTGAGTGTAAGTGGTGGTGGCAGAGAGGGAGCAAGAAGCAAAGGGAGAATTCCCTCCTTCTGTGATGTGGAGGGATGAGGCTGCAGCTGCCTGCTGCATACAAAAAATGTTATTTTCAGAAATGTTTGCATGCCACTGTCTTTTGAAATTCTTGTTAATCCCCTCATATTTCTGATTAGGCTGAAAGGATTTGATTGCTAGTGATCAGCTTTGTCTTTGAAGGAGCATGGTCAAGGGCTTCCTTTTGTGTTCTTAGTGTACACATAGCAGAGAGCAGGGAGAAAAATATGAAAGAAGATGGAGGAGAAGCATTAACACTGGACAAGAGGTGACAACGTAGGGGACATATGGCAAGTGATGCTTTATTTGATCAATACAGGTGGTTTATTGGTTGGTGCAGATTAAGAGTGATGATGAGGGTGCAAAAGTCCAAAGAGAATGATTGTCTTCTTGTGTGTAATAAAACTGCAGCTGTGTCTTATGGTAGTTTGGTTAGTTACGTGTAGGTGGTATGAGGGGAGAGGAGATCGATTTAATTTCAAGGCAGTGACACTGGAAGCTCACTGTGGGTGAAGGAGTTGCTTTCTCCTGCAGAACTGCAAAAACTTTATAAATAAAGCTTTAAAGGCCGTTGATTAGTTGTGCCCTTTTCTCCCCACAAGGATGTTTTGGAGAAATTAAAGACACTTCACCCATTGCCAGGGCTGATATTGGAATGGAGGAGGATCAACAATGCCATTACTAAAGTGGTGTTTCCACTACAGAGGGAAAAGCGATGGAATTCTGCCCTGGGAATGGAAAGGATATATCCAGTTTCACAGACTCACACAGCTACAGGTGAGGAAATGTGTGCAAAATCCTAACTCCTTAATGTTTTTTTTTCTTTTTGTGTGTGTGTGCAGATTTTCTATGGGGAAAAGATAAGAAATCAAGCCTGTGCTCTGCTTCAACTAAATAAAAATACTAAAATACCTATTTGACATGAATTGTCCCTAAAAGTCTAGATGTGTTTAAAATAGCTTTTGTAGTCACTGAGCAGTATTATTCATTTATTGCACATATTAGCATGTAAATCTCTGACCCCAGAACGGGTTCTGGATTTGGGAGTTTCTTATTAGTGATACAGAAATGGGGAATCATCTTGAGTCCGTTAAACCCAAATGATTTTCCCTTTTCTTCAATTTACTCAGTGATCCTGTCCTGTCCCGCCATTCTGCCCCTGTATTTTGGAGATGCAGAGAGTGTGCAGCTGTGTTAAGTTAGAGAAACTCCTTTTGGACCCTTTGCTCTGCTTTGTCTTCCTTCTTAGGTCGAATAACCTTCACAGAGCCAAATATCCAGAATGTGCCAAGAGACTTTGAGATTGAAATGCCAACTGTGGTTGAAGAAAGCCCACCCTCCCAAGCCCGTGGAAATGTGAATTCTTGTGCTGTTTTAGGGGGCAGGTAGGAGAATCTTGGCAAAGCTTCTGTCTAATTTTCTGATCTTAATGTTGGTCAGGTTATCAAATTTCTCTTTTCTGACTTCACCAGTGGCTGCTGTCATGTGAGTGTGACTTGTTATTCAGTGTTTCTCTTACAGGGGAGTAAACACCTAAAATCAGTGATACATGAAAGACATAACAATACTAACAGCATGTGATTCCATGTAGCCATTTGCTTTTTCAAGTTCTTTAGGAAACCCTACAGTGAGATCAGCATTATGTTCCCAGCTGTTAGTTGGAAAGCCTGAGTATGAAAAGTTACTCAACTCAAGTTAAGATATGGTTTGACTTACTCTGAAAAAAAGCAGAAAAACGTTTCTTTGTTTTATGCTGTGCAGCTCACTGTGTAAGGGAACATGGAGAAACATGTTTTTCATTTTGTGTTAATAAGTTGTGATAATGACCTGCAGGAGCTATCAGGCAGCAGAAAAAGATTTCTAAATTTGGTTTCTGTTAACCAAATGCCCTATTTTCTATGAGTCTACTTGGACAGCATTACATACCAAAGCCTAAACAGTTGTGTGGAAGTCCAGTGAAATATTGAGTTTGATCTTACAGCAATTAGCTTGTGAGCTTTGGGGCTTCATACTTGGTGGTTTTTTTCTGCCCTTTCAGTTTCTTTTTCCTTTCAGGTTCTTGTCCCACCTGTGTCATCTAAGTGACTTTTATAAGTTTTTTCTAACAGCAAGATGTGAGAAATTTGAGACCTCTTCTTGGCTCTTCTGTCTGGTACCTCCTACCACCATGTGTCTAACACTCTTGAGTGGCTGGTCATGGGAAGAGAGCTCAGGAGTAGCAAGATCTTGTCCATCTCTCTTTAGAAGAACGAGGCTAGCCATGAAGGCAGAAATGTCATTCTGAAACAAAGCTCTGCAGTTGTCCCTTATCTTTATTTCTTTTGAAAATTTATTTCTGTGATTTTTATGTTATCTTTCATCTCGTTGATCCCTACCATTCCTGAAATGACAACATTTAAGAAGAAAAGGAAATGCACAAGGGAAGAGGGCATGATGTCTTTTCTGTGCTTTGCTGAAACTAGTCTTGATTTTAGAGATACCTTTTCATTTTGATGAAGAATTTGCTCAGATACCTGACCCAAACATCAAGGACTTTGAAAGGCCTTTAACCTTCCAGTGAAGAACCCAGTGGACTGGCTGGTAGACTGGTGCTGATGGAGTAGGTGGTGTGAATGGTGTCAGAGCTGTGCCCTGATGGATACAGTTCCATCTACATCTACAAGAGACCTGGTGGACCAGGAGAGCTAAGCAAGACCTGAGAGGATGCAGAGCACTCGGATGACACTGTAAATGTCTATCCTTCTAGAAAAGAAAATCGAGTTGCTTTGGGGTAGTTTTTTCCTTGATCTTTAGGTAGGAAACATGCAGTGTTTTATGAGCATGTCTTCTGCAACTTCTGCTCTGTTTTTACAGGCCCACTTGTGCATGTGTGTGTGTTTGTGCATTGTGAGGGTAATGTTGTGGGGGAATTCTTCTGTCTCCACTAGGTATGGGCTGCTGTCTGCATTCTGCATGGGAGAATGATGTTGAGAGAAGACAGCACTCAAGGTGGGGGGTGAATTTTTAGGATTCTTGTAGGACTCCTTTGCTATCTTTCTGGAATTTCTGGAACTCATCACAGATCTGTGGCCATTCATCTTACCTGTTTTGAAGTGGAATTATCCAATTTGTGAACCAAATCCTTAACGTACTGGGAAAATTTATCCCTAAATATTTTCAGAGTCAGTAAATCCCTTCAGGTGTTTATGTGGTCTCTGTCCAGTTCCCCCATGGTCAAATTTAGGTATGGATTATCCAGAAGAATGGAATAGAGGCTGCTGTCTCGCTTGTTTCCACTTTGTGGCAAAAATGACTGTGCATTTCTTAGTGTTTTAGAAATCGGTGAAGAGCAGTCATTCTTTGTCTCCACAGATGTAGAAAGCGCTCCAGTATTTTGCCTAATGGGCTAAACTTCCAGGCTGCTGACAGATCTGAAGAAAGGGGAATGCCGTTTTCTGTTAGCATGAGGCATGCTTTTGTTCCCTTCCCAGGTAATGCCCAGATCCTGCCCTGTAATTGTTAAGTATATAGTTAACAAAAAATCCTAGATGGAATGAAGGGTTTAGAAGTGATAACAGTATCTATCTGTCTGAGCTGCCTACTTGGAAAACTAATGCAGTAGTTAGCATGCCTTCAAAATTATTCACCAGACTGTAAAAGAGACAGTTTCAATTGGGGAAAGTATTCAAATGTTATAATTTACATGTTCATACCTTCATTTCTTCTTTAAGAACACCTGTTTTTTAAAGAGGCAGCTCTTAATACACAATTGCACTCTAACTAGTGTTCTTTCTATCCAAATATCAGTTCTCACATTGCCTGTGCTGGCTCAGACACCTGGACAGATACTTGTTTGTGTGGTTTTGATGGATTCTAGATGTGGAGACTAGATGTAAAGCAGGCAGGCTTGAACACTGGGGACAAAGACAAGAATTTGATAGAAATTGCTGTGGAAAGCTTACAGAGCAGAAGATGAAGGACAGGTTGAGTCCTTCTGGCTGGAAAGTTGGACGGAATGTTGGAGTAATTTATGAAATAATGATTTTGATAACTTCTTGACTTCAGGTGGCTTAATCTTGGCTGCTGATTACTCTCAGCTGGAACTGAGGATCCTTGCTCATTTGTCTCGTGACTGTCGACTCATTCAAGCCCTGAACAGTGGTACTGATGTCTTCAAGAGCATTGCAGCGGAATGGAAAATGATTGATCCTGAAGCTGTTGGAGATAGGACTAGGCAACAAGCTAAGCAGGTGAAAAATCAGTAGCAGCTTTCTGGACAGGAAGGTTCAGTGTTCAACACGCTGTGGAGTCAAAATAGTATGTTTTTTTGTTTGAGTTCAGTGGTGATTATTTAGTAGTTGCTTTGTATGTTCTTCCACTCCCAGTATATTTCAGCTGGAGCTGTCAGGGTTTTGGGGGTTGAGGGTGGAGAAAAGCAACATGAATGCCTTGGGCTTAGAGGGGATCTCTCTTCTTGAACACTTGCCTTTGTTCCCATACACTCATCTTCCAGTGAATCACATTTTGTTTTGGCTCTGCTTTCTCTGCATGGCTCACCATATGGTTGCGGCTCTTCACACTGTCCTCTGGCAGATTTGCTATGGAATCATCTATGGAATAGGAGCAAAATCCTTAGCTGAGCAGATGGGGATTGATGAAAATGAAGCTGCCAATTACATTGAATCCTTCAAATCAAGATACACAGGTTTGGATATGGCTGTTTGGGAGCTGGGTGGTGGGGGGAGTTGTTTTAATTCCTTCTCTCCATGTCTCTTCAAATCCTAAATTTGTCTCAACCTACTAATCCTATGTCTTGAAAAAGCTTTTAATTTTGCAAATGTCCAGTGTATGAACACAGCAGTTTGACACTCCATAATGTTTTACTCTACTCTCTGGTTTTATTCACCTTTAGAACTTTGTTGTTTACTTAGTACATTAATTATTTTGTTGTTATTTTAATTAATTAATAAACCCTGGGGATTAATTTTAAAACTCTTAACTTTCTGAATAAGAAACATACTTTTCCTTATTAAAGCACACAGCTTCAAATTATATGCAATGCAACTTTAGACCATGCCTCTTATAATTTTTAAATACAACCATTTCTTTCTTCTGCTCTAGTCTTCTGCTTTCACAGAGTTTTAAACTGTTTTGTATATAACCCTTAAATTTTTATCCAGCTGCTCAGAGGAGCTCTCCTATGTTATGTAAAAAGACATTGTTGCGTTTCTAAGAAGCACTTTAATTTTTAGGAAAGCTGGAGAGAGACTAGAGCTGCAATCAGAAAAAGAATGGAGGGCAAATGGAACAGGAGGCAGCTAGCTCTAATCATAGAACTTGGAAATGAGCTGGAAAATTATGTTCTGAAGATTTAGAGTTTGTTTCTTCAGGAGACAGATGCTGAAAAATGGTTTTCTATTAAGAGTCTGTTTAGTCTCCAGTAATTTCTGGATAGCCTCTCCTTCGTGACCATTAGAAATGACTTTCTGCTTCCTCTCTCTCAGTACATGTGCATACATACAAATAAAGTGTACTTTATATTGTAACTTCACTTCTCATGGATTTTCACTTGATATGTATTGCCAGGCTGACCTGCTAAATTACATTTCAGATGAATTGACTAATGCTGTCAGTCTTGATTTTGAATAGCTCCTTTTATGTTTTATATTTTGTAAACCTGAAAAGAACCTGTCTGAAGTTAACTTTTCCCACTTTAGTACAGTTGTTACCTGAACTTGCAGTCAAAGGGACTCTTCCCTGTCTCACCTCTCTCTGACCCAAGTTTCTTTTTAACACTCTCGGTGGATTCACTCTTTCCCTTGCAAAGTGCAGGTGGGTGAGTTTCTTTCATCCTAAAATCTGAAATGACGCAGCCTGAAGTCAGGCAGCCTGTGGCATCAAGGGCTCCGTCTTCTACTTTCAATTTACTCCCTTCCTACTACTTATCTTTCCAGTGCTGGCCCAGGTTCTGACCTCTCCATTATCAATAATACATGTATGACCCTCTGTGCCTGGGCACCGTGCAGAATGGACTTCCTACCTCCTTGTGCACAGCCAGATACCCTGACACTATGCACTCTCTTCCACCTCAAAAGGCTGAACAGGTTTTACAGCAGAGCTGCAAATAGGCTGGATGAGTGATCGTGTGCCTTTGTCCACTGATGGGGTCTAGGAAATCTAAAGAATTATCTCCGTGCTGCCTGGGACACCCAGTCCCCAATGTCACTTTCAGTGACCCCAATGAGAAGTCAACGCAGAACATCAGGTGTATTACAGGAAACTTTCTTTTCCTTTCACAGGGGTTCAGAAGTTCTTGAGGGAGACCGTGCGGAGCTGCCGAAGAGATGGGTTTGTGCAGACCATCCTGGGAAGGCGGCGATACTTGGCAGCTATCAAAGATCCAAATCCCTACAGTAAAGCTCATGTAAGTTGAGTGCAGTGCCTTTTTTAAAAAATAGTTTTTGAAAATTTTACTTTTAAAGTATTAGATTTCTTTGCATAGCCATGTCTGCAGTTTTACATGGTTTGTGAGCCATCTTGGTCACGACCTTCCACTTCTCACTTAGTTCATTGTTCCCTCAGTTGTTCTCTGAATAACAGAGGTTTGTCATGGTCTGTTTGACGTCAGTCCTCTGTGACTGGCTGTGCAGCTGTCAGCACTGCACTAACCTCGTTCAGAACTCCCACGTTGGAACTGGAGTGAGTAATTTATTGAAATCAGTGGACATGATTTTAAGAAGCCTTCACACAATGATATGCTTTAATTCTTCAGGCTGAGTTGCACCCACTCAGCAGTCTTCATATGTTACATGCTGTCAACACTTGAACAGGAAAGGGCATTTAAGTCCTATATTTTTTGTGTATTTGTTCCTTTTCGTACTTTCCCTCAAAGGAAAATTGGTCTAACTTGTTAAGCAAATATTTACTTAGCATACACCTTTGCACTGGCATTATTTTTTTCCAAGGTCATTTTGGACACATCTGTCATACCCTTTACTTTGGTAAGAGTGGATTGACTCCCTGGAAAGATGTTGGTGCATTTCTGTGGGGAGGAAGCATTATATTTCTAAGTAGGAAGCTGGATGAGGTTGTGTGGAATGAAAGACTAGAGGAGAAGAAGGAGGAAGTGGGGGAGTTTGTACTCCAAATAGTTGACAGGGAAACAAGAAGACTGTCAAAAAGCTTTTGAAATTTGACTATTTGATCTGAAGAATACTTCAACAGGAAGCTTTGCAGATACATCTTCTGTTCAACTTTGATTTATTCTCTAAAATCATAGTAAAGACCAGTTAATGAATTATCTATACTTTCACTTCATCATCCTCATAACTTTTTGCACATGGTTCAGCTCTAAGGAAGAAGAGAACTGAATACAGTTTTCTTGTCTGAGGAGGGGATTAGTAGGAGGTAGCTTGTGTTGATAAAGAGGTGGTCTGGTGTGTTTTTGCACAGATGTATTTCTCTGGCAGTCAGGGTTCAATGTAGAGATTAGATTGTTAGTCCATGAAATCCAGCTTCTTGCCTTTTGGTTATCTGTTCCTGATGGTTTTGAAGACAGGCAGAAGTGTCTTGTGGTACTTGGATTGCCTGTGAGATTTTTGTGGAACTGTTACCATGTGTATATCCTTCTCCTTCTTGTGGCTTCTGACTCTTGCAGGTTATTACCCTTGATATTCATTCCTTTTAAATTTGTGGAAATCCTTCTTTTCTCAGTCACCTGGAGAGACTTTGTGTCTGAAGCTAGTATGTAATGTGTCTTTCTTTCAGGCAGATAGAACAAACTCTTGATCTGGAAGTTTTATTATGCCTGTGTTTGGCCGTGTATTTATTATTTTTAATTAAGTACACATGGCATGCTGGATTTGATTGATTTTTTGGGCAGGGTGAGTTTTGAGAACAACTGTCTCTTTTCAGGCAGAGCGACAGGCTGTGAATACAACTGTTCAGGGATCTGCTGCAGATATTGTCAAAACAGCCACTGTGAACATTCAGAGACGCCTGGAAGCGTTCTCCTCTGTGATCAAGTCCCATGGACATCTGGAGAACTCCTTCCAGAGAGATAAGACTGGTATGCTTGCCTCTTCTTTGCACACTAGAGCAAAATTTTCAGTGTTACTAACGTTAAAAGAAAAGCCTGAAAAAAAAGTTAGTCCCTTGGGCCTAGAGGTGAGAGATGCTTTATTTCCTGACAGTGGTAAGTCTGTGTTTAGGGGGCAAAAAAGTCACCAGGAAGGAGGGAGAATGTTTGCTCAACACACAAACTAAAATAAATGCTGTGATCAGAAAGAAACTCAAATTACCTCAGAGCAGATCTCGCAGAGGTTGGCAGTGAGAATTCATGTGTGATGTGGTCTGTGGTGCCACCACGGAATTGTTCAAAAGTAGGAAGGTGAAACTGAGAAGATACTCTGGCTTCAGAGGCAGTGCAAAGATTGAGCAGAACAACTTCTAGTTCCAAAAATACATTTTTTGGTTAGAATTAAGGCTGGAATTTGTTGGCTGGAATTTGCTGTACAGAGGCTTCGCAGCAGTATTACATGAAGCACTTACCAGCATGATTTTTTTCTGGCTGCAGATAGCAAAGCTGTTCTGGAGTGCTTATTCCCAGGGGAGTGCCACGAAGATTTTTTTAGCATAATGTAGACAGTGTTTTGTTCACCAGTCTTATATTTTTAGAAAGACAACAACTTAGGAGATGGAGTACTATATTTCTTTGGTAGTTCTTATGCTTCAATTGAAACACAAAGTTGTCTTAATACGAAGAGTCTGATTTGTAAACTAAATAATTAATTGCCAGACCTCTAAAAATATGTCAAGGAGTTTTATTTTGGAGAGACAAGATTCAGAGGTTGGCTGTGAGTAGCAGGAGAACTTCACAAGCCTTCCAGGAGCAGCAGCTCCTGACTTTTGGCCAATGTAATTGTAGGAAGGTGAGCAGATGCATTTGTGACTCTGCCCCTGCACTGATACTAAGTGTTTGAAGAACTGGAAGAAATTCTCTTCCAGCAAGTTAGAAATGCCTGTGCCATCAGAGGAGCATCCTGCATCATGTGGCTTCTCCAACATTGCTGCTTCAGTGTGAGGCTTGTGTTAGGAACTGATGCTTTGAAACCCTCTCTGTGAACTGAAGTCCTCCTGTTAACTAATCTGAGAAATAAATAACTTCTAAGTCTGTGTGTGTGAGGTTGTGTTTGTTTATTTAAAAAAACCAACAGCTTTTAGTATGGAAGCGTTTGTTTTATATTTTGCCAGGGAAGGCCTATCAGGATCCTGGTTTTGTCAGCTACTTATTTGTTTATTCAATAACTGCTCTTTTTTTTCCCCCTCTGTTTTACTCAGTAACTACAATTTCAGAAACTGCATTTGGGAGGAGACCTATTGCTTTTTTAGACTAGCCATTAAAATATTTCTGGAAGAAAAGCAGAATCCTAATTCATTGCCAGAGAGAATGTTGTAAACCAGCTTCTGATTAAACTTGACATGATTTTGTTTAAAATTTACTTTTAAAACAGATGGTTCAGGAGACACAACTGTCTCTTGTTTCTGTTCTGATTCGCGTCTTTATAATGTAAGGCTGAAGTGTTTGTCTCAAATACTTTTCATTAACATTTTTCCCTCAGTAGGTATAGAAATATTAATGGAATAGTAATGTTTTGTGGTTTTGTCTGTAGGCATGGGCTTTTCAATTTTTAAGTTCCTCATGTTGTTTTTTTCAGCATTGTGAATATGCAAAGGTTTTTGATACAAGAAACATGCTTTTGCATGATGGTATCTAACAAAATCTGCTCTTCACCTGTGTAGGAAGGCTATCAAGGAAGAGAAACGCAGGGATGTTACATCTCATCAGAGGAGGTTTCTTTATCCTCCAACTGCACGATGAGCTGCTCTATGAAGTTGCAGAGGATGATGTCATCCAGGTACAGCCCTGCAGTTGCTTTTTCTCTACTGCATTACAGTGTTTCAAACAAGCCTTCCTTACCTTCTCTTCCCTAGATTCCCTCTCTCTGGGTGCTGTGAGAACAAAGTTGAATTGGATGAAAAATTGTTTGCGTGCTTGACCCCTTTATTTTCAGACTCAAGCTATCCTCATGGTTGAAGTTCATTTTCAACACGTGCTTTGCTGCTTATGACAGCAGTTCATACAACTTCTCTGCAAGGCTTGATGAGTGAAGTAGCTTAGTATTGCCGACAGGTGTAGGGGCAAGTGTTTCCTTATCTGGAGATATTTTTGCCTCCCTGGTAACACTCTGGTGCCTAACTCAGAACATGTGTTGTTACAGCTGTGGTTTGTACTCTTTGTGGGGAAATGAGGACTGTCCTTTTAGTGCTTGTTTCCTCATTCCTTACCTGTCTTCCTGGTAGGAGCTTTATGATGCTGTTTGGCAGCGTGGTAGGAACAAGAAATGTTCTGTGTGGACTCGAGGTGCCTTTCATGTGCGTGTGTGTCTGTGTGTGTGCTCTTCCTCCCTCAAGGCACTCCTGTACCTGGGCACAGAAGTGTTTGTGTGACAGCTTTCAGTGGCAAGCATTTTAGCCATGTGTTTTCCCAAGTCCTGAGCACAAAAGCAGGAAGGCTCCCAGGCTGTGCTTCCATGTCTCAGGGATGTGTTTCTTCCACTTCTCTGCATGTACCTCTTTAATGACAAAAGGTCATTTCCTAATGGCAAGCAGTAACTCCTGGTCTGAGAGAGCTTTCAGCAGTACAGACTGGCCTGAGCATATATATTTTTAATTTAAATAAGAACAAAAGGTTTAATATTTTTCTCTTGAATATCAGCTCAAGCTTTTGCTCATTTTGCCAGCTTTGTTCAGACATCTGCTGGTTCAGTCTAGGCAGGTTGTGTTAGAGATGAAAAGGCTTCTAATATTCTTCCTGTAGAAAACTGGAATCCCCTGAGTATAGGCTTTTATTTCTTTAGAATAATGACTCCAGGTTATCATGGTGTCCCCAAGAGAACTGGAGCCAAGTGAGTGGATTTGCTTATTATTTATTGTATTCTATTTTTTTTTTCATTGACAGCCTCAACTTCAAGGGCAATTATTACCAGCTTTTCTAACTTCCTTCAGATATGTACATTTTCTGAGCTGTCACTTGAAACAGCAAGTTTCCATGTGTTCCCTGCAGCACAGCTGCTGTCCCTGGTTCTAGGTGCAGCAGCCCTAATCTGGTGTTCTGTGCTGGTGCTGTGTGCTGGTGCTGTGACTGTTCTCAGAGAATCCCCTTCTGTATGGTTTGTGGGTTTTTTGACATACTGGGCACCAAACTTGATCAAGGCTGGAGTGGTTTGGATACACTCCAAAAAATTGATCTGTGTGTCATGCAAGCAACATTTGCTGTGATCCACAATTTCATTTGCTTGCTTTCTCACAACAGTGTGCATTGATTAAGCCCTGCTCAGTTTTTAATCTCTGATAACCCCATTTTTGTCCTGCCCAGGCAGTTATTTTTCATCCTATTTTTGAACAGTAGATTATTTCTGTCCTAATTCTCTACCCTGCTTTCTTCTACTCTGTACTCATGTGTGCTGAATTACATCCTATTTCAAAGCATTTTTCTGGGTTACCAAGATCATTTTGAAATGTTGGTATGAGGGTGTAGAGGCTTGGAAGACAAATCTCCCCCTAGTTCTTAATGCTTTTGTAAACTCTTGTGCCCTGATCCCCTCAAATCCCCTCCTCCATTCCCCAGCAAAACACGCATGGAGAAGAGAAATTTCTACAGTGGGTACCTGTGAGGAAGTCATGTGGAAAGGTCAGAAAGCTTGAATAGTTCCTCTGCTGCCACAGTGGCTTCTAGCTGAGCTGAGGAATCACCATAAATTCAAAGTCTCTGCTGTGGAAAGGTTCACAGGATGGGTGTGGATTGTAAGATTAGTTCAAATATGCAACCCAGGACAGGCTGGATGCTGCATGGGTCTTGGGGTAGGAAAGAGAGTCCCTTTATCCAGGGCAGATTTTTACAGTCAGGAAAAAGAAATCCAGTCTCTTGTAATCCAAATAGTTGCAGAAAAGAACGGTTTGGTTCCCTGACTGTGTACTGAAATGAATGTTTTCCTAGGAATACTTTTGGAGTGCAGAGAACAGTTACCTCACCTGTTTACTAGAGGGCAGGAGTTGCCTAAACAAAATAGTGAGGGGGTACCTGAGCAGTATTTCTAGAACCCACACTGTGTGTGATCTGCTTTCCCAGAGGTTTATAGTTTGTGCTTCAGGATGCTTCTCATGCTGGCCTAACATGCAGGAGCCACCATTCTTTGCCTCAGATGTATTTGTTTTGTGTCTTGCTTTCAGTGCATTGAAGTTTTCAGAACAGACTCCATGAAACAGTTATGCAGGTGGGTGAAGGAGGAGACTCTGCAGGACACTCCAGTGTTTGTTTTATAGAAAGTTAATCTTGCCTCTCTTCTAAGCAGTCTTAAACAGAGCAGAACCAGTCTCAACTCTGTGCTGCATAAAACCTTACTGGCTGGATACAGTTTCTCCATTCTTAAACCCTAGTCAGGATTAAGATGTTTGGTTGCGTTCCCATCGGTGGTAAATCAGTGTAGATAAATGCAGGAGAGGATTCCAGGTGCCTGTCCACCCCAGCTGTTGACAGAAGAACAGAGCACTGAAGTTACATGTGTGTCTGATGGTCGGTGTTTTCTTGTAGGTTGCTCAGATTGTGAAGCACGAAATGGAAAATGCCATCAAACTCTCAGTAAAGCTCAGTGTTAAAGTGAAAATTGGACCGAGCTGGGGAGACCTTCAGGACCTGGAGCTCTGACATGCAATGCAGCTTTCTCACATGTGGTGAGGGGGAAGGTGCTGAGGGCTGTGATCACCTGCTGGCGGTGTGATCCTCCTGTGCTGTGTTTCTACAGGCGTGGTAGCAAACTGCCCTCCAAAAAATATGGGGGAAGCTGGTATGAATTCACCAAGCCAAACCCTTCAGAGCTCAGACAGAGCAGTGAAGCATGTTTACAGAACTGTGAAATTATTAATTGCTAAAAGAACAGTGTTCAAATGAATTGTTATAGTAAGCTTGATATTGTACAAAACCCCAAAGCCTAATGAATTTATTGTGTATGAAATGAGCTGGATTGCTTTATTAAAAAAGGCACAATGCTAATTTGACAGTTCTTGTGTGTAATTGTCTAGGACAAAAAAAAAGTCATTGTGATTGCACTTGATGTGGAATTTTACAGGCCTCTGCCAGGATTATCTTGTGCTGGATTCTGATGATGATACTCAGGTGCTGAAGTGGCTTTACAGCTGGCTGGATTTCTGAGCAGCTGTGCAGTGTTCACAGCGAGTGGAACCAGTGCTCGGTTGGCCTCTGACTTCTAAGAAAGCATTTTGGTGACTGCTGTAATCAGTCCTACTGCTACCTCACAAACTGGGATCAAGAGGGGTATTGTTTGTAGTCTCTTAGAGTTACTATCACCAGCAAAAAACATTGTAAAGAATGAAACTCAATGTACTGGTTAAAAACTTAATGGCAATTCATATTTTTTTGTGAAGAAAAAAACCTATCTCAGTCAGCCCAGATGATGTGGCAGCACTGCTGGTGTTTGAGAGGAGTCAGGAGTTGCTGCACAGTTGTGGGTGACCTGTGGCTCTTCATTCTGACACCAGTCTCCTAGAAATCCTCACACCCTGTGTGTTCGTAGCCCCAAGTAAAAACTGCTCAGATTTCCCCTGCTCTTCGTCTCAGTGTCTTGTTTTTCTAGGAGTTTGGGCTTGTCAAGCTGAGCTGATCTTGAGTCTGACTCGGGTCAGTTACTGGGATCAGATGCTTCAATAGAGGGGCTTCAAAACAGCTCCTTCAAGGAAGGAGCTTGCAGGGAATTCATCTGCCACTCTTTGACATTACTCTCCCCACTAGTACCTTCTGGTCTGGCTAAATCTCACATCACGTGTTTTCATTTCCCTTCCAGACAGCTGTGATGGTGATACAAGTTCAGCTGTTTTGTTAAGTTTATACAACACCTGACCTTGAATTCTGAAATTTTCATCGTTTAGCCCTTGTATGTTACAAGAAAGGGAGGACAAGTGCCTCCTGTCATCTTCTTTATGTCTCTAGTTATTATGTCATGTCTTTCTTCTGCAGTTCCTCCCTAATGTAATCAATCTCCATCTTTCCATTCTTGCCTCTTGTGAGAAATTTTCAAGCCCCTAATTATTCTTTCATTGCTGAACTTGTGCTGGATCCTTTTTGAGCACTGTACTTTTGAAGATGCCTTTACAGCCTGATCTGAGAGGATGCACACTTGGCTTTCAACAGCCTGAGAGCAAGCCTGGGCTTTTTAACTTCAAATGCTGTGCTTTTGGCGTGGCCATTATCCTGACATCAGAAGTACCTCGCACCGAGGTTTGAAGAGCACACTGGGTTTTCAAAGATGTCAATTGGGCCCTGCATACAAAAGGCTGCATCCCAGACTCTGATCCACCACCTGCCTGTTGTGCAGCAAAATGGACATGTGGTATTGAGTCAGAGCCCCAGGTGAGGATACCCCGACTGCCCTTCTCAGCACCGACTTGGCCTTCTCTCCTGTTCTGTATTTCACTTTACACAGATTTTTTGTTTTCTTCCTGCCTGCTCAATGCCCTGGCATTCTATGACATCTGTCACCTGATGGCTGAGCTCTTTATCCACGGCATTGGGTTGATGGGTTGGTTTTTTTCTTAGGCTATTGAAGCTTTTGTTATTAACAGATCTGAGCCTTGGCACCCTGGTGCCTGACCATTTGTGTGCTCTGCCTGTGAAGATGCTGGGTTGGACTCATTGTCAATTCACATGGCCTAATGATTTCCTGTCCCTGGGTGTCATGCGGTGACACACCTGTGCTGTATTTCAGGCCTCACTGGGGCTGCTGTAATTTGGGTTCCTTGTTCTTTGGCACGTTACAATATTTTCCAACCACATGCTGTCTTCAGAATTTCCAAAGGATGGATCTCCTGCACATTTTCCATTGAGCTCTCTAGACAAGGGTAGTGCTAATTGATAAAGGGATGGACACAGACCTAAACTATTTTGCCTAACGAACTCGATGAGTTCATTTTAATTAAGCAGTAATTTGGAGCAAATGAGAAGATAAAAGGTAGCCACTGCTCTGTGAGCGAGGTGGCTGTGGCGTTTGAGTCATGTTATTAGGACTGGCTCTGAGCTGTTGCCTGATTGCTGCTATTTACATTCCTTGATTCTGATTAGACTTTAACTCTTGGCAAGACTGAGCAGGGGAAGCAGAAAAGGACTTAGGTCAGCTAAGCAGAGGCACTGCCCAGAAAAGGGTATGTGTTATTCCCTGAGGGTGGGAGAGGGAATCTGGCTCCTCACGTTACTTACCTATATTTGCCTGTGGGCCCCTCTTCACCCACCTCTGATGGGCTGAGGCCTGTGTTTAGTTGGAAACTGGGCTTTTTGTTAGTTCAGGACCTGATACAGAGAGTGTGGGTGAGTTTCTGTCTCGTTGCAGTCAGGATAGGATGCATCTGATAGTGTTTGCTCTCTGTTCCTCAGCTGGTTGGTGTGTGTCCCTGCACAGTCTGCTCCAGCCTCCTGTTAGCTGGTGCAGTCTGGGACAAGAACAGATGAACGCTGCAGAAAGGGTCAGAGTTCTGTTTGTCAGAACTGTTTTGCAGCCCTGTCACTTGGTGTACACAGAATTGCTACAGCAGCCTAGTCCTGCCTTGTGTCCTTGCACTGCACCAGCACGTGGGTGTCTGTCTGCCAAAAGAAATCACCTTGGGATCCAGTCCTGACAAGTAGGTGTGGTCACCAGGAGCACCTTGTCTTCATATCAGGTGAGAACCCATGCCCTTGGGCTGCTCAGCAGCCCTGCTCTGTATGGTTTGTATCTGCTTTCTTCTCAAAATGACTCAAATTTCAGTTCGATTGCCTACTGGTATGGGGCAGCACTTGCCCAGCTTTGGTAGCAGGAATTCATGCCTTTGGTGTTTGCTGCAGCCTCTCAGTCCTTTTCCTCACATGCAGACCACAAGTTTGTTTTACCTTGGTCTTTCTGCTCCAGCTTTCCTTCTCTCCCTTCCTGCAAGTGGTGAGACGCAAGTGACAACTAATGACACTTGTAGTCTGATCTCATTTGGTCCTCTTGCCTTTCTCCCATGCTACTTGCATTTCACCTAGAAGAGAGTTGTAAAGTTTTTCCTGCAAATACGTAATGAAAAGAGGGAGCTGGAAGCTCAGTACCTTTGGCTGGGTATTTTGAGCCCCTCCTGGCAGAACAACTCAGACATGCTGTTGGGAAGTACCCTTTAGTGAGCACACTTCTGCCCTTCTGAGAGCTCAGCTTGTAGGTGACTGAAGTGGAGGTGATGTGAAGTGCTCTTGGTTGGTTGGGAAGCCCAAGTAGGAGGCTGGGAATATTTGTGGGGGCTGGTACTGCAGTTATGAGCTCCATGTGAGCTCCCTGCAATAAGCCATGGGAACATTAGCTGGGGTATGGGTTTTTTCCTTGCAGGAGCTGCTGAAGGAAGGAAGGTGACCATCCCAGCCTCCAGAAACAACCACAAGTGCATTTTTTGTATTCCTGAATAACTGACTGTTGTAAACTCCATCCAAAGCCTTTACACAAACCACCTTTGAAATACTAGAATGAATCTGGGAGTAGAGGTTGAAAAAAAGAGATCTACACCAACTAGTATCAATTCTTTCCTTTATTTTCTTTCCCTTTTTTTTTTTTTTTTTTTTTTTTCGGTTATTACTGGGGATTGGAAACAGCCTCAGTTAAAGATGCCTTAGTTTTGTGACACTGATTTAGGATACCTGTGGAAACAGGACATGGTTAGCGCAGGGGTGTGCAATTCACCCCAGGTTAGCCTTCGTTCTGAGAGACACGTAATGACTTGTTAACAAACCCCACACATATTAAGTCCACATTTCCTTGACACTGAATCTGAATATTTGTTGCTATTTAAAAAAGTACAATGTTTGATTTGTTGATTTAATCACAAAACAAAACACATGGATGGAAACACTCATTTACGTGACTATTGCTTATACACCTAAGATGAAGAGCTGACTACAAATGGCCACGCGCCGTTCCTTAATGAGAGAGAGTGTGTTCTTACTGAGACCATACCAAGGCAAAAACACCATTCAGGACTGAAATATGCTGTGCTTGAATTCACCTTTAGGCTATGGAAAAGGATGTATGGGGGCAAGGCCCAGGGTATTTGACCAAATTAATTAACCCAATTAATAATTAACCAAAAACTGGGGGTTTGCCTGTGTTACAATACACATGGTTTATGAATGAAGGGGGCCTGAGCTTGAATGCAGCTCTCAAGGTCCAGTGGTGTCTTTACTTCTTAAATCCTAGAACAAATAAAAAAATGTTTATATGCCCATCTTTGTTACAGTGCACACACTGTGGTGTGAAAGGGATTCTGCAAAAGGAAAATAAACTTTTAGAGGGGGTTTATGTGCTAATTTTATACAAAATGTGCAGTAAATAGTGTATTTCTGTCAAATATTTCTGTTCTGGTACTGTGGGGAATGTCCAACTGATGTATGTAGTTGAACTGTAGAACTGTAAAAAAACTTAGACTCCCCAGGTAATTATGCAAAACAAAATCCCATTCTCAAAATTTCCATTGTCTTGTCCTTTAATTCAAAATTTGAAATGTAAGTTAAAGCTCTAGCAATTGTTTTATTAATAAATAAAATAGCTTGTACTTCACTGAAGACTTGCCAACTTTGCATGTTTAGAGATAATCTAATTCAATGCATTTTCTCTGTCCTTCTACAGCTCTAGACATAAGATTAAAAAACCTGGTCAAACCAGTTCTGCGTACCTGGTTTTGGATGCGATCATGACAGAGCTCCTGGACAGAACAATGTGAGAGAACGAGGTATCCATATGAACAAACAGCATTTTAAATTGGACAAATATTTCCAGCCAATCTGGCCTGCTGCAGTTGAGGATTGTGATGTTGAAGATACATGTAAGCTCAGGATTTTGCTTGAGGTGGTGCTGTCTTAGTGGGAAAGGTGAAAGCACAGAAAGATTTCAACATCCAGTGACAGCCAGTGTCCTTGATTTTCTTACAGCCCTACAGTCAGATGCTGTGCTTGGAATGCTGCAGCTTTATGCCTTTCACTTAACAGCCTTTAGTAGTGTTCAGGTCAAGCCTTTCAGAAATCCCACACTCCCCCTCACTTCACAGTAAATCAACCAGGCAAGAAGTTTTCCTCCCTCACTGAACTTTTAAAGTGATGATTTTTTTTCCACATACATGGTAAATCTTGATAGAAAGCATTTAACAGTGTGCACTAACAAACTTATACAACATATACATTACATATATATATTATATATATAGAATGTTCTATATACAAACATATACAACTTTTTAGTTCTCTACAGACTACAAGAAAATTGATAATTATAGTCTCAAGTGGTGAACTTAACAGAAATAGTAATTGGTAACTGTCTGGAAATATGTAAAATATGTAAGAGTGTAAAGCTGTGACCTGATGGGGAGTACTAGAGAAAAGTTGCTTAAAAGTTTAGTATTAAAAATTGTAAGTTTGAGGGCTGCTAAATTCTCATTTCTCTGTTGCATAAAAATGTAAATGGAAATCTACTGGCAGGATTTTTACCCTGGTGTTAAGACGGAGACTGTTGGCAGCCAAAGTCAGTCAGGCAATTGTGTAAAAGACTTGTTGAAGTCACTTCTCTCTCTGGGTGTGCTGCAATGATTTGAGTTGCTCTTAAATTTTCACATGATTCTCAAACAAGCAAGTGGGCTCGAGCTCCAGCCTGATGCCATTTCCACTGAAATCGAGTTAATTGGCAGGCTTGGCAGTATTAGCCACCCATGTGAGGTACAGCCAAAATCTCATCCTTGTCACTGTGGTGACCCCATGGCTGCCTAAGCACCCCCCCACCCCAGGCTGCTTGCAGCTCTGCTGACACCAGTTCCTCATGGAGGGTAAGCTGGCTGTGGGAGGGTTTGGATGCTGCCCCAAATGATTTGGTTGTCCAGAGACTCGTGGTTTTGGATTATAGACCAGAGCACTGGCCAAGTGAATGTATGTTTAAACAGAAGATCTAATTGCTGTAATGTTCTCATTTATTTGTCATTCTAGATACCTGGTTAGAGCGGTGCTTCCTCATGGACACAGGAGGACATTCCTGTGACCCAGTTCCTACTGGCATAAGAATAGCACGTTTGGCATTTCCTTACACTCACACACACACGGATATCCTCTCGAGTCATGGACAGCTCCAGTTCCTTAGCTCTCAGCTGAAACCCAGGCATTGCTCAGGCTCAGCGTTTTTCCCAACAAGTTTCTACAGGTCTCACAACACAGAGCGGTTTCTTCTGTGCCAGAGGAACTTGTTGAGTCTCATTCCCCTAGCTGAGCTAGACCTGCCAGGGCCATGATTTTGATTTTGCCCACAGAGAAATGTATAAGTCCTGTGAATCATGAAATTCTCTTGTGCTACAGTGTGAACGTAAAACTTATCGCCTCAAATCTCTTCCAACCCTTTAACTTGTGCAGTGGGCTGATAGCAAGGCCAGGCTTCTGGATGGTACAGTTTCCTGGGCTGCATTTTATTGTAGGTAAAGGAAGAATATGGAAAAGACATCTTTGAGAGGGATCATCTGAAGGCTAGGATGACACAAACACCAAGTTAAGGTCTAGTTAGGAGGGGATGGTGCCTGTCTGCATCAGTGTCCCTCAGGATTCATTGAAGGGACAGAGGATGTCACTCTTCTCATATAGAAAAATTTTAAATGCCATTTTTCCAGCTTTTCCTCACTTTCTTTTTCTAATTTGAAGCTACATCCAGGCACATGAAAATAAGCCTTCAGTGCCTTGTTTGCAAGCCCACCTTGGAAAAGTTTCTGACTTCAGGGTTGACCTGTGTGGCAGCGAGGCTCTTGTAGACTAATGTGGAGCATTCTTATGGACTAGGAATCCCTTTATGGGGACAGGCAATAGATTCTACTTACTGTTCCCTTCTGTAGCTGCAGCCTGCAGAGCTTTCTGCAGAGTTCACTGTAGAAACCAAACAAGCCACTTTGAAGCAGAAGCAGTTACTTTCAGCAGTGTGAGCAGAGAATCAATTGCCACTCACCCAGGGTGTCATTTTATATATGTGTTATATATGTAGGTTGACAATGGTTTTCCATGCTCCTCCCCTGGCCCATCTTGCTGCTCTGATTTCTCTCTCTCTCTCACAGGTTTTGAGGGGATTGCTGTGCAGGTTCCTTCACATAATTTCAACTGAGCACTTGAGCAGCATCACTGCTCTGCAAGCTGCTAAGCAGCCTCTGTGAGCAGGATTTGACAGGACTGTGGTTTCCCATCTTGCCTTCCTTAACTTGAAGAAGCCGTTTCCAAAGCTGGTTTTCTATTCCTGCTACAGAGAAATAAGGCAACCAAGTGATACAGACTCCACGGGAATGAAAAGTGCCATGGCCCCCTTCAAGGACAACTGAGATAACTCTGGAGCACATTCTAAGAAGTACAGATAAGGATGACATGTCTTGTGCTCTGAATTGCAAATAAACCACCTCTGCTCATGTTTTAATGATGCTTCAGATAGTGCCTGTTCAGCTACCTGTAAAATCTGTAAATTTGGGGCATAGGATTTTGAATCTATTTTTCTTAGGCATTAAAGAGCATTGATTTCAGGCAAGGTTTTTCAAGGGAAATAAATAGCAGATAAGAAAATGCAGCTAAACTTATTTTTATGTTGAGAACAGTAGCAAACATGCTTGAAATGTACTGGCTTTTTATAATGTCACTTTTAAAAAATAAAGATTTTTGCTATTTGTTTTTGGGTTTTTTTTTTTTTTTTTTTGCTCAGAATAGAAATAAATCCCATTTTTCTTCGGTCACAACATGCTTTCTTTTTCTCTTTTTTTTTTTTTCTTAGGATGGCAATTAGTCATGCAAAGTTTAATAAGTGCATTAACATTCGAGTTTGTACAGAATATTTTTAACCAGACGCACTCCCCACAGTTCATACCTACAGCTTCTGAAAAACTACATGCCACAGTGATGGTTGAGTTCCTTTTGGAAACAAATTGGCCACTGCATGAGCCGGCTGTTGGAGTAAGACCCTCATGATTCCAGCTTCCACCTCACGGTCTGTAAAATTTCTCCTTGACGTCCACTGTGATGAATCCAATAATAGTAACAGGAAAACATCTTCTAGGAGAAAAAAAAACTGTCTCTGGCCAGTGACTGGTAGATTTGGGAATGAATGTTGCTTCCCTGAACAGTGTTCTTAATAAAGCCACAAGCAGCTTCTTTGAAAGTCTAAAACTGGTACCACTTTTTGTCCTTGTATTTCAGCATCACCTACAGAAATGGAAAAAAACAGAAAATGGCAATAAGACACTGCCCTGCTTATGAGGTACAACACGTGACCTGGGCCCACTAGCTGACACAAACTTCATAATTAAAAAAGGAAGAGCAGTGCAGTACTTCACTAACAGCATCATCAGGTCTTGGGTCCACTGAGATCTCCTATTTAATTTCGTAGTTACTACATTAAAAAAAGTGTTACTTGCTCTTGTTGTTCATTAGATTTTTCCCAAGGAGCTTTAACTCCTTTTCTTCTTCAAAAATTGAAGGTATGAGAATAATCAGGAATTTGTGTTTTTACTTCTATGGAAAGAAGCTTATCTGTGGAGCATAGTAGATATGCCCTGAATATATAAACTTTTTGCATTTCAAGGCACATTCTTTCTGCCTCACCCTTACAAAAGCCAATAAAAAGGTAAAGGTCTTGTCCAGACACGTGATGCACGTTAAATGAAAAACATGCATTTTGGGAAGTATTCTTTAATGCTGTTTTATCTTCAAGAAAAATCACTTTAGTTGATTCCCAGTCCTAACAGTGTGTGATGGAAGAGCTTTTCCATTTTCAGCTCTAAGCACAGAAGCTGCCTGTTCCAGGCAAGCCCTATTCTACATAACTGTGCCACAGCTAGTAATGGTCTCCTCCCCTTCCCAGTAAGATCTGTAAAGGTTCCTATATACATATCCACCTACCTGTTTTCTGCCCTACTGCATAGATGTGCTGCATTAAAGTGTCTTAAAAACCCAAATCATAATGAATTAGTGAGAAGGGCAGGATGAGAAGCGCCATGTTCTAAATTCAGAGGCTAACAGTGGATGCTCATTTATGGAAACGTGAACGGAAGAGGTGTGCAATGGAAGTTTATTTTTGGTGTTCTCATTGTTTGGGAGCAGCAGAAATGGCGTGCCAGTTACCAGAGTACACCAACAACACGACTGGGTGAAGGGAGGGAACTGTACTGACTTTGCCAAAGGGCAGCAAAGGCTGGGTTGCGGGGTTGGCGGTTCCTGGTTCTGGGTGTGTGGTGGTGCCAGGGCCCCTACCTCGTGTGCATGTTTGGAGAACGCCTCTGCGCTGGCCATCATGCTCGCAGTCCTTTCATCCAGCTCGCCCAGTTTCTGCCCCCTCTCGTCCAGGGCAATGCGCGCACGAGTCAGGTCTCCGATGACGCCTCCCGCGGCGCCTCGCACGCCCTCAATGCCCCCAGACCCCGGGATGTGCTGGGCCAGACTGCGGGAGGCTTTTCCTGCCGTGGCCTCGCCAACTGCGAAGGAGAAACGCACAGAGTGAGAGGAATGAGTTCCTGGCCGTGGCTCTGTCTGTGCTTCTCAAGCTCCAGCTGCAGCCTTGCAGCAGTGATGCCATTTGATGAAGTGCAGGCCTGTGCCCCTCCCCTCCACTGCTCAAAGGAAACTGCCAAGGTGAAGGAATTATGGGAAGGCAAACAAGGACCCTTCACTGTGTCAACTGTCTCTTTTTCTGGGTGATCTAAATCTTGTGTACTGCTCCATTCCTGGATGACAAGGGCAGGTGGTCCTGTGAATTAATTTCTGAAAAAAAACCCAACCCCAAACCAAAACCGTGGTAAGTTACTCACAGAGCTCCTCTCTGTCAAAAGCTTGCCCGCTTCCTCCAAAAAGTCCTTTGAGAAAGCCTCTGTTTTGGGCTTCTGGTGTTTCCACAGGAGTAAACAAATCCCCAAGCATGTCCTAGCAAAGCCAGAAAGAAGTCCATGTTTAAAATTAGTGAGGTGAAAGCAGTTCTAGGTGCTTTCTTCATTTGCATTAACAAGCCAAATGCACTGGATCTAATTAACAGTTTTTTAAAAGAATCTGTTGCGTGAATGGCACGGTGTACTCAACATTTGTATTTCTTGATGGGCAAAGGCTTGGGCTAACTATGTTCACTTGTGCTTTCAAAGGCACTTGGCTTGTCACTGCTCAGGACCATGTTCATTACAATAGACAAAAAATTTTAAGTAATGCAGGATAAAAACACCAGTGATAAGACCACATATTGCTTAGAATCAACAGAGGCAGCACTATACTGTACTTGAATAAATAATTTGCTCTTTATGATTTGTTTTGCTCTAGTGATTACCCAGTCAAGCTGGGCAGTCACTCTGCTTTCTTTTCATAGCCTACCTGAGCTGAGTGCTTGATAGCAGTTCAGAGGGTTTGTTGGTTTGTTGTTTGTTGGATTTTTGTAGGGGTTGTTTATTTTGTTTTTAAACAAAACCCATTACCTTCCATACAAGCTTCCCCCACCCCGTTACTGTGCCATCATTAATGCTAAATAAGCACATCTGCTGCAGGCACTGTCATGGTGCCACATCTTGGAGCTGTCGACCCAAACAAGTCTGGGGCTTGGATTTTTTCACAGCAGTGCTAGGAAAAGGCAGCTCACTGGAATAAAACGGATGAAGGAAGCGTGCAGTCCCAGCAGTGTTTGACACCAGAGAGGCTGTGTGCACTGGGGACAGGCACTGCCCTGTCGCTCAGCTCTGTGTTTGCTCCTCCGAGCCTCGCCAGGCAGGGACAGCTGTTGTGCTGCACAGAGCACTCGCTCCTGCGAGGCTGAGTGCTAGGACAGCGCTGTGACTCACACTTGCTGCTCCTCTGCACAGTCACCTGCTCTGGGGAGAAAAATTACTGCAGCCCTTGGAGCCTAAGTGGAGGCTCTCCTGAAGCCTGGCTTTGTTTTCCTAGGTGGCATGTGATGCTGGGTCATCTGCTTTTTGTACACACATAATGACTGTGCAAACCTGTTTTTGCATAAAAGCCAAGATAAAAGCAGCCCTAGTCCAGCAGTACAGAGAAGCAAGGGCTTTGTTTCCCTTTGGTTGGTTCTTGGATGCTGCTATTAAGGCTAATAAAAGAAAAAATAAATTTGGCTGGTAACAGCCTCTCACAGTAGGCCCCCAGTCTAAGATACATCAGTCAAACCTTTTGATTATTTTAAAATCGGTTCCCTGCAAAATAATCTCTTCTCTGATGCACAAAAGCTTGTGTGCAGTGCTCACTCCTCATGGTGCTTTTTCAGACTTGAGACAGACAGTACTGTGATGCAAGTTGAGCAGCTCAGCACATGTTATTCCCTGGGGCATAATGAATGCTGGCAGGACCATTTCTTTTATATTTTCATCCTAGTTTACTGCTAATTATATAATATAGAACTTATTCCCCCTCTTTTTTTTTCTTTTTATTACTCATGTTTCTCCCTGTAACCTCTCACAATTCCTTCTCTTCAGTAAATGACATTTTCATTTGCATTTTCATTGTAAAAAAACCCCCCAACAAACCAGCCCATATCTAACACTGCAAAGGCTTATTGCACAGCTGCAGGTGACAGTGCATGATAAAGCCCAAAGAACAACAGAGCTGCTGCCCTCTCTCTTTTGCTTTGGCATTATTCAGTCAGGGCAAGTGGAGGGGAGCACATCTGTCCTGCTCCTGCAGCACAGCTCTCACTCCAAATGCTAAAGTCTAGTGGCAGATCTGTGCCCATTTACACCTGAGGAGTCAAGTCACTGGCCCTCCCACCCAAAGGCACCACAGTGGGGGTTTGAGCCCTACCTGCAGGTTGTCACACATCTCCTGGCTGTACGTCAGGCGCTGGATCTCTGTGGGAGAGCTGAGATACAAAGCCTGCCCTTCGTTAGTGAAGCAAAAGGTCCGTGCTATCCTCATGTCTGTTACAGGCAAATAGTTGATGTCCAGCAGTGGGCGAAGGCTGGGCAAGCTGAGGAGAAGCAGATTCCCAGGTTACTCACCCCTTGCCACACATGGCACACCTGCTCTGTGGCTGCATTTTAAACCAACATTTAAGTTTAGGCTCCAGTTAAGTGCAGTGCTAAGCAGAAAAATTCTGCCTTAAATATACTGTCTTCTCATCATACTTCGTTTGCTTGAACAGAGAAGTTTCAGCTGCCTTGCCTCAATGACCCTAAGGCTTCTGATACTGCCTGGATTTGGGATGCACATGTGGCACAGTATGGCTTGTGCCATGTGGCTGAGCAGTTTGTAGGGTAAGGCCTGTCCCCAGCTGCAGCACGGACATCTGCAGGAAATGGCATGGCAGGGCTCTGCTTCCACCCCTGCAGACAAAGGCTCCAGCATTGCCTTTGGTGTCCTCCGGCTTCTCATGGTTTGCTGTTTTGGACAGCACTTCCTAAAATTTAAACAGCCTGGCCAGGAAAGGGGTTGTGGCAAGGTGAGAGTATGACCACAGGGCTACTGCACAACTGCACAACTCCCCTGAGGGAGGAGACAAGGAAGGGAAACCAGGTGCTCTGAACAGAAAGTCCTTGGGAACAGCAAGAGTGGGACTTGCGACTTCACATGGGATAAATGACACCCTTACTATGGCCCAGTTCTATACTCCTCTATACCTGACCCATCATAACTGAGCAAAATTATCAGTTTTCTTTTACGGTAGTTAAAAATCATCAACCATCAACAGTCATGGTAAGGGGTTTCTATGAAAAAAGGGAGCTTGATTTTCTGTGCACCTGCCTTAACTCCCCATGTGGAGACAGCCCAAGGAACAGGCGTGGCTGCGTCAAGGCAGGGAATTAAATGCACCCACCAGGGAGTTAATGCAGAGCACCAGGCACTCAGGACCAAACACAAGTGGAATGTGAACGGCACTGTGCCACCTCTTTGCTTAGTTTTGCCACAAGATTAGTTAGATAAGTACCTCAGTGTCATGATGTGCCCATTGGCACAAAAGCACGCCAGACAGACGCTGTTACAGAGGGTGACCACATCTGCTCGCAATAAAAAGGACGTTTCGGTGATGTTGTGGACATAAAGACATGTTTGGGAAGGCAATGAGAAGACTTTGGCTTGTTTTTCTGAACAAATGACTGCAAATTGATGATCACCCATATCCTGGGAGGAGGAAGGGGAATGCATGACAAGTTTCCTTTTCCTTGTTTTTTCACCGTCATCAGCACTGTGTGGATCCCTCCATACTTCATACGGTGGATGTGTCAATGTCCCCATGCAGTCCAAGCACGCGAAGGTCAGCACGGCTCCTTTCAGTGTCAGAACAGTGCCTGCAGAACAGAGTTTCCTCTCACTGCCACTGGCACCACAATTAGACAGGTTGTCAGCACTGCAAACGCGTGCAGCGCAGCTGGCATTCAGCTTTTGTAAGTAGAGCAAACACATTAACCTAGCTAAGGTGACAAGTCTGGCTCGCTCAGTTCTTTCTGACCACGCAAGAAGGTGACCGAACAGCCTGCCAGTCCTGAAAAGGTATCAGGCAGCCAATATCTATAATAATGGATATAATACATGCTATTGAATACCATAAAGATAGTCTGCTGTTTATCTATACATTGTACAAGTAGGACATTTATTCCCCAGCAGTAAAATTGCCCTTCTTAGTCTGATGACCTTCCAGAATTGTTTTGCTAAACAAAGTGGAGGTGGGAAACCTCTGCTCCTGTGCATTCTCTGGTTTTTGTCTGCTTTTTAGACACACGCTGCCTCTCCTCAGACCTGACCTCTCTCAGCCCTCTGTTCCCTCTGCCACACCATCTGTCACTCACTCAGCCAAGGATCTCTCCTGGTACAGCAACCTGCCAACATTTTTGTTTCCTTTCCTGAACTCCCTTCTGCTTCTCTGCAGCTTTCTGAGAGTGAGACAGCCAAACTGTTCCCAGCATCCCAGACAGGATTGCACAAAGGACTGTAATTTCACAACACGAAGGAACTCTGCTAATTTCCCTGTCCTCACAAGAAACATTTGCCTGTGACACATGGTAATTTTCAGAGCTAGTACAATCAAAGCATCCCAGGCCATGAAGCTGCAGGTGCCTCATCTTTGCCTGTGTGCCAGGTAGTGAGTAACCATTGCTTGATATATGTTTGTATTGAGAACTTTCTGCCCAAAAGGCCGTAAGAAATCATGCAGTTATACCCCCTGTTGTACCAAGACAGATAAGAAACAGGAAAAGGGCTGCACTCTTACCACTTGGTGACACCATGACTGGCTCTGACTGCCGTAAGTCGTCGCTAGCAGGCAGATTAAGGGAGAGGATTAAGACCATACCGAGGCCCGTTCCGACCCAGAGACAGGGGGAGACAGCAGAGTCGTTCTTTCGGGCAAAGGACTCCATGAAGTACAAAGCTGTAATTGCCTCCTTTGAGTCCCTGTCAATACTGGACACGCTGGAGCTTCGGGAACGGCTGAAGGAGTTCTCCCTATTTTCTGTATAAATAAAGACAAGCAAACAGGCATAAATTGGCATTCCGAGAACAGGCACAAAACTGCAGCAAATACAAACCCCTGGAGAGTACAGAAAATACAGAGCTTTTGTTACCTGAGCAAACATTCTGACACCAGCACAATGCCAGCTTGCTGCCAGTGTATAAATAAGCGTGGAAAATGCTGTCAGACCTCATCAGTTAGATCTGCATTAGAAATAGCTGCTTATTATGGAGATTAGCATGGGCTAATTAGAATTTACAACAGCCTTAGCTCAAAGGACTTGTTCTAAATAGCACAAAATAATTTTAGACCCATATGTTACCAATGCATTTAAAATTAATCCATGTATCTCATTGCTGCAGGACATGAAGGGAGATGCCACTACCAACTTCAGAGCACGTGTCCTTTGCTCTTGTTGCCATCACTAGGGTGTTCTAGCACTGCATTCTCAGCCATCGTTTATTGTCAAGCTATTAATAACTGCTCTCTGGGGAACAGACACCCATTGCTAAACTGAGCCCGCAACCAAAATGTCTCAGGGTACAAATTGACTCTGGCTTCCCAGGGAGTGAAGTGAGAAATCTGCTCTGTGCCCTTGGCAACAACTGCAGAGTGAGCTGGCACTGGCTGGTTCATCTTCCTGCCTCAGCTTTAGCAGGCAACACCGAGAGCCAGCTGGAGACAGAGCTGTCCTCACTGCAAGTACACCGGTACAGAGACTCTGAGCTTTGCAGAGAGAGGTAACAAGGAACAGGGTCTGGCTGCTGTGGGGCAGGGGGCACAGAGCAGTGGGAGGGAGCACCCGGAATCAGCAGCCACTGTCAGTGGCAACACAGTGGATTCTATAAAGCACACCGAGGCTAAAAAGTTACTGAAGAGCAAAGGAGCCAGAAAGAAGATGGGAGTAGGACTGGCTGCTAGCAAAATGATTTGTGCCAGTGCTGCTGTTTACCAACCTGTAGTGAAAAATGGGGCTAGATCACTGGAAACCCCACATGCAACAATAACAACTGGCTGGGAGGGTCTGGAGATGGAGAAATAGCTGAAGCTACTGGACCTGAGATAAAGGGCTTGATTTAGAACCTATAACTATGAAACAGATCTGTACTTAGTAGGAAATCCTATCCTTTGTATAAGTCAGAAGAGACACATCTCTTCAGAGCCAACAGAACTGTCTGAAAAGAGGAATATTTTCTGCTATTGTTGAAGAATAAAATTAGAAAATTACTTTCTCACATACTCCAACTTAAAACCGAGTTAAGTCTCATGTTGTTTCTATGGCTCCTGCTCTCCACCAGAAGCAGTGTTTTTGCTGGTGAATCTCTTCCTCAGACAACATATTGCAGCATTGTATTCCCCTACACAGATGCCTCAGTGCAAACTGCTGAAGTCATCCTCTTCACCACGACTACCTGTGGAAGACTGGAGAGAACCATGGGAAAGCACTGCTGGAACCACACCAAGCATTGCTATATACCCTACCTTAAAAGCTGGCACACAGGGATGGGGGGCAGATTGTCCTGCTACTCTTCCACACTTAGGCCACCTTCTGTTCTTTGAGGGCATGTGTAACTTGTCAGACAGGAGCTTCACAGGATAGCTGTCCCTGGCACTTCAGTGAAGAGAAACTTTCGTCTATTTGAAACTTCCAAGCACTGCCCTCACCCCATTTCACTTCCAGGTAGGCACTGTTGTAGCTCCCTAGTTCTGTCTTGGTACTGTTCAGTGTAGCTGCATCAAACTGGGATTGTTGGTACGTACACAAACACAGCTTCTAATACCTTGAGAATTAGTGTCTCCCATAACCCCAAGCACTTGTACTTCTCCTGCAGGAGACTAGTTGGCCCAGCTCCTTCCTAAGCAGTGACAGCTGCCAGGTAAAGAAAGGAAGACAGTAATTTCAAGGCAGAGATCATCAGGGCTCCACATATATATATATATATATATATATATACTTTCACCCTCCCAAAAGGTACCTAGTTTTTAAAAAAATGCTATTATGCAATTATTTTTCCCTTTAACAGGTGTATTAATATCACAGTCACACAAAATTCAAATATGGTGTGGCTCAAACTAAGAAAGATGTTGAAAGGACAAACGCAGTTAGTGTAGGCGACACACACAGAACTTAAAATATATGATGTGCCATTTGCATGTGTCATCAAGCTTTCTCCCTCCCTAAATTAACAAGAAATGTTCCTCACTCCTGTGCAGTACAGTTAACTAATACATCTCTGCAAAACTGACACTAACAGATAGACTCTTTGGGACACTTTTGGGAACACACTGTGCCATTTGCTATTAAATGCACTACTCAAACTGAAATTCTAAAGATCAGCAAGATGTATGTCAAAATCTGATGCTGTTAAACATATCTGAACAGCAAAGGCTGCAGTTGCTATGTGACTTTATTGGCTGCCTCTAAAGCAAGGTAGAAATCTCTGCTCTTCCTAGATTTCGGGATAAAATTTAGTTAAGGCTCGTTCCCTGGGATTCCTTTCTCAAAAGACTCTACCCCAAGTTGTCTATTCTAGAAACCACTCCATTGTGTCCTAGAGAAACATAAAAGCACTTCTTTTGAAAAATGACATCCCATCTTCTCTAAACTGACCTGCCAGTCTGTAGCAATCCTTAACGCAACCACCATATTCCAGGCTTTTTTTTTTTTCATCCATTTTCCTTTTCTCACTCTGCATGATGGGTGTAGTAAGAATCTCAGCTATAACATCTTTCTGCAGGAGTCTGAACCAGGACCACTTCCAGGTTCTCCTTGTAACTTAGGTCAAAGTTTATTTGGACCCTCTGCTTCAGTGAGCGAACAGACAGGACATTCATTTGTGAAAGGCTAATCAGTTCTCTTCCCATCTCCTCCTCCTCTGCAGAACATCCTGCTACATGACATTTTCTCTTAAATGTGCTCCTGCCTCCAGACTGACCCTTGCTTTGAGGAAGCCCAGTATTCCCTTTTCTCCTAGAGGTACATATCCAACTCCCAGGATCCATTGGCTCCCACACAGCCCTCTCAGACCACCACATACTTTTTCCTCTTGGCTTTGTAGACCTACATTTCTTAGCTCTTCTTTTTTTCCCAAATAGGTCTCCAGGCTATTTGTGCAGGTAGCGGCAGAAGAACTGGGAGCACCATCAGAGGGTCCCAGTGTCCCCTGAGAGCTGAAGAGTGACTGTGGGTTTGGAGAATCTGCTGTTTCAGGCTGTTGGATGATGAACACCTCTGAGCAAAAGCATTATTACCTCCAGTCAGAGCATTTCAAAAAGCTGCATTCTATGGGTTAAGACCACACAATATGAACACCACTACTCTCCTCACAGTAATCCTGCTTTCTTCAAAATGTTCTCATTCAGCCCTGTCCTACACACGGTTTGGAAAGTCAGGAACTGAGTTCCTTTGTGACGCTGGACTGGTTGTTCAATTCAAGCTATGAGCCAGCAGCATACAAATAGAAGTCTTCTGACTTCAAAGCAACCACAAACTCTCTAACTTGCTGCCCACCTCACCGACAGAAATACACAGGACACTCCAACCCACATGCCAGGTTAGAAACAAAGCCAGTGCTTTGGAGTCTTACCTTTGTTCATCCATGTGTGGGCAGTACAGTGACACTTGTCGCGTGGGAATCTACTGATTCCAGGTAATTGCTGAAGCACTGCCCGTCTGGAAATGTAACCCACTGCCATAAAGTCGCATGCATTGCCAAAGGACAAGAACAATCGAGCCAATCGTCATTGTGACATTTGTACGAAGGCAGCCCTGAGCAGTTACTGTCCTAGCTCCTTCCTCACCTGGCAGAGTGGCCTGCTGCAGTGCAGGTGTCTAGGAGAACGTTTAATTCAGGATCTGGGGGGGTTATGAGAACTTAAAAGATAACTGGGGTAAATTGTTCCATGTGTTTCAGCTGTTACTTGTACAGAGCAGAGATTACAGAGTTGTTTTTTTTTTTTTTCCCTTTTAACTTCCACTTGCTTAGCAGAAATAAAGCCAGGACTTCCTTACTTTCCCATAGAATTTAAAAAAAGAATTAAAAATGTATACCATGTTCAGGGGAATGTTCTCACTTGTCTATTCTCAACTCCAAAGCAAAAGCCTTGTAAGTGGCACGCATCCTCACCTATCATATCTTCCAGGAAATTGTCATTGTAATTTTTCTAAAACAGTGGCAAAGATCAACATTTTCACTGCAAATGTGTACATTCATTACTGGAGAGTTTTGCAACTGATGTGTCTTGGGTGCTATTTATAGGTCCTTTCCTGGTTTTAACATAATGAGTAATTGATCTTCTTACAAAAATATCCAAAACTGACCTTTTTTGACATGGAAATCAATATATTCTGGAAACAAAGTTAAATGGTTTTATATTCTCCTCACTTGGAGAATTGTAAAAGTTTTAAGCCCAAATACCAGACTGAACGGAAGCCAACAGAACTATTTAAAACCTTAGCCAGTTTAAGACCATCATCTTAAAATTGCAAGATAAACTTGTCACTTTTAAAATTATATAGTCAGGAAAACATGCAAAGCTCTGAATGCCAGTGGAAATACACAATAAAGGAATTATACCTCAAACACGAATCTGCGCACAGTAACATCACGGAGAC
>JAWWMO010000001.1:25486307-25534307 GCA_035047845.1 Dendrocincla fuliginosa | reverse complement strand
CAGTTTAAGACCATCATCTTAAAATTGCAAGATAAACTTGTCACTTTTAAAATTATATAGTCAGGAAAACATGCAAATGTTTTTTTGCATCTGAATGCCAGTGGAAATACACAATAAAGGAATTATACCTCAAACACGAATCTGCGCACAGTAACATCACGGAGACACAGAGACCAAATCATATTAGTGGCAGCAATGCTTCAGCACCACGGAGGAGAAAGGGGCAGGAAGTAACACTACAGGGTTTTCACACGTTTGCTTGGCTAAAAAAACAGCTTTAAACACCTTTTAATAGCACCACTCCAAAGCTGCATTCCACAAAAAGCAGTTCGCTAGAAAGCAGCAGAAGTTGTCTTGAGGACAAACAATGCAGTGAGAATCGGGAATTTTACTGCGAACGATTTCCTAACAGATCAACTCCAAAAGTTACCCTAAAAATATGTTGAAAAGCCGTGTGAATACAGTGCTTGCAGAGCACCCCAGCCAGGGTGGCTGTGGCTGTGCTGACACGGAGCTCACAGCTCTGGGATGCTCGACCCTCCCTGGGCAAAGTTCTGAAAGGTATTGCCCTGAAGTTGCTACGTTTACAGCAGTGTAACTTGGATGGAATCACACTGATACTGATGGGAATGATGGAAAATAAAAGCCTGAACGTGAAAACAGATTCAAGTCAGCAGACTTGCATCTTTATTCTGATATTTCCAGAATATGGTAAAGTTCAGGCTTAGGGTTTAGTTCAGCATGTTTTTAAAACCAGAATGGAACAGTTAGAACTATTCTTCACATTGAAAAGGAAGTAGAAATGAGCATTTTTATAGAAATATAAAAATGTGAAAGAACTTTACAGTAAGTAACCTATAAAACTTCCATTTTTAATTGTATGAATCACTTCCCTTGACTTATACAAGCAAACTGTCTTCACATTCAGATCACTAAGAGCTCAATTTGGATATAGATAACAAGCTTGGACATATGTTTTTTAATTAAAGCATCACAATTCTCTAGAACTTAAATCCCAACCTAAACTATCCATTCTGCTGAAGCAGTGATGAAGAATTGATGGTTTGGGAAAGAATAACTTGTTATATAACTGTCATATCTGGAAGTACCCAAGAATAAGGCAGAGATAAAAGGCATCATAGAGGATGAAGGAGCTGTGGCAGTGCACCGACACTGCCTCCACCCCTTTCTTTGTCCTGGGGACCTCTGCCTCAGCCCCAAGTTGTCATCAGGGTTCGGGTTCAGAGATCCACAAAGCCTGCAGGGGCATGGGAGGTGGCAGAGGCAGGCTGAGGGAAGTGCTATGCTTGTAGCAACACTTCATGTTGACCTGGAGTGGTTGCTAGCAAGGACAAAATGCTAAAGTTGAGCATGCAGTGCAAAACACACCCTCAAATTCAACATGTTTAGGGTACAGTGTGAAATTAGCTTAACCTGGAACCAAATTGGCATTAAAATTAAAACTGACTAGGTATCCAGTGACTGCAAGAGCAACACAATTTTCAAGCAGTTGTTCATTTCAAAAGCAAGGAAAATGTGCAGATTCTTGTAAGGAATAAAGTCGATCCTAACATCCCACTAGAAATGCACTCCAAGACAAAAACAAACCTGAGCTGTATATCTAGCTCAAGAGCTGGAATTCATGAACCAGCAGCTCAGGTGCATCCATGCAAGGCTCTTCTCCATTTCTTCCCAGACCTTTTCTAGCCACTAGACAGGCTCTATCGCAAGGCACCTCACTTTTTCAACAACCTCCTCCCAGAGCTTTTCCCAGGGACATAGGTCATTGTAAACTCTGTTGTGACCAGATTTAGGCAGGCACACTCTTAAACTCCATTTAAACCTCCAAGGAAAACCGGTGTTTAGATCTGAAAAAGATTGTGATTCAGTCTGAATGATGACAGTGCCACTGGCTTTTTGCAGTCTAGTGGCTTAAGCACTCAGCAGAAAACTGGAGGCTGTAGGCACAGATCAACCATAGAGGATTGAATCCATCCATCCATCCACGCCTCCTGCATCTGTGGCCACAAGGTATAAAGAGGAAAAGCATTCTTCATGTCTCTCCTACAAGCTGAGGCCCTTGATGATGGCCATGATGCTCAGCTGAGTGTCTGAGGTTTCTGGACCTTCTGGTCTTATCTTTTATTTACTGTGGACCTAATATAAAACAGGAAAGTGTTCTAGGGAACTTGGAAACTCTTTTTCTTTTTCTAAATAAAACTTTCTGCAGTAAGAAACGCAGGTTCTATATATATATAACAAGTCTTCTATGCAACATATTTTCACCTGACTCTCTGCTCAGATAAGAAAAGTGATGCCAAACTGAACAGGTAGTGGAGGCTGTGGTTTACCATAGTGTCTCTAGGTTATTTCCTATTATACCAGTCTTACCTGTTACAGTGGTGCAAAGTAACTTCAAACACTATCAAAATTGAAATGATTTACTATGAAATCTGCTACGAAAGCCTAGCTGTGAAAAGCCATGGCACTTAGGGCCTTGTGAAGCGTGGTGCCATGACTGCTGTAACACGCCCAGTGTCACTTTGGCTGCCTGCTTGGGCAAGAAAGTTTACCATAAATCATCCACTCTGCAAAAAGGAGAGTATTGGCAAAGGGAAGGCGGCAGAGAATATGAGCTGTTCTGAAAAGCTGCCAGAGAAACAATAACCTCCTTAGAGAATTCATTTCTGCAGTTAACCACCCTTGTGATCAAAATGAATCCCCAAATGTCTTCCTTAAGTTGGGCTTCTGCCTCAGTAATTTCTGCCCTGTTCTTTTCTCAGCAGACATGGAGAGCCGATTATTCCCTTCCTCTCTGTAGTACCCTGCCAGGCATTTGAATAATTTTGTGCCTTTTCCCCAGTATTTTTCTGGATCAAGCAACCAGGTTGTTTCTCTGTTTCCTTGGAGGCCAAGGCCTTTCAGAACTGTACCAATGATCTTCTGGGCCATCACTACTTACCTTGCACCCACATGTGGGCTTCAGACCCAACAGGCCCAAGTAAAAAAGAAGCCAATGCTAAATACAGAAACCTCCCTCTTCTACCCCCACCTCACCACAAGGGAAGGAAACCTCATGGTCACATCCACTCATCCAGTGCAAAAAAATCCAATGTGCTATGCACACAGCAGTGCTGGAGAGAGCTTAGCAGCACAGCCATCACTGACAGGAGAAAAGCTGATATGAACTTTCTCTAAGTTACACAGGAAATCCTGCAGTGCACAGCACGACAGCAGCTCAGTCTGGCTCCTCAGGCAGTGCATTTTTCCCAAGGTAACCCCTCAGGATCTTGTTTCAAGATCCTGACTACAGCACACTGGACTTACAAGAGCAAGTGTCAGCCCTTCTCTGTGGCTTCACACACATTTTGATACTGAGAAAGGCACAGATCGATCCGAAGGCTTGGGAAACCTTTGTCATAGAAACAACAGACCAAAGTATCAGCTTGACATACATACACAGTAAATTATTGTAAAATGTAAAAAACCAATGAAAAGTCTCAAAAACTTGGCACCAAAACCTAAACCAAAAATCCACCAGGGAAAAAAGTCTGGAAGCCTCTGTCAGGCATCCTAAAGTGCTTTTTTTCAAAGTTTATTCTTACAAATACTTTTCAATAATAAAAGAAGCTTAAGGTATATATTATATACCAAATATTATGCTTTTTCCAAAACAGATTGGACAAAATCATGCAAGTGAAAGAAACAACTTTTCCCTCAAACAGCTCTCAGAATAGTCATTCTCTATATATGCAGACACCAAAGAAAAACTTTATGTATAAAAGTCTTCTGGATCTGTTAAAATGGAAATTATATTGTACTTGCCATGGAATTTTTGATAAGGCTATTAGAGATAATAACTAAATACTCTTGGGTGGTTTGTTTTGCCAGCTCGCAGTGACATTTCAATTCAAGTGCTCTGTATCAAATTTTAACTGCATATAATCAAGAGTTAGTCCAAAAGCTGAGGTCCATGAAACTCAACCAAACAAAAGCTAAAGCAAATACGAAGACTCTCTCTCAGCATTCCTAGAAATTACACAGTAAAACCTTGTTAGGATTCCTTGTTCCGAGGCAAGTTCATGGCACAAGGCTTAAATGGCCTTTCTAGTACAAGGTGATTAAGCTGGACTAGTTAAAAACAACATAATGGGGAATAAAAATAATATTACAGAAGAAAGACAGTTTTCTGTCACTGCTGGGAGAAAACAAATTTGCAATCATGACATTTCAAAGGAAAAACTCCACTTTGTATTTACTTTCTTCCCCAGATGTATAACCACATGTGGACACGTATGCAGAACACCCACATTTCTGTCTGAAAGCAAGCAAGGAGGAGAAAACAGCAGGGTCAGCCAGAACAAGCTCTTGATGGCAAGGACAGAGAGAACCCTTTGGAGAATGCAAACTGCTCGTTATTTTGGAAAAAAGCAATAACCAAGAAATATCAAACCTAAAAGACTTCTCAGAGTTGGTTATAGCATACAAAGCAAGGAGAATGGTTCTCCAGCACATGCATCTGTGCACACATCCACTTGCCTACCACCTATAGAAGTATAACCACACAAAATTCCCTCCCACAGCAATCTTATTTTTATTCTTTAATGTCACTGTGTGCTTTAATTCAGTGTTCTCTTTAATCTAAACTTACAAGTAAAAATTCAACCAAAATGCATATTTTGTTTTCCTATGCAGAAAAGGAGCAGATGTTTGGGGTCTATTCATCTACACTGCAGTTCTTGATCAGGCTGGGTCCCCTGCTGCTCTACATCAACAGGGGGCTTTAGCAGGTTCTCTGCAATATTACCTCTTAGACTGAGATGGACTATTTTGGATATGTGCCACAGGATAGAAGGCAAACCAGTCAGGGCACTATTTTCCCCCAAAGAAGCTTAGAAGTGTTTAATATAAACATTATTTCAATGTTTCTGTGAGGACATCTGCAGATAAAATTGGGTTCTAGTCAGAGCCCAGAGCTGGAATAGACCAAGACATGAGCAGTGCAAATGGCTACAGCCCGGAGGGAAATCCACTGTGCTTGGAGATAAAACACATTCCCAATCCACAGAATGTTATCATGGGTCAGGATCATTGTGAGGATTTTCTTGACTACGAATAATTTGCATTCATGTGCATTTTTAAACTATTGTTGATATTTAAAAGCATGAGTTGTGCTTGATAATAAAAAATGTAGTTTATACCCTGTGCAAGAAAGCAAAGAAATATAATCACTAACTCCTAACAATTCAAAAACCTTATGGTCAAAAAGGACTTGAAGAAGTTCAGAATTTAGAAGTTCAGCAATGGGATTTCCTATATTTGTTCCAGTGCTTCACCACCCTCACTGTAAAAAATCTCTGCCTTATATCTAATGCTATGCTATTAAGAACTTTGCGAGATTCTTATTTCTTGCTATAATTAGATACATATAATATTGAGCAACTACAGAATTTTTTGCTATGGCCATTAAAGTACTGCATTTATGAAACCAGAGATGCTGCAGGACAACATGCAACATTTTGAACAGCATAAGCAAGGAAGATGAGGACACAGGGAAACACCCAGGTTTAAGCACTAACAGCAATGATGCACGCCTGGACAGAAGAACTCTGCTACTGTTAATTGACTTTTGAATTATTGTTCTATGAGTGTGGAAGGAAGATCAGCACTTTATGAACCTGAGCAGTTTGCAATATTTCAACCAGCAGAAAACAACTCCCCTCCATTTTCTTCCTATGATTCATCATTGCAAAGACATTATTCAAAAATGTTTTTCTATATCAGGAATCCTTCTGCACAAGTAAAGAGGTGAGAGTCAGCAAAATCTTGACAATCAGCTAACAGGAATGAATTCAAAATAATTTATTGTGTGAAAGTTGCTTGAAAATACACTCGAAAATGCTGAAAATACAATTCCTATTGTACCAGAAGATCAGGTTTAAATAAGCAGACTGTGAACTCCAATGGGAAAGGAGAAGATTCATTTATTATTCTAATAGATATCTTATGATTGCTCACCAAAATATATTATCTTTTTAATCAAATCAAATCAAAGAGGTTGTAAAGAGCAGGAACTGGAAGCATTATTACAAAAAATATCCAAGTATTATCAGTGCCTTAGAGACAGGCTTAAAAAAGGTAAAACCCATTTATCCCCACACACAGGCTTCTTTTTAACGTATAAAAAGTCCTTAAAGCTACTGAGATAGCAAACTCTAATCAAAATTCTGCTTGGGTAGAACAGTAAAATCCTAGCAAATTCTAACCTGAAATACTACCTTTCTAGTGAGGACATAAAATATGTATCTTGATTCACCACACGAGAATATAGAAAGAAAAAGGAAAATATTTCTTGGGAATACATCTATCGTTTGTTGCAGCATATGCTCCTCAGCAGCCAATACATTCTTAGCAGAGAGAGGAGTTTGAAATTTTATTTTGGAACAGCTCGACCAGAAGGTTTTGATCAAAGCCAGTTTCACAGTTGAGAGAGAATTCTTATTCTCAGTGTACTCCTTCTCAAACCTTCTCATCTTCCTTCTCACTCACCCAGACTAAGAATCTTTCAAGGATCTTACCACCTTCCACCGCATTATTTAGAATAAAAACCTTTAGAAACACATCGAACCATTTGACAAAACAGTGTGTCTAGAAATTCAAGATATGTGAAGAACAGGGGAACGTCAGTCACACCAGACAGATCAGGTAGTCGAGCCAGAAGTAAGTCAGAAGACTAATACCACAGGCATCTAAACCAAATTTTAGACAAACTGGACAGGTGGCTTTGCTTTCATGAGAGAATACAGATAATCAGAACATTATTTTAGCGAACAGACCTGCTGAAATGTGACTGTAGACAAACCCACACACTCAAACCATGCTCCATCATCTTACATGCTAATATAAGTTACTCTAAAGATTATCTGGCTCGCTCTTGCACCAGTTGTTTTACTGAATCGACTGAAAGTTGCAATACTATTTAAGGACACCACTGATACGTTTCAATAGAGACTTTCTATGTCACTTACTTCAGTTTACTTCTGGAGCCTGAAAGGAAGTTAGATGACTATCTCTAAAAGAGATATGCTTTTATATTAATGTTGGTAGGTATTAAAATTAGTGATGAACAATAGAAAGTGATCCTTTCACGATACAGAAAGCATCACCACGCCATCAAAAGTATCACTGTATTACTAAACGTTTTATACACAAGGGTCAGTGAGACTCTGAGGGGCTGTGGGTTCACCCTGCCACTGACTCAACTTACTCTGGGAGGAATGAAGGCAAAAAGAAAAGAAGCATAAAAGAATTAGGTAGTACTGTGGCCTCAATATGTTCAAGTAGTGCTGATACTGCAGCAGTATCTGCCTGCAAGAATTCCAGAAGAGTTTGGTAGTGCATAGGATGAAGAAAAACACCCAGCAATAGGAACTGCCATGGCAGTGATATATTTTCCATCATGAACTATTATATGACAATGGTACTTACCATATTTGTGTGGTGCATAAAGCTAGATGAAAGGGTTATGTTATATTCATAGTCAGCAATTAATATGGAGGGAAAAGTTTGCTATTTTATGTTATCATAAAGCAAAAAAAAAGAAATCAAATATTCTAGCAATTTGCCACTAGCAACAAAGATATTTGCAACAATTCGCTTTTAAAAATACAAAATTAGACACTGAGTGATAGATTTCCCCTTGCTTTGTCTCCATTAACAGTCTTAAAAATTAGGGAATACTGGTTCCAGTTGTAAAGAACTTCTGTGGTGCAGATACCTCTGCAGGTGGGCAGGGGAGGATAAAAATGCTCCTCACAGGACAGAGTTAGGGTCAGGCTGTTACTGACTGCCTGTCACATACTATCCTACAGCCCAGACAATAGCCACAGGAGATTATTATCTTAGGCACTCAGGAAGTTATTCTGCAACTTGATTAAAAGTGAACCCCTGGATTTTTAAAAGACTTAATTGTTAAAATTACTTATTTTATTCTTAAAATATTAGGTTATCTTTTATGCTGTTTAAATACCATTCTTTCTTAACCTGTTACCAAAATTGAGCACAACCAGCACTACAGGCCTCTGCCATTTATTTGGATGCTATGCTTTTCCAGTTTTTGATAGACTGAAGCTCTTTTTGCACAGACAAGGCATTGCTCTGTTGTAAGACATGGGACACGGGGGTCAAGGACACCAACCACAGAGTGGGAACACTATCAAGACTGCAGAAGAGCATGTCAGCTGAATCCTCCTACTTAAACCATCAGTGGGGAAATAGCTGGCACTGCTGCAATTAAAATGTGTCTGTTTCAAGTGTTAAGCACAATGCCTTGCCAGAGTGGTCCACTTTCTGTCTCTCAAATCCATCGAGACTCAGCACTCAGGTAGATCAAGACTTGAAGACTATTTTTTTTCAAGGATTAAAGGAAGAAATACATTCTAAAGTTTAAAAAGAAATAGATTATGGGCTATAATCTTACTGTAAACAATGGCCAGGGATTGTGGAATTTTATAATATCTTCAGTCCCTAAATATATATATATATGTATGTATGTATGTATGTATGCAAAGCCTGAACTCACATTCTAAAAGTATTTTACTCATTTTCAGACTGGGTGAGTGAAGACAATGAGAGTTTAAAATATCAGTACTACCAGCTGTCACAGTAACTGAGCATAAGCTATGACCACTTGCTTCTCCAGCCCCAGGTCCATAGAGGCAGGGAGATGCTGTGGGAGTTGGGTGAGGCTCAGCCCTCGGCATCCCCAGAGCCTTGTTAGTAACAGCACTAACACACAGGGGTTCTCCGAATTCCAAATGCTCGGATGAGGCTGAGGGCGATGAGTAGGACAAGGATCACACCTCGGCAGAAACTCACGAATACCTAGCAAAATAGTCATTGCCACCCACCTTCTGTGGTGACCGGGAGAGAAATCTCCATGCAGGCTGCAGACTGGGCTTTTCTGAAGGGGGGCCTCCCGGGCCCTCGGCGGTTTGCTCTCGACACATCGGCACTGGAAAGGCGTTTTCCTGAGCCGCAGCTCTGGGATGTTGGACTGGTACAGTGACCATTCACGTGATCTGGAAAGTGAATGTAACAGGTGCTAGGTGAAGTGTCGGCTCCCAAAACCCAGAATGGAGGAGTGATGTATGTTCTGATAGTCTGATATTCTCTTCTGAGAACAGCTGCTTATTTGCTTTGCCAACCCATCACGTACATGCGAAGAATAACTCACCATGTCCTTAAGGTATAGTTTGAAAAACCCAAGGGACACAGAACTGGTATGTTCTTAGAGTTGCAGATCCTACAGCATTTTGCTGACCTATGCACACAGGTAATTTAACAAGGTACTGCTGGTAACACTGTCAGCCCTGATGTTGTGTCTCCTAACAGATACTAAGTAAATTTGAACATTTTCTTTCCTTTTTTCCTCTCATAAAGAAATGCAAGTATGACTTACCACAGGACAGAATTCAGAGCTAGACTTCTTCCATTCCTGACTCAAAGCTGCAAGAAAGAGGCATCTAACTGCCACTGTTTGGGGTAATTATAAAACCAGCCATAATATTGCTAAGTATTTAATTCTTTACGTACCACATAGATTTATTTTACTGCCAAGGAAACTGACTGCTGAACAATGGATTTGTCTGCTAGAGATCTAGAGATATGAGGCCAAGTCCTTCGACCCCTGCTAGAGGCTGTGATCTATGCTGCTGTCTAATGGGGAGAGAAACAAAACACAGCTGCTTCAAACTCTGCCCACATTCCTCTCTTCTGCGGCAATGCCAACAGGTCTTTAAACCACGACATCCACTGATCAGGGCTTAGGGCAGAGTTCAGAACTGGACTGGAGTATGAAACATTCACGTGGTGCTTTTCCTCCTCTCACGCTGGGTAAGGCAACACGAGAAGAATTACTGAACACAATTTTCCCCATCAGCATATCAAAGGATACACACCCAGGTATAAGTAACTGAGTTAGTTCTGGTCAGCAGGTTAATTTAAGTAAATAGGAGGTAATAAGCAAAACAAAAATTCAGATTCATGTGAAACCGCTGAGTATTTTATTCAAAACTGTAAAAGCTCAATACTATAAGTAAGGTCAAACTTGAAGTTTCTGCCTCAATTTTAAATTTCAGGTTATTTATATCTGACAATGAGATTAGTCTTTCAGATTTTGTATAGAAGTATCATTTTCAGTCAAGTGTTTTTGATTTGTATTGTATCCGAGGAAAAGATGAATGTTACTGTACCAAGATAAATTTATTTCTTGGTTACCATGCCATGATAGCTCCACCATACATTACAAAAGGCTATTTCTATATTCAGACTCTATATTGTTTACTGAATACTGTATATAGTGTGCTATTACATGTAGTCTTCAAATGGGCAAGCCATGGCCTTTCCACAGGACAGCAGTTCAGTCTTATTGAACAAAGCTGGAAAAAAATTTTCAGTATTACAGATTAGAAAGCAATTTAGTATCTGTACTGCATAATGAAATAGCACTGTAGGAGACACAACTTTCATGATTCTTATCATGTTTCCTTAATACGTGGCTGTTAACTGAGCTAACAGCAGATATAAAACTGACATGGATGACTCATTCAATTTTTAGTTAGGAAATTTTCCAAAATACACTGGAACTATTAATATATTTCAGCAGAAAGTCCTCTGAGATCGGGGGGCCTTTGTTCAAGGGCACAGGGTGACTGTTCAACCTCAGCAAAAGACACATCCTCATCCAGCTGCTTCCTTTCTTCACATTTCAGTTTGTGTGAAGGTGTTTCAGCATGATATCTAATTATCTCCAGGGGGATCCTAGGAAGTGGTGAGGAACATAACAGTGAAAAAGAATCATATTCTATAGAAACATCAACAACATTTGTGAGACCTTTTCCCTGAACATTGTACAGAATGGCCACAATACAGCAAATCCCCTAGTCACTATGCTTTTAAGAGAAATGCTGCTATGTTTCTCTTAGTATGCTTGCTTGTCTCAGTTACCTCCAAAGGCCCACATTAAACCAAAACAATCATTAGGATCTGGGTCCCTCAATCCCTTTAGGCGTTTTGACAATGCCTTTGTGAACAAACAAAGCCACTTCCTGGGTAGAAAAAGCCCCAGGCTTCATCTTAGAAGGGATCCTGTAGGGATATTTCTTCAAGTACTGCAGTTGGTGAAACGTTAGTGAGTGCTACAACAATGAGCAGAAAAGGAAGTTTAGTGATCAGCTACAAACTTTTCTATATTTTGACACTGTTCTCTGCCTCTGATTAGATATGATTATTTTTAAATGTATACAACAAGAAGCAATGAAGGTTTTCTAGCCTTTGATTGTAAAAACAAAAAGACATAAAAAGAATAAGGTAATTATGGGAATCACTGCTGCAACATTTTTCAGGAGCAACAGATAATAATCCAGCAGATAAAGACCACTCAAAGCTATGAGAAAATTCTATGTGTATATTTAAAAACTAATTTATCACTTTTTTAATGCTATAAAAGCTCAGTGATACAAAACCTTTCTAAAGAAAAGCTATGTACTATTTCAGAAAGGGTTCCTTACCCCATTGTCTGAAAAAACATGAAGTGTGCAAGAAAAGTGACAAGAAAAACCGTCACATGGTCACTGGGGCTTTTCTCAGCTCAGAAATATTAATTGTTATGGAGCATCAGTTGATGTCAGAGCCATTAACATTGGCACCTAGGCAGCAGTGCATGGATTGCTCTGTGCTGGTGACACAGCAGTGCAACAGCTCCCAACTCTCTCTTCCTCTGGAAGAGGCAAAGAATAGCTGCTGAAGAAGAAAACACTGCACAATTCCCCCTCTCTTCTCTACCACTGCATTTGCCCTCACCTCCTATCTGTTTCCTGTTTCCACGGGTGCTGCTCCCCATGAGGTCAATGGAATGTGCACTATACTCTCTGGTGCTCAAGTAGAGTCCTTCGGCAGCTCCCACACTAACACACTCTATTGGGGCACGTGGGCTCGGTGGAGCCTACCCTTGAAGCAGCCTCCTTACTGTGTCAGAGCTACCCCACTCTGCCAGGGGAGCAGCCTGTCCTCCTGTATGTGGATAGTGAACTACATTGCCAGGGCTCAGTTTGTAGCTATTCTGATCATTAATTTGAAAATGTAAGGCTCATGCAAGCCATTGGAAGTAATCATTGCAGATTACCCCTTTAGTCCATTTTACACTGATTTAACTCCAATGGTTTAATAAAGCAGCTGGGAACACATTGTATCTAAGATGTATTAAAATATATAAAAGAGAAACAAATGACATAACATTTTCTAATGTTCTCGGTGTGCTGTTTCTACAGGGCATGTCCTGATTGTTTGCCTGTGTCTGGGCCCATGGCCTTACCCATATAAATTAAAGATGCTTTAGCTATCCCTGCTACCAAACAGTAGCACCAGTCAGCACCGCATGCACCCCACAAACTGCTTAAAAAAAGCAAGAGAACTGTGCTGGATGTAAGGCAAGAGTGTCACACAAACCACCAGTGAGATGATGAGATTAAGAGGAGCTGAAGGAGTAACATTAGTTACTGTGGACCTGATGAAAGATGCCTTATGAGATGCAACGTGCAGCACGAGAGTGGCAAGCCCGCTGGATTGCCTCAAATTAATCTAAACTCTTTCAAGAGGTATTGTACAAGGAGATTATCTATATCTATATATGTTGATTTTAGTTCACACATAGTAAGGTGTATGTTACACAACCTGCCTGATTACAAACATACAATTGTTTTAAACTACTTGGTGACCTCTGCAAAAAAAGCAAAAGGAACCAACTATTTACCAGAGAAAAGATGAACACTTGTTAAAATCAAATGTATTGAAAATGTCAGTAAGAAAGAAAAAAACCACTCATTTACAGTTACTGCCTAGCAATTTTTTACACTGGACATAAGAAATCAGAAAAAAAATATGAGTAACCAATTCTTTCAGTTTTAGTGAAGGGATAAATACACACAGAGAAACTAGATGAAACCAAATTCTTACTAATGATCTGAGAGAGGCTGAGAACATAGGAACTTAAATCTGAATAAATAGAAGCATTACAATATCATCTTAAGTTGTAAGGAAGTAACCAATAAAAGAGCAGACGAGGACTAAAGAGAGTTGCTTTAATAGAAGTAGAAAGAACCTGAAAAATAACTCCCAGAAAATCTCCTCAACAATTTTGAAGAATACAATCTCTATTGCTACAGGGAGAAAAAATCCATCTGTTTCCACAGGGGGATTTTTGTGTATTACCAATAAGCTAGATCTTGAGTAACAATTATGGGGGTGACTAACCTTTACTTTTACACAGCAGAGATACACATTTGAATCAGGAAAAAAAAGAAATCTCAAAACTGTAAAAATGGCCCCAATAACAGTCTCAGCCTTGCATGTAAAATAACCAAAATTTATGTAATAGTGTGATCATTTGTGAGTATAGACTGACACCTTCAAATTTTAACAAATTTCTTAAAATTCTTAAAAGAAAATCCCTTACAAAGTCAGGAGCTCAATTTCCTATTGCTGCGGTCCTGTCAGCCAGGCAGGAGAGAAGGTGTAAGCCCAAGGAGAAGAGGTATATTTACCATCATTTCTTTGTCAGTTTGAAGAGGAAGGGAGAATTTCCCTAATGAATTTCCCAGTATATTTAGGTGCACACCAAGACTATAATATGCTGTCCTTGTAACACACTGCCCATTGCCTGTGCAATACAATGGTATCCTTATTATGGTCAAGAACTCCTATCATGCACTTGATCCTAAAAATCATCACTTTTTTCAAAAGCAGTGGGAACAGAAGTATTTTTCAGAGAAATTATACACAGTGAAGTGGTTGAAAACATTAAGTGCCTTGTCACTGGCAGATCCCATTTCAAAACCTGTATTTTTGCCTGCAGTTATGAACAATGAAACCAAAATACAAAATAGCACGATCCAAATGAAGAACACTAAGAATATGTTATCATACGTCATAACATCACCTCTTAATTATCATAATTTTAACCCAAACCTGGCAGTGCAAGCCTAAAAACAATTCTAGCTTTGTTCCTATAGACTAGTGGGAAAATTCAGGACTGCTTGGATCTAACTCTGCTCCTCAGATTCCTCTGCTGAATTTCTAGTGATCACATAACATCATGCTACTGGACTGTCTGTCTCAAAAAGTACACAGCACTCTGTGCCTCCACAGAATAATCTGACATAAATGGTTGCCCTGCTTTGTGCAATGAACACAAGACAGAAAACTTGATTTGATTTTGAAACATAAGCATGAAACATGTTACATCCTGAGCTGCACAGAAGACAACACTGAAAGATGCAAGCAGAGCGGATGAACCACAAGACACAGATATCAACAATTATCCCTGAGCACCCCTTGGTGTAGCCTTGCACCTGTATTTTCAAGATGGGAAAGCGTGGCATTAATTCTCTAGTTTTGAAAATGAAAAATCCTTCAAAGAGCTTGGACTGAAAACAAAGCATAACACATATGAACTGAAGACTTGGTAAACAAACTCTCACCTTTCCATCTGAAACGAAGGAAAAAAATGTAAGAGAATTCCAAGTGTACTTGTAGTCTATTCTAATCAGAATCTTCTTCCAGAGATTCAGTCTCTGATTTTTTCAAAAAACATTGTTTTTAAATACAATGAAGGCTGTCTGAAATAATAGAGCCAGCACAGCTCCACAGATGCTAACACACAAATAATTGGCTTGCAAATGCTCAATGGAAAAGGTACAGACATGGTCAAAAAGGCATTCCAAACATAACTAAGCTTACACATATTTTTTATGCAGCAATCAAAGAATTATAAAAAAATCCTTCTTCCAAACTGGTTAACATTATGCATTATAGAATTTGTGCCAAGTTTCATACCAGGTTATCGTATTAAATAAATGAACTAGCATTAATCAACATTCATATTTTAATGCTGCAAAACCAGATTTTATAGTTGATAATTTCCTATTCATCCTTTTTTTTTGTCATCACTTTGATGACAAAATAATGATACATGGGAAATTATTATTATTTCCTTCTGCACACACAGGTCAGTTACTAAGTTGGATGTTGCTTTAAGTCCAAACAAGGTGATAGAACCCTCTGTCTTATGCCCAGGTCTCTGCCTGCAGATGACAGTCTGTGTGAGCTCTCAATCCCAACCCAAGTTACTTCCTGTAGAGACCTCTGGGTCTGGGCAGGTCTGGTAAATCTCTGCATCCCCCCAGGTTTTGACTGCTGGAGAGCATTACAAGCTGGGAGGTGGACAGGGACCGCAGAAGGGAGGAACACTACCTATGTGTTTGCACTGCTTGAAAGGAATGGAAAATGACTTACCTTTGGGGTCCTCAGTAAGGAACTGTTCTTCTTGAAGTAAAAACAAAGAACTTAGGAACAGTGAGTATCTGTTACATTGTGAGCCTAACAGTTGCCTATCATTTTGTTATTATCAGCTCTTAAATGTATGATGATCCTTACAGCTTCTTTTGTTGTTTCAGCTAATAGATTTCACTGCCTTTCCTTTGTGATGACGTTTAACTGTATCAGTTATAATCTTTTTGATAGAGTATCATTTGGATCGTTTAAAGCACTTACCTTTCCTGTAAATTAGCTGCTTGTTATATCTCCCAAGTAGATTTTGTTTTGATTGGTTGGTGGTTTTGTTTGATTGGGTTTTTTTAATCTGGAAGCATTAGAAATCAGAACCAGCCCCTTTCTGCTTTTGAAATATAACCACAGAGCACACGTCTGTTCTTCTGTAATAATTGATTGCTGGTCAGCTCCTGTTAACTTTTTTTTCTTTTTTGTTCTGGTTGTCTTTTAAAAATTTTAGACCATAAACCTTCGAATTTAATGAAGGAAGAAACTGACGCTGTCATACACCTGACCTTCAGCAGATGTAAGACTTTTGTATCTAGGGCCCTAGATACAGAATATCGAACCCAAACCTGAAGCGGTGAAATTGCAGAAAGGCCAAAGGCTTAAACCCGCTTCTGTAAAAGGGAAAGACTTTAGTCCAACCCGTAATGTTTTGTATCTTAATAGTGATTGAACTTGCAGCAGAAGAGGCAAAGCGCATCCTCCACCACATCAATAAGGGCATACCCAGCAGCTTGAGGGATGAAACCCTTCCCCTCTCTTTGACACCTGTCAGACTGCACATCAAGTGCTGTGCCCACATCTGGGCTCACTATCAGAGGCAAGAGATTGGCAGAGCCCCATCAGGCTGGGAAGGAGGCTGGCACTCACGGGGTAAGAGGACTACGGGGGTTTCAGCCTTAAGAAGAGGAGACCTTATTGCTGTCTGCAACTACCTGATCCGGGTATACGGAGAGCACAGAGCCAGGCACCACCCAGAGGTGTGCAGTGACTGGGTCAGAGGCAGACAACACAACCTACAACATGGAAAACTCTATTAAATATTAGGAAAAACTTTTTTTCCTGTGTGGATGTTCAAATACTGGCAGAGGTCTCCCAGAGAGGTTGTGGATCCCCTGCCTTTGGAGGCATTTGAGACTTGACTGGACACTTCCCTGGCCTATCTGGTCTAAACCTGCTTTGAGCAGGATGATGACCTAGACAACAACTAGAGGTACCTACAAACCAAAATTATGCTATGATTATGAACTACAAGCAGAGTTCAGATGGTCTTTTCAGACTGAAAAGCAGACAGAAAGTTACCCTTATGGAAGGAGATGTACACTACACAGTCCATAAAATCCTTATCTTGCAAAAATACAAATACTTTTCAATGTGTACTGCCAAGCAATGAAAGAAAATCATTGGTACAGCTGGACATACTATTTGCCTTTTCTACAGATGTCCTACTGAGGAGGAAGGCAACTCAGATGATTTCAAAATATCTGAAATGTTTTTTAGCATTGTAAACACAATTATAGATCCAGATCCAGAAAAAACCAATATAGAATGCTCCACTTAAAATCTACCAGTTTGTCCAATGCAGTAGCAAGCAAAACCAGACCAAAAGCTTCAAAATTGTGACTGCCTAATGTCTGCTGTAAATACTTTGACAAAGTAAAGCAAGAATTTCTGTAATCCCACTGCTCATCCGTAAAACTGAAATGAGGTTTTCCTTATGATATTCGGGTACTGTTTCATACGTTTGGGACCATCCAGGAAGTGACACTTCCCTGGCAACAAAATACAGAAACATTAAATGGTGGATACTTTCATATTACAACTCTATTACAATATACATAAATCAAAGAGATCCTACAAACCTCATATAAAATAGACAAAATGAAATACAGACCTATATCCACAGTTGTTTCATCTGATGTCTACAATTATATGTTATGAAGCCAACTTTCAGAATTAAAGTTTTTGGGCCTCTGCATCAGAAGGTATCTCTCAAAGCCTTGGAAAAAAATGAGCTTATTTGGTCATTTTTCTAGTTTTTTGCTGCTGTATAAAATGGAAGATTAACTCTGACCTGGCAAAGAACTCATTCACTGCTTACAAATATCTGCAGAAAGCATAGAAAATTATATTAAAATTTTGAAGATCACAGCTTAGCAAGAGGAAACAAAAGATGTCTATTTGTATTTGCATTTTCTTTTGTTCTTTGACTAATGAAGTCTAGGTGATAGCATAATTTCTTACAGTCAAACCATCTGTTCCTAGGATTTACAGACAGGTCAGCAGTTACTATTTCCATCTTTAGCTGGGGCTTCTGTCTAGCTCCCTGTGATCAGCTGGAAACTTTGAAAGCTTTTAATGAAATGAGCAGAAATACTTTCTAAAAGAAAAATAAAAGCTGATGCTTAAAGTGGCTGGTGAAGCAAAGATAGAAAACTCTCATACAAAAGCAGTTGTATATGTCTGGATATATCCCAGATTCTCCACTTGATAAAATGAGATTAGGATTATCCCCATAATTCATTTCACTGCAACACTGTGAGGAAATGTACATGATCTTTTCAGAAAACTCTGAGAAATGTTACTATGTTCAAAAATAAAGATATTTTCATTCAAAGCTGCCTTGGGAGGATAACAGGGAAACTGTCCAGTACATGCAGCAGCACTGTCACATCTTCCTTCAGGCCAACTCAAATAACCACGGGGTACCTGTGATCTGCAGTGGCTAAAACTATCAAGAAATTTCAGTGTATCCCCACATATACCATATCACTCCTCTCCGTGTGGAGATATGGCATCCACAGGTGACAAGTTCTGCAGCAAGAATAGATAATAATCACAATATCAAAATAAAAAGAAGTTGAGATCAACTTTGTCAGTCATATAAAGGTCAAAGTGGAATCCCAAAGTACCTTTAAGTTACGAAAACCTGCCAAGGTTTAATAAGAACATCCTGAGTCATCAGATCACACATTATTCCCCTAAATGCTAGCAAATTACTCCCCAGGCAATTCCCAGTACTGGCAAGACCTCCACCTGAAACAGATTTAACTTCTACTTAACCTCTACTATTACAATTCAAAGCAAAGCAAAAGCACGGACATTACATGGACCAGATCCTAAGAAGGAGATAGAACTGTAAGCTGCCAAATGCTAATGTATTTCCCAATTAGCTGCAGTTGGTGCAGAGTGTAGGCAATGTATCAGCACTCTGTAAAAAGCTGTGAGCCAGAGCCAATGGGATGGGTGTCCAATATTTTATCATTTCAAAGCAGTGACCTGAAGATCTTTACAAGAAGCGTGGGCCAAAAGCTATTGTTATCCCCTGAATAGTCAGACTATGGGTACAATCTCAGGCAGCAGCTGAAGAGTGGATAAATAATCTTTAAAAGCTCTGACAGTGTAGCCAGGACATTTTGGAGCACAAGTAAATGAAATACAGACATTACTCATCACCTTTTCCAGGAACTCTCATTTAAACATAGCTCCTTATACTGAGAAAGAGAGGCTTTTCCCAGCCTGTTGCAAACTAAGCAATCTATAATTCAGCGCAGTTTTAATGGCTAGAATATCTAACAGGAATCTTTTGTCCTTCTAAGACAGTAATAAATGAGAACTGAAAGGGGTTTTTTCCTCCATTTTTCCCCCCTTTTTTAAACCTTTCTCTGCAGTTGATTATCCATGAATATCTGCCAGCTTAAACACTGCATGCTGCTTCCACGTGCTATATCCTTAACTTCTTGGTAATAGGAGCACAGGGTGCATGCCCAATTGCTGCACAAACAGAATGCTTGAGTGACAATTTGATCATATATTCTAGGCACATCTTACAGTATTGTCCCACTTCCAACATGATTACAGGAAAGCTGATGGTAAGGCAGCTCTTTCTCTGATATGCAACTTTCTTATATTATACAATAAAGCCCGCACCAATTCTAGTTACCATGGTATGTTTCTTTCTTTTCTAAAAACCTTTAAATCCAGCCTTTTGTGATTTAAGCTTATCTTTTTCTGGTGTTATGATCCAGGATTTAAAGCTATTTCATGCTATGTGTCCTTCAAGACAACGTATTTTTAATAATACTAACAAACAGAAGTTTGATCCGTAGAATATGGCTTAGCCTTACATCCTACCCTATGGCTATTTTGATACTCTAAATATTCACCTTCCCTCTTAATAGCTGCCCATTTTTGGGGTGATAAATATTAATTTTACAGGTCTATAGCTGTCTACATCACTCCTTTTATCTTTTTGGAGTATTAGGAGTATTATGATTTTCCACTCCAAAATTTGTTTAGGTATATTCCGACATTCCTAGTTTCTCAAACATTGTTACTGGAGTAAATTATTTCAACTAAATCACTCCACATGCTGAAACCTGCGCAATCTGGACTGAATTTTCCAAAATCTATGTACTTTATCAGGAGTAATTAGCAGTTTTCTGAGTTCCTCAATCATTTATAATGTGAAACACATATTTATTCCTCTGACTTTTGCCTTGGGGAACAAGTGCTACATTGGTTAATACAGTGACAGAAATTAAGTTCAGCCACTTTATGCAAGAATGGGATCCAACTTCAATTTTTACCTTGAAAAGGAAACTCAGAGTAATGAGGCATGGCTATATGGCTTTTTCCAGTCATCTTACATGAGAAACTACCCATGAGAGCAAAACTAGAAAGGACTCCTTGAGACTGAGAACATTTACAGAACAATTATAAGAATTTTTGTGTGAGGCACACAGTCCAACCCAAATACCAGGAGCAATCCCCTTTACACGGATGTTTAAGAAGGTGTTGCATGATCTGCCCCAGAGATTTTTAGGTTATGCAAGATGTTGAATTTTCATTTTAGGTTTTTTGAGGTGAAATTTCTGCTCTCACTATGCATTTCTACTGAAATATTAAAGAAGAATTGAGAAAAAAGGTTACAGCAAACCATGTATTTAACAGTGGGCTGAGGTAAGTCCCCAGGAGAGGACTGAGACAAATGACTGATTTCTGATCTGACTTCTCAGAAGTTCAAAGACACGAGAAAATATAGATGTTCAACTGCCTCATCATTGCTGTGGCACAGAATTTGTACACCAAATAAACAAAATAGACCAGCGCATGCATTGGGTATTTAGGCAGAGTTCACTGACAACCAGCTAAAATGGCTCAAATGGGTAAAAAGTTCTAGAGCCTGTTCATAATAAAATATTACACACACAGTGTGTAATGATTGTCAATTAATGTCTACATGAAATAAATGAATACTAAACAAGCAAAATGCTGAGAGCTGCCAACAGAACTGTATGGGTTAATAGGTGGTTTTTAGAAAGCCTTTTCAGACAAAGCCTCTGAGGTTATTGTGTTATCTCATGAATCAGTTGGTAAAATGTTTTGCCAATGAATGTAAGGAAGTTTAAAGCTGTTGGCTTTCGCCTACCGTACCAAGATCAGTCTTAAGATCTGTTGGCAGACTTAACTTTCTTGATCCTTTAACTGAAACAACAGAAAAAGGAGAAAGGCAGTTGTTAATAAGTAAGAAAACAAAAGGAGCGAGGGAAAACAACATGCCATCTTCTGGTTAACACCGTGTTGCAAATTTGTAGCATTTTTCTTTCAATCAGCATATAAAGGCAGAATTATGGTTTAAATATTTTCATTTACACCATTCAGCAAAATAAACGTAACTGAACAAAGAAGCACTGGAAAAAAAACATTACTCCAGCTGTCAAGAAGTGAATGGTGCTTTACACAGCTTTGGCTGTGTGCTGCAATATCTTACCTTGTGGTGACAGGAATGATAAAAAAAGAAACCACAAATGAGGTTAAGGCAAATATTGCAAATGCTGGTTATGCAGCATATCACAAATATTTAAACACCTGCAAACCGATTTAATAAGAGGGTGCAATGAAATTATGAGATTATGACATCATACCTCAAGATACCATTTGGAAAAGAGAGGGCATATTGTACAGGTAATGGAGACAGAACATACTATTGTTACATCACGGAAAGGAAGACAGATTGCACAGAAACGAAATACAGCAGCTTCAGGACATAATGTGGTGTTATCTAGTAATCAAAATATTGCACTCAATTTGGTGAAGATTCAATTATTTGTTATGCTCCAATTATGCAACAAAACTATAATTTTGCTTCTGTTCAAAAATGTTTTCATTTCCTTACACGTGAGCACATTTTCAAACAATGAACACCAGAGAACTCAAATGAAGCATGTCTTGTAGCAGTCAAAATGGCATTAAATTTATCAAAAGAAAGCCTCAAGAAACCTTTTATTAATTATTCAGAAGACTTAATTTTCAATTTGGTTATTTCATTTTTTATTCATTCGGTATTTTTTTCACATGGTTTTCTGGCTTACCCATACGGTCTGTTACCAGAAGTGAATTATCAAATATTTGTCAGCTAACTAGTATACTTCTGAAGAAGGTCCCACATGGTAAACACCACAGTGACAGGAACACTAGGACATACAAATATATGTAGGACATATATTTGTATGTCCTACATATATATTACTAGGACAGAACAAATTCTTTGTAATTTTTATTTAGTAAGCTTTTAGGTCAGAAGGATGCCCAGAACAGCCACTTATCATTTTAAGTCACAGAATCCCTAAAAAAAATTCTGATTTATTATTTTGCAGTGACCTAAACTACAAAGCCTGCAATGTGGCAGAAGTAAATATCAGCCAGCACCTATGTTAGATGTTTTACTCTTCAGGGATGAGTAGGGGAGCCCATGAGACTCTTGAGCAACATTTTGCTATCAGTAAAATCAGCATAGCCATCCCAGTAAGCCATTTGTAGCCATCCCTTTAACTCGGGACAAGGTGAAGAGATCTGTTCAGGACACCCTGATACCAAAAATAGACATCCCTAACACTATTACATGAAATCCTCTAATTTGAATACCCAATGTTAGGCTCCTACATCCATTTTAGGCACTCACACAAAGGACAGCTTGATTTTCAGAACAGCCTTTAAAAAACATTCAATTTATCTGAGCAGCTCTCGTATACTCTTTCAGTCTGCAAATGGAGGATACTACTCCAGGAAATCAGTGCTTTGCTACAGAGAAAGAAGCAGCACTTGTGATATAATCTCCTTTAAAGGAAAGGACAACATCTGGCCTAGCCAGCCCTCTGAAAAGGATAAGCAATTCCTAAGAAAAACTGTAGAACGCTTGGCCAACAGACTAGGATTTAGATTACAATATTTCAGAGCTATAGGACCTAGCTGCATTTAACACCAAAGAGCTTCCTCAGTGCTGTCATTATGCTGGCTTTGAGCTTTTGCAAATTGGTAGTCTAACCTCTTCTGTTTCTCTGGTACAGGTGTTTGTGTACAACAGGAATTACATCTCTTGTGTTATATGCCACAAGCTGCTCCCAAATTGGGATACATGTGTCTGAACTGCAAAACATAAGTGCCAGCTTTTTGTTTGCAGGCTCATAGAGCACATGGAAGGTATGGACTTTCTGATTCCTCTGAAGGACTCTAAACAGGCTCCCACAGCTGTCATGCAACAATCACACACCCCTTGCATGGCAATCCCACGGCTGGACATGACTGTGCCAGGACACAGCGTGGATCTCTGAAAGGAGGATTGTGCATGCAAACCTATCTTGCTGAGAAAGAGCTGTTGAAAAAAAACCAGTTTAACTTAAGAATAAAGTAGAGTATGAAGGTTCAAGAGGCTAGCAGAGTTGTTTGCTACCATTAGTTGTTTATATTCACACTGGAGGCAGCCAGCAGAAATTGTGATGCTACAGTGCAAGGCAAGACAGCCCCTGCTCAAAAGAGCTTAAAGTGTTAACAGTCAAATTATTCAACTGTGGGAGGAGAAAGAGTTCACAGGTACAGTCTGGCAGCTCGCTAAGCTGAGCACCCAGGTCTTCTGACCTGACAACCTCCTGTTTTGTAGCCATATGGTTCCTACCAGTCTTTCAGTGAAAACACCAAGGCACAACCAACAAACAGCTATGACATTCAGTGGTGTGTTTCTCTCAGCTATTACAGCAGCACTGTGACCACAGCTTTTAATATTATTGAAAAACAAGGGCGACTTTAGACAGGCCCTGGTGACCCTGCCCAGAGCTGCCCTGCTCCCTTGCTTAGCTCCAGTCTTTGCTGTCCACAGGAGCTGCTGGTCCCTGTTGATGAGCTCAGGTCCCCTTGAACCCTGAGCTATGAACCAGGGGCTGCCCCTGCTGCTCCCCCTGAGCCAAACACCACTGCCCAAACCCAGGTCATCACTGTCTCCCCCTCATACTGCCCCCTGTTCCTTGCTAATCCCTGTATACACATCCCTTCTGAAGAACTTAAGCAAGCATGAATTCACCTGGTCAGAAACTCCCTGACATATGGGAAATAGTGATAAAATGCACCTTGTATCCACACTGCAGGAGCTAACCTCTCTTTAATTATTAATTTGCCTTCTGACTAGTATGCATTCTTTTAAATATAAACAAGGAGAATGTTATGCTGGTAGTATTAACAATAATCAAGTTTCAAAATAAATTACATTCTCTGTATTACATGCACACAAAATGTTTCGAAACATTTACTTTCTAACTTGTTTTCCAGGAGAACAGGATTTTCAAACCGAGTCAAATCTCTTCAGCTACTTTGCAGTTACCCCCAAGTTAAAAAAAGAAGAACTGTTAGAAACTTAATAATACTCCTCTTGACAGAAAGCTATTTAAAAACCACTTCATGTAGGCATGTGGGAGCTTGGCATGGCATGGACCTAATCCCAGCAGATTTAACCAGCAAAATGAATCAGGATAGCAGCACTTGGAAATCACAGCACGTATGAACACTTGTAATCTTGCCACTAGGGACCTGTTCCAAAGCTCATGGGAACAAGGTGTGGTAATCTTTACACAGCCTTCTCTAAGCTTTATAGTCTTAAAACCAGTTTTGGTGCAAGCCCCCAGTGTGAGGGTGATTTCTTGAGGAAAAACACAAATGCATTTTCATTCTAGAACACACATTTGAGAAGTCACTCCCCTATACACAGACTCACAAAATTGTTTCCTTCTGCTCTTTGGAAGAAGTCTAAACTGTCCACTGCGTCTCACACAACAAAGTTAAATGACCTATCAAAGTTGTATTTTCTTGTGCTCACAGTGTATTTTCGACTACATGCTTCAATATGAAGCTGCACATAAATGGTTAAAATGGTAATGGATATAATTATCAATACATAATTATTTATACTATATATTATAATCCTAAGAGCCCTTGAATACGTTTTCCTAATGAGCTGACAGAACTGAAGGTAAGCTTTACTGGAATGTATTACACTTCTGTAATACATTATACAGTAATTAACTCAAGCATTGGATATAGCACCACTTACGTGATGAGTGCTTTAGAGCTACTGGGCTCACATGTGCCACTGTACAGCTAGCGGAGTACAAAGCCCTAACTCCTGACCTCCAAATTACAAACAAAAATCAAAATGCAGTTTGACTTTCTCCATTGAAAGAACACGGCATGCAGGAGTAAGAATAAGATATTCTGAGGGATATGGCTTTAAGCCATCAAATAGCATTATATGGCAAGCCTTGCTGCATTACTGTTCTCATGAAAAATGCTTTATATAGATAAGTGTTTTGGGGGTTTTGTTTTTAAATTTTTTTTGCTCCATATTTCTTACCAGTATTATTCTGTATATATTCCTACATCCAGATTACATTTACCATGGAAATTGCCATCACTCAGACAGTCAAAAATAAGCAGAACCTTTCAAATGGTTTTATTAACTTTCTCTTTTCCTTTATAGTGTTGGAAATGCATCACTATAGCCTTTAGCTAATTTAATGAAATCTACTAATTTAATTATACAAGATACCAGGATAAGGAAGATTATTCCTCTCCTCTGCCTACCATTTTTAAAAAGAAAGGTTGGTGGTACTTCAGTTGCTGCTACCCTCTGTGTGGCACTGTGAATTTCAGAAAATTATTCAAATAGTTTAATTTTATGTTCTGTTCTGAAAGGTGTTCAGAATGGGAATTTGATTTTTCAATAACATGATCTGCAAAGTCATGTTTCAGTAAATAGCACAGGAGGAACACCTGAGAAGAGAGTCTTGTGAAACAAATATTACTTAATGAAGAAGTTGAATTTATACTGAATTATAAATTAGTCCTGAACGTGAAATAAGGAATGCACTTCAGCACTGAGTCTCTCACTCAGTGGTCCAACACTTGTATCAATGGTAGAACACACAAATGCCCAATTCTACACTGGGGTAGGGAGAAGAGAAACAACAAAGCTCAATGACTTAGTTTACCTAGGCTGGCTCTGGAAAAGCTTAGTCAGAGGTTAAAACATGGACAAGCACTAGGATGTTACAGGTAGAATGCATTTTTCACAGAAATGGAGATGGTTCAGCCAGTCTAAGCGATGTTCAGGATCAGACCTAGAAATGAGGAGGCAGGGGACTTTCCAAGTCCTCCAAGAAGCCTTTACTGACACTATTCTTGTGGGCCTGATTGGAACAGAAATCTAAGTTACTAATAGTGATCTTAGATGTAAAATTGCTTGTCTTCATTGGCAATTAGCGTGGCACATGGATTCTTCCATGTCTTACAGCCTCAAAGCACGCACAAGAGTGCAGCAATGTTGTTCCTCAAATCACTCCCCTTCTGATGGAACTAAGGATGAAGGTGCTCACCAGTGTGCCATCATGTGTGCAGTGTTTGCCACCCAGACTGGTGTCCTCCAGCAGTTTGTACTTTGCATATGCACTGGACATACTCAGGGCCAATATCTGGCATGAACTTCACTGCCAGGGGAAAAATGGGTGTCGACACGGTCTGGCAACCAGAATGAATTGCTACAGATCAAACTCTGCCCCTTCCGTCTTTGCAACCTCATCAGCTGGTGATGTAGTCATACCCATAGGGCCTTTGCTAGGCAGCAACTTGAATCACTTCACTCAGCAGTCAAGTGTTCTTTCTGTTTCTGCTGAATTTCTGAAGGATGAAGTCTTGGTCTATTTTCAGCAGAGGAATATGGTCACTGGTTTTACAAACACAGATATCATGGGGCTCTTACAGAACACAGCACACTTCCATCACCGAGCTTGTGTGCCATGAACTTTAAACAGATCAAAGGCAAGACTGGAAGGATCCTGCCTGACAAATCCATACGTATGTGACTGTGTTCCATGAGCAAGAAATGTTAGTGAAAAGGCTTGTGTAGGTGTGAGGTTGTGCTCATAAGCACAAGATAGTTCCACTCCCAAGCTCTTAGAGGGTGCAGTTACTCCAGCTGATTAGACTGGATTCTGACCAGTTTCATAGTAGGTGTGCCAAAGCAAAATTAATTAAATTTTGCATTAATTTATAGAAAACCCCCTAATATCAGTCACAGTAAAAGAAACTTCTTGTTTTAAAAATCAGTTCTAATAATAGCTACTGCCTACAAAATTGCACCTGATATCACATTTTAAAGATTCAAATATCTCTTGGAAAACAACATGAAAGTGCTAAAATAGGAAACACCCATAAATGTGCCATGTTTTCCCTGCTGAATGATCTTCAAAACAGAAAAGCAGAATAAATTTTGGAGCAAATTACCTTAAATTTATCTAAGAGAGCTATTTTTGATCACTAGCAGAAAGAAAAATTGAAGTTTGCTTCAGAAAAAGTAAGGTGTTATAGCAGTCAGTCATCGTTACAAAACTAAGAATATGCACATATGTTTACCAAGCCAGTGATCTCTTAGTTTTCAGTAAAAAGAAAAAGAAAACTTTTAGCTCATTTCTAAAGAGAAAATTGAAAAGTTGAGTCCCAGTGAATCACACAATAAATAATCTAATTATACTGAGCTAAGTTTTCTTTTAAAGCCTATATCATGAGTTTCTGAGGCCCTGCTCAAGAGTTTGAGCTCTTAGTTTTATATCAGTATTATTACAGCCTATTTTGCTTTGATATTCCCACATCTACAGAATTTGGGTTGCAAGTAGTCCAAGGAAATATGTATTTCAAAATAGCTGTTTTGTTTTAGCTCTTGATATGTCAGGGAAACACTCAGTAGTTTCAGCTTTTTGGAAATCACTCATTAGTGGCCTCCATTCAAGATTAATTTGTCCTGTTATACTAAAATAAAATATGTGAATCAATAACAGAGGACTTGAAGAGCGTATTTGTGGGAATTTGTTACCATAACTAGGGGGGAAAAAAGTATCTGTCAATACTTACCAAACTAAAGGAAAGAAGTGTGATATGCATTCCACGAGTAAAATGAATGTATCACAGCTACACCTCCTTATTCTCCATCACATTTAAAAGACAGCTACCAGAAAACAGCTCTAAGCAATGATCTTTAAGTCAGTGAACTCACATCAAAGGGTTCAATGTAGACTAGGCACTTTGTAGAAAAAGTCTCTAGGAATGAGATGAACTCCACCTTCTGAAGGACTATGGGTAAAATGGGAACCCTTTATAAATTTTTAAATGGCTAAGATTTCCCTGCCAAGTCACAGTGGTTGATAAGCCAATACTTTTACTTGAGGCTCTGCTTCCATTTTAAATTACATAATTTAGGCACTCGCAGGTTCTGATGGTTAAAATTTACCTTCTCCATATTGCTATTTTCCAAATAATTTCTCTACATGCACATACGCATTATATATAGAAATATATATATACAACACATATATGTGAAAAACTATAAGGACTCCCTGCTGGAGAAAAAAAAAAGAAAGAAAAAGAAAGCAATCAGAAAGCCTTTTAAGAAAACAGAGAAACAAGCCTCTAAGGAGGTTATAGGAATATACCTGCACAAAGCTACTAATTCAAATGTTTCCATACTGTTCACCTCAAGATGCACCACGTACATTTAATTTTTCTTTAAGTAAACAGACGTAGGATTTTACTGTGCTACGTAATAAGCGCTTCTCCAGTCATGTCTTCTCTTTGGAACTGTAACTACGCACTTCACTTCTCCGGGATTAATGAAACACAGAGATGCATGACATGAATGGCTTATACAGACTGCAGGAAGAGAAGCCAATCACCTTTACCTGAAGTGGGAGACTTGCAACGCTCTAGCTCCAGGGAAACTGGACTGTCACTGAGTTCAGTCAGGCCTGAAAAAAGGGAGTTAAAGAGTTAAGTTACAATCTAACAGGGCATGCTTCAACTTTCTTGGCTGATGATATTCGGCACTTTAAAGTCAATTTGGAGGAAAGAATGGTGTGAAATGAGAGGGAAATATCTATTTCAGATAACTGCAGTTATCAGGCTGTCACTGCAGAAATTTAGGTTCGTTTAAAAAAAAAAAAAAATCACACCTCTTGTTAACTCAGATTTGTTTTCCAAGTGCCTCAGGATAGAAAAGAGTGACTGTACCTAACAAAAGAACACAAGTAAGTATAATTTAAAATTTAAAAGTCTGTGATATTAATCGAACTCATTCATCCCTGTCAAACTGATGTGGAAACAACTCTATGCTTTCAACTGCTGCAGAGTGCAGGGAGGAAATCTTCAGGGGAGGAAAAAAAATAAAATCACCACTACTATGCAATATTAGGAGCTTTTATATGAATTCCCACAAGATAGATCATTTTAAAGGACATGGAGGCATTGATGAGGCATCGATAATGCTGTCTAACATAGACTTTTTGAACAAGATGCTTTATATGTTGTTCATAAATATTTGTGAGGAGCTCAGCCTACATGGAAGCCAGCAACAAATACAGTAATCCTAGTCTGTACTGCTTAAGCTTGGGCTTGTTGCCATGGCCAGCCTGAGATCCATCTTTGGCACAGGCTGAATGAAGAAGTTCAAACATGCCTTTTGGCACAGTAGGGAGGGAAAGTCTGAGGTCATGCTGTCCTTTACCACGAGCTAACTGTTGAGTGTTTGACCTGGGCACAGCCACACCTATCCAAACCTACCCTTGCTATGTGTCCTGTAACACCCTGTGGCCTGTATCAAGTGGCTCAGCTTTGTCATATGGAGCTCTGGCACTTCATGCCATGGGCCACGTGGGTCTGACTGATAGCCCAGCAGCAGACATACACATGCTAGCACTGTGCACTCCCAGCACTAGGGTCAGAGCGTGGTGAACCTCAGCCCACAGTCAGATGTACATTACCGTTGTACTGACACTGTATTTACACACACCCTGCTCATGTAATATCCTTAAAATCAAACATCCCAAAAGAACCCTTCAGTATGCTTTAACCTGGCACCAAAAGAGTACATGTTTCAATTTTTATCACTTCTGGACCCTTAAGCTCAGAGTCCCTCATCTCTAAAATTCATTCACACTCTTATCTTAAAAATATTCTGCTACCATTTGGTCACCAATGCTGTTCTCTTGGTGTTAAAAATGATGGAATCTTAATGTAGGTACTGGCAACTTTATTATAAGGACTGAGGAGAATCCAGAGCCCCAATAAGGAGAACAAAAAAAGCTTCTCCCACTAATGAAGATGCAGGGGTGCAAGAATAACGTTGAGAGCCCTTTGGAGAAGCAGCACTATTGATTTGACCTGTTAAGTCAGTATTAATGATGTACCTGTTCCTGACTTAAAAAACGGGAGACCACAAACTAGATACTACTGTTGAAAACCAGAGATCATTTATTTTGAGAGACATACTTGGATCTTTCTTTGATTCAACTTAGAATCTGTGATAGAATTTTATATCTCAATCATGAGTCCAGTCACTTTTGCTGTTATGAGAGTATTCAGAAAGTGTAATCACTTAGGGAGCCTCTCTATGTATGGCTTTCTTATGGCAAATCTTAATTCTACATGACCCCGAGGTTTCTGTAGGTACCTAGAGAGTTAGGACAGAACTAATTTTCACTGCAGAACCATGTGCAAGGTGCAGTGGGAGCAAGTTTGGCACATTTGTGTATCATTAGAGGCCCTGGACGAATAAAATTAAATATTACACGGTTTCTTTTGTAAATGCATATTAAAGTTTTAACACCTTATGATGTTCTAAACCCTGTATAGTTAGTATTGGTATCAGTTACAATGTTGAATCCCAGGTAAAATTTTTCTTTTAAATAGTGTGAGGGCTTTTTTTGTTTCTTTGTTTTCTAAACTGTGAGTTCATAAAAACCATATTACATCTCAACATAAATTATGGTGCTACAGTCTTAAAGAGGAAATGCACCAAACAGCAGCCCCCAACAACAACCCCCATAAGAATACCATGAACTCTTTTTACAACATACAACATGAAAGATCCATTTCATATTATGGTATTTAAAAATGATGAACTCCTCTACCAACCTAGACTTGCTGTCAAGTCACTATCACCTTTCCTAGTGACCACCAACAGATGCTTTTAAAGAAGTGCAGTTGTCCCTGTGTTAAATGTAAGTGGTGCCATGTGCCCTGCACAAAAGCATTGTCTCAATCTCAGACACTTGGATTTGCTTATAAGCACTGCCACTCACAGATTTTCTCCTGCCACAAATCTTTCTTGCTTAGAAACATTCTGAGTTCTTCTCATTATCCATCCATTTGTTAAAAGCCTCTTTTAGTCTTGCTAAATTCTAAATCCCAAAGATGTTACAAGGCAATGAATTGCACAGTCATCATTCACGGAAAAGAATAAACACCTATTTGTCAATTTTTGTGTGTTACCTTTGATTTCACTAAATGTTGTCTTTTGCTTCCCTTTGAGACAAGAGGAGCTCTTGAGCTTCTTCTCTGTATTACTGCTCACTTTCTACTCTTTAAGGAAACCAGCTGAATACTTTCAACAATTTATCATGTATAAGTAATTCCACGGACCTCAGCTTCTTTGAATGCTTGAGAGAATTTAACAGCTATTGAAGTCAGACAACAAAAATATTTTCACTTTCCATTTTGAAGTTCTGTAGGCACAGTTTGTGCCCCAAGATCTTTTAGGTACTTTTAGCCAAAAAACCCACCACCCCAGAAAATTTTGAGTCTAACTAGAGGTAGAAGATGGCAACCAAAGGCAAGTAACTGAGTCTGGCAATGTGAACAATGAGCAATGAACTCATAATTTAAAACTAATGTTTACATTTTAAATTTCTGTATCACTGTTTAAATGATTCAGACTGAAAATTTACTTTAAAGTAGGCAAAGCCATCATATATTTTCCTATAAATATATGAATTATAAATAAATTATCATAAAAATTCACAAACCAGTAAGTCCAGTGTCATCTTAATCCATCATCTTCACACTGAATTACCACACTGTTTTCTTTATGCTTATATATATATATATGTGCATTCTTTGAAAATTAGTTAGGAATATAGCTGTTGACTTAAAACTCAACCTATATTAGATTCTTAGGTGTGATTTGAAGTGTCAATTACTGATATGTAATGACTCATAACACACAGCTTTCTGTGTCCTCCTGTCAGACTAAGGTTACTTTTGCTCACATCCTCTCAAAGGACTGGCCTGAAGGAGGAACAAGGACTTCTCACTGAAGGTCTTCATTATGAAAATTATTTCCCAATGTATCGAGATCCTTTGAACTTGAAAACTCTTTGGATGCTTTATAAAGACCATTTATTTTATTCTTCTTCCAACAGATGGTATGGATTTCTAGTAGGAGATGCAAATTCTATTTGCATCATTTTGGTATTTTTATACTCTGCTGCAAACATGATCTCTCTAGATGTAGTAAATGTACTTGTTTTAATATCTGAATATATGTTATCCCCCACCAGGTAATGACACGTTTGACTTGATTTCAACTGAAGCAAAAAAAAAAACCCAAACCTACTACAACAACAAAAAAAAAACCCCAAAACCCCAAAGAAACCCCTCAACCAAACCCACCATTCTGCAGTACTGCAGTGACAGTTGATTTGATTCAGCTTGTCGTATGTTCTTGCTACAAAGCAAGTGGCTGCAGATGTTACAGCAAATGGAACAGATCATCAGCACTAGAAAGCAATCCCCAGCTCTGCATTTACCCTCATCCCAGCTTCTTATTTTCCTCAAATTACTTCCTTGATAGGACAACTATGTTTCAGTCTCCCCCATCATGTACACCTCAAACTGATTACATTTCTTCCCTTCTTGCTTCCCCTTTCCCACTTTCACCTCCCAAACCAGACTGTGTGCTGTCTTAATGCTCTTAGCCCACTCTAGGTGCATTTGAGTCTAGCTTGTATATATAATCATTATCAAGCTCTCTGGAGATTTATTTTACTAAAATTCAAAACAATTATTCCACCACTGTGCTTTGCATATTGGATGTCCTTGACATTGTTGACTGTGTCTTTCCTTTGAAAAACATTTCTTCTCCAACACAGTGCTTCTTTCCTGTGTTTGACATTTAGGGTTTTATTCCCTTTCCCTCTTCAGCTGCAAGACATCCCAGACTGAAATAGCAACACTTCCTTTATCTCTCTAATCCAGCATTTGATTAAGATGAAGAATTGAAGGGATTCTTTTGTATAAACATGGCAAGAATTATAGATACACACATATTTATTACCCTAATGATTCATAAATACACAGCTCTAACTTGGATTTCTTCCCCCCAAGTTAGAGTAGGAATGTTGTCTTTCTAAAATCTACTCAAAGGTGCCCAAACATGAACTTAACATCACCAAGATGACCCTACCTTTTCCACTGAAGTCTCCCCTTCACTATGTCAACAGAGCTAGCAGCATCACATCTTCTCTCATCGTCCAATCCATAATACTGGTTACATTCTTTGAAGAGCAAACTCTTAACTCTGGTGGTCAGGCTGGATACTAAATTACACTGTTTCTTCCTGCAAATCACCTCTAAAATGACCAGGAAAAGCCTAAGTATCTTGCTCATTGATAATTTCTTCTTTGACTTCAATGCCTACAAGTCATTCTCTCAAACTGATCCTCATGAAATTATCTTCCTGGTTCATTACTTAACTGAATCTACTGCTCATATATCTTCCCATTAACTTCCATTTTCCTTGATATAACCCTTAAAGCTTTAGACCTAATGCTTATGTTATGATATGACTGGTCCCGCTTTTGTCATAATAAAATCAGCTTCAATTGCACAATTTCCAAAAATAATTTACTTTTCCCATCATTATCCCTTACGAGAAGGGATAATCCTAAATCCTCTCTTAATACCCCCCTTAAAACTTGTATCTCAGATAAGACATATAACAAAGCCCATCTTGAGAATGACTTAGCAGGATATTTTCAGTCTATGACACATTCTGGTCCTGTTCTTGATCTTATTGCCTGGTGCATTTTTCACATCATCATACAGTGTATATACTCCTGTAGAAGCATCAAACGATAAAATCAAGAACCAAATAATTTTTGAGGAAAGAAATGAGGCTGTCTATGACCTTGCCTAAAAGTCAGGCTCATACCATTCAGTTATGATGTATACAAGAAGATTTTGTGGACTTTTCTGATTCTGGCCTTGAAGATGGAAATAAGATAAAACATTTTCAGCTGTGAAAAACTCTATAGTCTGTGTTTGTAATTCTGAATGAAAACATTGGTAAATTTTGGCCTTAAAATTTATTAATTTTTTAGTTAGGAAAACCCCAAACCTGTGACTGTTGTCTGTCTCTCAGGTTCTCTGTTACAGACTTGAAATTAGCAAGACCAGACTAAGAGACTTTAACATATCATCCTCCAAACCTTTTTATGGACTGCAAGATTCTAACTAGATTAGTCTTTTAAGTAAGCAGACTGCCTTTTATGAACTATTATGAAAGAAAATCATAGAAATCAGGCTAGAGGGACAGAACAGAATTTCTCGTGCAAAAGCACAAATGTATTTCAACAGCTACATAAGTTCGTATTAATGTGAGAAGATAAAACAACTGCCAGTCCTTTTTCTTGCCTATATCAAATATTTAACACAAAATTGCCTATCCAGTTGTTCTGTGAAAACCACTTTAAAAAGAGATGAATAAGAGGCATCCTAGAGACCTAATTACACATAAGCACTGCAGTTAATTAAGATACATATGGCTCATCTGTTGAACAGTCAATTTTGCAAAAATTAATTATAGCTTTGTTCATTGCATTCTGCAGTGATGAATACTAATGTTTAAATTGCATATCAGTATAATTCAAAATTTAAAGATATTAAAAACATTAATTTTCATAGTGGTCTTTGATGTATGTATTTTTATGCCCACTTTAGGTTCCCCATCAAAGATCAGAGGCACAGGATGGTTCCCCAAAGCCAAAGATCCAAGTGCCAAACCAAGAATAAAATTTTAAATTATACAGCACCCAATCTTGTGGGTACTCTCTTAAGCCACATTACTCTTCTTAAAAAAGGGTAGAATTGATAACTACAACCAAATAGTGCCATTGCAAAACAAGAAATGCTTCATATAAGTAAATGTACACAGAAAGGAATATCAAACCAAAGCAAGATACTGTCATCAAGAACATAAAATTGCTCAAAAATCATTTCTACGGCCCAATCTGCCCACATAACATGGAGGTTTTCTCTTTGACTCTTTTGGAAGAAAAGAATATCTGTATAATAAAGATAATTGACAAAATTAAGCATGGCTGACATCACAAAATGTAATAAGTTTGCATGCATGCTGAATGTGTTTCAAAAACACATTACGAAGCACAAACACATGGGTTTAAGTCAGGCATAGTCCAACCATGATCAAGCTATTTGCCTAACCTTTAGAGAACTTACTCTGATAGGAAGTACGGATCCGTTTCGTTAAATCTGGATAAAAGTTAGACAGGCCACGCATGCAAAAGTTGTCTTTGGAACATGCCAGTACACCAGCATCAGCAGCAGGCAGAGGAAAGAGAGAAAAAACAGTCTAAAGTGAAAGGAAGTGATATCATAACCAGCATCTAGAACAGCCATGGTGAAAAAATTTCAGCAGATGCTTACCTTCCAATTGGGAGATATAACAAGAAAAATAATCGCAAAAGTAAAGGATGTGGGATGGATGGTGAGAAAGCAGCTGAGGCTTTTTTTAGAGGCACAGTTTCTATGAGCAATCTGTAAGTGTGCATTCCTTCTCAGCGGTCACTTTTCCCCAGTGGGCTCCTTTCTAGCAGCACTGCAGAGCTGGAATGATGCCTTAAAGGACCGGCCCAGACTGCCCTGACAGAGAAAGTGGTACAGTGCTGACAACAGCTTTTGCTGCAGGAGAGACCCTCCACCTTTTGGATGGGGCTCTGCAGATGTTGCTTGTGGCGAGTTGCTCAAATTACTTTGGGAGATGCTGTGAGCTTGGCTGAAACCAGACAGAGAAGCTGGAGGTAGCTTGAAGCTGCTTGTCTCTTCTCTCCTCAGCTGTGCCAAATTTACATATTTAACACTTGGCACAGACGAGAACTAAGCTTTGCCATGATTAAATGCAGAGAAAGTGAGATAAATGGTCTTTCAGGAACAGAAGTAGGCCTGAAGACTTACATTTTATTCTCTAAATTTCACTTGCTGTTTGGAGTGCAAACATATTCCTAATTAAAAAGGAAAAAAAAAGACTTCCCATGGCCCTATGGAGAAATAGGAATTGATGATTTAGTGCAGGGTCTGCACTAAATGAATGATGAAAATGCTGATGTCATAAACCCACTACAGTCTGTTTCTTTTATAATTTTATGGTTAGATTTAAAACTCCACATTTTCAAAGAGATTTTTAAATCTAACTTTAGAACTTCACAGCTATGTAAAACACATTTCATAATTGTGTCTGACTCTAGCATGTTACTATAGAATATGTCTGGTGAAAAGACTTGAAATACAGATTATCTTCTGACTCTTTCCCATACAAGTAAACTTTTAGATAACAGCAATGTATGGCAAAATTTAGCTGTATTGAAATATTAGCTGTAATATTTCTAACACACAATGCATAATAACAGTTACGACTTACAAATGTGATCCTCTTAAAACCAAATTTTAAAATGGGGTACAGCTGGATGTCACAGGTTTATATCAAGAGCTTCTGTTCACTAACAAAGTGCTTAATTTGAGCTCCTTGTGCTACCTACACAACACCTCTCCAGGTGTTACACTTCTCTAAACACAATTGACTATTCAAATGAACAGCACCTGGCAGAAGATACATTTAAGTTTAAATTGAAGTCTTACTTATTGCTATGAACCAGAAAGAAAACAGCATACAAACTACACTTCAAGTGACTGCCAGAGAAACAATTTATTGCTCTGATCATTATGATTTTTTACAGACTCAGCTTAGGGAATTACTTGCTGACCTCCATCCCAAGAGAAAAAACTTCATAAAACAGTTTGTTTCTGAGAAAGTGCCCATACCTAAAGCATGTCAGGTTTCTTTTGCCAAGTTATAGAAACTCCATTGGCTGGCAAATAGTCATGCATTTCAAAAGCACTATAAAAAGCCACAGGCAAAAAGACTAAGGAACATATCAGGCGCACAACCACACTGATTTCTTTCCTACCTGCAGCAAACTGCCTGCTCTTGCGAGGTGAGCGGGGCTGACGCTGGTATGGATCACTCGACCCGTAGAGGTCAAGGGTTCCCATGCTCAACAGGACTGTCCTCTGCATAAAGTCCACGACAGCCAGACCATTGCAGTTCCCAAATGCCACCCTGGGAAAAGAAATTTTCCTCAAAGATATTATTACTACTTAATTAAGGCATGCAAACAATTATTATTATTTATCTTTATGCATTCTGCACAAACTGTTCCTTCAGAAACTACTCAAAGCTTACATTTCAGTTTTTCACAGATTTGTACTCCTGAATTTATAAAACTGTTTCCTGAAACTAACTTTCCCAAAAGCAGACTTACAACTTTTACTAACTTTCTGTGCCAAATACATTGCAATAATGTCTAAACGTTGTTTTATTGAATAATAGAATTCTAGTAACAATGATATAAATTAAACCTACAAATCTGCATGTAGATCTTATAAAGTGGTTATGCATTTATATAAAATACAAATATAAATTAGAATATAAGTATAAATACATGTAAAAATAATTATTTTAAGCTAAATATAAATGACAAATTAAACACACTAAACTGTGTTATGGAGATACCCAAATCTGAAAAGCATTTATATAATTTTCTGAATTTCCTGTTAAAACAGTCTCTACCCCTCTGAAATGGTTTTACAATTGGCATTTTGATGGTCGTTTGATTTATGGGCAAGATCTCTCTCCTTTTGTGTCAGACTGCAGTTTTAAACTCCAGACAGAAAGGATAGCAGGTACAGCCACAAGGAAATTCAAAAACTCAAGCCACACTCAATAATACTAAGAATCATTTGTTATCAGGTTCTGTCGTTTTATGTAAACAGTGATGAAGGTGGTCAGTTCAAAGCCCTGTAAAATATGTAAGCACTTAATTCACTCTAAAAGTGAGATGCACGCTCAGCTCCACCTGACTCTTCTTAATATACTCCAAATATCTGATAGGAATTTGTGTGTGGAAAAAGAGCAAGGCAAGATAAAAGTCATGAGATGGAGGAAGGGGAAGCAGGGTAGCTAGAATATTTTCCTCTGTTCTACCTTTTCTTATTCTGCTTCCATTATAAAAGAGAGGGTTCCATGTAGCATATAGAAATGTAATATATAAAGTAAAATGACATGATTTTTCCTTAATTGTCAAACTAGCAAATTAAGGCACCACTACAACAGTGGCTCAAATTCTATGGGTTGTCACTGCACCATGCTTACTACCCTTGTCTTAACACTGAGTTTAGTACAGCATCTATGGAAATACTGTGAATGTATTCCAATTTTAATGCATTCCCTTTTTTCCCCCATTGAAATGGTGCCCCTTGGGGGTCCATGTTGGGACCAGAACTGTTTAATGTCTTCAGCAATGACAAAGACAGTGGGATCAGGTGTACCCTCAGCAAGCTTGCAGACAACACCAAGCCAAGACACACCTGAGGGACAAGTACCATCCAAAAGGACTTGGACAAGCTTGAGGAGTGGGCTCATGTGAATGGGGTTAATGGTTTTAAATTAAAAGAGAGTCGATTTACATTAGATGTAAGGAAGAAGATTTTAATAGTGAGAGTGGCGAAACACTGGTTTCCCAGAGAGGTGATTGATAGGCCATTCCTGAAAACATTCAAGGTCAGACTGGATGGGGCACTGAGCAACTTGACCCAGTTGAAGATGTGCCTGCTCACTGCAGGGCATTGGTCTACATGACCTTTAAAGGTCCTTTCTGACCCTAATGATTCTATGTGTTCCTAAGTCCCTGCATCCCAGGTGGAGAGGAAAAATGAAGGAATAAAAATGATGAGTGTCAATGTCATCCGTTAATACTTTAGGGGAAAAAAGAATAGCTAATTTGCATTTTGAAAACTATTAGTCTGAGATCTATGCATTTTGGAAAACCTGAGTCACAAGAAGAGCTGGTGATCCAACACTGGTTAGCAATTTAACAAAACAAATCATCACTTCCTGCTCTGTGGTTTTTTTCCTAAGCTTCTCTAATTTCACACACAAGCATGGATATAGTATTTGTTATACCCCAAAAAATTACTTTACCAAAAAACCCTCAGAAATTGCTCATTAATATTATAACACTTCAGATGAATGGTAAGAAAACCTAGACAGACATTACTATTAACAAGGCTTAAGATGAATTGCTAGCATCTAAGCCTTTATGAAATCAAATACAAAATGAATTTCTCAATTTTGAGCAACAAATAGAATTAGTTGCTAGGCAATGTTCTGTTCTGTGGGTATCTGTCACAGAAATGTCACAAAATCTTCATCAGACATTTCTTGACAATTAATATGTAGATTAGCTGAAAACTTACCACTGAGCTGGTAATAAATTTTCAGAGATTGCTTTTAGTCCAATAGAATCCACTTTAAAATAAATTTATTATTTGCATTTAACCTTGTTCTTCAAGGTTAACCTAGTTCTTCAGTGTAATTGAAGTATTTTGTACAATTTTCTTTTCTACTTTCAGAACATGAAGTAGTTTTGGATGATTCATTTCAATGTAAATAAAACAGGTGTTAATACTTTTAATTTGTAGCTTGGTACTGTTTAAAGTAAACCAAACACATTAAAAAAATTTTAGTCTCTAAAGTTTTTTATCTTTGCTGGGGATAAAGTTTTCTTTTTTTTTTTAAATATCCCACTTTAGTCCTGTTTCATGGCTGCAGTAATACACAGTTACAGAAATCATACAGATTAAAAGAATACTGAAAAGAGAGTATCCAGAACACACTAACCATTCTGTGCCTTCCTCATAGTTAAACTTATTAGCATAGGAAAAAAATAATAAGGCAAAAGATGACTCAAATAACTACAATGAGGATGGCAAAAATGATGCATTCTCAGGCTTCATGCTGAAGTGGCATAGGTTGAGGCTAAATAAGAGGTGAAAATTAGACTAATAAACAAAAATTCTGATGAAAGGAAGGACTCTACCTTGTCATAGTCCCAAGGAAAAAGTTAAAAGAGACAAGAGAAAGGAAGAGAGAAGAGTCTGAAGAGGAAATTTAAAGAAAAAGACCTTCTTGGGTAGCTTTTGTAGGCAAATTAAATTTAGGTTCTTGATTAGGCTATTTTATTGATACATGCATTTATTTCTGAAACACTTATGCACATAGCATGTGGTGTTTCAAAGGAGGTTGTCTTGTGAACTTTTACTGCTCCTAGTGAAGGAAACAATTTAAAGCATTTGACTGAATCAAATCAGTGCCTTAGGAAATCACTGTGAGCACTGGGAGAGCTGCAACCTGTCAGAGTAGTTGACAAGTGAGAGAATGGTGTGATTATTCAGGTGCTGCCTTGAGGTCTGAGACCTGCAAGGGAAAAAATTAGGCAAAACCTAATAATTTGCACATGTGACAAATGCATCTAGGTATGGTATGGTATAGAAAAAGAAACTTCTAGAGCTCATGTTTAGGAAACTGTCTAGAAATTCAGGCTGAAGACTTGGAAAAACAGCCCCCAAAAGAAAATACTTTTGCACAAACGTTAAAGCTCTTCATTAAATTGCCAAAGTGTCTGAAGAGAGCCCAGTGACTTACTAAAAATCAGTAAAAGTAAGCACCTAACAACCACTGTAACCTGAAGTTTGAATGGAGTAACACCTTCTACAGGGAAAACCTGTATTTAATCTATCTGTGTGACTCTCAGTAAAAGAAAACATTAAAAACTCTCAGAGAAATTGAAGCTGAGGAAGAAAATTACACACTCTCATTTTCATGGCCATACAGAATTTAGTATCTGAATATTCCTTATTCAATTTTCAATTTCAAGTCGCTGGTTCTTGTGCAAAGACATTAGCTCAGACATGAAAATGCTGTTCTCAGAAGACAATTTCCAACTAAGATATGATGTCATGATAAATGGCATTTAACTGTTAATCACATCACCATTTTCTATGAAATGCATTTCACCTTGGTGAACCTTTCAAATAACTCTAAAAATTACAGATTTGAAAGGCAATTAGATTTTATTTGAAAGGATGAACAGAATAATGTGGAAAAGATTCAGACTTTTAAATAGAAACAGTAGAAACATTGGCAAGAATGGCAGTTTAACATCTCATACTACAATCTGTATGTGAGTTCAAATAATTTTCCCTCAAGAATCTGAGCTATAGCATCTTTTGAATATTTTACTTTGACCTTAATAAAACAACAAATCAAGGTAACCTTAATTTTGAGTTACTTACAGTCCATAAGCAGAGTTTACAGCAAGACTTGTAATCTGTTGTGGAGGCTCACCATCCACCCACACCAACTGAATAACAAGATCTGCTTGGTATCCAGGAGGCATTCGCACAGGTCGAGTCTTAACACTGAGAAGAGGAGGTACAAAATAAGAACAAACAAACAAACACACACACTGGGCCATGAATAACAACTGCTTCTCATCGTCATGAATAATCAACCTGAATGGAAACCCTAAAATACTTCCTTCTGAAACTTTGAAAAAAAGACATTTCTGTATTTTTGGAATTTCTTTTGGTCTTAAGTAAGGCATGACAGGAAAATATAAGGAGGCCAAAGAAGATGAGAAGATATATCTTTCTGTAGTGGTCCTCACCACAGCACATTCAAAATTTATGGACTGGACAATTCTATTCGTCTACTTCGTGCAAACAAGTCTGTTTTACTTTTAGGAGTATAATCACCCAGTATGTAAATGAATGCTTCCTACATAAAATTTGATATAATTACTGTGTTGTGGCAAGTTCAGTGACTTGCAAAGCAGGCTGTCAAGGTGTACATATTGAGGTATTAATGGGATGTGTAAGAGCTGAACACCTCTGTGTGATGGCCTTATGTGTGTTTCTGACTGCTGGAATTTAATGTGGTGATACACTGAAAGAAGATAGCATGCAATAATAGCAATACTGTGAGGTACTCATGTTAGTCATTGGTACATTCACACTTTATGCACTAATTTATAGGTAAAGCCCACCAGTCAGCTGTAAATGGTGAGACTGCTTACATTGCACCCCTTTGCACACAGTCATAACAGGGCAGTTTAACGCATATAATCCTCTGTCTTGGTAAAAAATAGTACCCCAAAGAAGAGTAAGAAACAGGAGGGGAGGGAGAGTAGCTAGTTGGTATAGACATGGCCAACACATTCTGAAGAACTGCATTTTTTGGCACATAATATTTCTTTCTGCTTTAATTGCTTCTCTATCCTATATACTGCATCTTGGAGAGATCTTTGATGACACTGACAATGCAGACTGCCTCCTGAATGTGACTGTCATGTTACTCAGCAAGCTTTCCAAGCAGGCCTGGCCCATACACCTGAAAAGACAATGGGTCAGACTGGAAAAAAGCCAACTAATTTCTATTCAGACATAAGTAAATAAGCATTTCTTTCAATAAAGAATATTTAAACATGTTCAATAACCAGGGCTATCAGGTTCTTTGCCGCTACCCTGACTGCATCTGTTGAGATAGAGACCTTGGTGGCAAATAGGGCTACTGACAATCTTGGAAAAATGAAGATAGATGCAGACAACTGAAGCAAAATGAAGTAAAGCATACCCAGGGAATGACACCAGGGCAGAAGTTGTGAACAAGGTAACTCCAGTAGCACAAAGGGCAACGTACAAAGCAAATAGTGCTCTAATTCTGACAAAAGTTATGAAGATCAGAGGACTGTGCACTACTTCTTACAGTTTCATGATTTGACTCAGACCATGGGTGTACCTTGGGACACAAAGATAAAATCACCAGCCTAGTGTTAGCAGTAGAAGCAACTGAAGATAGTTCTTGTGCTTTAAGAAATTTTCCTAAAACTATTTTCCTAATAAGACCATCATATCTCTGTTGTGGATTACTCTCACCTGCCTGCTGTATACCCACCCAGCTGCTCTCTTACTCTTCTTCCTCAATGGGACAGGGAAAGAAAATAAGATGCAAAAGCTCATGGATTGAGATAAGGCAGGGAGATCACTCAGCAGTTACCATCAGAGGCAATGCAGACTTAACCTGGGGAAAATTAACTTAATTTATTGCCAATTAAAAATAGAGCAGGAGAGTGAAAAATTCTTCGAAAAGACAAAACTAAAATTACCCTCTCCCCTTCTTTTCAGGCTCAGTTTTACTCTTGACTCCTCTGCCTCTTTCCCCACCACAAGCAGCACAGCAGGGGTGAGGAATGGTGTTTGTGGTCAGCTACTAACGCTCCATACCTGCCATTCCTTCCTCATCCTTTTGCCCTGTTCCAGCGTGGGCTGCACTCTTTCAAGAACAGACTGTTCCAGCACTAGCCCCTCAAGAGCCACACTTTGTGCCAGAAAATCTGCTCCTGAGTGGGCTCCTCCAGGAGCCTTTTCCATTGTGGGCTTTCCATGGGCTGCAGGGGAACAACCTGCATCAGCATGCTCCCCTCCACACACTACAGGGCAATCTCTGCTCTGGTGCTTAGAGCAACTCCTCCTGCTCCTCCTTCTCTCACCTTGGTGTCAGCAGGACTGTTTCTCATGCTCTTTCTCATTCCTCTCTCTCACAGCTGCGGTATAGCATTCTTTGTCCTTTCTCAAATTCTATTTTCCAGAGGGTCCTTCCTCTTGGCTGAGGGCTCAGCTGTACCCTGCAATGGCTCTCTTGGAGTGACCGGAACTGGCTGTACCCAGCACAGATCAGCCCCAGGAGCTCCTCACAGAGGCTGCCTTGAACCCTCCCCACCAGCACCTGAGAACCTGCACCTGATAATTACCTTTGCTAATTGCTTTTTCAAAATACATTCAGGCCCTCTCTTGAATTGTTTAACCATTCCAGTAATACAGTTTATGCTGTACTGAGAATATTTCTATTGCAGAGGATCCACAAACCTTGCCAAAACTTTCCCTTATTTATTACTAAATGAGCAAGTTATTCCTAACCTATCTTTCTAAAAGCATTTCCTCACCAGTGGCTTGGCACAGTATTCTATTTCTTCTGCCTGTCGTACTGTTCAGACTTTACATACCAATTTTTATTGGAGCAGTAATCAGCCACTTGACTGCTTGGATCTTGCTGCAGGAAAGACATGCCAGTGCAGTTCAGCAAGTGTTCAACCTTCTAGAGGTGGCAGTAGCTTTGTATTGTTTTCTGTTAACAGCAAATCTCTGCTCAGACTTTTGTACTATCTTACCTATTCTTCTGGCACTAAAGCTTTGCCCTCTCCTTTGTTCAGACGATACATATCCATGAGCATTTCTGAAGTGATACTATCTATAAGCTTAGTGAAGCGCTTGATTACCCAGGAGTATTCATGGTGAGAACAAAGGGAGGAACATCTGTGAACTCAAGCTGCTAAGGGAGAGGGGTCTTTTGAGACCAGGAGAAACTGAAACTACAAACAAGAGTTGTATACAATAAAGATGTGCTATTTTCAAACGAACTTCACAACAATCAGAAGCTGAATATTTTATACAAACAGTCCTTCAGAGCATCTTTATGATGGAGCCCTTCAGCTTCTAACATCTGTGGATAAGCCTTCAAGAAGCATACCAGTGGTGGCCTTTCCATCTTGCACCCTATTTTTAGTTTGCAGCTCCTGCCCTTAAAATATTACAAAAAAATATAAAACAGGTAAATGACATCCAAGGACCAAGACTTAGTCTAATGCCTTTTAAGTAGATCTTTTCATTCATATTTTCTAATGGATAACTGATGATGTGAGACAACACAGGAGTCAAACACGCTGCTGTGGTGAGTTACAAGTATCTGTCAAAGCAATATATTTACACATTCCTTTTAAAAAAATTACCATGAGACTCACAATGGCTGCAGAATTAATTCTGATATTCTAAACCATGTTTTTAATGTGGTACTACTTTTCCAATGTGCTTTTAATGACATGCTGAAAAAAAATTAGAGAACTTGAAGTGCCTCCTAAGTTTTCCTTTGGATTCTTGTTACCTGAGGGAAAAAAGCTAACAACTTTCTCTATTTTTCCCTGCAAATTTGAGGATCTACTTTGGTAAGATGGATGTTATTTCACAGGAATTTCCTCTAAGCACAGAATAAGCTGTAGGTGGTGAAAGACCGTAATACTGGAGTAAAATAATTTCAAGTTTCATGGTTAAGTTTGTAATTCCCATGTCCCTGTGATACTTTCCTCTTTGAGGATCTTTGAGCTATTTCCCTCGTTTCACTAATGATCTTGCTTGAACAGTAATTCTGATATTTAGGTTTTCTTCACCTTGATTTGGATTGCCTTTGTTGAAGTGTTTATACCATAAGACTAAAACCACTGCAGGAGTATGCACAAGGAGGAACGTAGATATTTCAGTGATTTCCTTGACATGTTCTTGTTATGCTACTCTGAATTTGGTTGTTGCAAAGTTTTGGGATTTAGTTTCCTTCACAAGATATTCACATTTCCTTATGACTTTGGAGTTACTTGAAGCTACTGTCAAAACTCTTGAGTGACCTAATTTTGGGATGATACTAGAAGTTTGGGAACAAAGACTGACATTCTGGGTACAGCTTTTTGATAAAAGCATTTACATCAAAAGTATTTATCTGCATAATCGCAAATCCATTGGTTTCTTAAGTTATTACAGCTGCATATTTCACTGTAAAATCTTCTGAAAGAAGCAAGAACAATATTTATTCCATATTGCTGCCTGTGTTTCTCGGTAACATTTACTTTTGATTTCAGAAAGGTGCCAAGTTTTCATGACTTCAGCCCCTTCAATCACTTGCTTCCTAGTACCTATTCCCAGACACAAACACATTCAGCCCTCCTGCCTTCTGACTGGAAGGGTGGAATGCCACCCATTTGCTGTAACGGGGTTGAGAAGCAGATATGAAAATAAACATAATGGAACCAAGATTAACAACTAGTCTGTATATACAATTTAATGTGGATTATCAATGTAGTTCAAGCTGTACACTCATCCTCCACGTGCAGCTGGCTGCAGCTTTACATTATTACCACTTACATTCTGTATCGCTGCTCGCCTGACCGACCTGCACAGAAAGTCAACAGCACCATCCAGGTCTTTACCACTTTTTCAGTGTTTCCAGCACTACTTTCATTTTATCATCATAATTCTGCTTAGATTGTAAGTTTCTTGACAGACAAGGCCTGTGGACCTGGTTAGGGTTTGGGGGAAAATGTCTTTCCCTATTGAAAAGTGTAAGAGCATACATAAGTATACTTCTATCTAAACGTAGGAGGGAGTATGCCAGCAGTTCTAGTGCTATAATTACTTTGACTTCAAAAAATCACTTCTCAGTCAAAATAAGTTTACATTTACTTTGTGTAAAATGAGACAAAAATCTGTTGGGCAGATTGATATCGGATTATATGGAGTTAAGAATACTTCTAAAAACTAATGAGCAGAACCTCTACGGGCTCATTACAACTTTTCTGCCTCCAAGATTAACAATCCCCCTCCTTCCCTGACAAAACCAAGGAGGAATCCATTAAGAGAAAATCTTAGCCTGTGAAACAATTGATTGCATCCTTCCTGATTTCAGAATCATAAATAGATTTCACATTTGGATTTTTAAAAATAACTTATCTCTGCCTCTTCTATTGATTTTTCTAGTTCAAATTAATGATTAAACTGAAGTCTGAAGTTCAACTGCCTGACTGAATGAGGTGGACAAATGAACAGGATGCCAAAAAATGCTGTTAATTTTACAAGAACAATATCACAATATTGCTTTTAAATGCTAATGTTGTTTTCAGGAGCCAAGCAGTCCAAAGTAACTGCAAAGTCAGGCAATGTTCATTTAAACAGCTTTTGAAATAACTGAGGCATTTAAAATATTTAATAATAATTAGACCAAAATAATAATGAATTCACTCAAATGAGAGCAATTGTTAACAGCAATGCAGTATAATTGCTGGAAAATTACAGTTTATGGAGTTTTGTACAGAATTCTTGTTTTAAACTATTCAAACCCCTAATTTATCTGCCTTATTAATAAGAACATATTAATCTACACCAAACAGTCACAATGTGTGCTCTAACAGAAAACAAATTGCTTTTCTAAAGATTAAACAAACATACACTTCCATACAGTGCAACTGTTTCCTAATTGTATATTTTAAAGACTGTTCCACGAGTATGAACACAGTTTCCATGCCTTACACACCATAAAATGCATATACTTCTTTAAAAAAAGAAAAATTTAGTGTTACACTAATTAATCAAGGAGGGAAAGCTTTGCAGGTCTGCTTTATGGAAGTCTCATGAATTTATAAAAAAGGTTCCTCAGAAATTCCTTCAAGATTTATTCCTAGATCACACTGGAAAATTACAGTCAAACCTTTACTGTAACAGTTTATCTTCTCCATAATTACTTCTATCCTTTTAAAATCCCTTGTTGATTATTTTGCCTTAATTATTTTGTTTGTTCCATATTCTGGTTTCTTCTCATTTTATGTCACATACATACAATTAACCTCTTTTTCTCAATAGTTGATGGATTGATTAACAGATAGGAATGCTTTTTAGAGCAATGGCATAGACTTACCTAAGACATGGGATACTATCCTTCATTGTTCCTTCACATCCTACAGTGTTGGTGCTGCCAGAAAGGCTCTTTAAAGAAGAAACCTGGGAAGAAGCATCTGGAAATGGAGGGTTCATTTCTGGTTCAGGAGTAATGATATCTTCTACTTCGTACTGAAGTCGTACCTCTAATGACTTAAATAAATAAAAAGCTAAGTTATAATTTAATACAGAAAGCTGCTGAAAGTTCTGTTACTTTCAAATAAATATCACTAACCTTTTTCTTTAAATACCCCACCACATTTATCATTATCATTTGTAGGGAAAGTATAGTCATTTGTTACTTACACAGCCTAACAGCAACATCACATAGGAACTAGTCATCTACACTGTGCTGATGCAGAAACACATTGGTATATTCTTGGACAGGGATATTCTGCTGACTTTGCTTCAAGTCATTACAGGAAGTGAAAGGCAAGAATATAAGTGTCCAGAAGGTATTATGAAAAGAGAAGTTCATCCCTCACCCCCACATAAATAATATGTCAGTGTAAGAAGGCATCATTCAGAGTAAGTGTCATGAAAATTTTCTGCCTTTTCCTTAGAATGAACATGAGTTTGGTGGATTCTAGAAAGCAAAGTTCAAAGCAGTTACCTTCTGCTTTCCTTCTGGCCTCTCTAGAAAGGGAAAAGGAGACCAACCAGGCTAAACCA
>JAWWMO010000001.1:25468131-25486207 GCA_035047845.1 Dendrocincla fuliginosa | reverse complement strand
TAAACAAATACCTGCTACTCAAAGATGAAAACATATCTCTGAGTGGGTTTTTACTAGCCAGGTTTTTGGCATCACTAGAAAGTAAAGTTCAAAGCAGTTACCTTCTGCTTTCCTTCTGGCCTCTCTAGAAAGGGAAAAGGAGACCAACCAGGCTAAACCACCTTGCAATTCTTTCCACTAATTCAGGAAACCTTAACTGAGGGACTCCAAAACACAGGGGAAACTGGACAGGGAGTTAAAATCTATGTAAGTAATAATCTCAAAGAATCACGGTAAGTATGGAGCAACTCTTTCTACCTCGTGAATTGTCCAAAGAGACCCCCTTTTGAAAAGAATAAAAGTGAAGGTACAGCCCTCAAGGAGACAAGGTCTTGGGCTTACTAGCTGAACAGTAATTTCTGTGCTGGTTCCTTGAAACGTACAGAAGCAATTGCAGATGTAGACAATGCAAACTCCATCTTAATGATCTTTCACTGAGACATCATCTGTACCAGCTGAATATTAACAAAATACCTAAGTTTTATGAGAATCAGGAGATAAAGGTCAATACTGAAGGCTCACCTATTTCTCAACAATTACATTAAAAAAGATAAGATTTCAGAAAGAAGTTATTCTGCTTAATCAGAAGAGAAAGAGTCCTTTCTCAAAATTGTCCTTTTGTTTTCTCCTTGCGAAATCTATGAATGTTTTCTGCCTGACTCAGCTAAAGAAACCTATAGACAACATTTGCCTTCAAAGACTAATGAGTGAAATATTGAGTTCAAGAAAATCTAATCTGGAAGTAATTGCTGCTGACTGAAACAATTTATAATGCTGTTTAATCTTTATGCAGGACTGGAGTAACTGTTCAGGAGTATGTTCTTCTGCTTGGCATATTAGAAATACATCATTCTTCTTTGGATGTTTTTCTTTGTGTATTCCCTTTTCTACTAAAATTAATTTTGTTAAGTTCTAGCTATTGTGCATTTGCAGAGAGAGAGAAGGAAAAGTTTAGGCCAATACCATGATCGTGAATTTTTCTTACAGTTTTTTTCCTGCTTTAACTGGACCTTAGAAGGGTTGCAGAACTGTTGTACCAATTTATTTTGACACACAGTAAAGATGTTTATGGAGGATCCCATCACTAAATTAATTGATTCTCCTTTCCACTTTCAAATGAGTATAAACTTTTTTCCTATAGTTCTTCTCAAGAGCTTTGAGGAGGAGCCTCACTGGGGAAAGACTGATCACTGAAAAAGTGATAGTGTTTAATTAATAGATGCTTTTGAGACAAGATGGAGTAGATTCAGAGGAGAAATCAAACACAACAGCAGCAAATGCTTTTTATAGAACTGCATGGCAATGACTCCGAGGTTGGATATGAAGCAGAATTTGTCTCATGGATACTACTTGCCTCCAGAATCTGATATGAAATGATGCAAATAACACTTGCATTGAGGAAATCTCAGGCACAGCCTATGACCTTAAGGTGTATTCAGCATTCTCCCTGCTACATGGAGAAACCCTTGAGTATCCTCCAACACTTCCTATTAACCACAGCAAGAACATTGCAACACTGACATCAGGCAGTCAAACTAATGTGGGGGGCTTAAAATGCTGGGATTTGTAGATTGAACTCAAGGTGAGCTCAGACTGGCTCATAAAGAAGGGAGGACACCAAGTGCTTTGTACCTCAGGCAGCAAAGAAATCCTGACACTGAGCAGCTCAGTCCCAATACAGACAAAGGCAGACAGCCTAAAGTCAGGTACACATTCCAACAAAGAATTCCACACTTTTGATTAAAAAATCTCCCCCTCATTTAAGAGAGATTTGAATGCATGCAGCAAAACTGCAGAAACCAACAGAGAAGGCCCATTTCAGGGACGCACAAAACCCAGGGGAACTCAGTGACTATGCCACCAAGATTGCATAATTTAATATTCAGAGAACAATTCCTTGCATAATGGTTATTAATGACAGATGAAATCTGAGAAACTGTTAAATTGCACATATTATGGCACCTTAGAAAATACTAGTAATGATGCAATTCAGCCGGAAAAACAAAGGACAGGAAAACAAAGAAATTAAATTATAGATAATAAAAGATAAGGTGCACTTGCTGTGGAACAATGTAAGAATACTAAAATGTAATTTTAGCATCACTATACATGAGCTGGTCAGTAACATGAAATTACTGCTCATTAGTTTTAAAACTTTCCTGAAGTGATATATTCAGCTAGCTTAATAATTGCCTCCAGGGTTAAAAATAGTGGAAAACAGTAGAACAGTTACAGGTAATGAATTTCCTTACCAGATGGCAGATGGCTACAGGCCAAAAATGACAGTTTTTTGCCACACTAGAACTTTCTAAAGTACATTCAAATAGTGTGAAAAGGAAAAGAACTGTAATCAAGGAACACGGAAAACATAAGGGAAAATTTGGGTTTGTTGAGAGCTGGCAGACACAAAGAAATACTTTCTGTCAAGAGTGTCTGGTGTTGCAAACAGTTCAGCACCAGAGAACAGCAATCCTGAAGGAGAAGGCAGTCATGTTTAGTTTGGCTTTGCCTTAAGACTGGTCTCCTCTTAAACTTCTTACACTTTTGAAAGAGTGTTTTACATTATAAATGCTGTTCAGTCACACTGTTAGAAATAGTCGTGGCTCCTGTGCCAAAATGCAAGGTTTAAACTGAAGTCAGAGTCACTGCTCCACAATGATAAAGGGTAATTTGACTGCAGTGCAGCTAAAAGGAACATAATCTGCACGGTGCTACCTGAAACAAAGTGACTGCTTCAATGTGAAGACAGAAAGTAGAGTATTTTTACAGGAGAAAGCAACACAACGCTTATGAAAGTATCAAGTGCGTAGCCATAAGTAATCTGGCATTTCATATGGTTTCCATTTTTAGGGAAACAAAGTCAGAATAAGCTAGGAAAAAATCAACTATTTGATTTTGTTAAACTCATAATAATAACAGTAACAATAACTATAATAATAATAATAAACCCATTATAAAATAATTTTCAGTCTCCTTATGGTACAAACACTATGAACATAAATTAAGGAGATGAAATACTTGATTTAAAACCATCATTAAGCATGTACATTACCTGATAAAAGCATACAGTGGCCAGTAATTTTAGAGCAGATAAATACAATAGTCTTAAAAGCAAAGTGTGTCTGAAATCTATACTGTATGTTACTATTAAAGCAAAATAAAAGAAGAAAAGGTGGAGAGTTGGCTACCTCAGATTTTTGTCAGTAACTTAAGCAGGATCAAGATTTTGCTAAAAAGGTTTAAAATGGAATGCCTCTAAACTTATATTTATCCAGCTTGATTGCCTTTATTCAAGAGCACAGATAAAGCAAGGCAATTTGCTTTAGAAATTATGTTCTCTTATAGGAGAGTGAAATTCTGAAATACTTACTGCAATTTCAGTATTTACTTCATGTTTGCTGAACCTGTAAACAATCACATACGCAGAAACTCCTGCCACACAGAAAATTCGGCTTTCAGGACACCAGTACATCATCTGAACAGCAAAAGGATCTTCTTCCACGATCTCAGCTGTTGCTTTTCCTTCTCCCACCTTCTGTTTCTCAAAGACCTTTGATGTTTTTAATTTGTACAACATCTGTAGAGTAACTGGAATATATTAAAACATATAAAAATACTAACATGAAGCAAATCAGTTATAAAAATTCCTCAGTTCCCACTTTTTTTCTCAGTTGTGGCATAACAACGAATCTGAGGAAAGCCTGAGAGGAGAAGATGTGTGTTATACAATACAGGTATTATTCTGGTACACAGTACTGGTAGGATACGAATTTAATACTTCCAAAAGGGATATTTGTCTGTGAAATACTTTCTGGGACAGGATGACAAAGGTGTATTTTAACCATTGTGTCCATAATTAGGGTTATACTCAGCGTTATAGAAAGGCTCTGATAATGTTGGTATTTTCCTACTGAGATGTTAAACTGGGATTTCATTTACTGTCTTGCTAGAATGTAAAGAATGTATGGCAATTCAAGAGAAAATATTAGGAAAGCATTCTGGTGGCCTGGTCAACACAAAGCCATTCTGAACTAATAGGAGTTTAAAAATGTTTTGAATTTCATGACTACTAAGTATATCTGTATTTATACCTGCATAAAAAATCTTAATATTCAGAAGCCTTTGTTAACATTAGAACTCCACTGCCGTGAGTTCTGGAGGTAAATGAGGGATTATAATTAACCCCATTATGTTTTATTGACACTTCTCCCTGTTTGTACTACTTTTACATTAATTTATCAGTGGCATTAGTTTACAACTGCATAGTCAGAAAAAGCCAGTCAGGCCCAGCACCTATAAAGGCATGTATATCCATAAGGGCACAGCTGTTCCATACATTAGTGGAATTGTGGCAGCTCAGCCTAGCTCGCCTGTGTAACAAGAGCAACAGGAAGATGAAAGAACAGTGTTTTAGTTATGTAATCAGATGATGAACACAGCAAAAAATCATTTTCATTTGGCACTGCGGATACATTCCAGGAGTTTTAGCATACAAAATTTCTAATATTTTAAAAAGTTATAGCCCTACCAAATGTCCAGAAATTTCAACAAGTGCTACTGTAATAAACACATAATTCTTCCTGCCCTCAGTGGCAGTGAAAGAGGATTCAGGATGCCCTTAGTCCCAGGAGCAAATCTAGAGTGGCACTTCAAGTCAGGCATTGTGGGTCCATGCATACCAGGACTGGAAGAATTACAGAATCACAGGGCACAAAGTCTGTGCTTCTTTGAATTACTAGGTACCATCTGCACAAGGACAAATAAGAAAGAGCAATGGCTTCTGAGCAAAGATACATTTGGAAAATGGCTTCAGTGGCTTAGAAATTCCCAGTCTTTCACAAATCTGTGCTTTCAGAGACAAAATTACACAATTAAAATATGTCTAAAAGCAAAGCATTTTACGCCTTTAAATAGCAGTAGGATATTATGTTTGCTAGGAAATCTGAAAGGAAATTTGAACTCCATTAAAAAAGTTAGGACCATGTAATTAGTAATTAGTTAGGACCATTAATATGTTGTACATAAAAAGCACCAACTATGGTATGAGTAATACCGTACATGTCCTGAAAAGCAGGACTACAATCAGGACAGCAGAGATGCACTGAAAATACTATTGCTGTTGAAGAGATTGTGAATATTTGTGATTATCCAAGCTTTAACTGTTTAGAAAGTTCCTTTTGCAGCATGTATATACTGATTAGGGGGTTATGTTTACATTCCCTATGAGAAGTTATTTCTTTCCCCATTTCTGCCAGAATTATAGAAGAGGTAACGAGCACATCGGTTTCTGGGCAGTGTAGATGCTGAACGCTTTGGGGTCTTCCAATAGCCTGTATTGTTTCACCCTAACTTTAGTGCCTCTATTTGCACATTCCTGTTAAAAATGTAAGTATGTAAAGAAATAGTCACAAGATAATGTCTCACTCTACTTCTCTAAATAAAAGTAATTATCCTGCTTTGGTTCATATTAAAGCCCTCTCAAACTTCTTCTTTGAAGATGAGCTGTTGACCTTGTTTGATTGTGACTTTTTTTGGCATTCATCATAACTTGAAAATACTGGAAGATCTAATCTCTAAGTAGCATGTACCTGTTTTCCCTCCATTTCCAAACCAAGAAATTATGTAAAACAAAAATGATCCATAGTCCTGTTCAGTTGATGTGCCTATGCAGAACACCCTTGTGAAATGAGGCTTTGGAAATCCTCGTATTCTCCTTGTCCATCCTGATGAGTGGCAATAGTTGGTCTTAGGCAAAAAGGGGATTACCTGACAAAGTCATCAGGTTTAGCTGACATGAAAATCTTGTAAACGTTCCCCATATTTGCAGTATTAATCACTACAATTCCGTGGCATAATGTGGAACAAGCAAGTAGTTTCAACATCTCATGCTCCACAATCTTGGCTCCCATTACAGACTGGTTATTAGGGTCATATTAAACCTCTCTATGCCTAACATTTCATACAGAATTTTCTTTCCCACTCTCTTTTCCTTAAGAGACTGATACCTCATAAAAGAGACCTTTTACCCAGACCTCCCTGTATGACTGGAGACAGAAGACAAGGCAGTTCTAAAGATCTTTGGTAAAGCACAGTCGCATTATTTGAAGAGGAATATTTTAACTTTCAACCAAAATATCTGTGTATTTTTAATACATATATTTTACTAATAAGTACCCTATGTGTTTTCTGTAGGGGAAAATGTTGATTTCTGCTATGGCACTTATAACTAGACAGCATGGAACAAGTATTTTTGCAGCTTTTTCCTGCTAGGACGAAGGGAAATGCTTCCCAATTATTTACTGGGACTTGAGACCAGACAGGAAAAGATTTAGGCCTTTTTCACCCTCACCAGATTAAACATGTATCGAGATGCCTTATTGTATTTTAATATTTTATTTTTACTTAGCTGTAGAAACGACTTTGTTGTACTCAGAATAGAAGAGACATGACAACTGGAACTGAATGTTAGATCTAATTGGGCCCACTCTTCTATAAACACAAGAGGAATGTGCCCTAAGGAGATTTTACTAACGCTTCATCCTTCATAGGTTTTGGTATGTTGGCTCCTGAGTTATTATGCCTCTTAAACACTTTCACTCTTTTCTGCCTAATATACCTCATTAACGGCATTTATTTTCCTTAATTTGATAAAAATTTTCTTAATTTCATCTCATTTTTCCTAATTACATCAGCCCAGGTATTGCTACTTATACTGTTTGATACCATGTTTTATATATGTGTGTTTGTGTGATTTGTCAGCATTATATAAAAGTGAACATTAAAAACTTACTGGCAGAAGCATCCCAAAATTTTACTGATCCATCTGCATGGCTTAAAAAAAATATAAAAATGAAATGTGTTAAAACAAGATTCAATTCTAAAACATCATCTACGTTCAGTGACTGACAAATATAAGCAGAAACACTATATTGTGCTCATGTGGTAACTCTCCACACCTTACTGACAGTGTATAAATGATAAAAATACTAACTATAAGCAAATATTTTGTTATTAGTTTTATTTGGCTAATGAAATATTTTTCATGCATTTCCTACAGAGAACTAAGGCCCCAATGACTTTTAAGATCTCAACAAGTAGCAATTATTTCCCATACTAATGAGTTTAAGTTACAGCACTTTTGTCTTTGCAGTGGGCTGGCATCAAGCCTGTGCACTCTAAAAATGCCATGTATAATGAACTTTGAAAGGAGAGAGGGTAACTTTGTTTTGCTTAATACCTTACAGCTGTGTTCTTTTTATTAACATAAAATCCCTGAAGCAAAACTGGAGAAAGGAGACATTTCTGCTAAAATGAGAATGATCCCTTCATCAGCTTATTGGTACTATTGCATTCTTTGTAAACTTATTTTTAAAAACAGGGGTTTAGTATCATTGATAATAACAATTTATCACATATATTGCTATCTTCAGCATGACTGAGACCAGTGTGCACCTTAGATGAATAGCTTTTTTTTTTTTCTACAGTATGGTTCCTTGAAAATCCATCAGGCATTGCTTATGGATCTCCTACTTCAATCTGAGCCCTTCTATGCCTTTTTGCTATGGATCTATTTCTCCAATGGATTTTCCTTTCCAAAGACCCCAGCTTCACAGGTCTATAGACTTGCTGTCTGAGTGGTGTTTCTTAATGGTAACTCATCCCTGAAGACTTAAGTTCTATTTTCTACAGCAAACGAGAATGTCTGTGGTGACATTGCTCAAATGAAGAGCCAGGATAAGCATAGGCTGTGAAGGCTCAACTCCTATCTACAGCTAACCCACAACCAAAAGCAGTAGACACTAACATTTAAAAAGCACCAATCCCCAGTTTCATTCTCACCCTGTAATAATGATTTCCGGGTAAGTCTGAGCTCCAAGGTTCCATGCTCCACCACTGATAGGCCACTCCTAAACAAACAACAAGAGTACAGAAATCACAACTAACTCTGATGAACGATGCCTGGTTAATTTTTATACTTGGGAGTAGACAACATCCTCCCCCACAAAGCAATGCAGCTTGTAAAAGAAACAAAAATATGTATAATTCAAGGCTTTTACAGTTTATTAACATTTTTGTATGATCAACTCAGGCTTTGGAGAATTAATAACACTTTTATACTATCAACAAAGGCTGTAAGTTTTTAAAATATTTCTGCACAGCTAATATTCAACCATCTAAACTTGGAACAAGAGGAAGAAGCAACAAACAGCTCTGCTACTCTTGAGATGGCTTGTCTCTTGGAGTTTCTATGGAACACCAAATAGACTGAGAATCTATTTTAAATATGAAGACTACTGAAGAAGCTGACCCAGAAACAAATATCTGAGCATGATGCCATGAGATAGAAGAATGCAAATTTTATAAAACATATGAAACACCATCTCTTCTCCGCCTTTTGTTTACTAGTGGCAAGACTCCCATTCTCCTCTCAGTCTAGGCTGGTTGAGCAAAATGCTGGTCTGTGCCTAAAGCATGACACATCTGGATGGAGGATACAGGATGTGGAGGGTGACGTATGTGCAGAGTGGGTGAGGATGTGTGCAGGGTCTGAGTGGGTGGAGCAAAACTGGGAGCACAAACTGTTTATGTGGATACAGGGAGGGGATGCTTGTGGGTACGGAAAGGGGTGGCTGGCATGGGAGTGACTACCTACCCTTAGAGTGTATATTTGTATGTTCACAAATAAAGCAAGGAGGCAAGAGAGCATGCACTGAGTACAGGTAGGTGGTGAAAAGTACATTAGGTAAGAATATGAGGTAAGGATAGACTCAAATAAGAGAAAAAAATATTTTCTGGAGCCGTTTACTGGATCAAGAGCCAAAAGCAGGAGAGGGCTCAGTTTCTGGGTTCATGGAAAACAAGGCACCTCCAAGGAGAATACTTCAGCTGATTTGAATAGAAAACTGATGATGTTTGACTTGTTTACCCAGTATTTTTTTAATTTTTTTTTTAATTATTATGATGCATTAGTTCTAGCCAAAACATAAACCAGATTAAAGCTTGAAATTTATAAATTAATTGCTTTTCTTCTTCTTTCTGCAGCTTGTCCTATTTCTAAAAGCATTATGTTAAGACTTTGTTAGCTCAGTAAAATAATAACCCTATTTAACAACAAATCTCACAGACATGCTGTCAACATTCACCAAACCTCTTCTGCTTAAGTCTTTCAGTTATAATGTTTTCACTCTTTTCTTTGATAGAGATAAGCTACCCATATGGATCTGAATTGTACATGATGGCTTTCCTTTAGCTCAATCTGATCTGGAATAACTTCAGCAGCCTAAAGTCCTATATAATGGTAAGTAACAGTTGTGCTCCAGTGATAATGTTTCTGAGTGACAAATGCCAGGCTGCAAACATGTTGGTAAGCTGCTGGTTGGACTAACTTGAAAATTATTATTAAAGAAGCAAAATGGAAACAATTCAACAAGATGTTGCAAAAACACAGGTTATAAATCTACTTCCTTTGCTTAAAAAGTACTGATTTTGTTTACCTTATTGCTGTATCCTTGCTTTTTATGTTTTGCTCCTACAGAATAGAGTACAGGAATCAAATCTGGAGGACAGTCCGCAAAATATTCTGTGCAGGTAACAGGTGACTCATGAATGTCAATAGGATATGGATTTTCAAAGATTGGAAAACTAGTTAAGGAAGACAATTTATTAGAAGCACTGTCACACTGAGTCATAGAATAAAACATATTTTTTTATTAAAGAGTACAACAGAATGCAAGAAAAGTCATTATTAATGAAATACATTTTCCCTTATTTATTCAAATGTACTATTGCTTTTCATGTCAATAATAATGTGTAGTTACGCAAATAAAGATATTAAACTTTCACTGCTGTGACAAGAATCCTTCTTTACATAAATACCCATTCATGTGAATAGTCCCTAAGGCTGATAGGATTACTTGTGTCAATGCTGATTTTTTTCCAGCATCTCAAACCTTATTTATACAGAAATGACACATTTTCTAGAAGTTTCAGGTTCATGGATATGACATATAATATGATGTAAGAACTACTCATACAGCTTTGGATTTTATATTGAGCAGCCTATTGGGCTGTTAGACTGTTGATTCTGCAAAGGAAAACTGCAATAACAGATGAGTAGAACTCAGTTTATTCCTCACTTCCATCAGCTCGAACAGTCTGATAAAGGAGGAAGGCCTCACTGTTGGTGCATTGAAAAATGTTATTCACAACTGAAAAATACTTGGTTCTGATTTCAGTTACATCCATTTTACACTGTGAGATGATCTGAATCATTCATTAAAGTAAGTGAAATCAGCATATGATTCATTTAAAATGTTTCAAAATATTAAGGGGAAAATCTGCTCCTAATTATCCAGTATGAATTTGGATTCACATTACTAGTGGTGGTGTAGGCAGAACAGGGTCAATAAGAATCAGATATTGCCTTACACAATGTAATAGTTGCTCTTTGGTGGAAGCATTGATTCTGATATGAAAGAACTGTATGTCATTTAAACCAGCAACTGGATCATGAAATAGTTCTGTAGATCCATATAAATCAATGCCATTAGGTATTAAGATACTTAGGCAAATCCTGTGGAATCTAGTGAAGTTCGGCATGCATCTAAGTAGTAGTTGAATTGGATTTCCAAAACATCTGTTCAGGTCATAATTCAGCTTGTGATCAAGTATTACTTAACTTCGGTGTTGAATGAATGAGTGCTATGCTGAAGGGACCACAGACTGAGATTTATTCCAAAGTTTAAGAACAAATATCATCATAAGTTCCTGTTGATTAGCTGATCTCCACTCTTAAGGTGGCAGTAAATATTTAGAATGAATTATTTCCAAGAGTGAGTGATTTTGGATAGCAAAATGACATTGCATGATAACATTTGGAATTTTATCATAAATTGCTGGACAGTTAAATACACGAATAGCTTCATATAAAACTTCATACTTACTTGCTTTGTGTCAGGTCAACAACAATGAGATCTTTTTCCAAAAGCACAACTACGGCATAGGGTTCTTGAAATTCTGTAGGCAAGGAATCAAGTATAAAAGACATGGAGTTCTCCTCTTAGTCATTTTAAGCAAGCAAGTCATATTCATGTTCTCCAGATTTTTACAGTATATTAGAAGTTTCAAGGTATAAATCCTTGACATATGCACAAACTAGGCATATCTGGAAACTAGGGCCAGGCAGGAAGGAAGAAATGACTTTTGGGTGGTACTGTTGACCAACATAAAAAGCAGAAATAGAATTGGAATATTACAGCCTGCCAGCATGATGCTATATTGAAAGTAAAGAAATAGAGTATGAATAAGTTGTGTGTTTAATTGCATTGATGAAGCCAATTATTATAGAAAAATATTTTTGCTCTCCAGAAATAATACTTGTACTGTGTACGACTGCGCTTCAAAACCAGATTGTGCAGTCCATTTTATGCCCCCATTTCCAAGGTGATTCCAAAGGAATATTCCAAAGGAATCCTGTAAGTCTGCAGGGTTCAATTGAGGTATTGGCATGCTCCTTCCTCCTGCACACTCTTCAGGAGATTACACTGTTGGGTTTTTTTTTATTTAATTCTCTTTTCATTTATCAAAATGAAGCAACTAAAATGACAAATAAATGTTTCCCTTGATGGACAGGGTGTGTTAGTTTACATAGGATAAAAGTTATTTAAAAAATATAAATATGAAATTGTGACTCTCTTTTCAACAGCAACAAATCATTCCAGCATGTGCAAGCTCAGAATACACTCTTCAGATGGGTGATGCCAAAAGGACGAGTAAATGACAGTAACTGATTCATCTTCCTTTCAGTCCTGCTAAAAATGCATGTTATTTGTTGCCTGTTTTTATACAAGGCTATGAATAACACAGGTTAAACCAAAATGTTTAAATATTAGTGTGTGAGCAAGGGAAGGTGCTACAAAACCTTAGTACTGGGAAGTATTTGACACATTTAAATAAAGGCTCAAACTGACTTTAATTACTGAAAACTACATTTTTGTATGCCATTGAGACAAATACATACTTTACCTTTACTAAGTGTTTTTAATATGTATTTGGTTTAGCTATGTATTAAGATGTATTTTACTTTTTTTGCTTGAGGGCTTAAAATGCTAAAATTAGTTCATTTTTGACTTACAGCTTCTCTTAATATATTTTCTGAAATTTTCTGGGAATATATCTCAGAATGTGGGCAGCCCCACAATATGTAGCAAGTGTTTTTTATAGTTCATTTCAAACCAAAGTGTAAGAAATTTTTTTGCAGAAAAGTGACAGTTTAATCTTCAACAATTTAGCAATCTATAGATTTTCAATATCATGAAAAATGTCAGAAATATAGCACATGTTTGATTAATAGCCATATTTCTCCACACTAACCCACGTGTTTCAATCTTATATGTGGAGATTTATGCATGCTTTATTGTACACTCTACTTGCTTCCTACATTGAGAAGGCAAACAATTCCCAGGTACTTTCAGTTATGTAGTTTTCTTGAGATGAAGACAAATGTGAGAATGGAAGTCTCTGGAATGGAATTATTGTATGAGAAAAGATCACTTAATTTATATTTTCCATTTTTGCTTAATAAACTCACCATTTGGATATGGGGTTTCACAAAGAGTTAAAAAATCAACTATAGGGTGATCCATTTCAAGAACTGTAATTGCTTTCCCATGCATGATTGTTAAACTTGGTCTTCGACAAGGCTTATCATATGACAATCCACCAGAAAATATCACAAATGGTTCACTGTATTAAAAACAACAATATAGTAATTACAAGTCTACATGTACATACAAGTTTACATTATAGGTTTAGTCCCTTCAAATAATAATAAAAAATAGCTTTGCAAAAAGAAAGTGGGAAAGATTCTAAAAGGACTTTAACTAAGAAATGCAATATTGAGTTAATTAGAGAATTAAAACCAAACCTGTTTTTGCAGGTCTTGTACTCTACTTTTAGAATTGGTTTACAAGATTCAGGTTTTTTCCCATCTCTTTGAACTTTTCCTAAGGAAAAAAAGAAGATGAAAACTCCATTGACATCATGATAATAGAACTATCGAACTAAAACACACACGTTGAAGCAACTGTATAAGCCATAAGAAAATGGAACTTTAAAGCTAAAGAAGGTGCTGAGTATTAGCTCCTATTTCTGTAAAATATGTATTGTCTAAATTAATTACATTTATTAAGTCTTTGTGTTTCACTGCCACACACATCTAAAGGACCATAGACCACACTTTAAAAACATCTAAATCCCATGCAGATTACTGAGGATGACAACTAATAATTAATGAATTAGACTAATTGTATACCTTTTTTTCTGAACACATTATGACCATAAACAGCTTAATTTTCTCCTAAGCCATTCTTAGATTGACTCAATTCCTTTTGTTAACAAAATGTTACATGCTTTGGAGTGTAATAACGAGTGGAGTGATAAAATTAAATGAAGCACACAATTGAAATTCATTGGCTCGGGCCTGCTTTGACCTGATGGTTAGACTAGATGACCCCTGAGAGGCCCCCTCTGACATAACGAACAATTCTATGAATAAAAATTATAAAAGAGAAGGAAATTTAAGAAAATGCTAAATCTCTTTTAGGCTACATTGACCTTGCCTGCTCCTTCTTCCTCCCACTCCACCCAGTCAGGTCTCTTGGTAATGTATTGATTTGTAATGGAGTCAATACTCTTGTACCTCATTCATAGGAAGCAATGGCATATTAAGTCCCAGGAATAAAAGATACAGCCATTTCTTAACATGGCTCCTTTAAATTCTTCCTTACAATTATTTGGGAAACCTTTTACCATCACCATGACAAACAACACAGTGCCTTGTGCAAAAAGCTTTTTGTGAAAATTGCAGAAGAGCATATCAGTACAAAATGTAAAGAAAGAAAGGTGAAAATCCCATAGCCTCAAGGTCTCACAGACAAGCAGTAGACTCTTAAAATGAATTGGATAAAAGAGGTATTTATGACAACAATTAAAAAATAGTTTTATCTAAATTGCAGATCTTTATAATAATTTGCAGCTACTTTGCAGATCAAAATATTTATGCAAGAAGCAACTCTGGATCTGGGCTACAATGAAGAATGAAATAAACACAGATATTATCAAACATCATCAGGAATGTTGTATTGTTTCTTAGTTATACATTTTCACTATCAAAATTACCATGTGGAATTGTGGTTTGGAATGGCCTGTTAGGACTTTTCAGGTTCCACAGGGTCAAGCTGCCATCAGAGTGACTGCACATGAACTGTTTCCCTTCATGATGCCAAGCAACAGAATGAATAGCCTACAGAGATTAAAGAAGAACTTGAGACTGCAATGGAATACAGTGTTTACAGCAATGCATTTTAATGTATGACTTTGGATTCTATTAATCTAATGGTACATCAACAGCTGCATGGTTTTTGTTTGCCTGAAGTCCATTACCATCACTTTTTAGCAACCAATGGCTGTAATCCACAATTCATCATAAAGGCTAACATAACACAACAATGTAAGGAAGCTTTTACTAAATCAGACCAAAATTGAAGGAATAAGGTATTAAAGTAAAAGAACAAGGGACATACAATGCAATTGTAATATGTCTGATAGCTCCCCTTAGAAGTATTTAATTTGGCAAATAGACAGGGAATTCCATGTAACAAGTTTTACAGGTAACATACAACACACTCAGTCTTTCCCAGGGTAAGCAATACACTGCTCTTGAACAATTTCCACACACACACACAGACATACTTAAGTTGCAGAGCAAGTAGACAGAAATCAGGGATGTTTAGTATAAAAATCAAAACACTGTATAAACCAGAATTGTTTCATTGATCTAGGAAACTACCAAAACAGTGATGTAAGATACTTTGGAAGAGAGAGTGCACCAGAGAAGAGGAATATTGTACTCCTACGTACACACTACAAGTACCACACGATGTATGTTAGGTATGCCGAAAAGCAACACTTGAAAAATTAATACACCATTTTTAGTATTTTGAGCATATCTCTAATTACATCAAGCTAGCTGAAAGCATAATGGTGTAAGTCTTTCACTTTCACTAGTAGGTGCTGGAAATCAACAAGAGCCATCTTCTGACCAAACATTCCTTGTATAACGCAGCTGCTCACACACTCCCCTCAGAAGCACAGACTCACAGAATTCTCCCTTGAATCTATATCCCTTCCAGAAATGTTTGCTGCCAAATAGCAAAAAACACAATATGTTTTTATGTAAATGGAAATCAGAGAGATCTATTTTTGAATACACTTTAAGAAATTTCCATTTTTTCCAACCCAGGAAATGCTAAGGCCTTACATGCACTTACAATTGCATATAACCATTAACCTGATTTATTCAAATCACTTTAAAATCATACCTGGGCGTTCATAAATCAGTATTGCAGTTATTCATATCAATTTTGCCTAAGCTGACAAGAAACAAAGCTAAGTGCTGCTGGTCACTATTCAAAACTCCCTGTTTGAGCAGTTACATTGATTGTTACGGTTGGTTATGGCTTATGGTCTGGAAAGAGTATCAGCAGAAACCATCAAAAGGGTGTGACCCTTTACCAAGGCTTTATTCAGCTCCTGAGCTGGACAGCATGGCCACAATGCACTAAGATGACTCAGATGTTTTAACAGGAATCTGGCATGCCTTGTATATGGATGCTTGACTAACACACCAGTAAGACAGTCATGCCAAAAACCACTCAAAACCCAGAGCTGAACAAATTCTAGATATTTATCTTTGAGTGACATAGTGGGTATCACTCAAGCTTCTACCTGCTAGAGGAAGGTCGGCACACAGTTCCTCTGAAAGACCCAGAAGACACCAAACTACAATTGAAGCAACAAAAGACAATACAGAAAGACGGTTCATGCAGAGTTCAGTGTTGTTGCCCTCAGGTAGGAACAACCTTTGATCTGTGGGGAGCACTGCTTCACTTACACTGAAAGCATGTCTATCCTCCTGCAAATTAATTCTGACATGAGCTCATTCATGCTTGCTATTGTGCCAAATTTGGATCTAGTTTTGATGTGCTATCACACTTAGAAACATTTCACATGGTTACAGTCACTAACTCTGTCTGAGCAGGAGTTAGTATCTAGCAGTTGAAATCTGTACGAAGCTGCTTGTTAAACTCAGCCACTGGGTGCCCCCTGCCAGCACAAACCTCCTGTGGAGTGGAGCTGAGGTGGAATGTTCCTGTCACACACAGCTGGCATAGCAGCAACTCAAACTGACCTCTTAGACTCTGCCTCGAAATGGACAAAAAGAAAAACTTAGAATCACTTCTGCAGGTCTCAGCTGGGAGTCACCACTAATACTGAAAGATGGTACTGAACAAGTCCAGATTTTCTCTCTGCTAGAAGATGTCTAGCATTCTGATCCGCTTCGTTAGCATCCACACATAAAAGGAGCAGCTATTTGCTTGGAGGAGGAGTTCACCATGGTGGATGACTCATGTGAATGTTCACACGGTGCATGCACATGAAGCATATCACTCCAGACTGGGTATGTGTCTCCCTCTGCAATACCCACAGTGGTTGCATATATATTCCATCTTCTCTCATACTCAGCATGCACTAAAATTAAGCATGCCCAACATCATTTCAGTTCCTTCCCAGTCACAAACTCTCTCCACTGAGAAAAACTCAGGGAAGAGTCTTTAGGACCACTTTCAATCATATTTTGAGCAAGAACCATACTCATCTTATTGCTTGGATGTTAAAAATCCTTTGTGTTAGTGGTACTGCAGGACCATTACAGCAAGGGTCACAGCCAATTTGATACTTTCATAGTGGCACAGTGCTTGGCAAAGGCAGGGAGACATCATTTGGCAAATGTCTCTGAGAACTCTGCACCTTCATTTTGGAGATGTGTTCCAATGAAAGATGGTGACTGATTCAGAGAGATCTGAATGTGTGTTGACACAAACTTTCAAAGTCTACATATGAAGATGGCTGATTTTTTGTGTCTGCCAACTATCAATAACAACTTGAGAGTCCTTTGAAAGATCTGTCCTGTTTCTGTGCTGTCTTTTTATACAGAGGTGTTTAACACTTTCTTTGCCTCTGTCTTCAATACAGATGACAGACCAAGGAGGTCTCAGTGCCCTGAGCTGGAGGATCATAACTGTGAGAATGATCAAATCCCAGCTGACGCTGAAATTGTGTGGGATCTGCTGCTCCAGCTGGATTCCTACAAATCTATGGGGTCTGATGGGATTCATCCTGGAATCCTCAAAGAGCTGGCTGATGTCATCGCAAAACCTTTCTTGATGATTTTTGAGCAGTCTTGGGAATCTGGAGAGGTCCTGACTGACTGGAAGCCAGTGAATGCTGTCCCAGTTTTCAAGAAGGGAAAGAAAGAGTACCCCAGAAACTACAGGCCTGTCAGTCTCACTTTAGTGGCTGGGAAAGTTATAGAGAAGATTATTCTGGGAAGTACTGAAAAACACTTGAAAGACAACACAGTCATTGGTCACAGCCAGCACTACTTCATGAGAGGAAAGCCCTGCTCATCAAACCTGATTTCCTTCTATGACAAAGTAACGCACCTAGTTGATCAAGGGAAGCCAGTTTGATGTAATCTTTTTGGATTTCCGTAAAGCTGTCAATATTGTCTCTCATACGATCCTTCTGTACAAAATGTCCAGCACACAGCTGGAGAAACACATCATGTGGTGGGTGGAGCTGGCTCAGGATCGAGAGCAGAGGGTAACAATGAATGGGGTGACATCAGACTGGTGACCTGTCACTAGTGGGGTTCCACAGGGCTCCATCTTGAGCTCTGTGCTCTTCAACATCTTCATAAATGACTTGGACACAGGACTAGAAGGGATACTGAGCAAGTTCAACAAGGGAAAGTGCCAAATTCTGCACATGGAATGGGGCAACCCTGGATTGGGTTAGACTGGGGAATGAGGTGCTGGAAAGCAGTGCTGGAAAGGGATCTGGGGGTCCTGGTTGATGGCAAGTTGAATGTGAGTGAGCAGTGCCCTGGCAGCCAGGAGGGCCAACCCTGTCCTGG
>JAWWMO010000001.1:25452265-25468031 GCA_035047845.1 Dendrocincla fuliginosa | reverse complement strand
TGCAGTTACAACTTCCTTGTGAGGGGAAGAGGAGGGGCAGGCACTGATCTCTTCTCTGTGGTGACCAGTGACAGGACATGAGGGAATGGCCTGAAGTTGTGTCAGGGGAGGTTTAGGTTGGATATTAGGAAAAGGTTCTTCACCAGAGGGTGGTTGGGCACTGGAACAGGCTCCCCAGGGCAGTGGTCACAGCAGCAATGCTGCCAGAGATCAAGGAGTGTTTGGATGATGCTCTGGGGCACATGGTGTGACTCTTGGGGATGGTCCTGTAAAGGGCCGGGAGTTTGACTCTATGTTCCTTGTGGGTCCCCTCCAACTTGGCATGTTCTGTCATTCTGTGAAACAAATTTGTACTTGACACCTTGAAGAGAGGACACAAGATTCTTTAACAGTGTGTCCAAGCTTTACCCTTTGACCAGGTGTTTCACAAATCAGAACATTTTTGTCTCTTGAGAAGCTTTGGCACAGTGGAGAATAAATCACAGAAACTCATCATATCAGGAGCTGATGAACCGAGGCAGCCTCTAACTGGGATCAGTGATGCTGAAAGAGAGACACGACCCCATTGAGTTCCACTGAGTAAACTGTAAGTATCAAGGAGAAGCTTTAAAAGGAAGATACTGGATTACAAGAACACTGAGCAGACAAGTTCCAGATAATGCACTTTGTACAGTCTTGTCTACCCTTTGTGAGAAGCTCCCTTATTTTAAATGAGAAGACATGTTCTAACCATGAAAGGTTCCCAGCATTCAAGACATGATATATAGCATTAAGAAGATAGAGTATGGAATGCAGCTGTAAATGCTGCAATTGCAGTGGGCAGAGTCTTCAGCTCCATCACTTACAAGCTCTTGGGTTATTTCCATGAGCTGTTTATTCTAGGAACAACATGTCCATGACATTCATCTGGACAGCATGGAGAGTGACAGTGCATACTTCTGCAAGTATTGGACAGATCCTAACATTGTAGGAAACAACTCACCTCCCTCTCTTAAGATTACCCATGTTCTGAGATGTGTGTAACATATGTCTCACAACCACGTCTGCCAGTCACATGTGATGGGAAGCATCACAATGGTGTGACAATGCCATGCAGTCTAGAAAGGATAAGAAAGGTTTCACAGTGGGGATGTCCTAGTGGACTGAGAACAGTTATCTCCTGATGATCCTTTTGTTAGCCAACTGACCTATTCCATCTGAACTATTCCACTACCTCAATTGAAAAAACAGTGCTCAATACAGTGAAAAAAAATAAATGGAAGGGACCTTTTAATAATGGTTCTCACTGACAATGAAATGAAAGGGGTTTTTTGTGGCTGAAAAGAAATATCTTTAAATTCATGAGATATGAAACTATTCCTCCCTATAACAATTGAATGTCAGCAGATATAGGCCCCATCTTGAACGTAAAAAGGAAGAATATTCAGATTTATAGATAGATAGTTACCAACTTCCTTTCCTCTTCTCTATCAAAAAGTACCTGCTTCTATTCCTGTGCTGCACAGTGACAGGTTCTATAGTTCCGAATATCAACAGAGAGACTCCTTCTCAGCAGCTGGTCTGGGAAAACTGAAATCCAATCCATCAGGGGTAACACAGGACAAATCCAGCTGAGGCTTGATCCTGAGAAAGGGTGAGTATTTTGGATTTGGAGTCTTGAGGGTGCTGACATGTAGTTTGAGTGACATTACCCAACTGGACAGCTACCTGAAGAAGACTACAGAGAAGGAAGAACTTGCCTTGGTGGATAACATTGACAGTCCATCAAAGACACAAAAAGAAGCTGTTAATCACAGTACACACCAAGTGCTAATTGAGAAGCCTGGTGCCAGGGGAAATTTTGATACTAAACAGAAGAATCTGCTCCACTGATAAGGCAGAAAAGATAGTGCCATCTGATGATCCTTTAAGATGCCAGAAGAGGAACTGGTGAGTTAGATGAGAACTCCAGTTCTTTTAGCATCAAATGGGGTGATTACACTAGTTTCAAAACTGATGCTAAAGAAAGTATAAGGATAGTAAGAAAAATGAGGGTGGATTAACTTTATTCAGGACTCATGCAAAGAGGCACTTTGGTATTCAATGAAGATACAGAACATTTACAGTAATTTACCTGAGACTTCACAGATACCCTGCAACTACAACTGGCTGGCTCAGTGCCAGAACAATACTGAAAGATTGGTCAGATATCACGGGGCACAGAGAGGGCATCAGCTCAGACAGTGAACTGATGGTGAAGGGGAGCAGGAACAACGATTTCTGGACTGTGATCTTTGGTGATCAATCTGGAAGATGAGGCTTAGGTTTGAAAGCCTGGATTGAGTCTAAATACCAAGTGGCACATGCTGAACAAGTAATCTGTGAACTCACAACAGCTATATAACCCAGGATTTAAAAAAGAACCCTTTCTAAGGGAATTCCTTAAGGAAATCATAGCATATCTGGAACATTATGGACATGGAGCCCAAAAGTCTGAAATAAAGTACAATTGCTAGTCACACAACCCTTTAAAAAACAAAATAAGAATCTTGCAGCTATGTCAGTAGATGACAAGAAGCCAGCACCAGTTGCACAGAGTGGAATAATGACAAAGCAAGCAACCACTGAGGAGGAAAGCACAGGACTGATCAAAAGGCCAAAATAAATTCCTGAGGAGAGTACTCAAAAATGTGGATCAACTCAATTGCATGAGAAATTTTCAACACCCAGAAACAAGAAAAAAGAAAAAAGGAATCAATATTATGAATGCTACGTCGATGCTCAGAAACTTAATCTTGAAGCTCAGAGGAGTTTTAATGTGTCTATGAAAGCAGACCTGGAAGAGTGCAGGATTCAGATGTATTCAGATTACTTTTTAGAGGGAAAGCAAACGTGTATACTCCTTACATGTAATAAGGTGGCAAGATGAAGAAGGAAAGAGAACTGCAGGAAACCAATTACCACCTGGATCACTTAAAAGAAAGTGTTCTTTTCTATGTTCACTTGTAGTTGCATTCACATTCAAATGTGGCAAGGTTTAGATAAGGCCTGGCAGAACAAAGCATGTTTTTTCCTAGGGCTAGTGCTAAAATCGCAATAACTAGGAATATATGTATTTCTGAAACAACTATGACAATGTAATTTCTTTTTTAAAGCACTTAATCAGATCTTAAATTACTAGGTAATATCAATAGCTGTAAAAAGTAATTTGTCTTTCATTCTGATTAATGTTCTAATTAATAATGATGTTCCCATAATTCCTAATGTAGCTATAGCTCAGGTCAGCTCATTGCTACACTCTGTTCAACCGAGGATCTCCACATAGAACTTGATGAACTTGTTGAAATCAAGGGGAAGAGATTCTGTGTCGCAGTGCACTCATGAGAGCCTAATACATCAGAACTAGAGACTTCAGGCTTTCTAGTGTCAATAATTTGCTCAAAAGCATATCACAAACAGTATTTCCAGAACCAGCAATGCCTTAAGATAAATATCCATCTGCTTGGTAAGACATGTGGCAAACTGCTAACAGCTTTTCTGAATTAATGGAAATTGCTTACCTCATCATAATAAGCTCTCAGATCAGCTCTTTTAGATCGTAAGTCCCAGAATACAACAGTCCCATTTTCATAGCCTATCAACAGCTGGAAGAGAGAAACAAACACAATTACAGTTTCCAATTCCAAGGGTATATATAAATATCAAATAATATAAAAAGAAATGCCAAAGTGATGTGCAAGATTGTAATTTGCTCTACACATAATACCTTGCTTTCAAATAATCTTTCAGTACAAATTATTTCATATTACTGACAATTTAACATGTGATATAGAAAACCCCCCCAGCTTTATACACTTTTTTTTTTTCCCCTGGAAGATTATTTGCCTGGACAGTCTTCACAGTTGCATATATGCTGAAAAAATAAGACTGTAGCATGTTCTTATCAGCTCTTACCTTCCTTGCCCCTTGTTGAAGACAAAAATGTTTGACACTTAATCACTTAAATAACTTCAAAGAGTCACCAGATTAAACTCTCATTCAGCTACTTAGATTCCTTTAATTTATGCCTTCTATTGCTTAAAAACATTTTGAGGAATTCCTCCTGCAGAGAATAAATTGTTTGCTTTCCTAATAATTAAAAATACATTAATTGATATGCCAATTTTCCCTTCTTCTAGAACTGGTATATCATAGCGTCTCGCACAGCTCAGAAATACCAGCAAAGAAGATCTGAGCAAAGATGAATGAGTAGAAAAACAATGCTCAGGAGAAAAATAAGAATGAACACAATCCTTTGTCCTTGTCTCCATGGAAGAGAACTGAAATATCAATCTGGCACTGCAGAGTACTTTTCATTTGAACACAATTAATTTCCGATCTTATGGATGATATGAAGTCTAACCTATTTAGGTGCCCTAGAAGTTATTTCCCATAGAGTGTGTCTTCCTAAGAATCCATCCTGTATATGAAGACTGGAAATGGCCAAACTGGCAGACTCACACATTTCTGCTGTAGAATATTTCATACAACTGGCAGTGTATCATAGAATGCACGCAAGAGTTTACAGTTTCCATGTTAAGACTTGAGCAGAAGAATGGCAAGATTATCTCTCAGTCAGTGAAAGTTTAACAGCATCTTTGCTATCACTCACTTTGGCTTGCATAAGTCATAAAAATGAAACCTGTCTGGGCTGCTACACAAAACATCACCTTCTTTCCAAGTTAACTGGTATATCATACTGCTACAAAAGAGTCTGGGAATGCTCTCAGACCTACTGGATATGATTCTTTATATTGCCAGGAGAATATTCACTATGTGGGGATGTATTAGCTAATCTGGGAATGATTTATAATTAAAATATTTGATACCCAAATATGAACAATACCTGATTACGTAAGAAGTACGCCCCCAGAAAAAAAATTTAAACTGTCCTGGGGGAATTTCATAGTATGTAGCATTTTTGGTCTGGATGGCTCCATATGGGATTTTTGTGGTAGAATCAGAAAATATGCAGCTAACTGGGTAGCACTTGTGTCAGGATGCTCTATGGTGTTCTGGGATAATAGGCTGCCATTGAGACAGTGAACAAAGGAGTATCTTACTTGCACCAGTGCATTACAGCTCAGTACCAAACCAGTCAAGTTCAGTTCATATCCACCAGTATTGTTTTCACCTCAGCTTTTGTGCAAATATATTCAGAAAACTGAAGGAATACAAAAACATTTAGTATGTGCCTCTGTTTCTTAATAAGCCTTTCTCCCTGGTGAAGCAGACTAGTCTTTTGATTTTTATCACTCTTTTGTGCAAAGATACCATGCTCCAGGTAATTACTAAAAGGTTAAATACCTTCTATCAGAGACCACATTTTGCCTGATCTGTTGCTGAAATTCTTAATGCACAACAGCACTGCAGAATTGCAAGACACAAAGTGTTGTGATTTCAGGGAATAAACTGAAAGGTAAACAGATTTGCTACATAGCCAGGAATCTCTCTTTTTGTTCACGTGGTAGCCATGCTGCTTTGCTACTAACACTGTGGTGCGACAGTGAAGGCACAATTCCAGCTGGGCGAACGTGGTAAGTCTCACTGCCAGTATATTTATGATTCTCTGGACTCTGACCTGCCTGAACCATAGGAAACTCAAACATTTGCACTCCTCTCAGTCATGGTGATCACTAGAGAGACCCTAAGACAAGCTCCATGTCTGTAACAGAGGTAAAAAGTAAAACATCCATAAATGCAGTTAGAAGGGAAAACACAGACAAGGAAGAGAAATGCATGCAAAAAGAGTCCAGGATGGAAAAACCACCAAAGATTTCTCTTCAGCTTGTGTTTCCTGGCACCCTGCTTAATTACTCATGCTTAATTAGGTTATGAAACATGCAGAAGGCTGGACAGGATTTGGAGAGAGAAGTCCTGGCAAGATCTTCCTTGTCTAGTGGAGTTGCTCCTCATTTTGACTTAAATCTTTTTCCATGAAATGCTTTTGATGATGGTGTTTTAGGGATATTTATTTTCTACAATCAACTAATTGCATCCTGGTACATACAAGCCCTTTCCTTGTCCTGGTAACACAAAACAGCAGGGAGAAAAAGACCCCAAACAAACCAGCCTGCCAAATGCACACCATACTTAGGTATTATTAGGTCTCAAAACTCAGACTCAGAGATAGGAAGTTTAGTCCACCAGCTAATAGTTAATAACATTAAACCTCTTCCTATTAAGCTTTCTCCATTTGCTGTGAAACTGCAGATTGCTGCAGTTAATGTCTTTTCCTTTGTCAGCAAGAAAAATCATGTTTGCTACAGATCTGCCACTTATAAATGTCTGCACACTTCCGTATGTTCTGAACGTACACTTACTCATTGATTTGGCAGACACAGTTATATTTCATGAACTTAATCACTAGGTCCCCAAATTGTTCTTCAGTGACACATTAAATGCCCAAATTCTCTTTGATGTCTGCCTTCCAGCCACAGCTTGCTAGATTCATAAAAGAGGCTGTCTCCAAAGTCTGCCTAGATAGTTTGCCTGGAGGACACTCTGGAAAAATGTTGAATGGCAGAAGTCATCTGGAATTACATTCACTCTTTTGACACAAAGAACTTGATCACCAGTCACTGCTAAAAACTGGAACTTGAAGAAATTCAAAGAATTTTAATGAAAACAGTTAAGATACCCTCAGCACACAAATTTCCCTGGCTTTCAAAAGGAGGTCTTATGATTGTCCTAGATTTGGAAAGGTTTGACTGTGTTTCAGGTCGCTGAACCACTCTGTGCACATAGGAGAAATACTTACTTACTTCAGCAAAACAGTCCCAGACCTGTAAACAATTTTGTGATACCCCAGACGTGGGTGTCTCACTGGACCTTTGCAGAGTACTTGTAGAGTAGAAGTCTTGTAGAGAACAAGAATACCTGTGCTTTGAGTAATGATTATGACTCCTTTGTACCTACTATTTAATTCCTGAAACATATGCAAAGAACGCTTTTATCTGCTGCCTATCATGAGGTGATGTGGGGAGTCTGACTTCTCCCACCACCACCTCTTGGTGGTCTTTGGTTAACTTGGAGCTGAGTAGCTAAGCACATTATGTAGAACCAACTTCAAATAGCTCTATTGTCTAACTCTGCTAAATTAAATGAAAGGTCTACCTACCACAGTACCTTGTACTGAAATGGCCAAGAACATGTACCAAATAACTATATGGGAAGAGGACAAGTACTTGCCACACTCTCACATGTTCTCCCAGCCTAAGTAATTTTCTAATTCCATTATAGCCATCTCCTCTACTACACATGGCTCTGTTTAACCTGATCTTTAAAAGCGTTTTAGGAGAATTCAGCAGATCTCTTCAGGTACCCTCAAACTGATTTCTCTTGTGTTAACTTTTCTAGTCTTCCTTGTGACCAGTATACATTTTCAGCATGCACAACAGCATCTGGACAAAGTTTTATAGCTTCTACCCGTTGCACATTTGAATAAGTACTTAATTGGTTTGTTTGGAGTCTGACTTGTCAGCTTCACTTGAAATCCTTTTAGTTTTTGTACTGAAAGACTATGAGGTGTTTGCATTCTCTTCATATCAACTGTGATCGCCAAAACTGGAATCACAATTGTGTCTTTTCCACAGGGAATTTTCCTGTCTCACTAAGTTGTCTCTCATATAAAAAAACCTTGTTCATCCTCTCAATTTCTTTTAGCACAACTATGTTCTTTTTAGACATAGAAGGACGAGTATTACACTCAGTATTCCGCGGCCAAGTCAACCATGCATTTCTTTAATAGCCCTGTTTTCTTCTCTATTCTTCTCCAGATAATGTCTAATTTTGATTTTCTTTATTCTTCACTACTGAGCACTTTCACTGCACTATCAATCATCACTCAAAGCTCTTGATACCAAACAGTAATCATCAGCTCAGACCCATTGTTTTATACGTAAAGTCACAACTATTTTCCCCTACACATATCACTTATCATTTACACTGAATACTTAAAAATTTCAGAATTTAGCCTGTCATTTTACTGCCGAGTTTCTCAGACTCATAAAGTCCAGCACACTTAATCACATCACAGCTTATTCTCTTTTCTAGGCTACTTATGACTTTGTTGAACAGCAAAAGTCTCAGCAACTGTTGGGTGTTTCTTTCATTTTTCCTCATTCTGAATAGTATTTGTTTTATTCTTCATTCTTTCAAACAAAGTTTAAAGAGACTTAGTTGAAAAATTTAGTTTAATTTTTTTTCTCTACTGTTGGATTTTTTTATCTAGAGCTATGTCTTTTGATTTAATGCTTGGATCTCCTCTTACATCTGTGTGTACCTTTTACCGATATCTTCCTGTGAACATCGAACACTATCAGTTCCACAGCCTGCAAATCTGCAGGTATTTTCTTAGCACCAATTTGTTCTTTGTACCACTCTCAGTCTATCAATGATATAAAGAGCTGCATTGGGATGGTTTCAGTACAGTTTACATTTTCTACTCTTTCTCCCCATAAATTTTCAATGTTTGTTTTTCATAGGCATGCATCTGATTTTGCTGTGGCTCTTGGTATGTTAGCACTTTATCAGTGCCCACATGTCTCCATTGTGCCCTCTGAGCAACAAGTACTTGTATTTCCAAGCCAGTTCTCCTCTAACCCCCTTTCCTGAGTCCTTTTCGACTCTCTTTCTGCTGAAAAATATTTTTAGCTTTCTGTTTGGACAAAAGTGCATGGCATTTCTGTAAGAGATGCTCACTCACAAGATTATTTTTGTCTTTCATGTCCTTTTCCCCTGCATACTTTAGGTACCTAGGTCATCAGCAGCTTCTGTGGTGGCTGGTGAACAATGATGCCTCATAAATGAACTTTTATACTTATCAAGTATTTTGCCATAGATAGCTAAATAGCATTTCTTGATGGCTTCTTGCTTGAGGCTAAACCACTACACTTCATGATGTCTAATTACTTTATTTGACAGTATTCTAAACTGTTTGATCTACTGTGATTCTTCTAAAAATGCTTAGAGATTCCATATAAGTAGTTCACAGGCACACCATTTCAATATCAATATTATATTCATATCAACAAGTCCAAGGACATATAATGCCAATGAAAATCAGATGTAGTCATCAGTGCTTTTCTAGTTACCCATAATTTCAGCATAATTTCCCCTACATCAGTATCAGAAATTCAAACTGCTGCTAGTTTCTAACGACCATCAGCTGTTATGTGAGGGATACTGTCAAATAGATACAGCATTTTTAAGATGCAGCACTTTATAAATGCACAATTGCCATTGTTAAAAATTAGCAAAACCAATGAGGGAGTTAAATACCCTTTTCCACATCGGCAAAATGTTAAAAAATCAGTAGCAATGGATAAATAAAAAAGCTCTAATAAAACTCATATTCTGTCAACCATAGTTCAGTTTTGAAAAGCTGCCATACAAATAAAGTCCACTGATTTTGCTTCCTGGTGGTATCAGTCACAACCCTGATGCTCTGGCTGTTTTGCTTCCAATTTTGTGCAGCTCTTTGTGAACAGAGTTGAGAACAGCAAACAGCAGCAAGTTCCAGATATAGATGACTACTGTTAAAATTCTTGTGTAAGACTTGATATCTTATGAAAACTTACTATAATGCCTTCATAACAGCATGTTTATCCAAGTACTGAGATCATGATACAGCTTTTAGTCAGTTCTTACTTACATAACGTCAGGTTTATTTAATCAAAAACAATTGGCTATATGTTTCAAAGTACAGTATGTTGTCTGTATCACAGATTTTTACTCATCAAATTTATACAAGGATACTGTAGAATAGTTAAAGTGAATTGGAAATAGAGAAAGAAAGCAGATGACAAAATTAGTGAGCAAGCAAGAAGAAAGAGCTACCAAGGCAAATAAAGGCTATGAAATGTTGCAGTTTTATACCATTAGTTGTACTCACTTTTCCCTCATCTCTTGGGCTGTCACTTAAATGTACAACTGGACCAGGGTGAGTCTTTGTGGATCTGTAAGACAAAAATGAGTTAAAATCTGTGAATGTTTTTTTTTATGAAGAGCTAAATGCTTACCTTAATTTTTAGGTGTCTTAACATCTACCTCCAACAGTATAAAAGTAATTGTAAAAAGCCCAAGAGGGGAAAGTAAAGTTATTAATATCTTTTCATGTTCTCCTCTATTTTCTTTTTGCCATTATAGGCAAAGACTCTCCTTTGTTAATGAATCCTTTCTTCTACTTCTAAAAAAATTCTCGCTCCTATTACAATAATTTCCCCCCTCATTCTTGAGGCTTTTTTTGCCTTTTCTATTCTCTACTCCCTTTCTTTCTGACCCTTCCTCCTCATTTGCTCAATTTCAAGGCTAATCTGTCAAGGATTTGCAAAGTCTTCACCAAATTCATTTTAAATACTTCTAACACGACTCACCAAGTTCCAATGTCATCAGTGACAGGGCGTCAGTAACCTCACCTACACTGCTCTGTCAGGAAGGCTCTCAGCATTCCTGCAGCAGGATTTCAGCCATGGAGCATCCTGCCTTTGGCTAGTCTGTAAAGCCTTATCACATCTTCAGAACAGATAATACAGTTACAGCTACAATGCAGGTTCAGTGAGGCTCCTCAGCTGCAAGACCCATTCCACAAGTCTTGAATACAAGTTACTGTTCTTGCCATCCCTCCCCTATTTGCACCATGTGCCAACAAGTTTATGCAAACTAGTACAGGGACTGCTACTGAAATTATTAATGTCCAGCAGCTGACAGAAAATGCAAATCATACGAGTCTGAATGGACAGATGGTGGTTTTTCAAATGTTATCTTTTCTGACCAGACCTTTAGGCCTTCCTTGTCATATAGAGCAAGAAGACAAGGTCACACTGAATGCTTGCACAGAACAGGACCTCTGTTCCAGCTGTGTTCTGGGGTCAGAGCGCAGGCACCTTGGAGTTCAGCTTAGGATTTAGAATTGCACGGCTGGTCTTGGTTCACCAAAGGCCACCAGGAAAAAAAAAAGGCAGAGATTGGCATAGCACATAAAATGAAGAATTTATCTGAAAGCCATACAGAAAACTACCTAGGCTCCAAGTTTTAAAACAGCCTGCAAGAGAACTAAAGAAACAAACCAAAACAAGGTTCTCCAGCCAATCTGTTCAAAGGATTTTCCTTAATTAATGGCCTTGTCTTTCGTCTCAAATACTGCACTAGAGCAAAACTGGCCTCTGGTCTATCAGATCACACTACAAATCGAGATTGAGAGTGGTATGCAAAAATTCCCAGGCAACTCATACATTAAAACACTGTGGACTGACCCATAGCCTCATAGACTACTCCTTCTCAAAACAGTATGCTCAAATACTTTTAAAAACATGCACACTTTCCTCTGGTCTCTGCATTTTGCTCAAATAATGTTTCAAATATTTTAGCCGTTTCATTATGCACCAAAGCTGGGCCAAAGCAGAGTGGAAAAGAGCTTCTTTAATATTATCTCTGAGGTAAGAACAGTGAACTATTACTCCAGACATCCTGGGCACGCAGCATGTCACTTTTCTACATGAGGTGTCCATGAGCAAGGCTTCTGTGAGAGCATTTTGTAACATACCCCATCAAGAGAGATCAGCAGGAAAGCAGTGGACAGACAGTTCACACAGTAATATTCCATACAGATTGCCTTTAATGGTGCCACCAGCCAGTACCCATTTGGTCTGAGACACGGCACACAATTTTTGCAGAGATGCAGGTAGTAGGAGATCTGGCTGTCATCCTATCCAAGACAGCTCACCAGAGCTCACCTCTGGCTGAGCTTCTGTTTCTGGGCAGCCTGTACCTAAATAAAAAAATCATTGGCACAACAGCAGACCTTGGAGCAGGCAGATGATGGTGAACTCAGGGCTGAGATGAAGTTATTTGCAAGCAGTTCTTAGACCCATACATGTCTTGTACATCTGTCCTGCGGGAGTGGATATGACAATTTGGGATGCTCTAGGATGCTTTGAACTTTGTTTCTGCCTAGGTTCACCTATTTGAACTGGTCAGAATATGCTGATGGAAAGAACAAGATCTCTTTGGGGATCTCTTTTGCTGCCTATGGAATGATGGGCAAAGGAGGAAGGATTAGAATAAAAGGAAAAAAAGTGAAGAGGCTGCATAAGAATTCTCATTTTTTTTAGCCAGATAAGAACCACTGACAGATGACAGAAGAAAGAGCAAAGACAAGCAAATATCAGGTATGACTAAGCTGGCAACAGACAAGATGGTAGCAAAGCACACTCAGGCTGACAAGGCGAAAGGGTTTGGGCAGTTATCCCAACCAGTATGCAGGCTGGGTTGCTTGGCCATTCCAGTGTTGGGACTTGACCAGGAATATTGGCAAATTCAGAACAAATGGAGGGAGAAAGGAAAAGAGCGCACTGTCTTTCTAAGGTAAAGGTTGATCCCACCTAGTCAGCTCTTTGTACCTACTAATTTTAAAAGTCAGGAGCAATTTAGATAAATCTGTGCAACCAGTTTTCTTTCTAAGATACTTATGACATTGCTTACCAAAGAATGTATTAATTTGTCTTCTTGCCTCCTCAAGGAAGGTATGTATAAACAAAAATAATAGCAATACCATTTGGATACTTAGAGAAGAGTTGCTTGTAAAAGGCCTGCTAGGCATTAGGCTCTATGGCCAATTTCTCCTAAGGGTACATATCATGACTGCACTACAAGCAGGATTAAATAAAGCAATTATTTAGTTAACTATAAAATATCAATAATAGAACTCATGAAACAGTATCAGAGCTACAGATACAGTAACTACTACTTTCATACAGTAAATCATGATGCACGTGAAAATGTTTACACACACAAATAATTTTGCCTCAAGTCGTTTCAGTATACATAAAATGTTCTGTTTCCTCTAATTGCTTTTACGGTAGAGTTGTCAAACAGACTGGAGAGTTGTACACTGTTATTGTGGAACTACCTACAAAGAAAATACCACTATTGAATTATACTAAATGCAAAAGCAGAGATCCAACAGCACCTGGAAAGGACGAGAAGGTGCTGGAAAACCAACCACAACTGAAGCTATCATGAATAAAGCACATCATTGTTGATGCTATATACTTGTATACAGGCATTCCTTCAAGCTGGCTTTGGGAGACTGCATAAAAACTAACTATATCCTATCCCTTGAGAAATAGGAAAATACAGAAGGATCAGTAGGTGAAAGTAAGGTGCAAGTGAAATGGTTGAGCAGTGGATTTTTCATCCCCAAATAGCAGCTGGGGTACGGAGTAGCAGAGAATGACTGAGAAAATAAAAGCTCTGGAAAGACACAAAGAGGATAAAACACCAAGCCAAGTCCATACACAGCAGAAGGGAAAAAAAAAGAAAAGGTCAAGTCCAAAAAATATTAGCAATGATTTGCAGCAAAAAATTCCTGAAACAAAAGCTACCTTCAACGGAGCAAAAAGAAAGTATGAGCTAATGATGCAAAAGTTTGCAACATTTCATAGCCTTCATTGACCTTTAAGTCCACAAAAATAGACTGCAGAATTGAAAAATGGAACAAAAGGTTCCCATGACAGCTGTACAGAACCAGAAGTTTGCTAGGAAGCTACTGGTACTTTTGAGCTGTTTTGCACTTCATCAGAAGTTATTCCTGACAGCAGCAGGTATTAATTTATTCGGTGCATGTTCATTTTGGAAGATGAGAGAGTGGGTATGCTGTAAGACTTGACTGTTACTCAGAAGAACAGGACTGAAATTAAGAAGCCATTCACTGTAAAACAGTCTTCAAAAAACTTGTAAGGATGGAAGGTTTTATTTAATTATTTTATTCTAAAATTGGAAAGCTCAAAAAGAAGGCCTCAGCAATGTTATAACCTGGAGCCAGCAAAATGTGAAAATTCAAAGATGATGTACTCCTCAATCATCCTGGTATGTTTCACGCATTCTATGGAATCAAGTAACTTAAACACTGTTGTTAGAACTTGAAATACCAAGACAATCTTTAAAGCAGGTAAATGTAATCTATGACAAAATAGAATCAAATCAAAACGGTTTTCCCTTTGAAAAAAATAGCCTCCATAATTCTAGAAGAACTGTGATTATTTCTGAGAAGAATGAAAATCTGGTGTTAGAAAGTGATAAAAGGAGTTAGGAGAGAGAGAGAAAAAAAAAAGAAAACATCTATATTAGTCCTTGTTACAGAGTTGAAGTTGACTAAATGTGACAGTGCTGAGAAAAACATATGCATAAGCAGATACTTCTGCAGTGTCAGTAGTGAGGCATCTTCCACAGCTGTGCCTTCCACAAAGGCACGGTGCACCAGGGAATTTAAGACCTTCTTTTCATTGGTAGAGCCACAGAGAAATTGAAAATAATGAGCAAATTAGGTACATCATTCCCATACTGCGGATCGAAGCTGGGAATTGAAGTAAGCAAGAATCAGTTCCACCTCAAGATGCAATTCTGAGACTTAGACACACTTTCTGAAGCATCCAGAAGGATGCCTTGCAATTTGTGCTTTCTTTATATTAAAAACTGTATCCGTTTGGGTCTGCACACAGGGCAGGCAGCAGATTCTCCTCCTGTGTGCTTCTTTCCCTCACTGCTCTGGAACTGCTGGCTCTGAGTCACCAGTGTAGAAAATAGAGATGGGCATAGAAAGGGCTAAGAAAGAAAATACCAAGTTATGGCTGTGTCCTAACTGAGTTGCAATTTACCCAATTCTTTGATACTTCAAATCCCCTAAATTTTGGCAAGTTTCAGTTTTTCGTTCATTAGATAGTGAGTTGTTCAAACACTGGAATCTTACTGGAGGCTTATAGTGCAGGCTTTTCACTTTTGGAGTTCCATGGACTCATATCAAGATCTTTTCAATTCCAACTCCAGATGCCCTTCCAAAATGTACGGTCCTGCTGTGAAAATCAATCTCATTGTAGTTGGAGTAAATGGGGACATGCTGGGCTCATTGACTGTTTTTCTCTTCTAGGTCTGTTTCCAAACATTCACTTATTAGAGAGTAGAAAACCAAACTGTATCATGAGCTTCAAACACATCTGGCAAAGAAGTTACAAGTGAAAAAGTTTTGAGTTATTCATTCTTAGCTGAAAAGATGCTTCAGTGTGGTCTGAAGTAGTAATAATGCAGGAGATGACAGAACTGGCTGAGACAAGAATTGGTACCCCTATGCTTGTGTTCTTTCTCAGGTCTGGACAAGGCCAGGTCCCCTGAGACACAGACAGTGCACATGATTTAAGAAATAAATTTTCCTTGTAACTTCTAGAATGGTTATGATTCAGCACTGACAATATTTTAAAAGAAAAAAATAATGTTTTCTTTGCCTTATTAGTCTAACCAGGCCTTAATTTCTCACTTACATTAGACACTGATTAAGATAGCTGAATGATATCTCCAGCACGAGACGACAATAAGCCCCATGATAAAACAGGTATTGCAATCATTTTTTTTGACATATATCTCTACCAGATGCTTCTAAACAGGTTTAAAAACCTCTATCACTCGAAAATACAGTGTTATACAGATTTTTCAGTGTATTTTGATACAAAAGTAGGTAATAAAATTACAAATGGCAACAAAAAAAACCTGTACCAAAACCCAACAGTCAAAGTAGCTGTGCAGGACTATGTGATCATCAGATTTCTTGCATCATATGCAAAGTCTAAAAATGCTACTTCCAAACCTGTTTCTCCTTCAAGACATCAAGCTACCAAGCCTCTTCACCTGAGTGTTTCACTGTGACAGAATGACTCCTACAAAAAAAATTCTTGCAGGCAATTGATGGGCCTCACTG
>JAWWMO010000001.1:25359167-25449847 GCA_035047845.1 Dendrocincla fuliginosa | reverse complement strand
GGATTTCAGTTTACTACCAGAGGTTACAGGTCCCTCACACAACATGAAGCAGATGTCCCAGACACTGCATTAAGTACTTGGAGCTTCCCCACAGCAGTTCCTCTTCCCAGAACTTCACAGAGGAAACAGCAGAGAAAGAGTTCTTCATTTAGAGAGGCTTTTACTTGCAGAAAGCACAGATTTATGCCCGTCAGATTATAATATGTCTCCCTCCATTTCATACCCATGTCACAGGAACCTGGCTTAGCCTGCAAGAAAACTACCATTTAATAGGCACTCATTACCTTTCCTATCACTTCATTAGGTTTTGATGAGTCTGATTTAACTCTAAAATGAGCACTGTGTTGAGCAGGAGGCATGGTCTAGAGACCTCCAGTCCCTTCTCATCTAAATAATCCCACAGTTCAATGAAGAGTCTTAGTGCCAATGTACTTCATTATTCTTTTCAAAGGATGGAGGAGATGGTGATCAAGCTACACTCATAAAATAGCAAAATCTGAATTTTGAAGATTAATGATTATCTGTATCTCAGGGAACTTCATAGCTAAACAGATTGCCAAATAATTTTTTCTTTTATATAAAATATAATTACATAGTCTCTCATAAATCTGAATGTCTACTGCCCTATAAAAAACTGCTAATGCTGCAAATGCATTCACTGAAATAAAAGGATTTCAAAACATTTTTTAATATTTGTAAAAACAACTAATTCTTACAAATGAATCTTAAGACAGCTCTGAAAATGATCACAGACACAAATGCAAAAAAAGTCTGCACTTACAGTTCTATTGCCTTGTTCCACATGATAACATATCCCGAAAGAATGAAGGACTCAATATTTACAATGTGTGTATTTCCCCTCTCTGTTCCAACATACAGCCACTTACTTTGGAAGGGTAGATGGCAGTAAGTGATCCTGGAAAAGAAAAAAAGAAAGCAACAAAAAAATGTGACTGATTATCACATCAACAATATTTTTTAAACTTTTGCAGATGAAATAATTATTCTTTCCATTTTAAACTTTGAGAAAAACCTGCCCAGTAGGCACAGTATTCTGAGGAATGTGTAGGTTTGGGGGTGTCATGTCCAAAAAAGCCATAAAAGAGAACATGAAACAAACAGGGCCCTCCTGGCTGTCTCTATTAAAGGCTGGGGAAAAGAGCCATATCACTTGAGCAGTGAACTAAGTCTATCTCCACGATATGTAAATTGCACTTTGACAGTATCCAAGAAACTCTCAAGTCAGGTTTTCTTATTTCCTTTCTTAGAGTAAGCAGTTTTTCTAGATCGACAAACAGAAGTTAATGGACGTCAGTGGGATTCATGTTTTGTACAATAGAAGCGTAACACCATAATTCACACAAGAAACATTTGCCATCTGGGAGAGTAGGGCCCTAGACAAAAGCATTTATCAAAACTGAATTACCATAGACACACTGAATTCTACACTCACATTATTCTTACAAGGTGATGAACCAGTGCTATATTAGCTTGGAAAGATGTCATGATAATTTCTCATGATAATACATAAAAGTTTTCACAGATGATGAATGAGTAGATTAAGCTTTCTTTCATATTTTAGTTATTATATAGATATTCAAGCAAAACTAAATCTATGTGAGATAAAAAACATTTGCTACTAAAATACAATTGAATGCATGCTACCCTACAGAGACTGAAACTTACTCCAATCTTATGATACAGACTGGCAAATTTTGACAATTTTTGTTTGGTTTGCCATAGGTTATTATATTTATCATTCAGTTCCACAAGCAGGCTATTTCTAGCATTTATATAAAAACTTGATTTTTTAAAAAAAATTATCAACACCTTCCACCACCACAAAAGTAAAAACAGTATTTAGGAATGTACATATTCAAAATTTTTTATTCTTATGGTACAGCAATCTTTCTGAATGTGTTATAAAAGGGTGAGAGAGCTGTTGATTCAAGTGAGACTTAAGTATGATATAGGCTTTTTTCTCATCTCTACGGGCTGAAATGTTACCATTAGTTGTCTAATTTTGGCAATAATTCCAGTGCCTTTAGTGGAAAGAGAACTAAGCTTTTCAAGAGAATTGCTTTGAGAATAGGAATCGAGTATGGATAACTGAAAATGCCTTAAAGCAGCCACATAGTACTTATATTGTGGATGCAGTGAGATCAACAAATGTCCAACAGAAAGAGCTGCAGAAGGTATATGCCACCTACCATACCTAACAGCTTGCTGGAGTTAGAGCTATTGGCTTTAACATTCTGCTTATAACAGGTGCAAAGAACAGTTTGCCCTTTTCACGTACAAATGGGAAGTCGTTCTTCACATATTTCCTGATCCTTCTCCTTAAACTAAACAATTCCACTTCTTTTGCTTTCTCTTCAGGTGCACCATTTCCTACACTTCTGGTTAAATTCATATTTAGTCCACATTTTTTATTTCTTTCCTTTCTGTACTAGCCTTACTCTTCCTTCTTGCACTCCAAAGCACATGAATGCTTTGTTAGGTCCCTGCCCATAAAAAACTTCCTTGGTTGAGAAACTCTTAATCACTTCACATTGATGTTCACTCAACACTTATTTGTAGTAAACTGCTAAATTACAGGAAGAGAAAATAATTTTGACTTTGAAAGTGTTGAAAATGTATCTGTCTAGTGACTGACAAAAACCCATGAGTTACAAAGTGAACCCTAATTGACTTGAATGCTGCAATTCCAAATTCTTGCAGCTGTGTCATCAGACTATGCAGGTTTGAGCCCACTCAGGACAATACTATTCTTCAGTATGGGGTACTGCAGAAAACTTGATCTACAGACTGAATCCAATACCTTGATTATGAATAAAGTTTCAAAATCACCTCAGACACCACATAAGGTTGCTTTGGGCTGTTTTTCTGATCCTTGTGGGTGCCTTCCAACTCAGCATATTCCGTGCTTCTTTTTGAAATCTGCTTCCAGGCTATGTTCTCTAGCACATATTGCCACAACAACCATCAGACTAAGGGGGTGTCTAAATTCCAAGATATTGCATGTTCTCCATTTGCATGTCTTAGGTTTAAAATTTCAAGTACATAATGCTCTACGAGCAAGGTCCTACAGACAAATCAGACTAAAGTATTAACTGCTAATAAGTAGTTAGGCCATAAGTCACTAGACTTAATTTCCTACTAGCCTATCTGAAATCCCAGACACCATTCAGTACTAAGTCTGTAAATATAATATGAAGGACCAAAAGAGAATTAGGTATTGCTAAAGAATGAAGAAAAGGACCACAAATTTTCCTGTTTTCTCAGGCTCAGCTATTTCCTCTTAAATAATTTCTTTTTGTTCTGAAAAATTTATGGGACAGCCAGATAAGAAAGTAATCTGCATGCTCTTTCTTCCACAAAGAAAACTATCCTATGAATTTTCATTGTTTACCCAAACTGTTATTGGACATAATGAAATACAACCTTCTACAATATGTGAGCTCATAAGAAAATGCCATTCCCTTAAAGACAATCCAGATATGTAACAAACCTGGTAGAGCATGGGGGTTTCTAGGCATTTTAATACAATATATTGCTAGATTTCACCAAAGAAAGCCACATGATTTTCATATCGCAGAAAACTCTGCACTTCTCTGAAGCGCTTTTATTTTACATCACATAAATTAAATGCAAACTGCTTTATATGTTATTGACTTTTCACTTTTACAGAAATTATTAACTTGACTTTGAGGCTTGGAAACCTTGAAGCAAGACTCAGACTTTTAATGAACATCTTCCATTTCAGTAAGTACTGAAATTACATAACGATTTCTTCAAGAGAAAACAATGAAGTCTCATACTGCAGTTTTCCTTGTGGATGAAAGGTATTCTATTATATGACTCTATTACTCATATAACCCACAAGCAAATTAAGATGTACTTTGATGCCTTCACAAAAACGAGTCGATAAGCCAGAAAGAAAGAAAGGCAGGCTATTTTTCTTCTTAAGAAGGTAGGGGTTGTAGTGATTTGCGCCAATATGAAGTGCTTCTGACAAAATTTAATCAGATTGTCAATCTGATTGAGATAACATGGAGCCCAATTAAATGGAGCCCTGAGAATTTGCTCAGTGTTGATCACTTAACAGCAAGTCAGCCAGAAATGCAGCTATTATACATTCTTAGCAGCAAACCACAATATGAATCTCATTGATCATTATACGAAAGAGTAAGAAACATGAATTGATACCAAAAAAGGTGCTCCTATTCTGCCAGAATCATCTGGAACCTTGTATCATTTTCCCAGTGTATTCAAAGCAGAAAACAGAATGTAGAATGTAATATAAAAAAATCAAGAGGTGTTCAATAAAACACCTAGATCACAATTTAAGAAAAACTCCTTTGCCAAACTTCTGAAAACATTTCTAAAATTATGTAAGCAACATAAGAGAGATAATGGCATAACCGAAAGAGGCACTGACAAAAAATTGAACCTCATTTTAGAAAGGAATATATTCTGACTAGCAAATCTTGAAAAGATATATTTTTCAGCAAATCACAGCACTTTACAGTGTAACAATTGTGCTAAAAAACCCCTCACTGCCTAGTAGTAGAATACCACAATATTAAAATAATTTAGAGTGCTACATTCTCTAAAGTACTAGTAAAAACTGAGTTGACTTAAAATCATCTTTATTACATTAATCATATTTCTCTAAGAAAAAATAAAAGATATTGTTGAGAACCCTTCTTTCTGCCTCTGCTGTGTTATTTTATTTATTTATTTTTTTTATTTTTAGTATGAAAGATTTTTCTGTAACACTGGCATCGGTGGAGAGGGAGTAGAGGTGCTGAATTGGGGGAGAATAAGTTGCATTTTTGTCAAAATGATACACAGTTTTCCCCATTTAATTCTTTAATTGCTCATTTCTTGACATCAAAACTGCAACTATGCCTTTTCCCTCTATACAGATAATCTTAGCTATGCATGAGCACACATCACTTGTAACCCTTATGTCCAGCACTGGCAGAAGAGTTCAGTTTCTGCAGGTTCCTACAGAAAAAAAAGCATCAGATTGAATTCCCTCTCAGAATCCTACCAAAATAAACTACACTGTCCAGATTCTCAGAAAATATGGAAACCTCACAGATTTACAGGAAAAGAAGGTGGCAAAACATGAAGGAGCATTAGCTTGGGAATGTTAGCAGCTGACAGGAAGCAAGACCAGCAAGGTACACCAGTCGTGGTCCTGGCGCAGCCTTCTGCCCTCTGTGACTACTCAGGTACCACCACTGTCTTACACCCCATTTACAGTGCGTTGTCCCAGCATGGATGGACTCAGCTGCTGAGAAAGGTGGTCACCTTGAGAAGGTTATGTATATCAGAAGTCTACCTTTTCATTAGAGGTATTACTGCTCCCCTTCTGACTTGAGGAACTTTCTCCTGCATCCTCCGGTGCTTCCAGTACTCTCCACTAATTTATGCTATTTCCCTCAGCTGGCCATAACCACGAGCTGTTCTCTTGGCACTGCCACCTGATAGACTGGCCATCGTCCCTGGTACTAGACAATGACTGGCTGATGTTATGTCAGGTCCTCTTTCAATGCAGCTTTTTTTTTTTTTTTTTAAAAGAAATGAGTGGCCTGTGTAGCCTTCAATGAATACTGACAGCAGAGGAAAACCATTGCATAAGACTTTCCCTTCCTTTCTGACTTCTGCAGGATTTCTTCTCCCCAACAATGAAAGCTACAGCTGCTGAGGATGCCTCATGACTTTGTATCAGTCCTCTTTTCCATCCATCAGCAAGCATAAATTATTTCCACCCAACTCATTTTCTTCCCTCATACTCCCTTAATCTTTTAGTATTTTTTTAAAAAAGTAATACAAAACAAAGAAGACCATACTCATCTAGAGCCCCTCCTTCTCCAGTAGCTTTCTGAGGTAGCTTCTGGCTAGCCAATATTCTCAGAAAGTGTAGGGTTGCTTTTCTCTCAGTTCAGAAGGGAATGTTCAAGCTGAGTTTATTTCTTTAAGTCATGAAATGCGTGCAAGGAGATTTAGAGAGATACTTGGGCAAAGTAATTTGTAGCTGACCTGAAGTGCCTAAACAGAAGCATAGTTTAGAGCTACGGACAATGAAGAAAAGGAATTGTTTCCAGCACATCAAGCAAAGGATGTAAATGATGAGTTATTTGGACTCTGGAGGTATTTAATGCTCTCCCCGGGTTATATATGAGTTTGGAGCTCATCAGCTATGCAAGACTTGTAAAAAGCATGTACAGTAGCAGCAATTCATGTAGTCTGCCATCCACATGATGCAATATGTTTGCAGCAGATGGTTATGCAGATCCCCAGATAGATGTGAGCTGGGTCTGTGCATAGTAATAACAACAGTTATTACTGCAACATGGATTCTTGTTATATACCAGGAAGTCCTAGGAAGGCAGAAATCCAAGATGAACTCCATTACGAGGAATTCCAATGTTTAAATGAAACTCTTATTTCAACCTACTTGAAGTGTATGCACAGTCTTTAGGGCTGACATAAGAGCACAGGAAATACTTAGAATTAATATCTGACATGACCAACAGTCAAATGAAATACAGAGCAGGCCAATACATTTGGACAGATTTTTCCTTTCAAGTTCATGATACTGTATCATAACAGAAAACTTCCTCCTATTTGAACTGTATTCTCCAAATACCTCACAAGGTAATATCAAAAAATTACATAGTCCTACACACGCAGATACAGACACACAGCAGAAAGAGAATGAACCAAACATGCCTTTGAGACTGACACTTGTGATCCCCCTGTTTTTTAGAAGTGTATTTTAGTTTTAATTAAGAAAAATCTTCTGTTTCACATATATTTTCTGCAAGCATCATGAGTCAACATTTACTTTGAAATAAAACCTATTGGTCCATACTATTTTTTGGTTTAATTATGTAGAAGAAAGTGAAGTAGACCTAAAACCACATTGTACATAAATTGCATTAGATCCTGGTGACAACAAAGGTTAAACTTCATTGTTATTTAGGGATATCTGGACATGAGAGGAATATTAAGGTAAGTTATACTCCTAAAATACTGCATGACCATTTCTGTCTCTGGCCCTTTACAGGACCATCCCCAAGAGTCACACCATGTGCCCCAGAGCATCATCCAAACACTCCTTGAGCTCTGGCACAATTGCTGCTGTGACCATTGCCCTGGGCAGCCTGTTCCAGTGCCCACCCTCTGGTGAAGAACCTTTTTCTAATATCCAGCCTAAACCTCCCCTGACGCAACTTCTGGCCATTCCCTCATGTCCTGTCATTGGTCACTACAGAGAAGAGATCAGCACCTGCCCCTCCTCTTCCCCTCACTAGAAGTTGTAACTGCAGTGAGGTCTCCCCTCAGTCTCCTCTTCTCCAGGCTGAACAGACCAAGTGACCTCAGCCGCTCCTCATATGGCTTCCTCTCAAGGCCCTTCACCATCTCCATTGCCCTCCTTTGGACACTCTTAAAGAGCTTAATGTCTTTTTTATATTGTGGCATCCCAAACTGTACACAATATTCAAGATGAGGCCGCTCCAGAGCAGAGCAGAGTGGGACAATCCCCTCCCTTGACCGGCTGGCGATGCTTTGCCTGATGCCCCCCAGGACAGGGTTGGCCCTCCTGGCTGCCAGGGCACTGCTCACTCACATTCAACTTGCCATCAACCAGGACCCCCAGGTCCCTTTCCATGGCTCTGCTTTCCAGCACTTCATTCCCCAGCCCAACCCAATCCAGGGTTGCCCCATCCCATATGCAGAATTTGGCACTTCCCCTTGTTGAACTTCTATGGTTGGTGATTGCCCAGCCCTCTGATTTGTCCAGGTCTCTCTGCAGGGCCTCCCTGCCTTTGAGGGAGTCAACAGCTCCTCCCAGTTTTGTGCCATCTGCAAACTTGCTCAGTATCCTTTCCAGTCCTGTGTCCAAGTCATTTATGAAGATGTTGAAGAGCAGAGGGCCCAGATGGAGCCCTGTAGAACCCCAGTAGTGACAGGTCACCAGTCTGATGTCACCCCATCCACTGTTACCTTCTGTGCTCGATCCTGAGCCAATGGTTCTCCCACTACATGATGTGTTTATCCAGCTGTGTGCTGGACATCTTGTCCAGAAGGATCTTATGAGAGACAGTATTGAAAGCTTCAATGAAATTCAAAAAGATTATATACTATAGTGCATACACTTAAAAAAAGGTGAGGATAGGACTGGGTAGGTGAAGAGTATCTAATGAGAAGTGCAACAATTAGAATTTAATTCTACTTTTCCTTCAAATTTGGAGCTGAATGTGACTAATCGATTTATAACTACTCAGTGAATTATGTCTAGCAACAAAATTCTAAGTTATTAATGAAAGTCACAAACTTTATAACTGAAAACTGTGAAACAAGTCATCATTAACTCACACACTGTTGTGCCTATTCCCTGACTGAACTATCAATACCTGCAAATTGCAGGACCACTTGAAGACATTACTTGAGCTTAGTCCTTGTAAAGCAGTCTGTGGAGATCAATGTTTTGGAGAAACAGTCAGTAAAATGAACTGCTTTACATGAGGCAACATGTTCCTTACAAAGAAACATGAGTGAAACCTGGAGTCAAAGCAATGGTGACAGTCACTTTCTAGTGCTATACATCTGCATGCCAATGGCCCTTTCAAACTTGGTATCTCAGAGTATTCATTTTACCCAATCTATCCACAGAACAGTTTCATATGCCTTTATTTTATACCACTTTAGTTACAAGTATTAATTACGGTCATTGCTGCTTGTACAACAGCAATAATTTCATTTGCGTATTGGAATACAAGAAATAAACAGATTTAATCTGAAATAACCCTAAAAGACTGAGGTTCGGCCATTCTTGATTTGTGAGTTTACTATTTCAAATGAATCTGCAATCACAACTGTAATTAATAGTTCACAGCATTTCATAAATACTTGTTTAAGATACAAATGCTTATGTTAACCACATAAAACACTAGTGTAGCAACTATATGAACATTTGTAATGGGTGCCAACACAAATCATTAACAAGCAGTTAAACTTAAAAGAACCTAGAACAAATCAGAGAAAGCATATTAGCATATTAGATGCATCCCATTTGATTAAATTAATAAACCCAGAGATCTCCCTTGAATAAGGACTGAATTTATGTATTTAGGTAAAACCTTATGAGGCTATTATGAGTACTTTACAAGGACAGTGAAAGTATACAGCATGCAACTAGTTCTTTGGTTTCACCCAGCCTTATAACAAACCTAGTTGTAACTAACCTTCTTACAGCGCCATAGAAGGTCATCCTGGCCTGTTCAACATGCTATAACACATACAAAAAGACAGCTGCACTAGAACTTCCTATAGGATAAAACCCAGGCATTTAAATTCACACCCTCGATAACTCAAAAGCTGTCTGCCATAGCACTGCACCATGTTACTGGGCATTAATGGAGCTCAAAAAGAACTCTAAAATCCCTCTTGAAACCCCAGTGTGCAAGGGCACGACAACCTTTGTAGCCAGTGCTAAATAGCTGTTTCATTTTCAGGATGACAGAAAATTGCTTTCCTTCCTCTTGGGTAAATGCACAGCAGAGACACCCTCTTTTGTCAGCTCCCTTTTACAGTTTTGATTGCAAAGTCATTGGGATGTCTTACCTCTAGGAGCAGGATCAGTGGCAGTGACAGTGGCATACTCTCCCTGGCTAGATCTGTAGTATTACACAACAGTGATGCCATGGATTGATCAGGTGTAACATAAAGACTTGGACCCAAGAGAAAAAGACAAGGAAATTACATGGAAACGTGCTTCCTTTAATAGAAAAAGATGCTGGAAGAAACTAGCATACTTTTCATTGACTTCTAGTTTGCTTCTGATGCCGGCTCAAGGTCATTAGACAGACAACAAAGATGAGAATAAAAGTTCCACAAAATCAGTGAAGTGAGCAAATTAATGAAACAGGGTTGGGAAACAGACTCCTGCTTTCCTTTTTAGGGGAAAGATAATATACATTATTTTTCTCTTGTCTACTGGCTTGTGAAATCACTATTTCTTATTTGTAGTACTTCATTTGTCCTTCATAAATTTCTTTGAAGGTTAAGTAAAAACAGCGTTGTAATGCCAACCATAGTGACAGTGACAGGCAATACAGAGCATGGTAAGAGCCACTGAGTTTCTTAGCAATGAAAGAAAGCCAGAAAACAAAGGATGGAAGAGGAGGATCATATTCTGAAAAGAGAAAGTTTTTGACTTATTTATTTCATTGATTTTGTAGCAGTTGCATTAAAAAATCCCAAACACCTAAAGGTAGAGTTTTTCACCCTTCACCCAACACTGAAGATATAAATCAAAAATGCAGGTTTTGTTTCCTATTCTTATTACTCAAAAAAAGAAAATAGGGACTTAGCTCAAAGATGAAAGGTTTCACAGAGCTAGAAAGGATATGTTAGTATTTCATCCTCTGCTAGCTGCAACATACTCAAATCTGTGTTTATCATACATTCTTACTAAAGTGAGTTTAAAACCCATTTTATATCAGTATCAATCAAGTTATTTTGAATGACACTCTATGATTAGGATAAGACTGAAATACTCAAATTGACTTCAAAGTAAAAAAATTTGCATTTTTACATGTGTATGCTTTTTCTGCGTACACCCACTTTTTTTTCTTAACAGCTTCCATCAATTAAAATCATGTAGACTTATTGGAGACCAGCTGTTCTCATTTGTTCCACTCCAGTAGACAGAGACTCTGTGATTAATGGTCCTTGTTTTTCTCCAATCTGTAGTCTCTCTTCTCTTCATGCTCATGTACTGTTTAATGATATAATCTCAACACTGACATTACTAGCTCTATTTCTGATTCATTGGAATAATGCCCAGAGTTTATTGTGACAGAAGGAAAATATCCTAAACCACTGCATTGGGTTCTTGCTTGAAGCTGACATGTGCCTGGGCAGGAAAGAGGTGGTGTGGTTTCCAAGAACCAAATTACTGACTGCAACAGAGCGGGCGCACGGTCGTCACAGCTTTAAGATATGACTGGAAATCTAACATAACAAAGGTCAAAAGAGAGAGCTGAACAGAAGTATGAAAGATGTCTCAAAACTCTCGTTTGAGAGCTTCAAAAGATAAACCCATGTAGTTCCTATATATATGCTACAAATGTAAGCTGAAAATTCCAGCTGATAATGTAGACTGTTTATGCTATCTGAACTTGTTTAAATTTAAAAAAAAAATCTCTTTTATTTTTCTGTTGTGTAATATCACTATGTATGATATGAGGTAGACGATGCATTCTTGTATTACAGTATCAGACTTCTCATTTGTTATGACTAAGACCATGAAACACACTTGTTCAATGTATGGCTGTGTATATATATTTTAAATTTTGCTATCCAAACCTGGACTTAGAGCAATTTGGCAACACAGCTGCTATGTGAAAACAACATAACATGTTACCCTGTGTTTTCCTAGAAAAGCATACATCTACTGACAAACATGCTTTATTTTCTACAAAGCATTAGAAACAACAAGCACACTGCTCAGCATATGAGGTAAGGTTTGGCAGCATATAGCAACATTATGTCGACTGCTAAAGGATTTTTTCCTGAGGAAGGAAACCAAACCAGAATTTACCTAGGCAGGCAGACAATCAAAGGTAGCCAGGTGACAAAAAAAAAAAAAAATTCAGGACATGTTTTTCTTCCCTATTGAAGTAAAAACAAAACTTCATACAGATGTTTTGCAAAATGGAATTTTGAATAGATACCTTTTTCTCAGAGAAATAACAGAAAGAAACTGCAGCCAGAGCAACACAGAGGAAGAGGTAGATTGGGAGAAAGGGGTCGTTGGGCCAGAGGGCCCTCTAATACTTATACTGTTGTTAAGTCTTCAAGCAATTGTGCTAGCTGTGCATTTTCTCCAGCAGTCATATGGGTCGTGATGATTTCATGTATGTATGAAGTAATTGGTTGTAAGTCATCTTTTAGGGGTTTTTTGGCCCTTCTGCTATCAAATACAGCTGCTATCTCTAAAAGTAATTAATATATAGCATATTAGCCATTTTCTGTTAACCTTTATTTAATGCACCAGTGTGAGAAAAATGTAAATTGATTTGCATTTCATTGATAACCATTAAAAAGAAAAACATTTGGTAAATTATTCATCACAATTTGTCATGTGTTTTCTAAAGTCCTGGATACATGCTTCTAAAACAAAGTTATATATATATATATAACCAATGTAGCATGGCAACTGATTATTTTCTAAATAGTTATCAAAAATCAAATTGCTATATCCTATGAGCTAATATTATTATAGCATATTTTAAAGTTCCATTATGGAAAGGTAACCTTTATGTACAGAGCTGTGAAAAAAAAATTTAAAAAATCTTAAACAGCTGTATTTGCCCTCTGAGAAGCTGTTTAACAAACAGGTATAAAAGCAGATACTGTGGCACAATGCATTTAAAGACATTTTTAATTGGACTGAAACTGACAATAATAAAATTGACAGAGTCCTGGTGGACTAAAAATTACTTTCAGGAAAGACTGTGAAAGTCACTATTAAAAAAGAATAGAAATTCTTAAATTCAAATTTGGGTCTGGATATAGAGAACCTTCTAACATTCTAGAATGAAAAATATGACCAGGACTTCTGTGAAATTATTTTAGAATAACATCTGCCCTGGTTTAATTTAAACATAAAGAAACCAAACTGGTCTTAAGCTAGGCAGCTTAACCTCTTGCAGCACTTTTTCTGCAGTGGTAACAACTCTGTTGCATTACCAATCCCACCCAAATTGGCAAGCATAAATAATCTAAACCTGAGAAAGTTAAGCCATGTTGTTATCTATGATGTTCTGACTGTAATGTTATCACTACTTGCTCAAATATACTTAAAATATACACTAAACATGGTTTTGAGATTCAAAAGGACACATTTTGAAAAGTTATAGTAAAACATGGAAGGCAGGTTTACCAAAGGTAGGCTCTTCCAGAATATTCCAGTTACAGGAAATACAGGATATGTCAAAACTCAATACAGCATTTATAAAAATCCCATTTTTCATGTATATTTTCCACTTGATTTTACTGAAAAAGGAAATATTTTACTGGATATTTGAGAGTTCCAAGTATGAGTTTTACAGCTGTTGTAATTTCACAAGCGATCTTGGTACTAATACTAATGAAACCTCTCAGGAACACAATATTACAGAGGAAGGACAGTCTGAATGAGTGAAGTCAAAGAAACGAAATTAAATTTAAAATGCAAAGGGCGCAGCCTCAGACTTCAAAGAACTTCCACTTTGGGGTTGGAGCTCATGATACAGAAGTGATGGAAAAAGAGCATTTCAGTTTTGCTTGTCTTGCTTTGCTTCCATTGTTAAAGGCTTGCTCTGAAAAGCAGCACATCCCCTGCCAGCGAGAAATACATCAGGGAAGAAGTGTAATTGGTGTATTAGTCAATCACAGCAAGACCACAAACTCTGATAAGAGGAAGCCACATAAAAGGAAGATGCCGTTTTTCCAGGCATCAGTAAACATATTCCTGCAGAGATTACAAAAGAAAATGGAATTGTCAATGGCCACAGCACAGATGGGACCCTATCTGGAATATGGTTTCTTGATGAATCATCAGCTCAGAGACAAGAAAGGCCCAAAGAAAGAAAAGGGAATGAAGACAAAAATTTTTAGAGGAAAACACAGAATCCTGATATTTGTAGTAAGAAAAAAAAAAAGAAAACAACAAAAAAACCCAGGGTGGGAATGCATATCAATGAGCTGTTTATCTGCAAAGGAGAGATGAAATACTTAGAATGCATGACAATACGGATACCATCATGTCCTAACAAACAGGAAAGAAGAGCCATAAAAATAAATTTAGTCTGGAAGCTGGAAGGTTTCTCACCATCAGAAGAATGAACTTGACATGGAGCCATTTTCCTGAATCGCAAAGAGTAGAGTTAACCTTGAATAGTTGTGCAGAAGTGCAATGTCTGGACTGGGGGACTGTTGCACGTGGAGGAGCTGGTGATCACACATCAGTCCCGCTGAGCAGGTGCCTGGGGCCACACGTGCAGCACGGGCTCCAGGCTGGGCTGTGCTGCATGGAACCCTTGGAAGCTGCAGAAACAGAGCCAGCTCATGGACACAGAGAAACCCACAGGCAGCTCCCGCTTGGTGGTTGCACCACCTTCATCTAGCAGTGCAGAAGGAAGTTTTGGAGTTAAAGTCCTTTCTGTTTGACAGTAGAAGTAATGTGCATGGTTGTCTCCTTGCAAATCCTGTAATAACTTGAATGATGAAAATGGGGTGACACTAGGGCTGGGGACTGCACAGCCTGCTGGCTGAAGGCCTGTGTGACGATGCACGACTCGGGGCTTCGGCATCTACAGGGATGGAGGATTTCCTAGGCTATTCTCTCATTCCTTGGACTGCTAACTCTAATAAATAGCACTTTGAATGCTATCTTACAGAACTTTGAGTGCCTTTCTTACTGGGATCATAAGATGTTTTGCATCTCTTAATGCAAAACACACTCAACTTTTCATTATATAGAGAGTTGTCTGGTGTGCAGCTGAGGGAACCAGACTGAGGAGGACCCTTCAGCTCCACTCCACTAGAAAGGCCACATGTTTAAGATCTATTAAAAAGAAAATCTTAGGGATCACATGAATTTTCATTCTACTTTAGAGGAATTGCCTAGTTTCATAAATCTGTCAAATCAAGCCTGTAGATTTTTGATATCAAAGAGCAAATCTACATCGTTTTCAGAAACCAGAGACTGTGGCAGTGTTTATGGTGAAATACTGCTTTATATTTAAATTCTATGGTTCTTTGGAAGAGTTAAATGCTGGCCCACACCATGGAATCAGAACCTGTTTTGTGGTATAGCATGACTGTGCAACTGCACTGAAGCTACTTTCATGCTTGATGACAGATCTCTAAGTTGAAAGAACACAAACAAATTCTATTGCATTTATAGACTGTTAACCAGGAGGTTCATTTATAAGCAGGCAAGCTATCATGGGAATTCAGTTCCTTGCACAGCCAATGAGACAGATAATCTACTTTAACTAACTCCCAAGTCCCTAACACACAAGGCAACAGATACAGGTACTGCTGGGACTGCACAGCCAGTCACCAGTATCATTCAAGAGCCTCTTGCTCTCGTTTTGATGAGGTTTATCTGCAAAGAAAAGACGAAATACTTAAAATGCTCCCAACAACACAGGATACAAAATCCTGCAAAGATACATGCAGACAAATAGACAAAGATACAGGTACTCCCAGGGAAGAATACAGACCAACACAAAAAAGAATAGTTATCATATTCAAATTTTTTAAAAATTTGTTTTCAAGCATTGCCTTAATACTCTCAATCATCTTGTTCAAATACTGCAAAATCTCAGCTGTAGGAGCCAAGTTTCTAAACAATAGCAGGTTACAGCTAACAGAATTGCTCTAAAAGTCACCCACTTCAAAGGCTCCTCCTCCTCTGTGCCAGCATACCCTTAACACTGAAGCAAGTGTTACAGAGCAGAACCCCAAAGCCAGTTGTACTGTTTTTGTACTGTTTTCACTACATTTGTGACAGATGGTGTCACTTGGCGATTCCCCTGCAGAGGGGCACTTATGGTATTGTCATGGCATCGGTGTAAAGGGCATGCAGATGGACTTAAAGACCCAACAGAACTCATACTCTGTGTTCTTTTATGCTGAATATAAGTCAGTGGATAAGCTGTTGTGGCTCATTTGTCACACAGCAGTCAGCATGGGCTAAAAGAAGAGAGGAGAGCTATCCCCCATGTCAGTCAACACAACTGAAGCAGCTCAGCTTCAGGATGACAGGAGAAGAACTGGGTTCATAAGTGAAATGAGTGGCTGCAGGCCTAAAGGACCTGGATTTCACACCATGATCCTTGCTGGTTTTCCTATCCCAACAGGAATAACAGGAAGATGTAAACTGTCGTATATTTAAAGCTGTACATGCTGAAGACTCCTCTGATTATATTAAAAATAATTAAGACCTATAATAGTTTCCAGTGGCTTCTCTTAATCCTAATGTTCTTTGCAGGAGATAGAGACAGTGTCTAGTTCCAGTAGCTGAGTTATTTATTCTTCTTAAAATGTCTAGTGAAGATCAATCTGGCATCTCCTGTGACATCAAGGAAGGAAAAGGAGGAACTGACATATGGAAGGTGACCATAACATTAACCTTCAAAAATACTGAGGAGATATGTATAGAGTGTTTCCAGTGATTAAAAGTTTAACCTGTCCATCCTATTTGTAAAGGGAACCACAAATCACATGTTATCAACCATATGCTACTGTCTAGCACATCTTTGAGAAACCATCTTATAATTACAGCTCTTGGTATGGGGCCAAGCTTACATTTATATTTTCTTGAAGGTTCTTAATGCATTGTATTACACTCTAAATACAGCAATAGATATTTAGGGTGATTATCTTATATTTTGATACATGTCAAAAACATAATTTGCAAAAAAGTGCAGAGCTTTACACTGTGAAATAAAAACATCTGTTTGCCAATATATCTCTTCAGTGTTCCTTCTTCACTTGCTTCAAAGACACACTTAGTAAAGGAATAGTGAATTATGAGAGACAAGTTAATATTGCTAATGTTGCATCACCATTAGTTTAACAATAGTTCAGAAGAAGAAAAAAATAAATCTGGAAAGGCTGCAAACTCTATTTTAATGGCTATAAAAGTGCAATTTGTCAGTGAATTATGATTCATAAGCCATTCAGTGTCTTAATACTGAATGCTACATGTTGAGTGAAAGACAACTAGTGTGCTGCATTTGAGAGCTCTTTGCTCTTTACAACTATGTTGTTACCAACAGCCCAAGAAAAGAACAAATGTCTTTTATTTTTATGGGAGGGAAAGGGGGTGATATATATATATGTGCACACACTCTGGGAAATTTGACTCACATAATTGAAGAAACCTACACAGAAACATTGTTAAGATGTTAGTCCACTGTACTGCAGTCTTAAATGTCAAGAAGCAGAAGCAAATTGTAAATTAAGCAGTTCAACAATATGATGACTGGTGCACTGAGGAATAGCCAAAGACTTAAGCAGCATTCATCCATCTAACAGAATCTAGCAGCTATGTGGTTTGTGCATCAAATACCCCAAAAACTCGCAATAAACTGATTCTACATGAAAGTTCTGTTCTTCATCACAAGCAGATAAAATATTAGAATTTTAAGTGCGTTATATTGCATCAGTTCATGAAGCAAATATGACATTTGTTTAAAAAGAAATATCTAAACCAAACAGTGCATCAAGGAGACAAACACACTGTATGAATAAAATTACAATTTTTATAAACCCTCAAGAGAGATGTGCAACTAGAAAAATCTATTTTTCTATAGAAGGAGTCACATGCTCCATTTTCATAGCCAACAAGCATCTGAATAATTACATGTTTGGCTCTGTAAAAGCTGTCTAAAACTAAAATTAAATCACATTATAAATTATGTTCTTGTAAGAACTAGCCTTTGTCTGCCTAAACACTTCCCTGTAAGGCCCTTTTCAATACCATAACATTTTTTCAAAACACACATCAGTATTTTAAAACCTATTTTCTGTCAACAAACATTTCTCTCCATTTAAGAAACATCAAAACCAGCTCATTCTTTGGGCCACATACTTAAGACAAATGAAAGAACCTTTCTCTATTCTGTATGAATCTTGGCTCCACTTAATGCCTCACTGCAAGAGGAGAGAAGAGGATTAAATCAGGGATTTTTAACTGTTCCAACAGTGAAGAAGACATTACTTATTGGAAGGCACCACTGAATTTCTTGAAGAAAATAAATCTTTATCTTATTGCTTTATCAGCACCTCAAATTCCCCTTACATGCATTTTGCAATACATTTCTTATAGCTAAGGCAAACATTATTTCATTATTTGCCGTTTCCCTGAACATCATGTAATTTGCAACTTCTGTTCTCTAACATCAAAAATATATTCAGAAAAAAAGGAAGTTCTCTTTTAGACTTAACTATTAGGCATATATACAGAGAAATGTTCCAAACTGAAAGGGTTAATTAGGGTTTAGCCTTGCTTTTTTGCTACTTGCCCAGAGGCTTATGTTGAATTTTACATATTAACTGTGTAAATTGAGTTTAAAAAATTGAAAGCTAGATGATTTGAAATTAATTGATAAATGTTTTAAAAGAAAAAAACAATAAAAATTGAGTATTTGGAAAAAACCCCAAACAACCAGAAGTTTAGGGCAGTGCTAGAGAACCATCTGAAGAAATGAACTGCCTACAATGTTCTTTCTTCGTACTTAGTGAAATTAAAACTGGACTTACTTCTTTGACAATATTATATAGTATATATCTGCCCCATGGCCTTTGCTGTGCTAATAAAAATTATTTAAATGGCAGTAATTGAACCAGTTACTTAAAGCATGCATAAAAGAACTAACAGTATCTGTTTTTATTCACAACCTAATAGATTTTGATAAAAGGCAGTATAGTTAGCTATACATTTGTTACAAATAACTACGTTCTCAGATCTTATTTAAATCTCAGTTCACAAATATCATTAGAGAAAATTTAGTTTTAAGCGAAGTTTTCCAGTACTCCAAATAACTGGCTTGCAAATATTTTGCCCAGTGTTTTAGGGTGTCAGGTGAAAAGGGAAATTTAGGCAAACGTGATGACAAATGTTTTGTTCCTAGCAATGCACAAACAAGTGTGAGTTTACAGAGAAAAGATAATTTTATCAAGAAAAGATTCTTTTAGCAAGAAATTCTGATGAAATACTGACCAAGACACCACGTTAATTTCTTTGAAGAGAAAGCAGAGATGAACAGAGAGTGCATTCTGACAAGCATTGATTCCTTAGGTTGTACGTCAGATTGCTGGCTGGGAGAGCCAGACCGAGATGTACTGCAATAACTTCTACGATATTTAGATTTATCCACAACAAATTGTGAATAATGCACCTGCCTGATGAGAATACCAACGTTCAAATATTTCAGCATATGCAAAATAATGACCTAATGTTCAGGAGCAGCTAGCAAATGTACACATAATTTTTCTTTTCCATCTTCCCTCACACAGTCCCAAACCACTTGATACACTTTTGCTACAGGTTACAAATTCCTTGGAATGAGGCTGTATATTTTCTAAATTATTACGTTGTACTTCATACAACAACAAAAGATGCACCTTGGTGACATTTAAGTGCAAACATGACATGTATCTGGATAATAAACAACAAAGAAAACTGTATTTCCATAATAATTTTCAGATTTGCTGCAGCCAAGGCTTTGATGAGTCTGTTTACTTCACAGCTCTACTAAAAGTACTGGTACCTTTCACCACTGCACAAGCAAATACACAAACATCAAAAATAGTTGCTGCGCCTTAATAAACACCAAATGTATATGCTGAAAGAATGGCAATATCCCATAAATTTTCAGGCAAAACCAACTGCTGCATTTATGCAGTGAATCTTGGTCTTCTGACTACTGACTTAATTCCTTAATAGAAACATGGAATTCTTTCTTAATATTAATAAAAGTGTACCATTGAGGTTCTGTAACATCGTAACACATTATACTAAATACAGATTAAAGTGCTCAGCTTCTTTGACTTCGAAAATTACAACCACTTATTTAATCTATTTTTCAGTAGGGATTCCTACAATTATGTACTCATAAAGAAAAATTTAGAAAAAGAGTATCTGATTCACTTGACATTTACCATAGTTTCCCAAATTCACAATGTATTTCTGCTAGACTTCCAGTATATTACAAAAATAAACGGCTTTCAAGGTAAAGAAAATAATTATTACCCTCCTACAGCCAGCTGAGGTACTCTGTCTAATACTGAACAACAGATCAGCCAAAAGGATCACAGCGTAGTGTCTGGTCTTAAGGAAACAACCCACATAACTGTTCATGGCAGTTCATGCAAATCGAAGGTAAAATGAGGGGCATTTTGACAAAAAGCAGACACAATTTTTCTAGTTCTGAGAAGGCTGCAGAAAGTGAAGTCTTTGTTCTATGGAAACAAGGCTCACAGAAAAAAATTCAAGACAAATCTATATCCACCTGTAGAAAGGCAAAATGATAAGCATGTATTATAAGAAATCCAGAAAGTAAGATACTTCTTTTGTGAGATGTTTATTTTGAGATATTTATTTATGAGACATTTATTTTGTGTCACATATTCTTACCTTTCTCTGTTAAATTTCAGAGAATGTAGGATAGCTGGTCGTTTCTGTCGGAGATTCCACAAATGAAGTGCATCATCTGCACATGCACTGACCAAAGCACCCTGGAGCAGACATAAAATACAGCACCATGTTACTTTTCTGCAGATTCAGTCTTATTGCTAAGTGATCCTCACTGTTAATGATCTATCCGTAAAACTGACAGTTTATGAAAAATGGCTCCTTTCTGCTTGGAAAAAAAAATAAATTCTACCATAAATAATAATAAATTTGAATTGATCTGGTAAATATAAACACTTTAAATTAGCACAAGATCGGCCAAAATTAAATTAAAATGCCATCAATTTAAAATTTGAATTAAAGCTTTGTGCCAAGGTTATACACGTCAGCTCTCATGCATTTCTGTGTAAGCAAAGAGATTAATGAAATGGAGAACAGACAACACTTACTTAAAAAGGTGGGTGTGAAGGATGTAACTGGAGGACAAAGGGATTAGTGCACACACATGCACGCAAGTGAAGCCAAGGCTAGTAGTCATATCAAGCACAGTTTAATCGTTTAGTAGTTTAGTAGTCAGATCAAGATAACGTGAACATTCAGAACTTCCATGAGAAGAAGATGCAAATGAGAAAGTAGGGACAACTAACAGGGGGAGAGGACCTAAGAAGAACTAAAAGATGCAGGCAAAAGGACAGGGTCCTTAGCACGGATCAGCAATACTATGAAGACTGGTAATGCTTCTGGTGCCCTGAAAATGGTCATCTTCCAAAGTCCAGACCTCTATCTGACCAGGCAGCTTGGAGTGAATTTCTGACTCTCTCTCTCCTCAGCACAGAACACTGATGACTTGTGAAAATGACTGCAGAGGAAGCTCTGAACTGCTCCTGCACGTAAGATCTATCTCTGTGTATTACTGTTGCATAGAGGAACTAGATATTGCCCAACAGATGGCAATGCTGAGGGAGGACTAGGATGCAACTTGCAAGGATGTAAAAGATTAGTTCATAGCACTTATGACTGACTGATAAACTCCTCTTTTTGCATCTTGGATTACCTTCCCAATCCTAGCAACTGTTCTTTTCCACACTGAGCTATGCAAATGAAATTTATGAAAGTGAGCCTTTTCTAATACAGTGTGATCCGTGCTTTAATTCTCATCTCCCAAAGAGTCAGAAAGAATGTCCACCACAGAAATTAAATTAATTCTATGTCTTAGGGGTTTTGTCGATCACCTAATGAAAAGAAAGAACATTGATTCAAACCTTGCATTCCTGTTTTCATGCCTGCATTCCTCTAAAAAATTTCACTGGACTGACTGTTTCTAAAGTTTCAGTCCTCCCTACTCAGTTTCCATGGTTCAGTTACTTTCTCCAAACAGATGTAGAAAAAAATTAAATATATCTCAGGTTTAAAACCCCATAAAACTAAAACTCTTCCCCTGAGAAGTTCTGAGAGCTCCACATTTAGAGAGACTTGGAACTGTCAAAAGTGTTTCTTTATGTCATGGAAGAAAACTAACCAAAACTGATCTACGACTAGATTATGATTTGGCCAAGTTATGAGGTCCTAAAAAAAAATCCTGATTTATATGCTCCAGGAAGTTTTCTTGCCTATTACCATCTTCAGAAATCTGTACAGAGCAAGCTATAATTTGTCACTGTTTCTTTATGTTGTCTAAACTTTATTTCAACAAACCATTTGCAAAGACTAAGCATGATGGTTTGATTGATGACCTCTGCAATTGCTTTTCCTTGCTTCAAGTAATAGCACATACCCAACTATTGAGTTTTCAGCCAATCACCATCAATATATTTCCAGAGAAAGATTTAGCTCATTTATTAATTTCTCTTTGAAACAGGACTGTGCAGCATATTTAGTAATTTAATGGATTTTACATCTACCTGCACACATTCATGTATTGACTGCCTTTTGTTCAGTGCTTTATCCTGATGTATATGAAGGCAATACTTTTCTCTTTATGCAGTCCCATCAATAGTTGTCTAAAAGGCTGTATGGTGAACGTCCTCTGGATGTACGCCACTTACTTGTTGGCACCACTTGTCAGTGTGAGAAGTTATATCATTCAATTACGATACATTAATTGACTTATTCAACTAAATTTATACAGAAGAATCTGAGTAAATATGTCCTTACCTCATTGATTAGGAACTGGAGCTGCAGAACTGCAGCACCACTTTCATGTTGGCAGTAGCAATCAACACCAGGCCTGCCCAATCTGTTGCCATCAAAGTCAAGGATTCTAACCTGCCTGTTATTGCCAGAAGTAGAGAGGGGAAAAAAAGAACTAGCAATTAAACTCCAATTAACCTTTAATTAACCTCAATTCTTCTTGCTTTCTGTAAAACAAAAGAATTCATGCTGACTTTCCACTATTCTAATTAAAGTACCAACATCATCAGCTTGAAACACATGCAATTGTGAATTATCTGTTCTTGCCTGTGGTTTTTTTGCCTGCAAAACAAAGTACATGAATTAACACACAAATTCAGCAGGATGCATCTTAAATTTATTTTTACACTTTATTGGTTCAAATAACACATGAATGTATGAGATTTTTGTATTTACCAAGATGTTATATTGTTCTCAGCTACCTGTTGGAGCATAAGAAGAAGCACCAAAACCAAGCAAACAAGCAACCAACCCACTCAGGATCTCAAACCAAGTGGATGTTCTAACAGGTAAGCGCTTTCCCTTTAACTTGACTTGAATATTCAGCACAAATACATGGCACTAGTTAATGATTGCCCTTAATGAAAATTACCGTAGCATTGCCCTGATTAAGCAGCTTTCACCCTTCAACATCAGTATCATGCTAAGTCAGTTTTCTAGGAAACGTCCCTAACAAAGTAGAAGGTTTCACTTGGCATATCCCAAACAAATAAGGCACTCTCCAAAAATTCACATTTATATGCACCAGTGTTCACCCTGAAATACTTCACAAATTACTAAAATAGAGAAATTGTGCTGTCTGCTCCAGTCTGGCCAATTGCCCTGAAGTAAGGGCTGATGCTTAAATAGCAGCATTATCTCTCACCGATGGTCGCTTCCAAACATTCTGGGAGCTGCAGTGAGGTCCTTCCAGCAGAAGGAGCTGAAGAGATACGATGACTTGGCACATGTTCTTGGCACTTTGGCCCATCTTCTGCAAATTCTGTGCTTTGCTGCCAAGCATGGAGCAGTACAACCTTACCTCATCAAATCTTTTCATAACAGTGTATTCTACCAGAACATACAGCAGAAGTGGCTACAGTTCAGGCTGTGGACTGAATTTTTTCTTTTTACTTTTGCCTTTTCACTAAATGATGACTCTGCAATCAAGGATAATGGAATATCTCTGAGGATATTAAAAGAGGGGACTAATACATCTGAATACCTCTAAGCAGACATCATGGGTTTCAAGACTAAAAGCCAGTCCTGCCTTCTCTCTCTTATCAGTATGTTGGATCTCCCAGGGGCCTTTGCAGACATGCCAGATTATCCTAATTTATACATAAAAAAGAAAAAGATGAAAACTAAGTCTGATGTCTGTTGGGATCTAGAGTGAAACAAGTAGAATAAGAATTATGTGCATCAAGCAGTGAAAGTGTGACAGTAATCATATTCTAACAGAAAAAATGTACTTTCTGAAAACAATATTTAATCCTGGTTTTAAGATCTGTGTGAGTGAAATAGGATTTTCTGCTCTGCGTTCACTTGTATGCAACACTTTTTCACAGAGTGTTTCAACATCCTGATATTCCAAAGCTAATCATTATTTTGGGGAAAAAAACCCCACAAAACAAAACAAAACCCAAACCAACAGTTGTTAAGATGCCTAGTTTAAAGTACTTGGATTCAGCTTCTGAGACATAGACTTCCATGGCAACATAATACATTACTAACCAAGGATTTACACTCTCATGTCTTGGGCCATTCCACCACAAGCTGAAGAAAATTTCCATTTTTCAATATTACAACCTCATTCAGACTTTTTTCTCGAAATCCTTTTGGTCACTTGTATAAAGATTGGTGAGTATAGATCTGATATTCTCATGCCATATCCACACTCGCTGTATCTTGCATGTCTGATGCCAGAGCACATGAAAAAATGGGTATGTTTTACTGGAAATCAAAGCTGCCAGTGCATGATTACATACACAGGAGAGACATCCATGGCCAAAGCTTCTCATAGCATGATCTATGGCCACACTTTCCACAACCCCCACCAGCTTTTTTATTCTGTGACTCATTTTTACTGTATAATACAGACAGACCTGACATGTCTCATTCTTCTCAGACTTTAGTACTAATGGAATCCAAAGACTTGGAAGTCTTGTGTGTTCACTGAGAAGCAAAAGTGTAGATCCTTCAGCACTGACTCCTGAAGGTGAGATCAGTGTTACTTACAGCAGGTGTTTAACTTATGACCAGAAGGTGCTGAGGCGAGACATGTTTTTCTTCATTAGGACGGGTGATTCTTAAGTAGTGTGAGATTAAGTCTTTTTGCAATAACAAGGACTGCAGTCTGATTCATTCCTCTTTTCAAGGACAAGCAAGTGAAGACACAGTATAATAAAGAACCTCCTTCCAAGGCATGCCAAGGCAGTTAACAGATATCCTCTGACAAGTACAAACTCTAAAATTACCCTTTTCAAAACCAAACTTTTTCCATAGAAGAAAATGACACCAAGCTTATTTACAAGCTATGTAAATAAGCAGCTCTAAATTTTTTGAGTACTTAACTAACTTCTTCCATGACTAAAAGCAATCTATGTGCAGATACGAAATAAGAGGTTACGATTGCTAAGAAGAAACCATGGTCTCACATCCACTGTTCAATTAAATGGCACACATAGAAATGGGCAGTCCCCATTTATAGCCTCTCCTTTAAAACACTGGGGAATTGTGGGCTGCTGCAGAAGTAGCATTGCTGCTTGAAGGTGTCCTTGGCATCTGATCTGCACTGACTGGTACATGTTTGAGTAGGACTATGCAGCACCCTAAGAGCAGATGCTTGTGGGCTGGTGTTACGCCATTATATAAACCAACTGTAAAATTGATTTAATGTGTAACTTGAATATAGGACAGTTTTTTTCTTGCAGAAGGCTTATTCCACTGTATTGAGTGATTTATCAGTTAAAAAAGCACCAATGTGTTTATCAAAACAATCAAGTCCTAGAATGATGCAAGAATTCAACATCACCACTAGGCCACTAAACCAACCAGGTTGGTCAGTTGTATCCATATCACAGGATGGATTTTGTCAAAAGATAAAATCCCCTTTAGCACCTAGATTTGCAGTTCCAAACATAGCCACTTTCAACTCCCAGAATATATAGTTTTACAGCTCCTTCATGGAGCTTCTGCAAGTCTCACACATATTAATTTTCTGTGTACTAAGGACAGTGCATCTTCTGGTACAAATAAACACCACAGTCCTAGGTTTTGTACCTCATATGGGATTCAGCCTGAGTTTTTCTCTCTTTACATGAGATAGTCTATCTTTTTGATTTCTGAAGTATATGTCTCCAGTGTTTTGTTATCCTCACTATTAAGAATGTCACACCGTATGTAGAATCAATACATTTAGCTTTTGTTTCAAGCCTTTGCATCTCATTATGCCTTTTTATGCTAAATTAAATAACTTTCTAATGCTAAATTAAATAACTTTCCATTACCAGAAATTTCCTGCTTTGAAACTTTGAACAAGCTCTATCTTATCCATCTTCTGCATAAATAAAAACAAAACACCCTGAGCTCCTCCATTTTCATGTCACCAGCAATTTTGTTAGCTCTTGAATAGTTCCTCTGCGTTTTCATACATGAACTAGAACGTGTGCTCAGCTTCTTTCAACTATAAAAACCAGAGCTACACATCATCTTGGTAATGGTTTCTTTAATACAATGCAAAGTAGTATATGGCATTTTATTATTTCTTACATTCAATATTGTTTTTTAATACGTGTATGGAACACTTCATTATTACCATAACAAATTGGGAAATCATACTGCTTATGGTTTTTGAGACTTCTCCATGGCTTTGCAAAAAATAACATCCCTCCCCCCCACCAACTCTCATTCTGTTAACTGCCTGTAGTTGGGCTCCTCAATTCCTTAAAAGGGACCTGCAGCCTAATCCTAGCTTTATGGCCTTCTATTTGCTGTAGATCCACAGGGCAGTGCTACATGAAAAAGTAACTCTTCATGGGTTTTAGTTTAAACACAGAAGGATTCAGTTTTACAATGAGCTCCTTTGAACTTTTTTGACACCAAATAAGCATGAGACTGGTCTACTATGACCTTTGTCTTGATTATTTTTCTTGACATAGATTTCTCTGTTTGTGCATAAAAGTAATGGAAGAGTTAATCTCAGGAACAGTTAAATATCCATTAATGATATGATCTATATTGGCAGGAAAATTTACTTTTGGCAACTTTGATTACTTTCAGGTTAGAGCTTATAGAAATCTTGTATTTAATGGCAAGTCTGTATGTATATAGATGACAGTCAGATAGCTGAATAAATCCTATGAAAAATATGACCATTTATTCAAATACAATGCAAATTTACATCCACGCTATTCACAATTTTTTTATTCCTATGAATTTAGAAGCTATTGTATTTCCCACAGTACCTGCAGATACCTCAAGAATTACAAAACTCATAGGACTACATATTTTCATCTCTTCTGAATAAAACTGGCTTTTAAGGTCATTGTCATTTTGGGAATCATCTGTTCCAGAAACTGAATACAAATACAATCATCATGTGACTGAACTCAATCAACCCTAAGCCTGAAGTAGTAAATTGTGAAGAGCAGTTATTCACAGTAATGACTCTAGCAATGTTTTGCAAATAACATAGAATGACAGAATGGCTTGGGTTGGAAGGAATCTTAGTAATCACCTAGTTCACATGTAGGTGAATAACTGCATGTTGCATTTGTGAAGCATCAATAGTTTTCACTTTTGTTTTGCATGTGCACATATATATATATACACACACACATATATAATGATTAACAGAAACTTCCTCGCTCTAAATTCACTTGCAAAAGAGAAGCCATTTAGTTACTCATCCGTAAAAGCTCCACATTGCCAGGCAGCTACCCTGAAAGATCTGTATTTTGAGGTTCTACTTCATGCAGTAGTGAAAACCACCATTATAAGGTTGCATTTACAGTGGCTTCCTCTTTTTAACCAGGTAGTCATAAACCTCAGCAAGTTCACTGACACATTCAGATAAAATTGCGAAAGGCAACCGTGAGTGAAAACTGAAACCCATAAAAGTTAGTGAAGAGTATAATTGATTATATTCACAGGGGCTAATGCTTCAGAGAAGTTTACAAATGCAGATACAAGCTCAGTCAAAGGCATGACAAATATGGGAACAGAAGGAGGAACATATCTGTAAAGCTTGTTTTCAAACACATCTGGTAAAAAGCTATGGAGAGAATAAGTTGGGACAGAGTAATACTCTCACCCTAATGCACTGAGGTTATGGGAAATTAAACAGACACAAATGAGAGGGCTGTGTGCTCCAAAGCCAGAAAATCACTTGAACATAACCAAGATCCCAAGCAACAACACAGAGAGATATAGATAAAAAAAATTAATAACACAACTGCATTTTATTCAACTTACTGCCATTCAGGAGGACTATGCAAATCACACCATTTGCTGCCCATCTGTTGTTAGATGGGAGTCTAACACATTCTATCTTACCAAAGAAACCAAGCAGGTAGCTTTCACTCAGCTACTTTAATTTGCTTTTTTTTCTCAGCCTTCAGATATATTAATATTTAACACAGTATTTGTTCAATGTGTATCTTTATACCCAGAACACACATAACAGGTGCAGGTTATCGCATGTGCAGTCACTGATGACAAATGCATCCGTCTACAATGTTTTCATACTAAAACCAGCTGCATTTAAAGTTTAAGCCTGAATGTTGTGTTACTATTTGTTTTCCCTGTTTGTACACTATACCACCGAATTTGCTGATAACAGGTTTAGAGAAGGTTTAAGGAAGTTTTGCTTGTGCTCTTCAAGAAAAAATGGAAGACTATCTGTATAAACTCTACCTAAGGTCATAACTTCAGATTTCTCATATTTTCCAACAGCAGAGATTTTTTGAAGTGGTCATTGAATTTTTAGTAACAGTGATCATAAGACCACAGATTTTCTTCATAGCTGCCAGTTATGAAGAACAACTGGTGACAACAGAAGAATGAAAAGTGATCACATAATAAGATTTGTTTAAAAGTTCAAACAAAAAGCAACTAAAAATAAATTTCCCCAAATATTAATTCCTCCTCTAGTAGCTGTGGAAAAATTATACCAGCAAAATAATACCTTAAACCTTCACCCACATCATGACAGAGCTTGAGATACCCACTGCCCTTGGCCATTGCTGGAATCTTGAAAGCAAGACTTCATGTTTTCCCAAATCCTGCTTCCAGCCCCAACCACCAGACTAGGAAGAAGGTGATGAAGGCCCTATGGCAAATTATGTAGTCTATAGGAGACAAGAACAGGTGATTAAATAACACTCCCTCTTATCTGAAATTGTTTCACTGTTTTGGCTGATACACTTAGGGGGAGGAAAAACTTCTTTGTTCAGTGGTGATGGGATAATTAACAGTTGTCCCAATTACATCTGGCTAATTCTTCATGCCAGGTACTTCACAGCAATGACAATAATAGTTCTGTGCCCCATTACAATTACAATTACAGAGTTTTAAGATGAGTGCTGCCTTGCACACTAGTATGTTACTTGCAATTCAGTCAAAGCAGAAGCGATTAGGAGCACATATATGACCACTTTTCATGGGAAATATTGTGCTCAGTCCTGCAATAAGAATGTCCTAGGCTTTACTCTTATCAGGTGCTAAGACCCTCCTAAAACTACTTTGCTTAGTCTTATCAACAAATCAACATTGAACAGAAAGAGTGAAAAAATTCTACTGAAACAGTGAAATAATTCTATACTTCTCCAAAATATTATGAGCATCTTAACAAGGCATTCAAAAAGTCCTTTAAACAGAAAATAAACGCTTTCTATAATGAACTTCTTTTCTTTCAAAGGTAAATTTACAACTACCTGCTGAAACAAGAAAATAATCCCAGAATAAATTTTAGGAAATTCAGTCCCTGAAAATTTCCAGACTACTAACTGCTAAGATAGTCAAAAGGTTATAAAAGTGAAGTCATCATCCAATAATAGATCATTAGCAGTGCTTCTATTCTGATTCACATACAAACTCAACTTTATAAATACAATTAAATAATAATTCTGTTAAGTTTTCTGATTTTACTGGAATAAGCAGCAAGGTACACTGTGCAAATATAATCCTGAGGCACTAAAGTAGAAGTGGTCTGTTTGATGATGCATTTTTGGCCTTACTCAGTAATATGTCAGAAAAATTCCATACATAACATCACAGAACACCTTCTTTTAACTAAGAGTTCTAAGTATACTTATGCATATCCTTAGAGAGATATATTACGCAAGAGCACTCTGGTCAGAAAAAATGGCACCAATAGACAGGTACTAATGCACTGAGAAAGGTGGCACCTGATCTTGGCTCAGGCTGTGGAAGTGGTAAGTGGTTTAGAGATTCATTTACTTGATTGCTTGAACACTTCCATTGTTCCCAGGAATGTGCTCTGTAACATCAATATGCCAAAAGAAATACTTTAAAAGACTTTCATTCAAACATTTCAGTGTTGATCCAACCACAAGATAATACTGATTCTGAGGTCATACACCATGTTCTTTTTAGGCAGAGCAGTGCTGTCTAAAATATTAAGTAATTTCATTACTTAACAGGAAACTGCTCACAGCTTGTTAGCTGATGAGCAATTCCTCAAATTCATGCACTGCATCATCTCTATTATCATCTGTTTAGTATTGGAGGATTCCAGGAGGTCTCTGGTTCAACACAGAAAATATTTCACATTCAAAAACTTATTAAATGAAAGTTCAATATGTTAAACCAGGCAGTAATTTCATTCCTGCCCTAGAAAAACAGACAAATGACATTTCTATAAATTTCAGTTAAGCTATATTAATATTCAGCTCTTCTGCCAATCAATATACTTATTTTTAACTCTTAATAAAGAAAGATGTTAGTCTAGAATTTCCTTTGTTAAGCAAGAATGGTAGTATAAAACACACAGGAACACATGCTATCAATAGAAGCCAATACTGGTAATGAAGCTATTCAAGTCAATAAATAGAATTAGAAAAAAATAAGAATTTAATTGAAATAAATATAATTTAGCATTTGACAAATTTCGATGAATCATCTGATGGGTTTTATTCTTTGGTTTAGTTCAATACAGTTGACACTATAAATATGCCTATGTTGAAAGGCATTCCAAATATCAGTCAACCTTAAATAGTCTTATCTTCCACTATGGTAAAATTCATATTTTTAAGAGAAATTTTCAGCAAAAAATTACATGGAAGAGACTTTTTTTTTCTAATGCAAGATACAGTTTAAATGGTGTCTACATTTATCACTTTTACAACCCTTCTGAGCAACATAATTATTCTATCAGATTTTGAAATAAAGTGCCACATAGACCACAGTTAATCAGCCCTTCCCTTCAATATACATGAAATAGGTAACCAGCAGCTAGTAAAAATGCATTTCAGGAAGCCTTTTGGGTGTAAATGGGTATGAACTACGATTTTACCACTTTAAACAGACACTTGTAGATTGTGTTAGGTGAACTCTGTTCATGTCTGATGTCAGCTGTAATAAGCATTTATGTTTTATTCGAATTAAAATTTATAATCACATCAGTAACATGGGTTAAAACATGAGTAAAGGTTTGAAAGCATAGTTGAAGAATACTGAATAACTTCCAAAGAGCATTTGCCTTTTAAGAAAAGACTGACTACTTCTGGGAATAAACCAGGACACGGCAGAAATCTCTCGGAATCCCAGTTTTTCCATGCCAATTACTGAAAGTCTGCATGTTTTAGTGAAGCAGGACACTGTTTCAGAACTTACCATACTAATAGGACATTATTTCAGAATAACCCAATTCTTGTTGGACAGGAATCAAAAGGGATCAAAATTACTTGTACATTTCCCTGGCAATTCAAATTAAAAAGACTAAGAGCTCTGCCTCCCTTCAAAGGATTATTCTTTGCAGAATCTGAGAGAACTGAAACACTGCCACAATGGAAGTGTATCTGTCATTCTGAGTCTCTGCCAGGTAAATGACAGTGAGATGGGGCTAGTGGGGGTGGTGGCTTCCAGTAATCCAAATCCCTCTCTACAGAATGGAGAGACCCAGCAGGGATTGTTGAGGCTGGGTAACAATCCAGCCCTGCTTTACCATCACTATAATCTTTGGCAAGATCTACTGCTTCTGTTATCCATGTCAGGAAGCAGATCAGCAGAACAGCTGCAGATCCAGCACAGCACAGTATCACACACTACCAGGGCCCTGGTCGCTACTCGAGACAAGGAGAAAAATGCCTTAAACTCACCCTAGTTTGTGTTTCTGCAGTGTGATGTGAGGGAGGAATCCTGCAGGGAAAATACCTGGGCAGAGGAAGCAAGATACGGTGCAGCCCATCCGTACTGCCTACTGGAGAAGTCTCTATAATAATTTTAATTATTAAGCTAGATTTCATCTAGGGAAGGATAGCTTTTCCAGTCTAAACAGAACCCTAAGAGGAATCTGTCATACATGTAGCATGAGCAAAACCGAAGAGAAAGCTGGAGCAAAACAAGAAGAAATTGTTGTGAGCACACAGCAATTGCATTGGGTTCTCCCCACACTGATTTTCAGAAGCTGGAGATATGACTCACATGGCCATATAAAAATTTTAGTATATAAACTATAGGAAGGACAAGAAAGAGAGACCAATGACTAGTTAAAGTCTTTGACTCTCACTAATATGAAACTCATAACAGAAATCTTTGAGAGGTTAAACATGGAGGTGGTCAGCTTTCATTCTTTTAAACCCTTACAAACACTACTGAACATTCAGTGACATAAAAGCTATATCTATTCTCTTCTATGCCACAAACAATAATCACAAAAATCACCTTGCTGTAATCCTATATTTCTTGCAAGACTTGAAAAGCAGATTAAAATACAAAGATCAGCCCTGCATGGACCCTGTTCCTGCATCTCTAGATTTTTTTTTCATTAACGCAAATTTACTAATCGAGGCGGGGGGGGAGGGGGGAAGTTTTCTTTTCCCAAGCACTGTTTTTCCAAATTGAAAACTAACATTTAGATTAATTTTAAGGTAGATAAAACATAAATACAAAAAGTTGGTATGGAGCAAAGTCTAGGGGAAGAGAGTTATTTATCTTTGTTTCACTTCAGTGCACATAAACATCACATTGTTTGGGATGTCTGCCTATAAAAAAACCAGGGTGATTCTGAATTAGGAAACTGGACTCCCTGCTTGCAGTTGTTGCCCGCCCCCGCCCTGGTGTGGCTTAATTTATTAAAACATGTAACTTGGAGCTCAAGAATCTATTAATTTTCCAAATTAATATATATTTACTAATATATAATATTAGTATATAATATATATTTACTAATAATAATATATATTTGCTTTGTGGAAGATGACCACAATATATTTGCTAAATTGGATTGGAAAAGACGAGTGGATGCACACACACAAACATATCGGGATAGAGAAAAATGATTAAAAGAGGGGGGAGAAATAAGTTAGCAAGGAAAGAAGAATATAATAGATTAGTGCTTACAAGAAGCAGAAAAACGAGATCATTCCTACCAGAAAGTCACTGAACGGGCAAAGAACAATAATCAGAGATTTGTAATGCAAAAAGTATTTAAAAATGACAGAATGACAGCGAAACAAAAAGTTTACTTTCTGACATAATCCAGATAAAGTGTGGAACCCCCCCCCCAAAACAAACCAAAAACCCCACTCTAAGCAAAAATAAAATCTCCAGTTTTCTTTAACACAGACTTCTTGTGTTGTGATTTTAATACTCTGAAAGGACACCAAACTCTGAAAGAGTAGGTAAACAGATTTAGAGTTTAGGTTTGCACAAGGAAACGCCAGTATCTGTATGGATAATGCAGGAGCTTTATGAGGTCTTCTGAGAATACTGATGTATTAGAACAAGCATTGACAAGATGTACTTACAGCTACTGAGAATGCTTGGAGGCTTTCTTATCCAAATTTGCTGATGGATCTCTCTTAAATATGAGATATACTAACATTCTAATACCTGATAAAAATGTAAGGCCATAGCTTTGATAAGGTTACGTAGTTTGCACATTTTACATCATAGCACTAATTTGAAGAATGAAAAAGTGAACTGATCAGTGACTAAATGGAAAGAGAAGAAATGCCTCTAAAAGGGATGATGCCAAACTCACCATGTTTAAAGGCAAATGTATATTCTTGCTGAGTGTCCCAGCTCCTCTCTGACAGACAGGCATCTGTCTTCAAACTCATAGGTATCTACAGCAACTACTTTCCTGCAAGCTAAGCTGTCATTATGCAGAACATGTCTAATCATTTTTGATACATATTGTCCCACAAGAGCATGAAAAACACAAAAGAAGTCCTCTACTTTTGCAACCACAGTGAAATTTTCTTTTCTAGATATGTGTCAATGAGTTCACCTCTATACACATAAAAGAGGTTAATTCCTGATCCAGGCCTTTGCTCTCCTACTTAGTGTCCCATTTTTCTTGTGGCTTGATTTCAATTTTGTCTGGTTTAAAACAGTCAGCTTTTGAGGAGGAGCTCTAGCTCTACCTTATCAACAAACACTTCCCATGGTGATCCTGCCAAGAATAAGAGAACCGTAAATTCACCACACCAAAGCTTTTTCTGGGACTGAGATCTGCATTTCCCTGACTACAAAGCATTAGATGGCATTTGGCTGCTCAATGTGATTTCTATGAGCCCATAACAAAATCAAGCCTTTTTAAATTAAGGCATGCACCTCAAAGCAGATTTTAAATCCAAATCACAAACACATTTATACTTGCCACAGCCTATTCTAATCTCTAGCATCCATATTCATGGCACACTAATCATCTGTCAAACTTATTGTTAATGGTACTGTAAAATGATAGTATAAAATTTTAAGTTGTCCCTCTGACATTGAAAAAGAATAGATTCCACAATATTTATCAAATAGCAACTAACATATCGGAATGGGTTGTCTATCAAATACTCAGGTATATAGTATAGGTTTCACGCATTTTTATTTTGAAAATCAGTAACACAATAAGGTCAATACAATAAAGACAATAGAAATAGTGTACCTGCTTTAGGAAGATTAATTTTTATGCTGAGAATCCACATCGTGTTAGAACCCAGGGTTACAAGTCAAACTATTCTTTTTCTTTACTACCTCATGGCAGTAAACACTTGTGATTTTCTTCCATTTCCTCCGAATTACATCTCTGCAATGAGGGTACATACAATCTTCCTTCAAGATATTCATGCTTGTGGACGACCAATGCATTGTGCACATCCTGCTTTACCTAACAGAGTCCAGAACAATGACAACAACTTTAATGCAATCTACTGTGATGTTTTTAAAACTCAGTGCCCTGTAACAAACACTACTCTTGGAAACAAAATACTCAGATACTGGCCATAGTTGTCCCACAATTACATCCCCAGCAATCCTGTTACTCTGCCATAGCTGCAGCCTGGTTTCACTGCTCTGCAGCCTGCTGAAGAGAAGAGATTTTTCATATTCTTCAAATAAGGCAATGGTGAAGAGCAAAGCGACTGTAATTGTTGACTAGCAAAGGCCTGGTAGAAATATTGGTGGAAAAGCATAAATCAGGGCAGATCCTTCGTTGTTTTAAGCCTTGTTTGAGTGAAATACCACAAATTCCAAGCTCTGCACTGAGGCACTTTGCATATCAAAGTGTCCTGCAGTAATTTAGGTATGTTTTGACACTTTTTCCAAGACAGATTATGAAACCTGAACTAGATTCATTCTTAATTTTCCAAGACTCTCTCACTTCTTCTAGAGCTGAACCTATTTCAGAACACTGTGTAACATATCATGGTATTATAAAAGGTACAAGCAATCAATTATTGATTGTCTAACCAAAGCTCTTATTCTAACATCCTTTCATCATTAGCTCTCTTCTATTACCCATTCCAATTTTATAAATATGCTAGAATTACTGGATTAGCATTAAAACAAACTGTAAGAAATTAAAAAACCCAAAACCAACATTAGCCAAAGTACTATAAAAAAGATTATTCTGGCTGAAATTAGATTTTTAGAACTAAAATTCTCTGATAGTGAATGGATAAAAAGCAAATTTTCTTGGTTGTTGGAGCATGAAAATATCTGTTCCAACCTCTTATATTAGCTCAATGAGTACAATACTCTCTGTTTAACAAAAAGCCTGTCTCCCAGAAGGGCAATAAAGTTTAAGATTTCAAGAAATGAAGACCCTATGACTTTCCTTGGTAATTCAGTTCAAAGACTAAGAACACATATTCCTAAAAATATTAGGGCAATTAGTCAGACTTTAATTTCAAGCCACTAATGTATTTCTCTGTTAGTGTAGAAAATCTTTTAAGTAACCATTTCATTCCTGTGAAAGGACACGTAAAAAGCAGTTAAACCATCATTCAGTCTTCTTTTTAATAAACTAAACAGACTGAGATCCTCAAGTCCCTAATTATAACATACTTCTTCCAGCCAAATAATTTTTGTGTCTCTTCTGGAAACCTATTAAGATTTCTACAGTTGTCTTTTACATTTCCAAAAAGACAAGGCAAGCAAAAAAGAGAGAAAACAGTGAAAGTTTCCTTAAAAAGCACTACAATCTGGTTATACAGCCCCAATCTAGATTTCACACACTGGTAATTTATATCTCTACTAAAAGAAATAACTCAACTACCAATGCAGAATTAAACTAGTAATGTAGCAGTCAACTGTTAAACCTCAGCAACATTACCTCACTCTCCTGCTGGTAAGGCAATCAACCAATTACCTAAAAAATAACCCTCACATTAACGTCCAGAATCATAAGTAGGGAGGCATATCATGCAATCACTTCTCAAAAAATAAGACAGGCATTCTCATTCTTCATGGGAAATAAATCTATTAATTTTATCTTTATCTAAACTGCCAGCTGCCTCACGAGAGGACAGCCTTGTCCCTGAACATGAAGCAATGTAGTGGTCTCCCAGTACTGTCATCACAAAGTCCTGGAGCAGTGAGTATGCCCTAGGATCAGAAAAAGGACATACAAACTCTTCCTCTTTGCACCTTCTTTCCTGGTAAAGATTAGCCTGAGCCATGGTGTTGTATGGCAGGTATGAAGTCTACCTGCTGCTACTCACAAAAGTAATGGACCCTCTAGGATGGCTTGGGCTGCGACCTATCAGACTTGTGTGCTTCCCAGCTAGGAATGCTGCCACAAAAGGAGTGTTCTGTAGCCAGTTGGTAAGATCAAAGACTCTGATATTGTGCAGCAGGGAGGGAGAGACTGCCAGATAAATTTTTAGGACATTTTGGGGACATTTCCTTTTGGGCACATTTCCTTTTGGGCAACAGATTTTTCAATGTTAATTATTTTGCTGTCTCTTCCACTTCTCCCCAGCCTTGGCTTCTAAAGCAGCATGTCATTCAAGAGACAGGTAGACCTCTCTGATTTACAGGCTATTCTTGTGCACTCTGTGGATCAAAATAATAGTTATGTCAGCTGTGTGACTTTTATCATATTCAAAACTGGACTTTTACCTAGAGAAAAATCCCTGTATCATCTCTAGAGGGAACGTAAAAAAATGTTTACACAGTCATAAAGCAGGTTCTTGGAGAATGTTCACTGGCTATAAAATTACTCTATTAGTCCCATATTTCTACTAACTTGACTGATGGCATCATTGAAGGTATTGAATTCAACATATAAAGTCAAACACCAAGAAAAAGCTGAGGAATATTCTCCTCAGTTCTAAAAGGACCTCTCATTTTGAGGGTTAGCCTGTGTGAAGAATATGAATGTAGTTTAGAAGTTCTTTTATTTTTTCTGATTACTGAGAAGGAAACAGAAAACACATAAGCATTATTTTATCATGAGAAAATTATACTAAATTTCTTTTTGTTTCAAAGAAAGCACCTAAACATTTTGAAATAAACTTTTTGCTATACACTAAAAATCAAAATATCTCCCAAGCACAACAGTGTAATTTTTCAAGAAGTGAAGCATTTCTAACCTTTAACAACTGTGATTGATTTTTCATTAGACACAGAGTTCTCACCTTGTGATTTCACAATTCCCTGGCTTTCACTAACAATTTATGGTAACACATAAGATAACAGAGAAATAATTTATTGGTCTTCAGACAAAATGCTTTTGACTATCTAACTATGTAAGCTGCATTTAAAAAAAAAAAAAAGAGGAAACTTTTAGGTGGACAAAAGCCCCCACAGGTCGTGTCAGGTAGACAACAGACCCAATATTTTGAAATTAGAGTACTTTTTTGTAAACCACATGATCACCCCCTGTCACATGACTGTATTCTGCAAGTTAATGTCACTTGGTTGTTGACCAGCACAAGCACAGCAGTCAGAAGAGAATGAAAAACACATTTTTCATAGTATGCATTTCAATTGGCTGCTTTTTGAAAAAAGAGGAGCCTGATGACCAGGAAAGATCACTTTTTCAGACTAAAACACTCTTAACCCAATAACCAGTCCTTTTAATAACTTACGAAAAACGACATTTGAAATGGCACAGGTAGGAAAGCTTGTCACCTCACACTTGAATGAGTTCCCCAAGCTCTGATGTCTGATACATAATCTGACCCAGAATCTGTGCATAATAAAAAGGTCACTGAAGCAGAAATCGACACAGTCTGTGAAGACTCGGCGTGGTGACAAATATTGCTGGACTAAGACTAATTTGTTTAAAGGTCTGAAACTGTAGGGAACTCAGGATAAGCTTGAAGACAATTTTGTAATCACAAAAGATAACGAAGAGCAGGAGCTCTTCCAATCCTTCTGGCCACATTTTCCTTAAGCAAGAAGATAAGGGAGCAGAAGAAGGTAGCCAGTGAGTAAGAAGAGAAGATCTACTGAATTATGCAGAGCTACCTAAGTCTTGGGAAAGCACGTGGGATAATTTTTATATTTTTCAGTTATGCCATGCAATAATATGTCTGATATTTTTATGGTATTGGACTAGTTCCATGATTAATAAGCTATTTTTATAAATGTATAGCTATATAGAAATTTATTATTTTCATTGGCTTTAACAGAAAGTGATGAATTAAAGCTCTGCAGACAGCTTTATGAAATTACATCACTACAACATCTAGTATATATAAATATCCTTAAAAGCACACTGTACATTATTATACTATTTTGATATCTTTATTTTATTTCATAGACTCAGAAAGACTCAGATTGACTAAATATACTAATCCTCGAGGAACACCTCAGATATTTATTTTATATTACTAAAATCTAGGATTTTTTCCCCAAACTCTGTATTTTGCGGTTCTGTGGTTTTTTTCAGCTGGATGAATTTTTTACAGAAAGTTATCTTCTACCCTTCACAAATTATCTGTCTGGAGGTAAAGCAAGAGATTTCATCAAATTCTACTGATAACAATTTACTCTGAATTGTCCTTACATACAGATAGATTTCAATTCATTGAACTGTCTGTCTTTATATGCAAAACACTATTGGTCATTACAGCTTATCCACACACACACAAAGATAAACACAATACACATGTATAAATAAAATACAAACATACACTTATGTGTGTATACCACGTTAGAAACTCCAGTTGTCAGGGACAAATGTTTTGTGGCCAGATTCCTATGAAAGGCTCATTCCCTTTGAGGTATCTGTGAGGTATCAAAAACTATGAAAACTAAACATAGTATGCTACATAAACAAGGTAGTAAAACCAGCAATATTTTGAAAATTCAAGATTGCTTGTCTAAAAGGTATGTAAATCTGCAAAAGGAAAATACAGTGGTTGTTTATTGCTACATATCAGTTGTGATTGGTTTGTGCTCTACAGTAGTAATTTATAAGGTAATTAGTTATAAATTCTAAACGGTTGCTACTATTGCTATTTGTACCTTAAAATGTGGAATATCTTGTAATTTATACAATCAGAAAATAGTCATGTGGTTCCATAACTGAATAAATACTACTTATTCAAAAAGCAAAGGCTGTAATTTATCTTTCACTATCAACTTGTAATTCCCTTTTATTCAGTTTCGGTAAAATAGTTCACTGTGCTTATTTCTTCAGAATGAAAAAGTGATAATTAAACAGAAGCTATTTATATACTATGTGAAAATTTCCATGGATTCCTAAATGGGAAGTGGAAAGAACACAGCAGAGAGAAGAGGAAAACAGAGTATTCAGACATTTGTACACCATAGAGCAAAATAAAGTTACATAATGAGAAGCTACAGAGAATAGTCTAGTTTCCCTTTAGGCCTAGCCTCCCTAAGAAACATTAACCCTACTAATTATGCAAATGCCAATCAGTATCTTGCTGCAGCTCTAGGCTGAAGTCTGAGTGAGTTCTGTTGATTATTATAATTTCCTAGCCCAGCTCCAAAAGTCATATACTAGTGTGTATGAGGGGGTCATCTTTTCAGAAGTGTTAGAACAGTATTACAAATATAAACATAAACTGATTTTTGAAAATATTTAAAATCCATGAAAAATCCACAGATATCTTTGAGTTGTTAATGAAAAATATCTTTCACTTCACCCTACTTAAGGGCATTAGTTTCCAGTCTGGACACCAGTCTCCAATTTGAAGAATGTAACATTGATAAAATAAATACACAATACTTCCATTCTTTATGAGGTCCATATCAAACATCTCCATTTATCTGTGAAAAGTGCTCCACCCTGACCCCTCTTCCTTTCACCTAGCCATTGGTTAAATCACAGCAACTGCATGCTCCATTCTCCAGCCATAGGCCCATGCACTTCTGCCAGAATTAGAGCCCTTCCTGCACAGTCCCCAGTTTCTTCTCCTGTCCTGCCCATGGAAGAAGCTCATCCTGTTATTGGGTCGTTTTTGTCATGCACCACAACTCTCCCCATGAGTCACATGTAAGCAGAGGTGGCAAGCTGAGACCTCACATGCTAACTCGCTCCTCCAAAAGTGATATTGAAAACTAAACCCTACACCTCCCCATTTAATTTTCTCATGGATTGCTGTTTGAAAGATGTTTCTTCTACAGTTCTAGAAAACAAAACTAAAACCCACTCAGCCTGGAAAAAATCTCCAGGTAAGTAAAACAAACCCAACTTGTTTGCTGCTGCGTTTGGCACACAGTCAATGTCTGCTCAGCGAGTGAAGACACTGACTCAGTCACATTTATTCTTTAGCAGAGGACAAATGAAGACCATGGAACACTTAAAGCTTTCAGATAGCTTAAGTGAGGCTGCACGATGCATAATGCTTGTATAGGCACCTCCAGAGACACAAAGTTTACTTTGAAAAATGTCAATGTCACTCTTAATAAGTGCAAAGCTATAGAACTTGCTAAAATGTTCTTTCATTGTGTTTCATCTGACTCACCCTGCAGTAAGTTTTCTGCGCTGCTTCTCTGCAGATGCTGTAGTCACTGGGCTTTTCAGAGACTACTTTCATTCCTCTGGAGACTCAGAATTTAGCTAGCAGAATTCATATTATGAAAGCAGCTCTATAGTGCTGATGTGGTCACCTTCCTTTATGATCTAAGATCTTGGAAATGTGCGGGGAAACCAATAATGTAAATTCTGGTAAAAGCTGAACTGCACAAAATGCTGAGAAAAGATCAGGGGTAAAATGAACGTAGACCACACCACTCAATATAGGCAATGTGTGTGCATTTGCCTGAACCAGATAAAAGCAGAGTGACCAGAATGCTGATCAAAGAATCTAGAAAAGAAGAAAGGAATACTCTTCAACATGAAGAACAGTCAGGGCTGAGCAATACCTGGTCTATGAAATTCTGTTTCTGAACTACTGAACCTCCATGTCAGACTGATAGGTACATATATGTGGCTAGCATAGAGAAGAATTTAACAGTGAAAATTCCTCCATTTATATCCTTGAGCCCTTAGCAACAAGATAGAAATACAAAGAGAACAACCAGAAAATCCTAAAGGAGAACAAAGGAAGTCAAAAGATGCCTAAGAAATTCACGAATGCACAATAGTTCATTTATCAAAATATAGCAAACATAGTCTAGGGGTGTTTTTCCTTCTAGCAACATGTGGAGACAGAAACTAACTTGAGGCAATAACCATGAAAAACTAAACTGTGTAGGGAGCCTGGAGAAAACCAACAAAATAAACACTGTCCTTGATCTGGTTTTCAGATCCCACTCCCAAAACTAACACAGGCTTTGAAAAAAGGCCATCTCACTTTATACCTCCTTAATCCCTTTTCAGTTGCTGCCAAATCCCTGGAAGGAAAAAAAACCCACCCCCTGGGATTACATACATACATATATACACGCATACATGCACACACACACACATATATATATGCACCTATATCTACATATTTATAGTTATATATACATAAAAACATAGAATCATTCATAGAATGGTTTGGGTTGGAAGGGACCTCAAAGATTATCTAGTTCCACCCTCCCTGCCATGGGCAGGGACACCTTTCACTAGACCATGTTTCTCAAAGCCCCATCCAACCTGGACATGAACACTTCCAGGGATGGGGCATCCACAGCTTCTCTGGGCAACCTGTGCCAGTTCCTCACCATCTTCACAGTAAAGATTTTCTTCCTAGCATCTAATCTAAATCTCTTCTGGTTTAGTTTAAAACTGTTCCCCCTTGTCCTATCATTTTATGTCTGCATTTAAAGTCACTCTCCTTCTTGTTTATAAGACTCCTTTAAGTACTGGAAGACTACAATGAGGTCTCCCCAGAGCTGCCTTTTCTCCAGGCTGAACAACCCCAGCTCTCTCAGCCTGTCTTCATAGGAGACATGCTCCAGTCTCCCAGTTATCTTTGTAGCCTCCTCTGGACCCATTCTAACACCCACCAGAACACCCAAGTCCTTCTCCACAGGGTTGCTCTCAATGAGTTCTTTTCAGTCTGTGCCCATGTCTGGGATTGCCCTGACCGAGGTGCTGCATCTTGAGCTTGGACGTGCTGACCTTGATGAGGTTTTCATGGGCCCACTTCTCAAGCTTGTCCAGGTCCCCCTGGATGGTATCTCTTCAAATGTCAGAATATGACTGCTCTACTGGAAATCTGTACTTTTCCTAAATCTTACATTCTTCATATTGTTTGGTTCAGTGCTCAGAACTGGCCTTTTGAACTCAGTGAAAAAAAAACAAAACCCAGAAGCAACAATTTCTGCAGAAATCACAGCTCAGCTTACAGCTAAAAAGACAATATTTACTGAGCCACGACTAATAACAACCTTGATCTAAGTCACTGGCTTTTTCCTCAACCACTTTCACTTTTTAGCAGTCAGCATGACCTTTGATCGCAAGAGAAACCAGATCAATAGTATCCACAAGAATTAATCCTTGTGGAAGCACTTACTTCTTTGTTGCTCTTTGTTAAGCCAAAAAAAGAGACAAGAATTGCCCAAACTCTCAAATTATAAACCTAAAATGGTACACCTCAAGTTGTGTTCCTAGGTAATTTAAAAAGCAATCTAATTTTTTTGAGTTAAGCGAGATCAGTTTCCCTTGTCTACTGATCTAAGGATTTCTGTAGTCAGAAACAGTGTGAACTCTCAGTTTTTGCAGAAACAATGGTTTAAAGATCAAATATCTCTGAAAGACATGCTTTTCACAGTTTGCAAAATTAAAAACCTAAGTAGGCATTTGTATGGTGACAGGAATCCAAGTTTCCTCAATTTATCCCTAATCCACATTGATTGTCTTATTGATGCACGTAAAAAAAATGTGTCCAATTCTTCAAGTAAAATGACCAAAAGTTAGCAAAATAGAATGTGAGTTGCTTTTTTTAACTCAGAAAGCAAAGATATCATGAACAACACTGACTATATTGATGCTAGACCTTAGTTCTCATATCTGTTTTCATATGCCATGCATGTACAAGAGAAAAATGCATTGGAGGGTGTATGGATTAATTAATATATTAAAGTATCAAAACCACACACATAGACAAAGTAAGATTTTTATTATAAATGACTGCACAGAATAGAAAAGTAGGTCATATTTATATGCAAGGTTGTAGGAGAATATATTTTATGTAATATTTCAAATTGCATGCAGCCAAGATGTTCTTTGTAACACACACACACACAAAGGATAGAACTCAGAGGAAACATGAAGAGATTTTAAAAAGTCATCCAGTCTTAGCCTAAACTGGTCTAACTGATGTCCAAAAATAATTTGGAGTTCTTCAACTTCCTTACAAAACCTTTGACAGATAAAAACTGCAAGTTTCTGCCTTTTTTTTTTTTTTGGAGATCTGTTCACATGCCATTTTTTCTCCACATAAGCAGGAAAGAAATAAATAAACTATTCAAAAGTGGCAGCTTAATTTTCTAGACTTTCAAGGTTCCTTTTCCACGTTTTTCTCCAACCCCAACAATTACCTGTTTTGTCCCCCTAATGCTGCAGCATCCCTCATGAGTCATGTATAACCTTCACATTGGTGAAAATATCTGCCATGTGCTTACCATGGGGATGTGAATGTACATGGAAACATCGTTTGTAAACCCATTCCTGTTGCTGGTGTGCTAAATGACAACACTACTGGAGGCACACTTTCTCACCCCCAACAATCCTATCTTTGAGAGAGGGTAGTTAAATATGGGCAACAAAGATTAGGACTTTGAAGAACAAGAAAATGGTAAGAACAAATCGAAGGAAGAAGTAAAATGACAATTAGTGCCTTCTCAATTTCTAGTTTATTAAGGAAATGAACGAAAGGAAGACCATTCTAGAGATATTGAGATTCCTGAAATGTTGTGGTTTGAGAGCTCATTTTAATAGTATCAATGAGATAACCCAAGTAGATGAAACAAACTAATAAAATCTATGCATTTTTCCCGTAGAAAGAGCAGCAATTAAGGAAAAGGCAAACTGCGTGAGATTTTTTAAGAAGCCTGCCAAAATTCTGCTCATTTTCATTCCTCAGCTATTTAATAATTCAGGCAGTATATTGCAGTCAAAAATGCCCATTTGCCATTTCTGCATTTATATAAAGCATTAGTCAGTAGTTTTAAATCGTGTTTCCTATCTTTGGAACTGTCATTGCCCTTTCTCATTTCACTACTTTGAGGAGAAAGACCAGTGATTACAATTTCATGCCTTGATAAGAAACATGTAATGCCACCTCTACCTTTTGTAAGACTGAGAATATCCATTTGAAATTTCATCCACATACCTTTCCAAAATGATTTATCCTCACATTCCAGTGAGGCAAAGCTACTTCTAAATAGCTCTGACAGTTCTATTCCGCTATTCTTTCCATTTGAATAAGTCTTTCTCTTTTTTTTCCCCTCTCATTCTTTTAGGATATCACTTTCAAAAAAGGAGTATCTAAATGTTAAGGTCATCCTTATAAACTATTATAACAGGTTGCCTTTTGCATGTGAAACTGTACATTTTGAAATTCAAATTGCAGAAGTTTGAATCTATGGTAGTTTTGTGTGGAATGGATTGGAGACACACATCACATGATGCCATATGTCATATCCTTATAAACACTAATATTTGAGGGGGCTTGAGACAAGAACATTCATATATATAGACCTTGGTAGTGCCTTCCCCTGAGCTCCTAGACAAGGTGGTGATGCAGGAGCTGTGCTACCAGAGCTTCTCAGAATATGCCTCAAAGTGTACAACTACACAGAGATCAGCCATTTTTTCTTCTGTGTTCTTACATTAGTTACATCAGTGTAATGTCCTGGCCAGAAATGTCAGAAACTATTTGTGAACGGGAGCAATGTTCCCCACTTGCTGGAGGTGGCAAGGTAGGGAAGTGGCAATCAAAGAGTTTTAGGCAAACAATATCTATTGAATTAAAAAGATAAATAGAACAGGACAGAGACTCAGGGGTACCTAAGTAATTAAGATTCCCCCTCTCCCAAAATAATGTTGGCAAAAGTCTGGTTCAGAGTTTCTCTTACAGCTGTGTGTGGCTATCGATGTAAGTTCCTGCTGCTCGGCTTCTCTGCATAAACCCTCAGCTCACTCTCCCTGCTGGCACCACAGAGTATCATTGCTGGGGAGATCAAACTGGCCCACCACGGGAACACAAGTGAAATTAAGCAGGTTCCCTTGCTCCTTAGTGGGTAGGAGGCACACAGGAGAATAACTATGATAGAGGCAAGCACCCAAATGATGTTCATAAAACTGCTGAACATAAAGCTTATCCCAAACTAATCCATTATCTAACTTTAATGGTGTTAGGGGTCCTGTGGAAAAAAATACTGTGTATTCAGGTAATTAAAGACCACCTCTAGGGTATTTTCAAAAGAAAGAATTTAAACTATAATGGAGATATAAGCATGACAATCTTTTATTTCAAACACATCTTCTTGATTTAAATTATGTTCTTATTATCAGAACAAAAATTATTATGTCCCTCTCTAACTTAAAATAAACACTTTACTGGATATAATATCACCATTAGGCCATATGAACAATTAGGCTATATGAACAGCTATATGAACAATGGTCAATTCATTGTTCATAAACTCACTCAGAGAACCTTTAAACATTCCCTGGAGCTGGGATAATTCTGAGTAATGCCCTGATTTATTGCACCTTGCCTACGAGCTTACACTCAGCAACTGTGAGAGAGTTTTCGCTCTTAAAATCTAAGGACCTCAAGGAATGACACTAGTTTTAAACTCTGAACTTTCTGAGCTACAGAAAAATAAAAGGTCTAAACAGAACCTCAAAAAGCCCTTCTGAAACTAGGAGTAAGAATAATTCAGGTTCAGTTTGGAGCATGGTAATTTATAAATATCAAGTTATGGCGTTTATTTTTGGTGCTATTGAATTTGATAATATCTTGCTTGGAAACAGCAAAGGAAATTGTTTCACCTAATTAAATTATTTGCTAGCAGGGCCCTTAGAATATCTTCAAAAGGCATATAAACAGACTATTGGAAAATGGAATAGCCTTCCTAATTTCGTGTGTGATGATTAGTTAATGATTACATTAAAAAGAAACTGATTCATAACTATTAAGGCAAAAGGGAATAACTTTATCTTTCACATAATACAGGTCCCAGGTTTTTGTTATGTGGTTCTTGCATTATTTTGATTCTGTTTCAACAGGCATGTGTAGGTTAGAAAGAGAATATTGCTTTACAGAATAATGCTTTACAGAATACTGAATACTGCTTTAAAGATGTCACCACTAAGCCCTGTTCAACAGTACAGACTGTACATTCTCCCTCCTTGCAATAAGCCACAGAACACTGATAAGGCTACGTTCAGACAGGAGCCTTACATGAAGATGATACCATTCTTTTACGTGATACAGAGAAATATCTGCTTCCTACTGTTTTGTTCCACTTCCCAAACCACAGATTCTGTGGTCGCACAAAACACTGACATGGAAGGTGAAAAGTTATGTAAATGTGAAGTCATTTCCACAAACAGAAAACACCTACAGTCAAATGACTTGTTCCCTTTTGGAGGTTTCCATGTATTTTTACTTATGGAAAAGTGGCCCACAGTATTCCATTTGACAAATATTTTTGTGAGGTGATAGATTATAGTTAAAATTTAATGAGATCACTGTTGGATGAACCTTCCTAACCAAGGAGCAGAACACACTGCTTCCCTGGAAATGCCCCAAAAAGGAGTGGGTGTGGCACTTGGCAGTATGGTTTAGCGGGCATGGTGATCTTGGAGGCATTTTCCAACCTTCATGATTGTATGTTTCTGTGATCTGTACTGTTCTTCAGCGTGGATGTACTACATGTCACCAGCACGTGTTGAGAAATACACCTAAGCCATAATACAGATCACCTGTACAGCAAATCTTTTAATAACCAAGGATCACCTTCCTAAACAAGCAAGGCTTCCAAAGTCCAGTCCTCAGAGATCATTGAGTGGTCCCAAAATCCCCTCATTAATATGCATTACAAACCTGCCAGAAACAAAGGTATCAGATGGCTTCATTATGCCCTTTGTTTGGACAGAGCATCTAGTGAGGCTCCACAGAGTTGCTGAGTAGATCAAAGGTATTCATACATTTTACTAGTGACTGGAGAGTTTAACGTGTGCTGGTAACATCTTCAAATACTGCAAAGGCACTTCTTTGAGGAAAGACAAAAGCAGAACACTTGGCCCTGCTGAAATCCAGAGCCTGTGGCCCAGGCAAACACAAGGGAGGACTGAATCCTGAGAAGTAGGATTCAGGAATCCTAAAGAACGAGTAACTCATAATGAATGACTTCTCAAAACAGAGGCTACCACAGCCCTTGGATACGTGACAATGAAATTAGAGACCACGTTGAAAGAGAATTGAATATTGTGATATTCACAGGCAAAAAGGCAAAATGGAAAGAAAATACTCAAGAAAAAAGTGAATAAATAAGCAATTGATGCAGTTTATCAAAAGGAAGACTGAGATGATTTGCTTATTGTCTACAAATCTGCTTCAAGAAAAAAATATTACTACTAAAGGGTTCTTTCATCTGAGAAAACCATAATAATAAGCAGTTCTCAAAAGCTGAACTTGAAAAAGAAGTGAACTAGAAATATGGAACAAAGTTTTTTGGGTTTTGGGTTAGTTTTTTTTTAAATAATGCGGAAACCAGTGAAAAAGGGTGAATTGTGCATTTTATGTCTTCACATCAAGGCTTATGTCTTACTTATAAGGTAGCAACAAATAAATAGAGAAGTATCATATGTTCATTTATTAATGATACTTCATGGACAACATGAGAAGATAGGAAGGGTAGCAAAGATCATGAAATGTATGCATAACAGATATCTCGTGCAATATTTCAGATTCGTGTATTGGTGTCTTTAGTAATCCAATGACTGTAAAATAAAACATTCATGCTGGACACCAGCAGCTGGCTGACAAGCCAGGAACAGAGTCTTTAACCACAGTGCCTGGTTCCAGAAAAAGCCCTCAGTGACTTTAGCATAGTTGACACAGCTCCTGGTTAATTCAGTAGGTACCTTTAAGTAGCCAGACTGCCTGATCTGACAACTGTCCTGAAATGCATTTCTGTCTAGTGTTTAAATCCAAGGGAATAGAAATGCAATAGATGAATGTGGAAGTAGTCCAAAATGTAAGGAGCAGTTGGAAGGCAGATTACTGCATCTGCTTAGCTAAGTAAAGTAATCCCCAGGAGCAAAGCGAGGAGCAGATTCCTTGATTGTCCTTGTGATGTAATTGTTACTTAGCTTCCAGGCTGTTTGGAAGAGATGCATTTAGTTCACTCTGAGACCTAACCACGGTGTTGTTCTGAAGAAAGAATATTCCAAGGAGCACTCTCCATATACAGTGTGAAAAGGTTTGGCTTCTTCTGCCCTATCCAGTCTTTCAGCTCTATCCCCAAAGGTTTTTCATCCTCAAATACCACTGAATACAATCCTACCATATTCTGGAGCTTGTCAGACACATCCTTTGTCTTCTGTTACAAAACCACTGTGCTGTAGGGCTGAAACACAGATCTCACATTATTTCAAAGGCTCTGAAGTGAGAAGAGGAAACAAAAGAAAAAGATCATAGGCCCATAGCGGAACCCAATCAAGTGTTCTGCTGGGTGACTTCTCAGAAAACAGAAAGACATGCGTAATTTGGAAGCAAAATACTTCCTTCCTTGGAGTTCAACACACATTTCCTCAGATGGACAGCATTTTATATTGCCCATACATCCTCTGAGTCATCACTACTCACAACTAAGAAAAAACAGTGAAAAGTAAAATTATTCGGGGAAAATTTGAAACAGGTGAAGAGACTGTTATAAGTAGTAATCGGACGGAAAAAAGGCAGCAAATAATCAGGTGCAAAATACAATCTTGTTCATAGAATCCTGAATTTTGGTCCAGCTAACTTTGCTTTACTGTTACAGCCTGGAGAGTGATGAAAAACACAATGAATTATGATTAAAAAAATGGCAAGATAAGAACACTCTGCCTCTAGAGATTAAAAAACAAAATCCTGAGGGATTTGCTTCTATGAATGTTAAAGAATTCATAAAGATACAGAATGTATCTTTTACATAAAGAATGTAAAAGAATTGTTTAAGAACCTGAGGACTCTGGAATCCTCACACACACGTAACACTGCAAGGATGCAAGGGCATGCACTCACAGAGCTCCTGGCACAGTCAGTTGAAGAATAAAACATATAAATAACTTAGGCAATTTAATAGCTTTTGATTATTTGAGTTCAGCAAGCTTTTAGTGCATATGAAACAAGACTTGAATATTGCTTCAAGACATTTTTGCATTTTAGCCAATGTTGAAGTTAAAGGTCTCATAATATTTCCTCTATTCCATGTGTATTTTTCCATATATTTTCTTTTGTTTAATGTACATGTCTGTTGTACAACTGTTACATGCACATTGCTTGATTTCTAATCTTTGTTAAACTGTAAAATTATGCCTGATTGATGAAACACCTGCATTTATAGAACTTAAAAAAGTATTTTGTTTGAGAACTCTCTCTATATATTGAATACTTCCATCATCAGTAATGAAATTGAAACATGGAAATAAAAGAAACAGAAGCTCAAAGAACAGTATGTAGATGTTCTAAAACATTTTAAAACTCAGCCACTCAGTGAAGAGCAGATTGTTATGCATAAAATCATGCTCACAAGAGGGAAGTGTTCACTTGGAGATAGAGTGCAGTGAAAGAAAAGGGACAGAGCAAGACAGAGTCATAACACTCTTCACTATTCCATGACAAGCTATCAGTTAGTAATACAGCAAAAGCTGACAAAATTAGCTAAATAAAATGAGACAAGGAAAAGGTTGACACGTGAAAAAGCACATTGCCTACTTGGATACTACATATCATTAAATTCCATTCTAAAGAGCATCTGTCTCAGCCACTGATGGTGATTTTTTTAAAAGAACTGCACTTTATATGTCTAGCGTGCATGAAGATGATGCAGCAGCCAATATAATGTCAAAATTAAAGAGCAAATCTCTTCATGGCTTAATTCCCAGGACCTTTTTTCTACGATTATTATCATCATGGAGCGTGCAGAAGCTGTAAACAATTTGTACACATGCAATATTTGCCCTCTGGGAAACTGCTTTTAACAGATTCAGGAATGATGTCAACAGTACTTTATTTCTGGTAGTAGACTGCAAAATCTTGATGGTTCAATGCCCATGACAATTCCTCAATTTACTGGGAAATTAAAGGGCGAAGAGGTAAACAATGGAAATCAGAGACTTGGGCAAATATTAAAATTATGGACTAAGAGTTATATGGGAGTTTTTGGATCACTTGTATTACCTGACAGATATACAGATATTTATACAAATAACTCAAAGTTAGGAAGAGCACAGACACATTCTCCCATAACATGTGAACAGGTAAGTTAAAGCTTACCACTTCAGTATCATTTAAAACTAATGAAATAGCTAACTTGTGCAGACATCACTCTTTTGAAGATGATGGCAAAAAGCTACTTGGAATTATGTACTACTTATATAGGTAGCCTTCCAAAACAAGAAAATAATTGTTGAGACAAAGACTTATATGTGGAAATTCGGATTAAAAATAGCCATGCTGAAGACCAAGAGAAGCTGCTGAAAACAGCAGTCATTGGAACTTGCAGTGCTCAGTGACCAACAGCGATGTCAATAAAAATCTAGACTGTTAGTTACATAATTGCACTCAAACTTTTGAAACGCCTAATTATACCTGGAACTCTGTGACCTGACTCACTGGCTTGTTTGTCTGATCTTTCTGCTTTACCTTGTCTTTTTGATGGCAAACCATGTCTGTGAGATGACTGACAAACTGCACATCAATGTAGTTAATACCTTCAGTTCATCCACAATACCAAGTGTTAAACAGCAGAGGGGCAAATCCTACTGTGTGGTTTCATGGTTGTTTTAAACAAAATCCACAGTTCTTAAACAGAAGGGGTTCCCTGGACTTTCTCTTTGCTGCCTTTGGCTGAGCAGTCTGATCTTCCTTATGCTGACACTGTGGCTCATTCCCCTGCTACACTACCACAATGGGGAAGTATTTGTGCTGAAAGGCAGCTCCACGGTGAAAGACAGGACAACTCTTTTCCCTCAGGTTGCAGTTCCCAGTTCCCAGATTTGGCTTACCAGGCAAGCCAGAGGGAGGGGTGGGAATGCTGGCAGGTGATGAAGGGTCCTGAATGGAACCAGTCTCCAGAGCAGGAACACAGGCAGATTAGTTTAAATCAACAATCATAAGTCAAAAAAAAAAAAAAATCATTGCCTTAAATGGCTTTTTGGTGTGGATTTTTAAAAATAAATCTGCATCAAAATTCTTCTAGTGCTGCTCCTAGTATTTCATCTTGGGACTGCTTTTCCTCTCCACAAGCCACGTCAGTCTGACAGGCCACACACAAGTGCTGAATAAGAAAGACATGATGGCTACATCTTTGAGGGGAAAAAATCCAAATCCCTTGCTCTAGCCCAACACATTTTAATAGCTGTAAAGGGTTATTGGCCTTTAAGCATTATGAAACAAACTGCATTCAAGTGTAAAGTCCCTTCATAAATAGGAAGCAGAAGTGTGGGGACTCAGTGAGCCGCTAACCAAGGTAACTCACGTGTAAAGTACTTTTGATGATGCATTAGATGTGTCAGCATATTTCCAGGCTAAGAACAGAGTGGAATAAGCTGTTTGTTATTTTTTTTTCATGAAAATAGATTGGAATTCATATTGCACATTATTCATGCAACTAGAAATCTGCAATCTTACATGTTTTCAGTTTTAATGCTTTTCTTTGCCAAACTGACTGAAATCAATTAAGGTGACACATTATGAAAATCATTGCACATAACAAATTCATAACTTCTAGAGCAGAAGCAGCACTAATTGCTCAAAAGCTGTCTTAAACATTTATGAGTTACTGTAAAATATGAAAGGAGTACAGCCTCTAGTTACAAAAAGACAACCATGCAGCCAGCAAAGATGCGACTGCAGCTCAGGAAGGTAATTCCCAGTGAGCTCACAAAGCTTTGGTATTGTAATAATGTTGTCTGCAGCAGCACAAAGGTCATGATGGACTCACCTCCCAACATGTATTCACATTGCCAGGCAGAATGTGAGTTCACTCCCTGAGTTCTTTCCTACCACAGCTGTAATTCAGACACCCAGTTTAGGTATGCCCACAGCTGGTGAAGCCTGCAGTGGTGCTACACCCCAAGAAGCTTTAAGTTTTAATAAAAACTGGAAAAAAAAACATCCTTCAAAATGCAAGAGTATTTGAATAATCTCTGGAGACTTGCTGATGAATTCAGAGAACTGTCCAAGTCAGATGATATTTATTCTCCTTCTTCTTTCAACTGACCCAATTGCATTAAAAGAGGTTAAAAACAGTTCTGTTGTCTCTTGATTTTTTTGTAGGTTTTTTTTTAATGTTCTGTTCTTAGCAACTGCTATAGCTGTCACTAGAACATTCTTCAATTGCAAGTAGAAGAAACTGTTTCCTTACTTTATGACTGTCAAATCTTCAAGTCCTATATTTAACACAAATTATTTCTTGAGTTATTTTGTATAGTCACAAATCATTGTGTTCAGCTACAAATATCAGTGTGTATGGTCAATCTATCCTGCTGCAAACAGTAGCAACAGAAGGCCTGAGCTCTGAGAAACCTGGCAGCTCTTCCAGATGAACAAATGGGTTAAGACTCCCAGGGCATGCTGAGAGGCTGTGAGACTCTGTAGAATGAAAGGCAAATGCCAGACCTGAGAAACGTGCAGAGGCACAGTAACACGCAGATCTGCTGATACCAAGAGGATGCAGGAAAGTGGCTGCAGATTTGTGAAACAGCAGAAGTACCCCAGTATATGAAGAACAAGTAGTCTGAAGGTGCTGGAACTGAGTATTAGAGCTTTCTGCAAGAGCAGGACAGTATTCTACAGCAGAAGACTTTGAGAAGACTATGTCCTCTCCCTGAGATGATGATGTGTAGCTTCCCTCCCTCCAGGTTATCTTTTCTTGTTAAGATCTCAGTGGAATAGCCAGATGGACAATACTAGGCTTCCAGTTTAGAATCCATGACAAACACACATGTGCAGACACACACTGGTTTCCTTCAGCTTTGCAGAACATAAGAATGTAGCAGAATAAAAGTATTTCAGCGTGCAAGATGTGGAGTACCTGGTAGCTTTATGTGATTTGGTGGCAAGGGATGTTGCCCCAGTGATTGAAATTAGTGAAAAAAACACAGCTGGAGACAAGAAGGAGGAATAGGACTTGCGTGCAAAAGTTTTTGCTTTAAGATGTGATTTGCACTGAGTAGCTTGAGGACTGGCTATGGTTGTAGTAGCAATGTGCTACTGAGGGCTGAGGTCTTCATTTACACATTCATAATTTCAATGAATGTTCAATAGTTAAGCCTGTCTCATCTCTTCACAAAGAGAGAAAAGATGGAAGAAGGGACAAAGGAGAACCTGAAAGTTTCCCAATCCCTGTTAGGGAGAAAGATGGTAAGTGAAACCAATAACAGAATTCTACAATATGGATGATATAGTTGGTGGTTGTTTGAACTCCTAAACAATAGTGATTATAATTTGCCACTGTAACTGAAATTAAAGCAGCATTAGTGAGATGAAAGAGAAATTTAAACAGAGATTTTTAACATGTTGGTTTATAGAACATAAAATCTAACATACATATAGACCTCAAGAGCCACTTCTATCTCTGCCTGAGATTTTTGATATTCTGATACACAGTTCAAAGAATTATTCAGCCTTTTACTATCTGGGTAGTAAATAGTTTGTAACCCTATTTAAAAAGATCAATCAATCAACTGTTTTCACTGATAGGGATACCACTATTTACCTGTTCTGTTAATGTTATGAACAACTAAAATCAAGACTGGAGACGGGTAATAATTTTCTTGACAGGTGGCCACATTACACAGCATTTTCCCAGTTCCATGTACCCACCCCTCAAAATGCAACTGCAATCTGGAAGTATGTAGATGCCAAAATATCTTTTCTTTTTGTATGTACACTGTTTCATTTTTCCTCTCTTCAGACAGGAACTAAAATAACACACTGTGACACGCATTTGGACAATGGAATTTTCACAACCTCTTCTTACAGCTGAGGAATGTGCACACTGAATCTATTTATCCCATGGATTTATATGGCATTTCTCTATGTGGTGACACATTAAACAAATGCCTGTGTATGCATCAGAGTGCTCAAAACCAGAATGTGAGAACAATTTCCATGTATGATATGTATGCCATTCAATGATTGTAATGTGCAATCTACAACCTATGGATTAAGCCCAAACAACAGGCAAGTATATGGGAAAAATATGATATAGGATGCTTTTAGGTTGCTATTACAGCAGCACAATGCAAAAGAGTAAGGGAATCTGTCCTGAATTCCTTATGATCTAGAAGACAGCACAGAAGAGCATCATCAAAAACATGCACACAAGCTTTCAGGCTAAACGCCATTGAATTGACCAACTTGGGGTTGAAGTGCCAGGCTGGAAATCAAAGAACCTGTGCTCTTCAACTATCTCTTATTAAAGACTGTGTGAAATCTGTTAGCATTCAGTGACTCAGTTTCCTCATCAGTTAAACTGGGATAGTTCTACCACTATCCTTTTTAATCATTTTGATACGTGGTGATTAAACGTCTTCCTAAGAGATACTGCTTTTTTCCCTTTCTGTAGTGTTACTTTTTGTAGTTTTAATTCATATTGGTACAGGTTTTAAAATACCAATTTAGAACTACTTTAAATGTTTCATTTGAAAGTCAGTTCAAACCTGCAAATGTAAAATGGAAGCATTAAAAACAAATGAATTCTGTCTTCCTTTATATGAAATGCTTCCCAAGAGTGTTTAAATTTCCTTTTTAAAGAAACTGACTGAGATCCACTGGAACTATATGACTCCCTGCACCTTGTTAATGTTACACCCATAGGCATTGGTTAATAAGAGAGATTTGCTTAGTTTTAAAAGTCCCTGGAGGCCTAAATTCCCTTCAAGACTATGCTACCTATTAAATATGATGGAACCAATATGGATGCTGTTTTCCCCGGAAAAGGTAGAAGAAAATGTTTACCATGGGGATTTTAAGATTAAAAGAACAGTTTCTGGGCTAATAGCCCAAACTTCTTTATGTAAAACCAGTCTTCAATACAACTCCTTGTCCATTATCATAAAAAGCAAATATATGTTCTTCAAAGATTTGATTTTATTTTAATAAGGAGAATAAAACCTGGGGGGAAAGTGCAGTCAGGCTATGTGGAGGTGGAAAGTACAACATCCATCTGGAATAACCACATTCAACTCAGAAGAGTTGTTTACACTGGTGTCCAGAGTATTATGATAAAGGTAGGGGGAAAAAAAGTGAAAGGTTTTGATCACACTGGAAACGGCAAGTTTAGAAAACAATAATGACTACAACAAACCCTGATGAATCTCCTGGGTTACCCAGGGCCACAGGAAGCAATCAAACAATATTAAAAAATTTAATTATTTCTTTGATTCAGCTTTTAACAGAGTATATTGGCAAAGATTCCTTTATGAACACTCCATTTTTTTTAGAGTGTCTGTATGTGTGTGTCAGATAAAGCTATTAAAGATGCAGATACCAGAAATGCAGGTTCAGAAACCAGCAGCTAAAGTCCTAAGTAAATTACTAGTAGGTTTAAACAATACTGATGTCATGCCTTGGAAGGAGCGTAGGAATGAAGGAGAATAGATGCTAGCAATCCCCACCCCCAAACCGCATGAATATTAATATATGCTCTTAAAAGATACTTGAGATTATCTGGGAAATTACAAAACTGTAGATCTTACATGGACATCCTGAAAACATCTTTAAATTAAAGTAAGAACAGAACAATAAAGAGTTTAGTCTAAATATTATTCCCAACAACAAAGAATTTAGTCTAAACGTTATTCCCCAAAAATCAATTATAATTTCTCCCTAAATGAACTCTTGGAACTGCTTGGCCTTCTAAAAGGTCATGAAACTGGACAACAACTTCCTCAGTTATCCAAAGGCTACAGCTAGTCTCCTTAATCAGAAGACAATGGAACTTAAAACATGGTTGGAGAATAAGAGAAAATATTTCCATGGATTAAAAATTATGTTAGGAAAAAAAGGGTATGATTATCTGTCAACAAAATGAAAAACCAAATTCTAATAGCTTCAAAAATTCTCAGTAGGATCTTCAAGTAATTGAAAAGCATTTTAAAAACAGATGGGAGGTAAGGGAACACAGTCCCCTTTCAATAGTGATTTTAACATTCTGAAGATTGTCACCAAAAGCAATGGCATTTAGGCTGAAGCCACAGTATTACAGTATAGATTTGATAAAGTTTGCTATATTTTTTAATACATTAAAGACCTAAAGAGTCAAATGTGACAAACTCATTTGGTTTAGCAAGTTCAGTGAGAATCTTTAAACAGACCTAAACAAACTTGGTGAAAGAGGAAGAAGATGGCTATGTGCAAAGTTAATAAATTCAATCTCATTTCCACTAGAAGAACAAGTAAGTATAGTTGCTTATACGCATCAGGATAATCTAAACTTAAAGCAGGAATTCCAGGAGGAGGAGTGTGAATCCCTACAGCTAACTCTATGTCGAGTGTTGATGCATACAATTGTTGCAATAAAAAGCCCCATGAGAGATCCTATATGCTTACAAGCTTTAATCTGACATGGAGATTCACATCTCAATTTCTTTTTAAAAGACAACTTTCCAAGATTCTGTTGATAAAAATATCCTGCCTAAATTTCCAGAATCATGTCTGAATAATAACTGCAATGAGAAGTGACGACAAGGCTCCAGGGCATACGTACTGTGATTATATAACCATAGATTGACTAGAACTCCAAAGGAAAAAAAAGCATAATTTCCATGGACAGTATAAAAATACTCACTTAAGCAACACTTGATAATGTTGTTGTGGGTCTTGTAGTTAGTTGATGAATCAGAAATTTTCTTAACATGCATTTAAGAAAGTTGGTGAGAAATGGATTTTCCTATTTTCTTTTTGTTTTAATGACAGAGGCTTGCATGAGTCTGCTCCTCCAAAAAGGCTCTGCTGATTCTTTAGGAAAACGCTTCCTATGAAATTTTCAAACTATCTAGTTCAGGTAAGCTTCTTTTTCTATCATCCAAGATCCTTAATTATTTCAAAAGCAGCAACACAGGCAGATTAAACTCGGTCTTTTATGTCTCTATAGCAGGCTTAACTTCATTCATAAATAGCCATTCATAGTTTCATGGAATACTGGCAGACTTTTCCCCTTATATCCCTTATAATCATTGCTGGAACTACAGACAATATTAGTCCTTTCTAATCCCTACTAAGAAGGAGAGAAAGCAAAAATAAGAAATACTGAATGGAAACTTGGACTCTAAGGGTATCTCTAGCAAGCAGGATGATAACCAATTATAGTTTTAATTAGGAATGTAAACGTGCTAATTAAAAATAAAACAAACTGATGGTTTTAATAGATTTGGCTATTTCTAATTCAGATTTTGAGAGATACTTCATACAATCTATTTTTTCCTGAAATTCAGCTTAGTTTGCATAATGATTAACTCAGTATTAGCACTCATGTTTTAAAATACATTTAAATACATTTACAAGAAAATAAGCTGTGGTTCCTACACTAGTGCAAAACTAACTCTAGGTCTTGAAGAATTACTTACTATACAATCACACTGAAGTAATAAAGGAATGCTAAAGAACACACATTAATGCCAAGAATTCAGAAATATTAAATTGGCATGGACAACCTTGATTTGCTAAACCTTTCTGTATTAATTAAGATCCTGATGCCAACATCATATCAGAGTCCAAAAGTGCAATATATTTATCCTGGGTTGAAGCTCTGAACCAGAAGGTAACAGGTTTTCATTGCCTGTCCTCTGACAAAGCACAGCCCTTGTAAAAGTAAGAGCTGACGATCACACAGGTGATGTTTTAAATATGGGGAATATCAGAAGCAAGGACAGATAACATAACCCTACTTAACTAGAGATTCCTTATCTTGGCAGACTCGATCTCTTTATACAGGTCGATAGCATGAACCTCACTGAGTGGTGCTTAGAGACAAATCAGTAGCCAGACAACCATTAGGCACTAGTGGAAGTTTTGTTTCTGGATAGCAAAGATGACACCAATTACAGACGCTGTGAACATTCTTTCTGACTATCTCCATGGTTCACAAGTTCCACCTGTCCTTTAGAAACTGCACTGTGTCAGCAGAACCGCTGCATCTTTCAGGTGCCAACTTTCAGGATCCTGTTCTAAGCTCCGGAAGCAGAAGAAACCTTTAAACTACACAGGCAGCAGTTTTGGTAGCTTTGGCCCAGACGAATACCCTAGAGGGGTACCTGATACCCCTATAGGAACAACAGAAAAACTTTCAGTCCCACTAATAAGTTTTAAACATGCTAGGGGAACTAAAGCAGACACTTTGATTGCTGTACTTTGGGAGCAGGCAACCAATTAGACTGTTTCACAAAACCACCAAAATTTTCCCTTTTTCTCCTCATGGTATAACATCAGTCACACAGGAGAAAAGATTGAAAAGCAACTACAGAAGAACACAGTAGTTCAAAAAAGGGGGTTTTCATTCTTTCATCCTCATTTCCTCTAAGTTTACTGCCTCTGCTTCTTACTTTCTCCACAGCACAGGTGGTAAAGTAGACAAGGTCACTGTTACAGCTCTTCCTCATCAGGCCCAGAAGCACAAGGCTGGTGAAGAATCCCGACAACGGCAGAAGGAAAGCTGGAGAAGCGTGGGGACAGAATGGAACTATTGGAAAATGAATCAACTGAACATGCAGACCTAATTGTACCATACTTCCATGAACTCTGCATTTCAGAGTTTCTTTGGCCTGGATAAGAATGTATAAGAAAAAAAAAAGTACTCCTACTATAATGTCTCTTACATCTTGTCTGTGAAGCCCTAGAGGGGCTATGGTTAGCTAGAACAGGTAGGTGCTGCACTGGCTAGCTAAAACAGACAAGGAAGGTACAACACTCTACCTGCCTGCTCTGAATTAAATTAACTAATGGATTTCAAGTCAGAAGATAACTATTCCTCTAAACAAACTAATAAGGACTCTTAGTGTTTTTTCCACCCCCTCTTGTAGCAGAGGTTGTGGTCTAATTCTAGGAATATGTAGCATATAGCATTATATATATTCCTTTAAAAATAGTTTAAGCATTTTTTTAAACCACTGGAAAATAACTCAGCTCTTTAAGTTGTTCAACAACCATGAAAATTACGCTGTTTTTTTTATTGCAGATATTGATTTCCCCGTGATTTAATTTACTCTTAAAATCTGAGAGAGCTTCTCTGCTGTGGTAAAAACTGTCAGCCTAATGAAGTGATTCTTGTACTTTCAAGTACAAAAGAATGATCTATCAATTAAGACTGACAGAACCTATAAAATGAATGAGCTTTTCATTAATATTTCCTTCATTTGAGAGTTGGAATGCTAGCAACCCTAAGCTACAAACCTCAGGAGCACATGAGAAGACATTCTTAGGGATGATTTTCACCGAGAAAATCCTCTTGTTTCAGAAAAGACTGGGGTTTCTGGCTTTGTTTTCTTTTTATCTGGGACATCTCACCTGAGAAAACTGACAGCTTAAACAGCTTATGGTTGGGATGATAGTTTTAATTTAGGGAAGTTGTCCTTAAACTAATTTAAGGTCCATTTCTACATGTAATTTTATTTTTATTGAAAAATATATGTCAAGAATGGCTATTCATTCACTTTATACAAACCACGCCCTGTGGATGCATGATTATAACACACGAGATAATTCACATATGTTTGTAACAGTGCTCATCACTCTGTTGTGAATGTGTTTAAGTATTTCCTTTGTCTATAGTTCTGGAAAATGTAACTCTGGCATTCTTAGTCTTAAAAGAATTTTACAATGCATCACATTTATAAAATGTAATAACTTCTTGACACTGGTGGATATTTTACCATTTTATGGAAATGAACAGCAGAATCAAGTTCAAGGCTGATTTTATTAAAGACCAAAGGACTTGAAAAGGCAAGGGTCAGGCTGTTCTAAAGATGAAAACTTTTATCTCCAAAATTCCATTTAACCAGTTCTGAACCTTCAGGTGCCTCTATTCACCAGACACCTTATTGTATGAATGAAAAGATGTACTTATAAAACATGAAAAAACCTGCCCCATTAACAGTTCAACACTTTTTGCATCTCCAAATAATGAGGAGCAAAAATGAATGGTTACTCTGCTTAAAATAAGCACAGTGTCCTGACCAGACCCTCCTCAGAACTACAGCAACTCTTGATTCTTTCAGTTCAGAAGGGCAGGATGTGGAGGTTTGAGGGAGAAGGCAATACTCATTAATTGAGACACAACAAGAAATCATGGCTAACAGGTTTTCACCTGGAATGGAAAGATCTTAGCCCCCAGTCCCTACTATAATCTGTGTACTCTATCCAGTGGTCTGTTAATATCAAATAAATGCGTTCACCAAAGACAAGAGCCATGGACAGCTCTGAGTTTGACTGATGCTCTGAAATTACCAAACCTATGGGGTACCATTTGATCTCCCAGTGTGAAAGAAACACATGAAACTATTATGCATTAGATATTAATTTTGTTTTACTAAGATAACATGATCTACAAAAATGAGAAGTTTAGATGTTATAATTATTGCATCTAATCACTGTTCAAAGTAAAATTTATAAACAGTTCTTGAGCACAGACTAGTGTGAAAGATTCCTACTTTAAATTATGTGACTAAATCATTAACCTATAAAGACTGGGTTGTGCTTGCTTTTCCTGCAAAGTGGAACACTTTAAGGTGAAAAATACCTCACAGATACATATGGTCTGTTAGGGAAAATGTTGTTGTGTATAATGGGATATACAGGTTTAAACTTTTGCTGGGAAAATAGAACTGACAGTCCCATATCTCAAGTCAGTATATTCACAATACAAGTCAGGGGATAGAGGATGCACACAAAGTCTCAGAAGGAGCACCCACCACTGCACTTTGTGTTCAGTCTGACCTTGTACCCTTGCTCTGAGAAGGTCTGCCAGATCCTAATCCTTTAACAGAGGTTGCTGGAGACTGATCAATCATATTAGTGCTCTGTCATGAGACAGATATTGAGTTACTTGACCCTCTTAAAACAAAGGCACTTGTCGGTGTCTACACAAGCAACAAAACATCTGAAGAGCCTGGGCATTTCCCAGATTGGAAAACTGAGCAGAGCTGTTCAGAAATTCAGTTTTGAATGCCTGACTTTTACTCAAATCTGGCTTAGGCACTGCAGCGCAGTTTCTGATATCTCAGATTTAAATGGGGCTGTTTTTGTGAGTAAAGCAAAGTATTGGGTCAGGTCTTAAGGCTTCATTGTGCCATTATCTCCATATAGCGGTTTTACAGAAGTCCCTTCCTTAACTTTCTAAGTTCTCTATGTAAGCAGATATATTGTTAAGAGTCTACACTGTATCTACCAGGTGCTCACATGTTTTCTTCACAAAACTGTCTCACATGTAAGTTGGATTACTTGACTCCTTCATGCTCCTTGAATGAGAAGATAAACAACACCCTAAACTGAAGCTGGAGAACAAACAAGTAGTCTGTAACAGCAGCATAATCCAAGAAAATACTCTGCAGTCTTAAGGAATAAGTAACATAAGAAATTGCTCAAACCTTGCCGAGGACAAGGAAGAAAAGGGCAGATTGAAAATGTGGAAGAATTGTGTATTTGTAAAATCATTTTGGCTTGAAAATATTGGGGGGGAATGTTGGCATGCACAACTTCTATGTAAATTAGATCTTTAGTGGCTCAATTCATACTAGTTGGATAACTCTCAAAAATTATGAAAAAAAAGTGCTACTTATGCCCTGCTTATGCACTGGTGTTTAGGTTACTCTCCACAGTGGAGTAAGACATAGCTAAAGAATCTCTATTCTGCACTATCCTGAAGTGACTCTCATCTTCCAGGAGCTTCATCAACAAGGAAATAAACATTACTTTGCTTGGTTGGTTTCATGAATGACACCTAAACACTTTTCATTCTAGCACTTCATTTTCTGTTTAAAAATGGCCAAATTCAAAGTTAAATTTTAATTTGATTTTTATATAAAAGGCTCTATTCCTGGGTTTCAAAATTGTGACCCTCTCATGAATTTTGCTAGTTAGATGAAATGAATTGGTATTAAAACCATGTAAATAATCTACTGATTAGAGTGTATGATGTCTGTAGAAGGAATACAAGACACTTTCCCTAACCAAATCACGTATTTAAATCCAGTTCTTCAACAGATAAAGAATCAATGTATTATATTGGTCTCTCCTTAGCTCCAAGTATTTAACTTAATTGGAAATTTCCCCAAATCTACAAGCTGAGATTAATAAAACTTCTGTGAAAAAGAAAGCATTATTGTTATAATCTAATGGGAACTGGGGCAACCATCTATCTGCATATGAAATCAAGAAATTATTTGAACTTGTGGACTTAAACAGTGCAAATAATAAGAAAAAACATAAAGAAAAATATTTTAAAAGACTAGGTTGGTAAGTTCTAATCACAGGCTTCCAAGAGAACATATAGTTGACTAAAGTTATTCATGTGTGTGCCTACTACATGAATTTACTCAAATGTTAATATTCTCCTACCACACAGCACATTGAGTCATCTCATAATAAAAGCATGGTCCCTTTAAAATTGGTGTGTCTCAGATCAGACCACATAATTCAGTCAATCCTTATTTACTGAAGCAGTTAAAATATGTAAATGTCATAGAGTTATCAATTTTGCATTGTAGAAAATACAGCTAAATAACAAAACAAACTCAGACTCCTCTAAAAGTCTTGGCCTTTAAAACACACTTGTTGTAGCTGCTTAAAATCTAATGTATTTGCTTTAGCCTTCTTGGAGCAAGCACACAAAAAACCCCACACACAAACCCAACCAGAAATCAACTATAGTAGAAAAGAATAAAATTCCAATATTTCTTTCTTTTATTACCTGTGAGCATTTTTACAGCTAATGTTGAATATCAACAGGTAAATATACCCAGAGACATGCTAATGTTTATTTAGGAAAAAAAACAAAAATCCAGATACTGTTTACTGGAAAGCACAGTCATCAATAATCACAAAGTTGTGAAATCCTTTTTCTGCTCAAGTTATTGAGTTATTATGTTAAGATCACTAGATTTCCAGTCATCATTGTTTGAAACCCACAACTGTTCAAACAAAGAGTACTGCAGAATTTTTGAGAAGTCTGGCTGGGAATGGAGATGCTTCTCTTCGTGGAAGTCTGAAGGGTGATGTGTTTTGGATATGTGACTGAAACAGTGTTGATTACACAACAACAGAGTTTTTATATTTTGCCCATGCTGCACCAGCAGGGAGTAGGCTGAGCTACACAGGAGTCTGGGAGGAGACACAGCCAGGACAGCTGATCCAACGTGGCCAAAGGGAAAGGAGGAGAAAGTCGGGATGTTTGTGAGTACAGTATTTGTCTTCCCAAATGCCTAAGTGTTCCACATGCTGAGGCCCTGATTTCCAGGAAGTGGCTAGACATCTGTGTGCTGTTGGGAAATAATGAATGGAAAATGCCTGCCTGAGTGCAAGGGGTTATGTAAGAGACTGGAGTTTAATGTTTCCAGTCCTCTCCACATCAGTGGTGCCTGCTGTCCCTTGTGAAACCTCTGAAAGGACCCTGGGCAGCCTTTCTTTCCATTCCTATAGGAATGCTAAGGACCAGTTCTTTTTGAAGCACTGCCCTCCACCCTCTTCAAATGATCCAGGCACTGAGGATGGTACTCATGTTCATAACTGAGGAGAGCTATGAACTTACTGTGTGTCCAGAAGGGTTGGCAAAAATATGTTTCCTAATACACATTTCTAACTACCTTTGATCTCTTCATAACAACACTAAAAAGGAGCAGACACAAAATTTCTGGATCATTTCCCCTCCCTGTGCACTGTCTGGATGAGGAGATTGATGCCACGCTTTCATTCTTTGATGCCCTCTAAGACTTGTCTGCTTCAGCTATTAATTTTCCGATAGCTCTTGATCCACAATCTCTTTTGGTCAAGCTTGGTTTCTCCCATGATGCTCTTTTTTTGATTCTTCCATTTGTACTCGTGTGGCTTTGAATGCTGTGCCTGAAGCACTTGGGAAACACCTTGGTTCTTGACTTGAACAGTTTCCTTAAAAAAATATGTTATTCAAAGACTGCCTTGCACAGGTCAGGTGAAAGATGGAGACTGAAAGAATATTACTTGTTTGATACCACTAAAAAGAGACAGCTCAGGACTGAGGAACAGAAATCTGAGAACTACAAGAATTGGAGTGAAACTAGGTCAAATAGGGAAAGAAGGAGTGAGCTGACCACAGGTGAGGAAAGGAACTCCTTCAAGACCTTCCCCCTCTCCTGAATGAGATCATAGTTTCTGTTTTGTCCATCTCCCCATTTCTCAGACCTCAGGAAAAACTGTGCTTTTGTTCTCCATATATACGTAAGCTTTTGGCTGAAATAGGGTGGGACTGTGTCCGTCCCATCTCCTGCTGAACCCCCATCATGTGGTCCATGTTCCTTGCTGCAGATGATCCTCATAGGTGCATCTCTTTGGTTCCAGAAACTTCCAAAGTTCTTCTACATTGGTATTCCCAATGCAGAGACAATCAGCCAGAGTCATTGTGGCCTTTCTACCTCGAGATGGACATTCAGCTTTCCACAATTTCCTTTCGTCCATGGTGTCCCTCCATAAACAACGTAAGTGCAAGAAAGGGACCTAACTTCAAGAAGTTGTCAAGAATGTAAATGGAACGAGTTCCTGTAGCTAGACAAATATAGGACTCTTTTCACAACACTAAAAGACTCCCAGTGTATGTAGGAGCCTATGTATTTTGTGTGTGTCTTTTTGCTAGATATTAGTTTTCCTAAGTTATTCGGAGAAATATCAATTCCCTCTACTATTAAAAGTATCTTCCAGATAAAAGCAAAAGAAGAAAAGAGTCAAAATAGATAAGTGTATAGTATGACTACAAATTTCTGTATTTTAAGGATATTTGCCAAATTTAGGTCATGGATATTTGTCAAAAAAAGATAATTAGCAGACTGGAAAGGAGGGCAAATTGATGTGCACTACTTCCTATGCATGTCAGCACTTCTGTGGGTGACAGAAAGTTTTGAACAAAGAAGGTGGGGAAAGCTCTGTAGCTCACACAAGGTCTAATTAAGACACATCACTTCTTTGAAATGGCTATCAAATCTAGTCATTTCAATATCAGAGTAAGCTGGTTTTTTTATTATACTAAAAAAAAAAATCTTGTAACAAACACCCAGAAAGCATTTTTTTTCCAGATAGTGTTCATAAACACAGTCATCAGCTCCAATTAAAATGCTGCCAGATTCATCCACCTGTATGCCAGTTTTACATGCAACTCCAAAAATATGAAAACCTGTATTTTCCTAGTAGATTTGTTTGCAGATGTCAGATTCCATTTTTATCTCCTGGATAAGCACCAATTGAAAGTGAGAGAAGTCCAGTACATTTAACTGCCACATATTCAAGCTGTTTACTTAAAAAGAATGAAAGAGGCTTCAGAAAAAGAACCCAAATTTATGCATGTATGCAGAAACCTAATATGTATGCATATATGAATACACACATAGCCAGATGCATAGCAGTTTCAGTATAGAAAAATTCCCCACACTCTGGTTTTGTTGAATAAGACAGGTAAATTTGATTATTTTTGTATATTTTACAATAATTTTTTATTCTGGTGGATTGACAATAAATTAATTTCTGTAATAACCTGTTTACCTATCTATACACACCAAAATACATATCTGTATGTGTTATTTCCAGGGGAATTTTTAAAAGGAGTACTGACTCAGTGAAGTTTGTGTTCCTGAATCACCCTCAAATTCTCTGGAAAAATCTCAAATATATTACACAGTGAGATAAAAAATGAAATGTATCAATGATTCCTCCAAGTCAAACAACAGAACTTCGGTTTTATGATCTTGTCTGTGCTTCCCCCATTCCATCTGCCCAATAAATCACATAGAGTAAACAGCATAGAACACAATTGGCTTATTTTAAGGATAAAGATCTACAGAACCCTTGTTTAGATTAAGAGACAGCAGTTCCAGAGAGAGTAACTCTGTCACACTTTATATTTAGATATTATGCCATCCTTCTCACAGACCAAAACCTCAAGTTATATTTTCCTCTGTTCTTTTAAAGTACATCCAACCTGATGCCAAGCATTCTTTTACCTCATTTCCTTTAACTACTGTAAAATCCTAAGCCCACTCAGAACTCTGCAAGCAATGATTTAATTAGTGCTACTTATTTTCTTTGCTGGATTTTTTTTTTTCTAGAGTGCACAAACAGCCTCAGTTCTACCTCCCAGGAATACAGTGTCTCTGCATACATCAGCTGCTGAGGAACCCTGCTGTTCAATAGAGCTATCTTGGGTTTAGATTTCCCCTTTACTCGGCACAGTAACTCTGGAATCAAAGATATGATTACTGGCTGTTTCACAGAAAGAACCAAGACAATCTCATAAAATCACTTAAGTCAGAAAAGACCTGCAAGACCATCAAGTCCAACCACTAACCCAGCACTACCAAGTCCACCACTAAACCATGTCCGTAAGCACCACCTCCACATGACTTTTGAACACTTCCAGGGATGGTGACTCAACCACTTCCCTGGACAGCCTGTTCCAGGGTTTGACAACCCTTTCAGTGAAATAATTTTTACAGTAAGATCCAATCTAAAACTCCCCTGGCACAACCAGAGGCCGTTTCCTCTTGTCCTTTCAGGCAGTTGTAGAGAGTAGTAAGTTCCCCCCTGAGCCTCTTTTTCTCCAGGCTAAACAACCCCAGCTCTTTCAGCCACTCCTTAGTGCCAAAATTTCATTTCTCCCCCACTTCTCTCTGTCCAGTTGCAACTATGCACCCCCTCCATGGTTCTTTACATCATTCTGACTAACAGCAGAGGTAAGCACCACATAATTCAGTTCAGGGATTTGGCAAAAAAAGTAACACAGCAAAAAATTACCAGTATTTTGCCAGATGAGTGCATTGGATTGCTCACAGAAATATCTGATGAGCACCAGAATCAGAGCAAAGAAAGTGTCAGGACTGTGCAGCTAAGTGAAAGGTGGGGGGCACAGAAATGCTTCCACTTTCATGTGTTACTGAGTCAGAAATATTTTTTTTGCTTAGCTATAAAATGGCCACTGTATTATCTGGTAACATTGGAATACAGCAAGCTGTTATACCTCCTAGAAAATCCTTGCATGTGTTGGCTTACATTTTTGCTCAAGAAGCAGTGAAAATGAGGATTTGCATGTCCCATAACCTGCATCCATGACAACATGGAGCCCATTAGTCTAAGGAATATGTATTAATGACTATAGACAATGCTATAATATGTGAAAAACATATTACTAATTTAAACCTGTTTGATGGTGAAGAAGCTTTCAGTGGTATGGAGGCCATCCTGGACTCAGTAAGCTGTTTATTTTGTGTTGGATTTAAGACAAATTAGCAAAGATGGTAATAGCTATTGGAGAGTCTAATTCAGAATTTCTTACTGCAGTTGACCATTCAATAATCAGAAACTCAATACCAAAATACGTAGATGTTGTACGTATATGTTTGAAGTAAGTGGCTGTACAGGCTAAGCACATCTTGATGAAACAAGAATTCCAAATGGAGGGATTTGTTGATTCCAGAAAGTACCTATAATGAATTTTAACAAGCATTTGCCAGCTGAATAAATGACAATATAGAATTATGCATCCTGAAATCTGAACACAACATGCCACTTCTTCAGATCTTTTACTGGAATAATCGTTGTTAACAACACTGATTTTAATCTGTTTATTCAGACTGAGACTGTGACAAACCCCCAGACTTCTCATTTTCCTCTCAAATGGAGAAGAGACTTAAGTCTGACCAACTATTCTAATTTCTCACCTCCCTGCACGGTGATACAGAACCTTTCCTAGTAGCAGCCAGAGACTGAGTGCTTTGTTTTACTGTGCATAGCATCAGAAGGCTCTCCAGACTGGAACTAGAGAAGAAGGATATGGAGACAGTAAAAAAGGAATTCAATTTCACAGCCCCTCTTCAACTGAATGTGTTTTCCTGAAGGAAGGATATTACAGGTAGAGTGGTATCAAGCAATGATCTGAGCAATAATCAAATGTGTGGGAGCTGGGAAAAGGTTTCAAACAGGAAAAAAGACCTCAGAGGGAAACCAGATGCTGTGTTTAGGACAAAAGAAAAGAATGACCAGATGCCATAGCAACTGTTTACAGGAGTAAGTTTTGGCCCTTTGTTCGCAGATTTTGTTAGCTTTGTTGGTACAGGAATATAGTCCTTCACTAATGATTCGGAGCGTGCTCTCATTTTGTGGCTGGAGCACAGCTGTTCCCATGAGGATCCAGCACCCAGCAGCCACCCCTGTAGGTGAAACCTTCCCAGTTGTTTGAAGTTCCTTGAGAATCCCCCAGAGACTGCCAGGATCAATAGAGCATAGCAACAGCAATTCCCAGTGCTACAGAAGCTAAAGCAGCTGCATCTAAGCACCCTGAAAAGAAATCTAATAAAAGACAAATTGACTGTCACACCAAAATGAACTTTCATTTATCTCTGCATTCTAATGGCAACTTATGAAGAACACACTCTCTTTCAGGCCAATTTAGCATAGTCAGTTTCAGTGCTGCTGCTGGATCACTGGAAATGATCACCTGAAGGCGTGATGGTAAACATTAATTCACAACACAGGAGTACACTGTTCTTGTTTTAAAACAGCTTGTCTTTTGAGATCTGTTAACTTGTGACCCATTGAAACACCAATGCTATGTGAGACTTTCAGAAAAACAAGGAAGCAACACTACCATTATGTGACTTACACTGGTCACAGATAAACTTGTTCCACATCATTGCATGAATACTAAACATGAATTCAGTCTTCCTGTGTCTTCGGGTTGTCCTGCACAACAGAGTCTGATTCAAACTAGGCCCTTTTTGGTCCTACCAATAAATAAACAAATAAATAACAGGGTGAATTTCTCTGATGGTAGCCAGATAGTCTGTCCTTTCACTCTATTCACAGAACTGTTTAGAAGCACCAGCCAAACACAACATATGGAACGAATTATCTTTTCGTTACCTACCATATTCACGGCAGAATGAAATTGTGCTGCTCTATTACAAAGTCCTGTTACAGCATAGTCTGGAAGACTTAGAGCCATTAAAATCTACATTTTTTTCAGTTTGCTTTAAAAAAATCCATTATGAGTTGTACTTTCAGATGTAATACTAAGTCTGTTACAGGACTTGGATTTTACTGCCCGATTTCAAAAATTATAAATAGTTGCAGCAGGCCTGGCTGAAATGAGTGGTGCTCTGTGTGTGGTCCTAGGCCCTGTTTCACTGCAAAGTTATTAGTCCACAACTAGGCTTTTAATGTAATATATTCTGAGATATATTCTGTAATATACTCTGAGAGCCAAGTGGAGAAGCCTTAGTTAAAATGAATAAATATGTAATTCTTCTTATGGCACCCTCTGTTTTCCAAGCAGTTTCCATTAACTCAGAGCTCAGTTAAGCAAACCAGGCTCCGTGTGACTAAGCTAGGAAGCATTTATGTTATGACATATCTTTCGAAAATATCAAATTCCCTGGTAATTTTGGTGCTTGTTTGATGCAGATACCAGAACGAGTAGAAGTTTTTCCATGAATGACCGAGGAGTTTGTTAGCAAAACTGGACAAAAAATGTTACAAGGAATGATGCTTTGAGAAATGTTCTTTTCCATTCTTCCTCTAATTCTTTATAATACATTTTTATAGAAGATATATATATATAATTTTATATAAGCTTAGACATATAGCCATGTGTCCACTTCATGTTCCATTCCTGTGTCAGGAGACATATGTGTTTAAATTTATTTTACAAGAACCTGCATTAACTCAGGCTCTGTAGCTGCATTTTTTTGTCAAAGGAGGGATTTGTAAAGATACAGGATGCCCAGCCAGTGACAGCACTGCTCCTGGAAAAGCCAGGTTGCTGAGATGGCAAGAGGTAGGCTCAGGAGTCAATCTTCTGCAAGGCCTTTTTCCTCCCTCTACATGACCCCTGAAATTCCCAATACCCTTACTCACAGAAGATACCACTGAAGTTTCCAGAAACAAAGCTCCAGCTTTCTAACCTTGCATACTTCTACAAAGAAGAAGACTACTAGACTTGCACTTTCCCAGAAGTGCACAAATTCAAGGGGATTTTCTTCTTTGCACTTGAACAAAATATATTCAATCTACTTCATACAGGTAAATATTAAGTATCAAAGCAAAGCTTGTCACATAACTAGAGGCTTGTGAGAAGTTCTGGATCAGCTAGAAAATGAGGCTTATGAAAATGCTACTGGCCAGACCAAGAGTACCCAAAAATGGAGGAAACAAGTTTTAGTCATGATACACGAAGCATAGGCTGGTTTTCCAGGGGGAGGTTTTTCATTACTTTGTAACTCTCCTTTGAGTTCATTAGGTTTATAGTTACCTCAGGAACAGGGATAGCAAAAGAACCAGAAAATATCAGTTTGGTATTTTATACAGCACTGTCCCCTACTATAAACACATCATTCATTTGGCTACAAAACATTTGTAAAAAATATTGGCTTAATAATTCTGTATCCTGTAACTTTTAAACCTTCCTGCATTATTCTTTCTCTTTCTCCCCCTTGGTTTATATGTATCTTCACCAAATTGGAATGTATTGGAACCATGTCAAACTAAGAAAAGTATGCAGAGAAACATTTTGAGATACATCTCATTTAAATATTCTCAGGTTGTTTGTTTTATTTTTATAAATCAAAGTCTTCAAATTTTCATTACTTTTACATTAAATTTTTTCTGTGTAGACTTTAACTTAAAATGCCTACTGTGTAAAAAACCCACAAAAATTGCTGGCACTGTTACCATTAGTGAAAATAAAAGCACTTTTACAGTGTTTCACCTTCTCCTTCAGGGAAGAAATGAATTCTGCCCTAAATCACTTATTTCCCACCATTCACTTGAAAGAGTCTGAATAATTTCATACATAAATATCTACAGTGAATATGTCTCCAGCTGGCTAACTGCATTGCAGCAATGAATTTATTTATTGCTAACACAACATTCACAACTTGCTCGTTATCACTTTGTTGTCTACCTTCACTTTTCATGCTGAAAAAAATCAATTCTGTTTTATATTCACCAATACATACCAAACTCATATGCTAAAAACTCAAATTTTTTTTCTTTGGACACCTTAAGGACCTGGTTAGTTCCTCAATAGCACATCCTTTTCCAGTCCATTTAGTAAAGCAAAATGGAATAGAACATAACAACAGAAACTGTAACCTTACCTGAGTGCTTGCAGAAGGTAATTCGCATCCCTGTATTACAAATACATAGAAATGGTGTAAATTCTGAATGAGAAAGGATACATTCGTATGGCTCCTGTTCTTGTTCCAATGGCCAGAATTTTCTGAACTGGGTCAAAAGCTAAGGCAGTGGGTAGATAAGGAAAACCGTGGCGAACCGTCTGAAACAGAACAAATGAGCAAAGTGACTCAACTGGAAGCACAGATAACAGCACAAATGTTTTATGTTACATGTACAGGAAGAGAACCTATGGGGGTTTTTTTGTATGTTGTAGTATTTGCAATGCATTTCAAGAGAAGTATTTAAAAAGATACAGTATTTTGGACAGAGAGCTGAATTTTGCTCATACGAAATTCTAGTTATGCTTTTCACTCAGCAGTATTTGCAATTGTTTTGTTGCAATGAACTAGATTGCAAAGTATACATCATTACACAACTGGTATATATTGCTTTGTGGTATGCTGAAAGATAACCTCAATATGCAAGACAGCTGAACTACAAACTGAAAAAAAAGAGACACATAATATGCTTTCAAAACACTGTTAGAAATAACCTCAGCCTCAACAGAACAGCTCCAGCAGAAAGAAATGGAACATGTCCAGGGGAAGGGATCCAATAAACCAATGAACTGAATTGAGTCCACGAGGTAAAAATCCTTAATATCAATTTAAAAAAACAAAGATGCCAGAGAAGATGTTCTCAAAAGGAACAACTGAACCACTCACCCTTTCTTAATCTTTATTTATAATACTATGCTTTTAATTCTAATTTTAGCAGAGATACTTTGGGGAATAAATGAATGAACTGAGCATGATGCAACACATCCTTGGAAACTGACTCAATATTTTAAGTTATCTTAACCTGGAGGTTATGACCAATACGACTTGCCTGATTCTTAGGAAGAAGAATCTGATGAGGGAGAACACTAATGTAAGGACAAAATTTAAAATAACTAGACTAGGTTATAAAAATACACATAACAAAGAACCTTAATTAATTTTGTATGTGTGTATGCTTACATAAAAATGAGTGAAAAATATATTTTTAAGCATAATAATAATAATGTTTGGTATTAGTTAACATAATAAAACCTTGAACTCCAGGACTGACTCTTTTTTTAGTATGTGGTTTGGATTGGAGAGGAAGTACTTTGAACTGAATGAAATTGACGTTTTTGAGATATTTTCTTCTTCCTTGAAATTATCTCGTTCAAAAGCCACGTCTGCTGATGCATTCAGCACTTCCCTATGGAACAGCTTCAACAAAAGGGACTCCTTAATTGCAGACCTGTTGAGTAAAAGGCAGCTGATGATTTCACAGCTGTATCGCTCCAACTCTTCTCTTACAGCTGGAAACACTTGAACTGACATTCACAAGCAGTTTGGGAACAACCAAATGGATGTTTTTCAGCAAATAACCACTTCCTTAAAAGAGATCTTACTTGTCTCATATCTTAATTATTGCTGATAAGGGAGGTTGTTTAAAGAATGTCTAATTATTAGTTTCTAGACTGCAAAAATCCAGAAGCATATGCTACTTCAGTAAGCTTTAGAAAAGTAACTCACTTTTTATGTTAATGTAGGCATTTATCAAAGATCTCCACAGCTCTCTTACTGGTTTGGCTTGCTTTGTCTTTTGTTTGAGGGATTTTTAACCTTCCCATCTTCTTAAGTGTTAGGATTAGTCAAATATCTTATTCTGACATCCAAGCTGTAACTCGACTTACACACCATAAAAATGGTTTTACTCTCATGTTGCAAAACCATCAGGAATCATGAATTGTAGCATTTTCTGGAGTGCTGAGTATTTAGCCTAAGTGAATTACTAACTTGCTATTATATTTGTAAATTCTGTATTCTGGTGAATAAATGTTCTTCCTTACCTAAAACCCCCCATATATTTCACCAATTATCTTTTGTTAATTACTCATTTTTAGAAACCCTCTCTCTAATAAAGTTTGAAATTCTATCAGTTCCAGTCACAGTAAGCTTTTCTAATGTTTAGCCAGGATTGGAGATTTCAGTACTATTTTTAAGATCTAAGATTGCAAAGATCAATATTTTTAAAGGCTTATGTGCATTCTTGCCCATGTATTTAGCATTTGCATTGTATTTTCAGTATTTCCGCAAACTACAGTCAGACTTCTCATTTGGAAATTTTATTTGGGTCCTGTATTTTGGATAGAACTATGATTTAGAAGCACAGTGACGTGCATCTTCTCAGGATCACAGCTCAGTAAAACTTTTTAATCTCTGAGATTGACTCCAAAGTGTTATTTCTATTTGGCAGCCATTTTCCAAATTTGAATATTTAGACTATTTCCAACGGGGAAGTTTTTGCTGAATGCAAAATTCTGCCATTTGTATAATATATAAAAAACTTTTTTTTTGCAATCTATTGAACATCCAAGTAAATTACAATTTTCTTGTAAAATATTTATATTTATTAGGACTCTAAAAGGACAAAACCATTTTAGAAGTAGAGCCAAGCTATACAGTACACAGTTAAGGCAGAAAAAGATGTCTCAGTGATTGAGCTTTTGGCACAAAATAGAGCAGCCTCAGAAATTATTCTGAAGATCAATCCTAGTCAACAAAAGAAAAGGGAAAAGCTGTAGCATTCAAGACTCCCAGATTCTTGTCCTCAGCTTCGGTCCAATAACCCTTCTATTTCCAAGGACTGTGAGAAAAACTGACATGAAGATGTAGCACTTAAAGCAGACTTTTCACTTATGCATTGATACAGCCAATGTGAACATACGTGTAAGGATGAATTTCCTAACAGAGACGAAGAAGAGGAGAAGACCACAAAATTAACTTAATTTTAGGGAGACAAAAAGCCAAAAGTACATTCCTATTTAATTTGTGTCTCATAGGGACAACATAGAACTAAACTATCAGTGGTGCTCAGAAACACAAAGTGGATTTTTTTTTTTTTTTTTTCAAAATTAAACTATCTCAATAGCAGGTTAAAGTAGAAAAGGTATGCTAAAAGAATCAGTCTGTGTTGAAAGGAATACAGGACCTAATCACGCCGCAAGAAAGAAGGTGTCAAGAAAAAAAGAAAGAGGGAGAGAAAAAAAACAGACGGCAGATGGAGCCACGACTGCTTTTCTCCCATTATCCATCTTCCTTTTATGCCTCCTCTTTTGGCATGCTGTCTCTAGAGGCAATCTGTGCTCCCTGGGACATACAGTTTATGTGCAATATCCAAAATAATTTATTTGAAACAGAACAATTACAAATGCAGATACAATTCCAGCATAAATCTTCGTTCAGCTTTGTTACTCACTTTTAAATCCCGTTTTAAATCATTTTAAGAAGTGAATTGCATGTCTCTGTCATTAAAGTCATCTTTACACAACCAATTTACCTAAATTAATATAGGAAATTGATTATTTGGGCTTGCTAGTAATCTACTAATGAACATTTTAATATCCTGTACAGAACAGAATGATCTTTTTCTGTCTAAGATACCATGGCATATTTCATTAGCTAAAAAAAAATAAAATTGCACTACTAATAATATGCAATATCCAGTATAATTGTGCACATGGTGCATAATGCAATTTTTCAGTAAAAGAGTTTTTCTTAATTTCTCTTCTGTGGTAGTTTACATCAGACCACAAAGACACCATTTTTAAAAGGGATTATAATATTCCCTAAACAGCTCCAGAAAATACAGAATTAAACCAAATTTTAAAATATCAGCTATCAAATTTATGTATTAGCTAATTAATGGGGTTTATAGTGAAAAGTATCTCTGCTGATTTGCATAAACTTAACATCTGTGACTTTTCTGCTAATATTTTATAGATAACCAGGTTTATGCAACATCTGGACAGCAAAAGTGATTTACTTAGGTAAATAATTTTTGAGAAGATGTCTATTTGTTAAAATTTAGCTATGGAGTCTAACCCTGTGACTCCCCTTCCAAACTGTGACCGACAGGCACATGCGGGATCTCACTGCAGAACTAATTGATGGGTTTACACAACAGAGGATGAAGTGTTGACTGAAACCTCTCTAGGCTCTTATTCAGCTATGTATAGGAAATTTAAAAATGTCAATGATTACAGCATTTTCACCACTACAGTACTATTTTTAGTGCTGTGGTACTCAAAGGTTGTAGTGGTGAAATGGGTGCTTTTACAGATGAGCTGCCATGTATTATATTGCTACAAAACCAGGACATCCCTCATTTATGGACCTCTGTGTCTGTCATCTCTGATTTGTAAGCCTGATCCCTGCTCACTAAAAATGGGAAGAGGACAAGATATCAGTAGGCTTCCAACCTAAGTAAACAATACAAGAGAGATATTCGTTGCATTTTCATTTTTTCTAGGGAAAAATCAGAGCTTAGCTAAAACTTGCCAAACTCAAGCCATGAATTCCATCTAGCTCTCAACCTATATTAGGAACCAGGGCTTCTGAGCATGTTCACAGATTATTCTAAAAAACTAGCTTTTTAAAGTTGTTTTTAGATGCAGGTACCCACAGATAATTCTTTTCCTTGGTGTAAAACTAGAAACAGTGATCTAGAAAGAGCCATTTACAAAAGGGACTGGAGCTGTAGACTGGGATGGCTGATTGCTATCCCTGGCAAGATGGTAAAATAAAGACTAACAGAGCACACAGGCAAAGACTGTTGAAGTCAGCAAAGTTTCTTCAATGGGAAATCCTGTCTGACTAGCTTTCTCTAGTGAAAGCTGTTGGCATGCATGTAAATAAAGGAGACATGAATATACATAAGTTTTCCAAAGGCCCTCCAATAACATTCCCCAGCAATGCTATTAAAGAAAAAAAGGTGTCATGGGACTGAGAAAAAGAGTTTAGTTGTGGGCTGAAAGCTGGTTAGATAAAGAAAATAAAGGATAGAGTTTTATGGATTTTTACCATGAATAAAATTCACAAGTAGAGATCTCCATGGATGAGTGCTTGGACCAATTCTATTCACTGCCTTTAATGACCTGTAAAAGGTAACGAATGCTGAAATCATCAAGTTATAGCTGATAATAGGATCTTTTGTATAGTGAAATTTAGTACTGATGGTGACCAACTCCTGAAAATGCTCACTAGCTTGACTTAAGTTGGCAAGAAGTTGATAGATGAACTTCAGTGTGGATAGATGCAAGATAAGGCATCCAGAAGGAAATAAAAAGCAGATCTTAACCAGGCCTACACAATGCTGGATGGAACTAGCATTTACAACCCAGGAAAGTAGTTTCATGGGCATGGTTGGCATTCCTTTGAAGTATTTGGTTTAATGTGCAGCAGCAACTCAAAAAGCCAAGTAATGCTGGACATCAGCAGGAAGAACACAAAGAATAACACAAAGGGTGTCATTTTGCTGCCATATGAAATGTGGGTGAGCCCATTGCGTGAGAACTGTATGCAGCTCTAGACTCCACACCTGAAGAAGCAGTCAAGACAGAGCTGACACAGAGCTCTCTTCCGTGTGGAAGACAACTAATGCCCCAGGGGATGGACACAGAGCTTATCAGGAAAGACTAAGAGTGCTGCAGCTTCAGTTTGGAGAGAAGAAGGTTGTAGGGGGATATGACTAAGATTTACATAATCAAGTGAGTGGGTAAGCTAAACATACTTGGCAAAACCGTGGAGGTATTCAAAAGAAATGAAAGATTAGTTTAAAACAGAAAAAAAAAAAAAAAGAAAATACTTCTTTACATAACAGGTAATGAACTTCTGAACTTTGCTGCCATAGGAGGTTTTGAAGGCTGACAGTGTCAGATGGTTCGAAATGGCATTAGACAAATTCATTGACATTATTGATAGAAGGATTTTAATAGACCAGCTAAAGATACACTCTCCGACACCTCAAATCCAGTGATGGCGGATGATGGGAGATTAGAAAGGGAATGGACTGCAGAAAGTGATCTAACTTATTACTCTCCCTAAGTGACACATCCTGTTGCCACTGACAGAGACTGACTGCTGGGCGATATGGACCATGGCTTTGTCTCAGCAGGGTATTTCTTATGAGCTTATTATCTTCACCAGCAGCAGTAACACAGAGAGGAAGAAAAAGCTGATCAGTACTGAGGGAGAAAAACACAGCACCGAAAACAAAAACCCCAAGGAGAAAGAGAAATGTTACTGAAATAAGGAATTCAGGGACAGGAAGAAAAGATATACAGAGGGAACAATCAGAGTTTCACAATATTTTCATACACAACGTTTGGCAAAGACAAATAATATTTTCAGCAATAGGCAAATTTAGTTTGTCTTTTAATTTTCAAATTAAAAAACTTACTTTGTTGTAAAAGGTCAACTTAATTAGCTGCAATAGAATTTTGAGAAAATAGCTGTCCTGGGCATAAAGCAGACTGCAAACACAACCTGAATTTTAGAAGTTTAGTTTCACAAATATTATACACTGATAATTATATGAAAAATAAGAGACATTATAGAGTATTTGACATTAACTGACCTGTAAATTGCACATTTTTGTACAATGAACATATGAAATATTACTCTTTTTTTGGAAGCAGCTTAATGTAGTTGAAAAACCTAAATTAAGGTTTGAAAAATTAGTATCAAGTCTATATTTTTAGTATTGTATTGTTTTCACTCCACTGTTTTGAAAAAGTCTGTATGCAGACCAGATGATTTCTTTGAAACATGCTACCACACATCATAAATTTTTTCAATTTCCTCATATTGCTTGGCCCTGGGAAAGAAAGTACATCCAAAGGCATCTTCCAGACAATTAGCTTTAAATAAATAAATATCAATGAAGAAGGAATATTGCAGTCCTCTCTAAAGTCCTTCCCTCCCTGACAAAAGTCTCTACAGATACTTGAGAGATGTGTTACTCCACTGGTATTTTCAGTTCTGCACGCTGGATGTTACAGACTATCAAATCAGGACAGTCCTATTTAGGTGTGATTCGTACAGATACAAATGGCCAGGTTAAGTAAAACACAGGGGGAAAATAAGGCCTTCTGAATGTCAGAAAACATTCTGCCCATGCTTGTTCCTTGAAATCCACTACAGTGTATCAAAAATACAAAACTGATATAATTTAGACAGAAAAAATCCAGAGATAAATACAATTGCATTGATCCTTGAGCTGCATTATTCCCAGCTCACAGCTGAGGTGAAGATGGAAGGCTGCACACTGTCTAGTCCAATCCCTCCAAGACAAAGGAGAGTGGTTGAATTTTAATATTACTTTCTTGATCTATTTAAATCAGTCTGTTGTGGCCAAGCAACTGCTTGACAATTACACCACCTTGCTATATTTACCACAGCACTGAGTTACAGCAGAGTGAGTTACTAAGTTACAGGGTAACACATAGATATCACCATCCCAAGGGAAATGTTATGCCCTTTGGAGAAATCCTAAATTCAAGGGAGGAGGTTGTATGAAAAATTATTTCACCTCTTCCTTTCCCTTTTCTTCTAAAAGAACTCTACTAAGTTTAAAAACAAACAAACAAGAAAATCTCCAACAAAACCCAGACAAATATACAGAAAGGGTGGAAAAATTGAGAATACAATGAAGGAATTGCATCCATTTTACAGTAAATACGCTATAATGTACTTCCCACTGCTGCTATTTAAACTGGCAAGAAGAAATAGGGCAGCAACCTAGAGAGAAATACCATGGATGTTAACAAAACTATGTTTGGCCTTGGCTTTAACGTAAAATCATTTTAAAAACCCCAACCCTAAACCACGGATTCCAAAGCTCAATTTGGCCTGCCTCCTTCAGCAAGATCTCTGTCCAAATGGAGAATCCTTACGAGCAAAGTAACTCAAATAGCAGTTCATATTGATGTTGATGCTGTTGCATCATTTAACTGTATTACTCTAGACCTTGAAACAGTTTGGTTTAGAATATCATTCTCTCTGATGGAGATCTGTTTTATGGGTATTTACAATTGTAAAATCATTCCACTTCTCTGATAGCCCTGAAAGGAAAATATTTTTGTCTTCGCTATGATTGTGGATGCAGGGAATAAAATAATTTCAGCTTTAATGAGAAATTAAAATAAAACTGTTTTTATTAACTTTTTATCAGACCAACATAGCAATAACTCTAATCAATTTTGCATGACTTCCCCATTTTTGGATTTTCTGAAACTTTGTTACTTCAGGCTGATTATGTTCCGTTCTGTTATGGCTGATTGTGGTTACTGTTCTGCAGCAAATGTTTTGATTGCTGCTTTCAGAACATTTTACTGTTTGGTTTTTTTTAAATCAGCCATATTGGAGGATTTAAAAAATTTTGCTACTTTGACAAGGGTCTTGAAGGGTAAAGTTTCTTTTGGGTGGGGGGGTGGCAGGGGAGGAAGCTACAGAAACATGATGTTAAAAACTTTACTTTGATACAGAGATAATCTGTATTATTGATTTATTCCTGTGAAAATTTATTTTGCAACATAATTTGGCATTCTTGTATACAAATGCTACTACCAGATTTCATTACTAGCATTTATAACATTGCTTACTGTTTAATATTAATTCATAATTAATCTTCTCTTTCCTTCCTTCTGTATACATGCAGTATGCAATCTGAGGATTTTTCTTCTGATGTTGAATTGAGAATTTAATCTGAAGATAATGGCCAACATCTCATCTCACATAGGGTGAAGATGTATTCCAAATGAAATGCAGATATTTTGGGGCAGGTTTTCCCCCTCTGGCAGCAGTGAAATCCAGCAGATCTTGCACATTACTATCCCCCCCTGCATTGCCCATAGAGGTACCAAGGACACAGCTCACAGACACAAATGAAGACACTACATCCACGGATCATAAGAATCAGGTCTCTGTTTACATAACCACATGCCACTTTTTCTGCCTTTGCTTCACTCAGTGAGCATTTAAAAATATAGGTAGGGACAAACAATGAATAAAGGAGGGCTATTAGGGCTCACTACAATTACCTTTCATCCACAGCTATAATGGAACGTATCTGTAACACAAATGATGATGGACAAGTGTAACTGAAAGCACATCTCCACACTTAAGGAGTACAATAGATGGAATGGCACGAACAGAGTGGAGACGAACATCCATAATTTATTCAGAACAACTTTTTGTGATGTCCAATGGATAACACAGAGATTTGCTTATAGAAACTGTTGCAAAGAACAGACACAGAATAGCACCCATCCTCCCCATTATGTTGTGCAGTGTTCAATTTGATGGAGGACAGGAACAAAACATAAGCAGACACTTCAAGAAAATAAAAAGATGAAATAAAGATGAAATAGATTGCCACACATAAAGACATAACTGAATACTAGACCTGACTTCTGAGTGTCTGACCTCACAGCATTCTTATATAACAGATTTTTAAATGGAATACAAGCACTTATTTTAAATTTATTGGCTTCAAATTCTGCATAAGGACACACTACTGTATACACATGCATCTACATATCTACCACTGAATTCAGTCAGGCTGCTTTTGAGTCTATGCATTCACCAACTCTGAGCCTTAAATATTAACGTGGTTTTTTTCAGTATTCTATTCAACTTAACTTCAAAGGAACCATAACAAGGTTCCTTGTCAGACTTTGACCCTAGCAACAGGTGACAGATTGTCTCTAGTATTTTTTGTTATTCATAGTCTTTGTTGTTGTTCTATTAGGAATGGACACAGCACTGCACAAAGATAACATCTTACTACATTTGAGCATACTTGCCAGCCATCTGTACCTAACAATATTGCTTTCTCTCCTCTCCACAGATGCACATTACTTGTACTTCTAATCCTACACTCCTCTAATATTCCCCTATAATGATTCTAACACACATTGTGACAAATAAATATATCCCATAAGCTTCTTTTATAAGCACTTTTCCAATAGAATAGTCAATAGACCAGTATATTCATGTAGTTTAGGAGGGTAAATTAGTTCCCTTCTCTACTGATTCATTTTCTCTGTTTATAAAGTGAACATACTAATAACTAAGTTTTTACAGTATTTTCACACAGACCTCAAAAAGGGATTTGGGCATCACCATACACCAGGCAGTATCAGATGTCTCAGAACAAGAGTCAGGTATGAATGGATACTCATCTAAACTAAGTGAGAATGGAGTCTGCCTTAGATTTAGTCCTGCTAAGGACAGCTGCATGCTTTACCCAGTATATGTATTTCTACTTGGAAAAAAATCGTCATTTCATATTTTTATCCACGATTTTCTAACTAATTTCCCAGTCATCTCTTTAAAAAATTAAGTATAAGTCTTTTTCTTTCAGAAATAAGTAGGGAAAAAGAAGTTGCTTATGCAACCAACATTTTATGTGACAGCTCTTTGATCAGAACACTCCTGGTATGTGGGCTAACCAGGCTGAACTTCCTCCATCCTCCCTGAAGAGAAAAAAAATTGCTTTTCTTAGTGCAGTAGTGAGAAAATTTCTCATTAACTAACTGGTGGCCCACAGGTGATGCACAGTACAGCCAGTGTGTCCAGTTCCCACTAGCAGCTGGAGTTCAGCCTGGAGAAGAGAGGCTCCAGGGACACCTTATAGCACCTCCCAGTACCTAAAGGAGGTCACAAGAGAGCTGAAGAGGGACATTTTACAAGGGTATGTAGTGATAGGATGAGGGGGAATGGCCTTAAATGGAAAGAGGGTAAGTTTATATCAGAGACTAGGAAGAAATTCTTGACTGTGAGGGTGGTGAGGCACTGCCATGGGCTGCCCAGAGCAGCAGTGGCTGCCCCATCCCTGGAAGTGTTCAAGGCCAAGTTGGATGGGGCTTGGAGCAACCTGATCTAGTGGAAGGTGTCCCTGACCATGGCAGGGGTTGGAACGAGGTGGTCTTTAGAGTCCTTTCCAACATCTATGACTCCATGGATTTTTTTAAAAAGAAAAACAAAAAAACCCCAAACCAAACATCAAAAAAACCACTTGAAATGGAGCACAAAATTACAGCAATTAGTTTAACTTTCATGTTTCCCTGTGTGAAGTCAACTCCTGAATTCAGTGATCCTCACAGGTCTTCCAGCTCAGGATATCCTATGTTTCTTTTATGGTTAAAAATGCAAGGTCAGCCATAAAAGGCAGTAAAAAACATACATGAATTAAGATAATCTATGCAGCATGAATTTTTTCTCCCCTTGTAAGGATTAATTATCTTTTTCTGCTATAGAACTTTTGCCTCCCCCATGCATGGTGCAGTCTGGCCTGTCCTATGGGCAAACCAAAAGTAAACAGTTTAAGAGCTGTTTTCTGCCAAACTTGTCTATTTGGTACAAAATAGGAATGTGCAAGGTACAACTCAGAAAATTGCAGAAAAGAAATCCTATCAGAACTTTTATCAATTAGTTTTATAAATGAGCAAGCCAAGGGTTATGAATTAAGCTTTTCACATGAGGCTGCTAATCATTTTCCCACTTTGTGATTGATCAGTTTGAGACAGTGGAGGTTGATGATATTTATATACCTTAGGTGCAATTCACAAGTCCAGTGTGGAGCCAGAAACCCACCTGCAGTTGTTTGAGACAGAAAGTAAATTCAGAGCCATTCTGGCTATCTAAGGTGGACATATAAACTAACAGCATGAACAACTAGCCTAAAGATCACTCTGTGGGTGTGCATAATGTGTGCAACGAAATGTGAAAGCAATGGGAGACACAATGGGAGGACATGGTATAAAAGTGTTAAATGTGCTAGAACAAAAACACATGCAAAGCAGGTCAGGCTGCAAGCTTAAAACAGTGGGCACTAAACCATCTGGCATTTTGGATTTTCTGTGGCATCTATACAGTGGGAATAATAGCATCTCCATCTCACAGAAATATTGTGAAGGTCAATTCATTAACGTCTATAAAGCTTTCAGAACTACAATGGTGAGCACTTCTGTTGCAAAAGTCCATAGGGAACTTAATATTCAGGCATGCTCTGAGTTCTAAGTATGCAAAGAAGTACTGGAGTGCTTTTCAATGAGCAAACACTACTTGTTTTGCTAAATCAAAGCTAAAGAAGAAATACGGGATCATGTAATTAAAAGTTCTCTGTGCAAACAAACTAATTTAAGAAATGTGGAAGCTTCGAGTGCTTTGTTTTGCAACCATAAAAGTCTTCAGCTGTGTTGGATATGAAGGATATGCATTAATGCGTTCAGGATTAATATTTGATTAACAACCAGACATCCTGATGCAAAAACATAGGTATTTGCAAAAAAACCCAAAACAACTGAATCCACTTATACCACTACAGGTACCTTAAAATATTCAAAGTTTTTTAAAAGAAGATTTTAATGTGCTATGCTCTTTACCAGGCATGAGTCCTATTTCTAATTAATACCAACATTTAAAAAAGAAAAATACTTTATAATCATCAAAAATTCATAAAATTACTATAATCTAATTTAGAAGAGTCATTTGTGACTCTCTAGTTTTAAACAGAATAGGGTTTTACAGCTAATATTAGATCCAAACCCTGGTATATCAGAAAAAAATCCTTCCCAACATTATCTTATTTACCATTAAAGTATTGAATGAACTCTGAGCACTTACAAGTAAGGGTTCATACCAATTTTAAAATGTGTTTCTCTGAAATGGAGCACTTTATATACATTTTGTTTTTTGTTTCCTGCATGACCTTACTAAGGAAACAAGAGAGACTAACCAAACAGCTCAAGCTAACTAAAACACTGTGGGCTAGCTTATAGGAAAGATTGTTTTTATTATTATTATTAACCAAAAATAGAATTATGCACTCCTGCAGCATTGTGCTTTAATTGCCATTCCAAAATTCATTTTCTCTCTATTACCATTGAACTGTAGCATCATATTGCATGTGCAGTTGAAGTACGTACTTGACTGCTGTCAGAAGGACTAAATGTTTACCTTCATAGGTTAATAGGATATTGCCATCTGTAAACTCTGGGAATTAAGACCACCTGATAGGAAATCCAGATAGGTAAGGTATTTAAACTGGCTACTGATTGACTGTATCTTGAAGGCCTGTTTTTGTCAAAGGGAAATAGGATTAGGAAGGCACAATTGCAGATGGCCATGGGATTCCATAACAGTTTTAACAAAAATCCTAAACTATTCCAGCTTCCACAGGTTTTGCATAAGAACTGGGTAATGTGCATACTGAAACTATGAATACAAATCATACAGCAAGATTCAAAAAGATATTTATTAGATTGCAAGGCTACTCAGTAATAACACGAAGATCAGTTTGGAAAAGAATAGAAATCTCATGCTTTGGGGTTTAAAGGCAGTCCATAGCCATCAGCATTTGGGGAGTAATTCTTTAAGAAGAAGATCAAACTGGCAGCTCCTGAACCTTTTCAAGTGTATCTACTTGCTGCCTAAAGCTAAAGAAAGCATACTGGAGTAGATTAATTGTACATTTGGTAAAGTGCAACACTTATTGTGCTCTTAACTGAGGTCTTGATTTCAAACATTTTCTGCATAAAGTTATTAACCTCATGCTCTATAAATTCTACCCTATGATTGTTCTCCAAGAAAAAGTCAAGTAGTTCTACATGGGAGACTTATTTTCGTGAAGAATAAGCAAAAAATTTACATCTTCATTCTAATTCAGTTTTTCTCAGCTGCGTCATCCCCTAACAAGCAACCTTCTGCAAAAGTAATAAAGTCACTGTTTTCTCCTTTTGGATTCCCCCTGCTCAAAGTTCTGCTGAAATGATTTAAAACACCCTGTGATTTTCTCACTTCCTATATTAATATCAGATCTCTGCCCAGTGCTGTGTTTTAGTTTCTAAATGCTCTGAACAAACATAGGTAAGCCTAAAAAATCCTTGCCAGAAAAAACCAAACACATATAGAGAGGGAAAATACAAAGAGGAAAACCCAAGGAAATTAGGTCTATCCCAATTAAAATTAACACAGACTTTACTAGTATAGGCTACTGGATTGTGCCTAACTTTCAGATGCTGCTGCTGTCTCACACATTCAATTCAATTCATGTGAAGTATAATCGATATTTTCATGATTTTCACTAGGATACCCAAACCCCAAGAGCAGCCCCTTCATATAAGATAAACTGTACCTCAGCTTCCTGTTGTCACAAAATAGGTATGACAAAATTTCACATTGCTTGAACACTTTTAAAATGGTGCCACTGATTCATTAGTACAGCTACCGACATATAAATTTATCATGCTTGAAACAGGCCACAGCTATTTCATATGTAATAGTTTCAAAAATATTTCATTCTTTTAATACAGAAGATTACCTCAATGTGTTAAATATAAATGCCAAAAGTAACTTACTGTGAACATCTCAGTGTAAAATGAAATATGCAGTTTACTTCTATTAGGTTGTAATCTGTATCTCAAAAAGACACTGTGGTAATAAGCATCCTAAAAATGTCACAAAATGGAGAGATGGCTTTCAAGTGTGTTACGACTGAAATCAGGTGCATTACCAATCCAAACAGTGTCCTGGTACAGGATTGGATCTTTGCTTTCAGTCAAGCAGACCACTCACAAACTTCAGAAAGGCAATTTATTTACATAAAAACTGCAGGGTAAGGCCCTTTAATTCTTAAGTATGAGTCAGCTTTTATGTCTCGCACTAAAGTGAGGATTTTTATAATCAGAAAAGAAAGGAAAAGCAGTCTGAGTTGCTACTTAGACTGCTAGACCACATGCCTCGATCCTGCAGATCATAACAAACCAATTAGCTTTACTCAGCTCTGTGTGCAGCAGGATCATGGATCCTCAGATATGCAGCCTGTATAACTTATGTAACCACACACGAACATATACAATTGAGACAGCAGAAGTTCCGTGCACCAAAAGCTTGGGGAAGACAGAATTTGGATCATGCGTGTCTTGCTGTATTTTCAATCTAATTCGAAGTGATGGAGGTACAAATTATGGCTGGGTTCCTGCACCCTGAGGGAGGCAGGGTGGAAGCTGCGCCTGCGTCAAGTCCCACTTGCACAGGGCACAGCGCAGGGTCGGGGCCTGCGGGGACCCCGTGGGGGTCCATTCAAACCTGCTCACAAGGCCACTAAACTGCAATAGAGCTGACTGAGCAGACCCCTCTGAACACACACTGCAGTACTTTATGAGCACAGAATCACCTCGTATTTGGGAAGCTTGCTTTTGGCGTACCTTTGTACCTTGAAAACAAATGAAGCTGGGATTTTGTATACAATAGACTTCTGCAGTAACATGCATTCATAAGCAAGAGCTGCTGCAAGAAACCAAAAGCTTTCCTGAACAAATATTTACTTCGTTGAGAACATTTTGACCTGAGAGCTAAGACAGGCAAGTATTACCTAGTGAAATCTTCTGCAAATGACATATCCCTATACACCAAGTAGATCTGTTTCCAAGTAGATCTACCAGATTTATTTCCAAGTAGATATATCAGAACACTGTCTTCAACTAATATCAAGCAAACGGAGAGAAATAATGGAGATCAGGCAAAAAATTAACTTAATTTCATCTTATGGTGCTTATTTTTGCAAACATGTCATACAAAATAAAAAGATATTACACTAAATACAGATCTTCAGCTCTATCAAATGACTTGGGACCTATCAAATGAAGAACAGTGTTGAGTTTTAGCCTTACTTAGAAGTCTTACAATGTCAGACCTTCTAATGATATATTAATGTATCCTGGTTGTTTGCCTTATCTTTTTACTGAAGTGACAAAAATGGGAAAACACTGCACTGAATACCTGGAGTTTCACAAAATGCTAAATTATTATTGTCTATAAGCAAAAGGAGCTAAATTCAACCCTGGGAAGCAGGTATGCACTCATCACTGACACTGTTACACTATAGAATAATTTGAGTCCATAGGCCTGAACCTGTTTTATTTCAGGATGGCGAAGAACTATAAAAAAAAATAGTAAAAAAAAAATAATAGAATTGTGTAAAACCTATTTCAAAGGTCTCTAAGTCACAGGGACTCATCCTTCTTCCCTTCAACTCTGTAGGAGTTTTGACACTAGCTCTAGCTGCAAGCCAAACAGAATTAGAAACATCATATCTGAGATCAGGGAAGCTGTGTGTTTCACGAGGACTAGCTCTGCACACAAACTTATGGGCTTGTCTTGGCTGTTTCTATTGCCTTCTTCTTCCCAAAGCTCAGAAAGAAATGGGAATGTGCTGGAGTTGACCATAACCTAAATTTCACATCAATTGTTATATGGTTAATAAAAGGAAAGTATACTTAATAGGTGAAGTCCATTTACTCTTAATAATGTAAATTGCACTGCTTAAAAAGTCTGGTTTTGAGGCTTCTAATCAAAACTAATAAGCAAACAAAACTTCTAGTTAAGCCAACAGAATTCACATAGAAGTTAAATATAATAGCAGAGGACTATAATATAGTATCTCCTTTTGGTTTTGGTTGCCATTATAAATGCAGGATTTTCATATTTCAGGGTTGGTCAGAAGTACCAAATAGTTTGTACTGTTTTACTGGTGTGTTTAAGAACACCACAGAAGAAAAGCTTTGTTGCAGAAAACAGATGCAAAGCAAAACACACAAGGATATCTCATGCTTTCTACTCAAAGAAAAATTCCACTTAAGGACCTGACCAAAACATAAAAACCAATTCCAAACAAATCTGGCAACTTGTGGTATTTATGCTGTCCCACTAAGTTTACTGCCATGCAATCAGAATCTTCAGTACTAATGATAAACAGCCACCCTGAAACTACATCCAGTCCTTCACAAATAATTGAAGTCCTACGTTCAGTAATCACTGTACTGTCTTTTTCTTTCTAGCCTGTACCTTTTGCTTAAAAAAAAAAAGCAAAAAGGCGGGGAAAAAAAGGAAGGTAAGGCAGGAAGGATGGGAAGAGTAAGGAGGGGAAGGAGATAATTTTGAATTTCTAATGACTTGTAAATATTATCTGTACTAGCACCAATTGATTTGCTTTCCTATCCACAACCTTGTTAGTAGTTTGGGATCCAGGTGTGCACTTAGGATTTGGCCCTGATTGCTAAAATCAAGATTTCTATGAATTTACTGACCACCCCAACGCTGCAGCAGGAAGAAAAAAACCCATCCACTAGATCTCTCTCTTTTCATCCCAAAGTCCTTATACAACCACTGCAGCTCTCCAGAAAAAAAGGCTTGTTGGTATCAGATTACTGCCCCTCTCCTCACCCCCAACCCGACGCAGCTTTTATTATTTCCACCGAAAATAAAAAAAACCCAGCCAAAAATCGCAGGCCTTACCTTACAAATCTGAAAGTAGTCCGAGGTGAGGGTCTCCTGGACCTCCTCGCGGGGTGTCCCCGCCGCTCCCGCAGTCCCCGCCGGGTGCACGGAGCCACCGCCGGCCCCGCTGCCGCCACTGCCGCTGCCGCCGCCGCCGCCGCTGCCCCCGACGGGGGACGACGCCGTCAGACCATCCAAAACTTTGCGGAAATTGAATTTCTTCATTTTGGAAGAGCCTCTCGGAAGATTCGGGGGGGGAGAAAGGATGTGTCGTAACACATTCAGCTACATGTAGCGACCGGGAAAGTCTTTAATGGTCCTCTGAGTGAGGCAGCACTTTAAGTCTCTCGTAGCAAGCAGAACGTCAATATTAGGTATAATTGACTGAAAAATACAAAGGCTTCATTTTGTCAGACGTCAAAGCTACCTGGAAAGGTCCTTTTTTTTTTAAAAAAAAAAATAAATTTAAAAAAAAAAATCCACAAGCAGCAGGACCAAGATTTAGGTTCAGACAAGGAACAATGGAACAGCCATCGGGCTCGCTCACAAAATCCACATTTAGCAGTGGTCAAAACAGAAAAGTAAATAAAAAATTCAAGCCGGCATCCAAAACAGCGGGATCCATCCCTCTAATCTCACCTGCCTAAGATGCACTGGGGTATTTCGACCAGGCAGCCAGAATTCCGCCTGCGCTCAGCCTCCCTCCCCTCCCGGCCCCGCGGGCGGGGGTGCTCTGCCCCCGGGTCCCGCCGGAGCGGGTTCTCCCTGTCCCCGCCGCTCTCCCCTCCCTGCGCACCCCGGCACAGGCAGGCGCCGCTGCCGCCCGCGGTGCTGCCCCGTCCCCTCGGGCTGCGGGCTGCGGGCACAGAGCCCCTCGCCTCGCTCGCCGCCCCGGCCGCCGCTCCCTCCGTGAGGGCCAGGCGATGGCAGCGAGAGACCCCCCTAAGGCCGCCCGGCCGTCCCGCCGGGGTCACCGCGCCGGGGCCGCTCCGCGGGGACCCGTGGCGGGGAGGAGCGGGGCAGGGGAGCGGGCAGTGAGCGCAGCGGTGGCTCCCGCCCGCCCGGTGCGCTCGCAGCCGTTCTCCGAGGTGCTGAAACCTCGGCGGCGTCAGCGGTAGCTCCTCCCGCCCCGCCCGCCGTCCCTCCTCTGCCCGCCCTCACGGCCCGCCCCTCCGCTCCGGAGCCGGGGGGCGGGGCGAGGCGGGGACCGCCGGTGATTGACAGCAGCGCCGCGGGCTCCGATTGGCTGCTGAGGACGGGCTGAACGGAGGAGCGGGGGGAAGGGGCGGCCCGCGTGGCATCTGCGGCATCTGATTGGCGCGCTGCGATGATGGGCATCTGCTTCCACCAATGGAAAAAGCCGCGCCGCCGGGTTTGCTCCGCGCCGCCCCGCCCACCCGTGGCAGTGAGGGTGGGCGGGGTCGCGCGGGGAGGACGCCACGCCCCACTGCGGCGGGAGCGGCTGAGGGGGCCGAGGAGACGGGGCTGTGGGGACAGGGGTCTGTCACGGGGCGGTGGGGCCAGGGGTCTGTCACGGGGCTGGGGGGACAGGGGTCTGTCACGGGGCTGGGGGGCCAGGGGTCTGTCACGGGGCGGTGGGGACAGGGGTCTGTCATGGGGCTTGGGGGACAGGGGTCTGTCACGGGGCGGTGGGGCCAGGGGTATGTCACGGGGCTGGGGGGACAGGGGTCTGTC
>JAWWMO010000001.1:25317505-25359067 GCA_035047845.1 Dendrocincla fuliginosa | reverse complement strand
CGGCGCCGCCGCCACGGCCGGCCCTTCCCCGGGCACCGCCGCGGCTGCGGACGGGCAGCCTCCCCACCTGCCTCCCTACCTGTTTCCCTCCTTGCCCCTCTCCTTCCACTCCCTCCCTTCCCCGCCCCTCCCGGCTCCCCCTCACCATCGCGGCGCTGGTGCCGCCGGCAGCGCGCCCAGCCACGGCCGGTCCCGACGCGCTGGACGTCTGTTCTTCCCTTCTCTTTTTTTTTTTTTTTTTTTTTTTTTTCCCCTGTTGCCTCCTCCCTCCCTTCCCCCGTGTCCAACCCGCCGACCTGGAAGTGGATGTGCCGAGCCCGCCTCCCTTAAAGGAGCGGCGCTGCCTGCCTGGGGGTGTCCTGGAGCTTCTTCACCAGCCTCTGCAATTCATTTCAGTCTTTCCTGCACAAATGGGTTTATGCTGGTAATATGAATAGCAGCCTGCACCAGTACCATAGGGTTTACCACCTGCGCTTTGCCCCTAAGCATAAACTTAGGTACAATGTGATTTCAGGTTTCGGATATAGTAATAGAGAGGAAAACCTGTCTCCCAAACAACACTTACTACAATGTGTTGCTGGTAAAGAGAATACAGTTATTGGGTATTTTTCAGGATACAGAGTGATACAAGCACCCTGTCTAAGTAAAATGAATTTATGAAGAGTTTACTCTCAAAGAATTGCTGGTTCTACATACAGCATAATTGTTGTTTGTAAACCAGCAAGACACATAAATTAAGGAACAATTGCTGGAACAATTAATATTTCTGTCATTACAAGATGATAAATTACGAATCCTGTGAAGCACAGTTTTGCCTGTTTAAGGACTACATAACAAGAGTCAGTTATAGTCCCAATTCTTTGAATTAGGGTGTTGATGTAGAGAAAAGAAATTATGTACTCCAGATCTGACAAGAGCAGAATTAAGAGTCTTCATGTTCTGAATTTAACTTAAAAAAAATCTAATCTCCTTAGAAGAAATAATTTATATACTTATGGACACAGAAATTAGATTAGGAAGGAGCTAGTACTATTATTCTTGGACCATTGTGTGTTTCTTCCATTTTGTAATATCTTCACAATCTTCCAGACTGTTCTTTCAATACCTATTAACAAATTCACTGATTCACTCCAACCTATCAGCAGGTGTCTCATCTTTACCTTCTCTTTCTCATTCCATATGGATTTATGATAGGAACTGTCTTCCTTTCTCCTGTCTGGGCTCAGGCAGTGAAAACTTTGAGGCGACAGACTGATCCCCTGTTCCCAATGCCTGTTCTTGGCCTGCCCTGCTGTACTTGGGAATCCTCTTGTCACTCTGCTCCTGCTTGGCGAGGCCATATGACTGAGTTGGCACCGGCTCAGCATCAGAAGCTGCAAGCACAAAGTCCCAGCAAGAGCAAACTCTTCAGGGATTTAAACCAACTCAAGGAATTCCTTCCAATCATGTGCAAACTGGTCTGTTTCCAAAGCCAGAACCTCTAAGAGCTTTTGTGGTACCACCGAAAGGAGCAGTGGCTGAGAGCAGCCTCTCGCCTCAGCTCCCCCTTTCTGAGCTGGAAACTGTGGAGCTGTTCATCCAGACAAAAGGATGCGGGGGGCAGGCTGGGGAACTGGGGGAGCAGCCGCGCTTCCTGGGCCGTGCAGAGCGCGTTAATGGGCACAGCCTTAATTGTCTCAGTCATATCTCAGCTTGTGGACCGGACTGTACGGAATCAGACCCAGGGGCTGCAAAACTCTGAGAGCAAAACACTAACAGTGCCCTACGTAGCTTAGAGCTGCTGATGTATCAAGGGGGTTGGGTGATCGCGGGAGGGAGGGGAGATGCGAGGGGCGAGACGGAAACGGGAGGGATGGAAAGGGGTGGGAGGGAAAGGGGTGGAAGAGGAAGAGGAGGGAGGGAGAGAAAGGGGTGGAAGAGGAAGGGGAGGGAAGGAAACGGGTGGAAGAGGAGGGAGGGACAGGGGTCTGTCACGGGGCTGGGGGGACAGGGGTCTGTCACGGGGCTGGGGGGACAGGGGTCTGTCACGGGGCTGTGGGGACAGGGGTCTGTCACGGGGCTGTGGGGACAGGGGTCTGTCACGGGGAAGGGGATCCGGCACGGGGGACGGGGTTGGGGCCGGGGGAGGGGGACGGCAGTGAAGTTGGCTGCGCAGCCCCACTGCCGCGCGAGCGGTGGGACCGACCCAAAATTCAGGGAATTCAGGCAGCTGTGCCGGGGCAGGTTTGGGTGGGGTGTCAGGGAAAGGTGCGCGGCCCGGGGCTGGGCTCGGCGCGCCGCGGGGTCCCTTCCAGCGCCGGAGGCTTTGTGTTCCCGTGGAAGTGTCCCGGGAGGCCCCGGGCCTTCAGGTGTCGGGCGGTGGTGCCGTCGGGCTCGGGACGAATCCCCTCTGCCCTCCCCGGAGCGGCCCGGCCTGCCCTGCCCTGCCCTGCCCGGGGCCGTGAGGGTCCCCAGAGCCCCGGGGACAGCTGTGGGGCACGGGTGGTGCCACACTGTGACACGGTGGTGGTGTCACACTGTGCACAGCCCTCCGTGGAAGGGGGCGGGCGTCGGGAAGGAGCGAGGTGTGCACAAGGATCAGTGATCCCTCATTCTCCAGGTGCTTCGGGGTGCTTAGTACTGTTCTGATACACACTCCAGCACCTAATTTCTCTTCTGTAAATCCTACAGTTCTGTGAAGCGAGGTGTGAGAAAAATCTCTTTTATTCATATCTGTGAGATAAAGAAGTTTAGCAGAAAAAGGAAAGTTTCTATTTCGGCACGTGCTGGGTGCTCTGGCCGCGAAGGTCTGCAAAGCACACCCCCACCCCAAAAATCATGCTTTTTATGTGTCCCCAGAGTCCCGCCCTGTTGGCATAATGACAGGAGTGGGCCTCTTCTCCTGGCTGGGTTTGGTATGCCCCCCCTGTACACTGAGATGGGGTCTCCTGGTCAGAATGACCCCTTTCCTCTGCACACAAAGGGCCTGTCACGTGGCAAAGGCTTGTTTCAGCCATATCTTTATCTACTTTCATAATTCCCTATTCCTGAATGCAAATTGTCCCTGGCACCAGCCCCAGACAGGACCCAGTGCCTTACAACTTCTGCGGTACGCCTAAAGAAAAATAATTCCTGAGTTAATGAGCTATTTGCTTGTAATAAAACAATGTTTTTTTTATTTCTCACAAAGGTAATAGTGTTTACTTTGGTTTCTTACACTGGGATCCATACATTTTTTGTTTTCACTTTAGCTCATCCTTGTGTGTTCACGGGTACTCCCCATCTGAACGATAAAAAGATTGAAGTTCAAAGAATAACTGTAGCGTCACTTACGCCCTTTTAAAAAATAAAGGATACATTGCTGATGAAACTGGAAAGGTTTGTAGGTTTCTGTAGCCAGAAGAAAAACAAAACAAAACAAACCCATAACTTTGTACGGAAAACAAAATATATGAGGACTATGGTAAGGAGACAGAAATGAAAAAAAGGATGGAAGTGAGCAAACAAATCTGTAAAGATGTAAGTACAGAGTTTTGGAGAATAAGGAGAAGTCAAAACTGAAGCTATTTGAAGAATGTCATGTCCTACTGATATTATGTTCACCACAGGCAATGCAAGTGATAAAAAAAAGGGCTAATTAAACCCAAAAGAAAGATAACAACATGAATTGTAAATAGGAAAGGGAAAGATAAGGTTAAAAATGAAATAATTAGGATGAAGAAAACATCACAGAGCTGCAAAAAAGAGAAGACATTGGGAGTCAGAGGGTACTAGAGGAAGAAAATCTGATAACATAATGGTTCCACAGTTCTAAGGAGGACAGAGATAAGACAGTTTTAAGAAAAGGAAGGACAAAAATTAGAAGAATGATAAAAAGCCTTAGGAAGTAGAGTAAGACGCATACATGTTTTGAATACCAACATTTGTCTTTCAGAGAATCAATATGAAGGGCTGGGTACTGATGATTAGATATTACCTTAGAGTATCCAAAAGGGCAAGCAAGGATTCTCACACTGCCAATGTGCTGTTAGGAAAACTGATTGTAGGGAAAAAATCCCCAACAAAACCATCCTGGTCGACAAAACATAATCAGTCCCGTTTGAAAACACCAACTGAGAAAAATACTTTGGTTCACTACTGGTACATGTAAGGCATGCAGGTCCCCTTTGAGAGTTTTGCTCTAAGCTGGACACAAATCCAGAAGCAGAGAGAGAATGATGGAAATGAGTTGTGGTGTAGAATGGGACAGGACATTGCAGGACACAGGCAAACTCAGTAATGACAGGCACAGAAAGGAGCCCCATTGCATGACCTGGCTGGGGAGGAGTTTTGATGTATAACAAAAACACAAAAGAAAAAAGAAACAATTTGGTTTTGACATGGTAAAAAAAACTTTGTTCCTTTTTATTTTTAGTGTAGAAACAAGCAGTTGACAGCTGAGGCATCCAGTTGCTGGCCTGTACTGGTTTATATGGTATTGGTACTGATGTTTTTGTAGGATGCTTCTGAGGTTGCATAGTTTTGCCAACGATAGAAGCTGATAAAATGATGGAAATGTGGAAAGATTTTGTATGTTCAATTGATGTAAACCACATTGAATAAGACATCTAATGTACTGTGGAAAATCTGTATCTGAAGCTGTATTTTAGATAGCAAGAGGAGAGTATATTCTTCTTTCTTCTGGATAGTATCTTTTATAGTTATCAGTCATCTTGTTCTGCAAAGTCAAGCAGAACCATAATGTTAAAACAGTTTTCTACAAAGATTTTGTTGAGAAAGAGCATCTTTAACATTCTATACCATCAAAAGTCGTATGAATTCTGATTTTGATTTTTCCTTAAATTTGTGATTACGTGTAGTAATATAACAAGACTGGTCAGAATCAAACCTAGCAAAAGAGAGTAATTCAGTGATCTAAGTCTGGGACAAGAACTCACCAAGAAAATGAAGAATCAGGTAAGATGTGCTTGGATCAGCTGACCAGAAAGTGATAGTTTTGTAAGTTTTGAAAGTTTTGACGGTCTAGTCAGTTCTCTTTGGAGTTCTTTTGCATACCTCATCTGGCTTTCTTGGTTACTTTATTTTTTTGTTAGCAAATTCTGCTTCAGGCCAGAATTTCCTGACTTTTTAAAGCTGCAAACATAATCTCAGGTTATGTTGTTGGTCGTTTAAAAAAAAGACATGCAGAAGTATGCAATAAGGGTTGCTTTCACAGTTGATACTTTTTAAATGTTTCACACAACTCCTTTTGACAATACATAAATTGGTACTTAAAATCAAGGACCCTTGATAGAAATTGTATTCCCGTCGGCAGCCGACTAGACCACAGACTTGCAACTGCACCCTGCAAGAGGATTTCTGTGCTTGTATAGAACTGAAGAAAAAGGATGTAATCAGATACCAGAAACACATTTATGCCATTGCAGGCAAAACTGTGACTTTCCATAGCTACCCGTTCCTCATTACACTGTGGGACATTTCCCAATATTACCCATGTTTCTGTGTAATTCCAGAACATCGAATGGCAGCGAGCATAGTGTTCCTGCCTGCAGAGCCCCACTAAAAATATCCCCAGTCAGTGCTGAGTATCTGGTTAGAACAGCTTGCTGAACTCTATCAATTAGCCAGATCTTAATCTATTTAATGTGTTTTATTAAGGCCATATAATGCTAATGTTTTAATCAAAATGTCAAGCAGTACTAAATCAGATTCATTAGGAAGGTCCAAGTCTATCACATCCATGTGGTTACCTTGATCAAACAAACCTGTAATCTCATCAAAAATTGAAGTCAGGCCTGCTTGTCAAGACTTGTTTCCACAAAGCCATGTGGGTTTGCTTTCATTATATTCCTACCTTTAACTCCTTATTGATTCAATAACACATAGCATGAGTGCTTTAATTCGCATAACATCACTGTTGTGTCTAGGATTACTAGGATGCCAGGTCTGTTACTACCTTGGTCATTCTGCTCGATACTTGGAATAACATGAGGTTTCCTTTGGCCCTTTGAATTATTAGCTGTAAAGAGAGCTGTTAAAAATTAACATTTGAAGGCTGGAAGTCTCCTATTCTCTTCAGATCTTTGGATACTCAGGTGCCACAGAGACTGCTGATTGAAAAACAGCAGTGCCATTTTCATCCTACATAGGTGTCAATGGATAGAAAGCTAATTCATCATCCTCATGTAATATTAATACATTATCCTTTTTTTCTCTTCACAAGTACAGGATAGAAATATTTACCATAAAAATTAGGTCTTTTATGCATGCTCAGAGACCAGATTTCTTAATGAAGAAGCTGTGGGATGTGTCTGTACAAAAGTGAGAATGTAATTTTGTAGGAAGAACTCCATTTTGCACAGTAGGCCAAGTACAGGTGTAAATTAGCCTGTGGTAGGGTTATCTGTTCCAGCTGGAGATGATCCATTCTCATTGGTGTTGAAAAAGAAGTTCCTGCCCTTGGGAGTTTTTTGTCCCTTCAGCAATGCATTAATTTGTTAGGAAAGTCAATAGTTTTATTTTGGGTTAATGAGCTGGATTAACTCTGCACAGGGGTCAGACAAGCCCCAGAGCCAGTGCAAAGAAAGGCAGAGGTGTAGGCCTGGGCAGAACAATGAGGGTAGCCTGGTTTTTGTTAAATCTGGTTTGGCTCAGGAGTACAGTATAAATTCATCACGATGGTGGCCTATTGAGTTATACTGCTTATATATGCCCTACCAGGAAGGGCTGCTAGCTCAGTGAAGAACTGTCACAAGATACCCAAAGAGCAGTCGGGGATAAAAGATTTGTCCTAGTCTGTACAGACTGCCCTGTTGCACTAGAGCAATGCATTTTTTGCAGAGAGTTCTCCCAAGGCAAAGGTGGGACTGAACCTAGATTTGGTTGCTGTGGAAGCAGGGGTCTTTTCCTAGCAGATTGTGAGATATAAACTGTAACAGAAGTCACGGAGGAGCTCAAGCCTCAGTGATTACCACCTGCACAGCAATAATGGGCTGTATCTTTACTATAGCAAGTATGCAAAACTGTGCAATGTCAAATCAAGATAACCTTGGGTCCTAGTCATTACAATGTGGGGCCTTGCCTGGGACACAAAACTGGTCTAAGAGGCTTAGTAACCACTAGGGTAGTTAATATATGCCATGTACCATGTCGCCACCGCTTTCTTGTCAGCCTGTGTTATAGTTCTCAGAATGACTTTTTGGTATTCTCTCTGCATCCAATTTGCATTGTATTCCATGCACAGTTTTCTAGTTCTTCCTCCTAATCCCTTTTAACACTTCATTTTATAGATCCCTGTCTGTCATATAATGTAGCTACCTCTTTCCCCCTCTTACTCCTTCAGTGAGGAATAAACAAAACTGTCTGGCTTTCCTAGATCCTGCTGTGAGCAAGACTATTTGAACTTCCAATGACCTGGGTTTGCAATCCAACCTGTACACATTCACTGTATTTAAAGGTGCAATGGTTTGTCAAAATATTTTTAGTAACTGGCACAGATTGTCAGAAAGCAGAGTTGCTATTTTCTTTCTCTGAAGTTTTAATTTTCACCGAGCATATGTCTGGCATTTGAACAATATATACCTTTTCTGATTTTTTTGTGAATATTTTCCGTTCTGAACATTTTCATCTTCCCTGGTAGATTCAAAACAGCAGGAGCTGATGCCTTTTCAAAGTCAGTTGTTACTAATTCTCAGAACAACTTTAGGAAAAAAGACATCTTTGAAAATAGGATAGCCACTAGGGTTTCAGTGGAAAGAAATGCAGGGGTCTTTGACCAAATGTGTACCTATCCAGGTAGTATATAGCCCCATCACCAAACTGACCAATTACCCACCCAAAACATTATCAAGAGATCACAGATTTCCAAGTCATCAAGAATAAGCTTTCAGGTAGGAACTTCAAGCATCAGTTAAGCACGTTAGATAATCTACTGTATCTAGATCCCTTGAGAGAAGAATATCCTTTAATAAAGCAGAATCAGTAAGAGCTTTAGCAAGCCAGGAAGACTGTAATTCACGGAATATTCTTTTTGTTGTCAGCTTTGCTACAAATTTGACGTTTTCTGCCTTTTCCCATTATTGCTCTGAGTGTTTTGCAAATTATCACTGACATTTGGAGTGACAACCAATGTATTCCAAATTGTTAGCTCGTTTTACTGGATTCTGCACTAACAAAGGTCGCAGTTAGGACTGGGATACTTGTCTTGGTTGCTTTCAAACCCACACAGTCTTGCAAGTTTGAAACATAATCTTTGAATTCATGTTCCACTTACAGGAAACTATAAGAGCATAAGGAGTTAGAAAGAAAAAAAAATACATTTAATGAGTCTGCGCTTGCTCTACAGAAAAGCCACCAGCACAGTTTGCATTTTTGGACAGGTTTCTTCCAACAGTCACAGAAAAGAGACTTCTTTTTAGTTGGGGAAAATTTCAGCTGCCCTTCAATATCCTTCAGTTTAAATTATAGTGTAAAAAGGTCCATTCAGTCAAAGTAGTTTGATGAATCATAGGAACCAAAAATATAATGTGTCAGCTCACAAAATATCAGATATCACATCCTTGGCCTCTGTGTAAAAAAAGTCTACACAGAGAAGTCTGGACCTGCTATAGCTTTGGTCCAAAACCAGGTGACTGACATTTCATATATATGGCCTTAAATATTGTAGGTATTTGCATAAAACAATAGTTGGAAAGATTAAAGTGGAGAGAGAAGAGCAAAGGGAAAGTGGATCCCACATTCCAGTATTTCTGTCCTTCTGTCATGAAGAGCATTCAGTTTTATGTCTGCATCTTTCATTTTTAACAATTGATATGTTCTGCAAATACATTACTGTTGACCTGCAAGACCAGTACACTTCTCTCTTCTTGGCTAAGCAATACTTCATAATAAACAGCCTCATCAGAAGGCTCCAGGGAACAAATGCTGCCTGCAGTCTGACTTTCAACCCTCCTATGAAGAAAATCTTGCTAATACTCTATGGAACCACCCCCCACAAACCATCCCTCAGACCAGGGCCACATCCTGGCCAAAACCAGATCCCTCCCTGCAGAAGGGCTGCAAACCACCTAATCAGCTCTCTAAGAATTATGTCAGGCTGAACCAGTCCATGGGTGAATTGGACCACTGCAATGGCTCTTATGCCTCCCTTTCCCCCTCCCTCCATTGTGCCTTTTCTACTCTTTAATCTTAATTTAAGAGCAAAGTGAAGGCAGATCAGACCATTCTGTCTCCTCTGCAAGTATCCTATGAAATACTCCATCCTAGTCTCAGTGCTTTGCTGAAAGGAAGTCTGGCAGAAATGTTAGCAGTGAAAATCCAATCAGTCCTAGAAGTTTAAAAAATGTTTCTTCATGCCAGGAATGACAGCTGTATTATTCTTCAGCCCTTGTTCTGTCTCTCAGTCAGGGATTTTCTTTATGCCAATGTGATATATCAAATAGGAATTTAGTATGTAGTGCCTGTATTGGATTGGATTGAGTTGTCTCAGGGGCATAGAATCCTTGCTGTCCCATCTGCATCCTTCAGGTACAGGATATTTGCAGAGTGCTTTTCCAGCTAAGAAGTTAGTGCAGTGCTGATGTGCAACACAATGCTGAACATAAAGTCTGTCCCTCTGCAACTTGCATGTGTGTATAATCCTATAAATGGCCATTTATTCATGCCCAGAGGAAAAGGGAATACCCACTATCCACCTCAGGCCAGATTTGGGTGTAACTCTTCAGTGTATATCCCATTTAGGATATATGAAATAATCTGTTTGTTCAGAAGCCCAAAACAGTGTTAATATATCTGTAAATATATTGAAATATATATATAAGTGTAAATTAAAATAGGACATGTTTGCTTTGAAAATATCAGAATTATTATTTCCAAACACTGCTTGCATTTAATTTCTACTAGAACCATCTTTTAAACCTGATATACTCATTCAGTCTTCCCATTGACTCAAACTAGTCCAAAATAGCTGTCTTTGACTTCCAGTCCTGTCCTTTATAGAGGTTTGATGCCTTTGTCAGTGGAGAATTAAGCACAGCTGTCTGACATCTCAAGTTTTGTGTGATGACCATTGAACCAAATGAGTTTCCCAAGAAGCTGCAGGAGTTTTCTGAAATATCTGGCAGAGACCATGCTCCCAGGTTGCAAATTTAAGTCTCTCTTGGACAGAGCCAGTGCCTTTTAGGTGGGAGAGCACCAGAGAGTTGTACTTCCCAACTGTGTCATAAAATCCTGCTCTACTGCCCAACTCCAGGAAAAGAATTCAAAACTTGTTCTCTCCATTGTTCTACTGAGTGACTAGCAAATAATTGCATAGCCCACTCATGTATGTCACATCATGCTCGTCTCTATCCATAAGAAAAACCACTTCTAATCTTTGCCTCCAACATCTTGAAAGTGTTCAAATGGATAAATTATATGGAGCATTTTGATAGTTCCTTCCTAATAGAATTCAGTTTGCTGTATTTTTGAGGATTATTTTCTCATCTCTGTAAAGTAAATAAGACTGTAAATCCTGGTCTAAAGGATAGGACTAAGAATCTGGCAGTTATTAAATAACATATAGCTAAAGCAAAGTATTCTACCTTTCTTTCATTTGTCATGTATTTTAGTAATTTGTTTCCCCTGTTGGCAGGTTTGAAGGTGAATATGTGTAGCAAATACAAGTAATAATTTATTTGGTATTTAAGTTTGCATAGGTGCCTGGGCTGTTGGGGTTTGGATGATTCATCAAAGGCTGTTGTCCCCCAGACAGCACAGATTGTGACCATTTCATTATGATCCCAGCATTTTTTGAAGAACTGGGGGGAGGTGTGTCTATAATTTCCATTCTTGGCTAACAAGAACACAGCATCCCAGCCCTTCCTTTGCATCTGCTGTGTGCTCAAAGACAAGTTGTAAAACCAAAGGTCTCACTCATTTTGAACATTTTACAGATTGTGTGCCTTCTGAAATGTTCAGTTTTGATCAGGTACACATTCACATCCTATTCATTGCTCAGCAACATAACCTATGGAGGATGATTGGCATTCATACTTAGAAATGCCTTATGCTTTTCTACTGGTATGAATTATTGCTTTCATCTCTGAATTTACATACACTGATGCTTGTGCAGATTCTAGGCACATTTAGAAGGAAATACATCTCGAGTGATTGATAGAACAAAGGTAGTTCCTAGTTCTCATCAGACTATTCTTTAAAATATATCACATAACTGACTGACTTAGTATTTTGATCACTGCATTTAGTTTAGGCTCACCAAAACTGATTCTGTCAAGGTGAGATTGTCTTTTCTTTCCAGAGGCTTGTGATAACTCCAATCTGTTCTGCATCTTCAACATTTTCAGGTTTTTCTAGTCTGATGCTACTGATACCAATTATTTAGAAGAAAAAAAAAAAGACTGTAGTTCCTTGCAGTTCCTTCTTTGCTTACATAGTTGGGATTTAACTCCTTCACCTAAGAAATGGGGGTTTTTTTCAATGTTTTATTGGGTTTGTGTGGCAAGATTTTGGTAGCTGGGGATATAGGAGTGGCTTCTTTGAGAAGCTGCCAGAAGCTTCCCCCATGTCCAACAGAGCCAAAGCCAGCTGGCTGCAGGACAGACCCACCACTGACCAAGGCTGAGCCCATCACACCTCTGTGATAACTTATTTAAGAAGGGACAAAAGTATTGGGCAGAAGCAACTGCAGCCAGAGAAGAGAGAAGTGAGAATATGTGAGAGAAACAGCCCTGCAGACACCAAGGTCAGTGAGAAAGCAGGGGGAGGAGGTGCTCCAGGTGAAGACCATGGTGAGGCAGGCTGACCCCTTGCAGCCTAGAATGGTCCCTGGGGGAGCAGAGATCCAGTTGCAGCCTGTGGAGGACCCCACACCGAGCAGGTGGGTGCCCGAAGGAGGCTGTAACCCCGTGGGAAGCCCATGCTGGGGCAAGGTCCTGGCAGGACCTGTGGACTTGAGGAGAGAGGAACCCACACTGGAGCAGGTTTGCTGGCAGGACGTGTGACCCTGTTGGGAGGGCAATGCTGGAACAGTCTGTTCCTGAAGGACAGCATCCCATGGAAAGGGACCCACGCTGGAGTAGTTTGTGAAAAACTGTTGCCTGTGGGATGTACTTATGCTGGACAAGTTCAGAAGTGTCTCCCCTGGGAGGGGCATCCCTGCCCCCTACACTGACGCAGCAAAAGGACTCTCCTCTCTGAGGTGGAAGCAAAAGCATGGGATGAACTCACTTTTACCCCATTCCCATCTCCCTGTGCTGCTAGAGGGGAGGAGGTAGAGAATTGGGAATAAAGTTAAGCTGAGGAAAGAGGGAGAGATAGTGCGAAGGTGTTTTTAAGATTTACTTCCCATTTTCCTGCTCTGATTTGATTAGTAATAAATTCAATAAACTTCTCCAAGTCACATCTGTTTTACCCATGACGGTAATTGGTGAGTGACCTCTCCCCTTACCTCAACTCATAAGCTCTCATTATATTTTCTCTCTCCTGTCCAGCTGATGAGAGGGGTGGCAGAGCAGATTTGGTGGGCACCTGGCATCCATCCTCCACAAGTGTTAAGTCACACATTTTTCTGTCTCTGGAGTTTGTTACACAGGAGGACACTGCAGATGCAGCCAGTTGCTGGTATGTGCACCAACGGCAGGACCCAACATGTCATTTACCTATTTACAAGTGTGGGGCTTGTGGAAGCTGAGGGAAGTATTTTACCTCTTCACCAACTCATATTTGTCTTCTGCCCCATATGATTCAAGAAGGTCTTCCCTCTCCCTTGATTTTACAACTTCTGGTGTGAATACATAAAAGCTTGAACTCTGGATAGGTGTTGTATTTGACAGGCTAATTGGCCCGTTTTAATTAATTGTCTTTGGCTCACACATAAGAGATCACCTTTCCCATAAGTAGCTTTAAGGAATCCAGTCATTAATCTTCTTAAGCAGCTATTCTGTTCTTGCTTCCTCTAAGGCATTTGCTCAAGCAGCCTCCACACTAGACTCATCCAGCAAGGAAATCCCCAAAGACTGTTCACTGAGCTCAGGGAGAATCCTACCTCACCAAACTGTTCCTGGAAGAAAAGGGTCATTATATTTTATTTAGATGCTCATTTACCTCGGGAAAAGTAGACAAATTAAGCTGACCTCAGCTTGCTTTCAAAGTTTTTCCAACTTCTAGGAACAATTACATCTGAAGTGCCAGAAGATAGGTAAGGCCCTATATCACAATCTTTCTGATAGTACATTAAAAACACTTCTGAATACAAAACACCATATTTACAACCTCTTGTTATCATGCTGAGATAAAAATACTGTATTAATTTTAAGTAAGTTTTGAGAACATCAAGTATAAAAACATACTGAGTCTCAGCCTTTGCCTGGCATAAACTCAGAGATACAGAATACATGAAGCAAGATGCTGTTGTGCTTTTTTTTCTGGGTGCATCACAAATGTTTTTGGAAATGTCTTGTTTGGATCACACCTTCTTCTTTTGCCATACAACCTGCTCTGGCTGGTAAGTAGAAAGATACCAGTGTGGTAATAATGTAGTAAAATCTCTGTTCTCACTGACTTATTAGAAACAGGAGCTGATAAACTGATTGCATTTGAGAGATGTAGTTGAGTCAATGTACGGGACAGGGTGGGCTTTAGAATAGTATGCAATGGGAGGCAGCAAGGCTTAAATGGAACTGGTGTGAGAGACTTGGGAGAAAGCTGAGTCAAACTGGATACTGATATTAGGAGGAGGCCAGAGGTTTTCAGTGTTTTTGGGAAGAGAAGAGGGAGTAATAGAGAAGGAGGAGGAAAAACAAGGCAGGGGAGGAGGGGAAAAGTCAAAATCTTTTTTCTGTTTTGGCCATACTGAATTGAAGTTGACAGCTAGCTAGCCCTAGGATTATGTCAGACGAAAGCAAACATGTTAGTTTGGACAGGAGAGTGACACCAGTCAGAACTGTGTTTGTCAGTATAGCAATGCTTGTTGAATGTGTGTGCATGAAATTACTCTCAGGGAACCTGCAGAGGGGAAAACAAGTTTTAGGGCCAAGGCTGTGGAACCACCACAAAACACTTCAGACATAAAAGCCACATTGAAGGGGTTGGAGGGTTTAAGTCATGCTAACCTAACCAAATGTGGTTGAAGTGGGAGCACAGAAACCGGGATGCCATGCCATCCTGGGAGATAGCATGTGCCATGCTCTATTTGAAGACATACAGTGGACTGGCAGGGGGATGAGTGACTCTCTGTGCTTCCCAAAGATGAGTACAGAGGAGTCCTTAGCCTAAACGTGCCCACATTCATGGGACAGCAACCTTAGTACAGGACTGGTTTTATATTATTTATGGGAGTAGCACCAGGCCAACCACAGTTTTCAATCAATCTTCCCTTTATTTTATAAAGAGGAAAAGAGCCCCAGACAACAAGACTACTGCTCTGAGTGTCTTGAAGTTGTCTCGTGTGACCACTTGGTTGGGCTCTGTGTTGATGATGACAGGTCAGTCCTGGCCTGACTTACTCTGACATTACACCAGCCACCTCTCCCTTGCCTTGTGCTGCTGCATCCCTTGTATCACGTCTTGTGAGGTCACATGTGGAAGGCAGATCAGCGTGCTGGAACTATTTGCTTTTTGGCTGTGTCAGTTTCTGACAGGTCAGCTTGTTCACTCAGCTCTCCCTGCCTTTGTACAACCTCTAGAGCTTAGAGCTAATGCCAGGGAGTTGCAGGAGCGCATGGCCAGGGCAGGGGAGGTGGCCCCTTTCAGCAGCCACCAGGCAAAGTGCAACACAAATCATCACTGGAGCTGGTGTCCCTGTCATGAGGCAGGGTGGAAAGATTCTAGTGAAGGTGGAACAGGCTGTGCTTTAAACCCAAGTCAACAGAGTGCAAGGCTCATGTTTTCTATTGCGTTTACATGTATTAACACTAAAACTACTAATTGCCTCATCTTTTTGGGGTTTGCTTTTTTGACATTTCTCTTCATCTCGTGCCAAGATGACACTTCTATCTTGTTCACAGTCCTTTCCATAGGCACACTTTGCTTATAGGGCTGCATGTAGAAATTTTTTAGATGCTAAGGGTGAGCAATCACTTTTAAACTCTGAGATTAATGGATACACTCAGTGGTACTTCTTCTCCACCTTTAGCTCAGTTTTTGCAATAAATAAATCAAAAGAGCCAAGTGCTCAGAGCAGGGTACATTTCTCAACTTTAAGACCAGTCAGTAGGTGGGAGGTGGGAAAGATCTACTGGTGTGACCTGGGGGATAATAGATGAGTTGACACTGCATGTTTCTCTTATGTACTGTGCCCTGCCTCCTCTCACCTTGATTATAAAGTTTTAAAAAAATCCAATTCTTCACCACCTACACACGTGCTATTAAAATCATGATGTGTATTAACAAAAAATCTTTCCCAGCTGGATGGAAAATTGCTGATAGTGCTGCTAACAACAGAAGCCAGCTCTTTATTGTGCCGCCGTCCACCATGATGCCATAAAACCAAAGCCTGCCAGGTTTTGCAGTCTTAGAAATTGTTAGTTTCTCATCCACTCCTCCATCTTTCCTTCTGTTTTTTTGTTTCGCCTCCTCTCTCCCTGGATAAATATAAACCACCAAGCTCATGGGTAGTGGTGACAAAGCTTGGCGGAGAGGTGACCAAATGACTCTGTCTCGTGTTCCATTATTTTTGGGAATGAGGTGGGAAGGAGCCAGAGGACAGCACGGGCAAACCTGCATTCTGGGCCCTAGCTCCAGAGCCACTGCAATTACTCGTGCTCTCTTCTGACACTCCCTCCCAGGCAAAAAGGTATGGATGTGGATGATTCTTAGGGCTAAGCTGTTTTTAGTGGAGTAACAAACTCCAGTTAACAAGAACCAGTTCTGAGGCGAGTCCCCAGGACCAAAGTATCTTTCAAACATTTTGACTGAGTTTAGGAGGTGATGTCACGGGTTGGGGCTCCTTGTCCATCTGAAGCAACTATGCTTTATTTGTGGGAAAAATACTAGTTTACTCTACAACATCTTAGTAACTTAGTCCCCCACTAACTTCTATTACTTTTCTCTGATATTTCTTCAATTTTCAATAGAAAATATTGGACAGGTAAAGCAGAACGAAAAAGCTGGTCTCTAGGAGGAGAGATTTTCTCTGGAATTCAATCCAGTGACAGCTACTGCTTTAGTTTAGTCTTTTTTTTTTTTTTTTTGAGTGGAATTCAACTGCTGAAAGTCACATACCTTATTGTGCTGGCATTTAGAACTGTAGTCCTGAATGACTTGGTGTATGCTGAAAGGATCTTTCTGTTCTTAGTAGTCCTTATTTCCGCTGCTGTCTTTGAAACACTACGAAACGTGGATGATTGACACGTGGATTAAGTACAGGCTCTAGGTAAATTGTAGGCAATTAATTCCCACACCAGAAAGAAACACGTCGAAAAACATTAAGGTATAAATAGAAAACACATATCTCAGTCAAAACAGAACCCACAGCTGCTAACACAAGTTATTCTATTGCTGATGTGTTCTGAGCCCAAAGGGGACTAAAGCAAGTAATTAATGAGACATCTCCTTGTGTCTAGGTGTTGTGCATCCTTTTCAGCAGTTCCTGAATATTTCCCCTCTCATTTATCTTCTCCCAGCACTTTAACACGAAATAGCAATTTTCACTTTGTAATTAAGACCTGTCTTGCAAGCGTAACAGAGTCTCATCTTCAGCACGGCGGTGGGACCTGTATCACACCTCCTCTCCTCTAGGGAAGGTAATCTGAAACATGTGAGGTGACTCACTCTCTGGGCAAACAGAGCTGGGACTGGGGAATTAAATACCTCCACCAACCTTTATGGCGTGTACCTACTTAAAAACAGGTGGGGCTGCAGCAACAGGGCTTTTGTCTTAATGCACACTGAGCTGAGAAAGAAAGAAATACAGCAGAAAGGGTTGTGTCCCAGGGACCTGGGAGTTCTGTGGGGAATTCAGAGGATGCCCAGGGAATGAGAAATCAGGGGTTTGTGTTCAGCTTGTGTTCAGAAGGTTTTTCTGCAGTGGCCAATGTAAGAAATTAATTTTAAAATAAACAAAGATGAAAATTTCACCATCATGTCTACAGTGTCTCTCCTTATCTGTAAGGTATCCTGGTTGTGTTTTATCTTTAAATTTTTTTAATATTAACTTAATTGTCCCTTGGGGTTTTTTTCTTTCCTCTGCCATCCCATTCTGTTTCTTAACAAGGTGGTAGTTCACGTTCACCTGCACCCTAAATTGAAACTGCAGTAGATATCTTGACATTGTAGAGCAGCTACTGCTGCATAAAGGGAAGAGCAGGGACAGTTGTTCCTACCTCCTCCTAATACTTCTGCATCCCTGTGCCCATTCCTGAAGGTTGCTGCACAGCTGTGGTTCACCCTCTCCAAAACATCTGTGTGTGTTGCCTGTGCTTTTCAACAGGCACAGTCACAGCAATAACGTATTATTAATTAGTAGTTGTTCCATATGTAAATAAAGCAGAAGAACACAGATTGTGAAGCCATGAGTAAACAAAATTTCCTGAAAATGTGGCTAATTACAAATGGCTGATTCCATTTTCCCTCATGAAGGGAACCCAGGCCCTATTCTTCTAAGCTCCATAGTTAGGAGACTTACTTATATCAGCATTAAGAAAACTTTACACTGAGCGTTGGGGTTTTTTTTAACAAACAGTGGGTCCAGATTTGCTGATTCTTGCATTCTTTTATCTCATTCCCATCCATTTGGCTTATGTATTTTTTGAATTGTGCTGACCAAAACATGCTTCACTACTCTCCAGCTACATTACTAGCTTAGAGTCATGACACTTATTAATCCCAATATCCATCTGATAGAACATTTTGTGCATTTATGCCAGCCTCATCTAGCAATTCCCCCATGACTATGTTCTCATTAACCCTAGGACTCTTTTCTGTGATCTCTTAATTTCTCTGTACTCATGTTTTTTCATCCTTTCCTTTATATTTATTGGTTTGAACTTCAATTAATTGTTTTCAGTTCATTCTTCTAGCTTGCACTTTGTGTATTCTCACCTTCCAGAGTTATGTACGTGCTTCCAACTCTTTGTTCCTCAGCTGTGGTTCTGTTTTCAGGTTGAGAGGGGTTGATTGGGAATGACAAGAGACCTCCTTGATTAATTCTCCACCACTAACACTTATCCTGGGTGTTTGGCTATTTTTTCTCCAGGCTGTGTACAAGGCAGAGATATCATCTGTTTCACAGCCCACTTGACTTGACCCCACTCTCCTCTGTATTCCTATATAGTGGAGGCTAGTTTGCAATTTCACAGAGAAATAGCTTTTCTTGTTTTCTTGTCATTCAACATAAAGTGAAAACTCATAAAATCATAAGATCATAGTGTGGTTTGGGTTGGAAGGGACCTTAAAGATCATCTAGGTTTCAACTCCCCCACCATAGCAAGTGTGCAACCCACTAGACTCACAAAGTCATATAGAACGAACTGAGAACAAAAACCAATAGGAGATAGAAGAATCAAGTACTTGCTCCAAAACTTCTCAGAAGAAATGGACCAAACTGTGTTCCTGTGTGACCTCTCCTGAGAAGATGGATTTTTGTCCTCCTTCAATAGCAAGACCATGGTGAGGTTCATATATTTTCCAATACCTCAGTGTCAGCAGACCTGACCCATGTCATCCATGCCACACCTGGGTCATGTTTGAAGCTTCTAGCAGTGATACTAATGAAGTCCTTGTACTATCTATGCAATTTTTAACCACTGGAACCCATGGTGTTTATAGGCCCAAAATCAGGACACAGGGAACCAACCCCTTTTACTTCAGTAACGCTGATGTACTGACCACAGCTGGTGTTCCAAATGGATCTTCAGAGAGCATCTGACATGTCATGGCTCTAGGTAGATTTACACCACCCTACATCTCTCCTGGTGCCCTTGCTAGTTGCCTGGAAGAGCATTATATGGACAGCCAGAGAAAGGCCTCCCACACTGGCTGAAGCAAGTAAAGGGTGTATGAACAATGGCACCTCCCAGCGCGGGAGATCAGGCAGGCAAGTGGGCGTCAAGGAGGAGGGAAATACATACCTTTGAGCAATAGCCTTCCTGATGAGCTTGGAAGAGGGTGTTTGTTCACAGCTCCAACAATTTTTCCACCTCCAGCAAGCTGCTGACTACCATCTGATGGCAAAATAAGCCAAGGTTATGTGCATTGCCTCAATTGTTTGCTTTATAGCAAAACATCTGCAATAGCTGTGGGTTTGAGCCCCTCTGGAATATTGAAGTTTAAGATTCAGATCCTTCATATCCAAAAGGATGTGGTGTAATTCACTTCACAACGTGGCTGTCGTGGATTTGGAGGTTGAGAAAACATGCTTAAAGCAGCTGTGTAGTTTAAAATGACTGTGTGCTGGCTGCAAAACACTGCATGCCATGGCACACTTCCCTGCATTTGGCACACACTGGAAGAGCTGGAGTTTGAGAAGAACCATTCAGATTTTGGTAATCCACATATAAGATTATCTCAGGGAACTATACAGGTAGCTACTGTGGAGTATTTTTTGTCCACTAGGCTTGTTATCCTGTCAAAGAATATAATTAAGCTGGCTTGCCAGATGCATTATAAGCCCCAGTTGTCTGCTATTTATCACCTTATTTTGCCATAGCAAACACACAACAACTACTTTATTAATAAATTCCTTACCTATTTGTTAGCTATTGATGCAGTGTTCTTGGTGTTCTAGTTCCCTGTCCCCTATTACCTGTATAGAGAGGAAGTTATCTTTTTTCTTGGTATGAAGAGTTGGATTATACTCTTTCCCAGCAGATAACATTTAGGGTCACATTTTGCCTTTAGGAATGCTCGTAACTAGTCATCAGCAGTTGTGATTATTCAGATGGTTACCCAGCTTATATTTAGTGGTACTATAGCCTATATTTAAGTTTTCTGTGTCTTCATGTTGAAGTAGTAGCTTCATAGACTTATTTTGTGATTTGGTTTATTGCTTCTTACCTGCTATTAAGTAAAGGCTTTCTGAAGGTATTATGCTATTTGCTAGAAAATAGTGAAGTGTTTCAATCTTCATACAATCACAATAAACCAAAATAATCTGCGTGCCTTTCCTGTATTGACTGAGCTTTTGAAACATCTTTCTCAGTCTTCTGGCTTCTCCCACTCAGTGAGCCCTCACTTTCCTGGGACGCTCTCTTTTCTTGCAAGAGCCAGATACACATTTTGGGTGAAATGCTCCACAAATTTCTCCTATTTGTTCTTGCCACTCACAGAGGTGGATCTGTCAGTCTACCCCATCTTATGAATGCACCTTGTGACCTGATTGCTTTAAATCCTTTTCCAGAGAGACTTCTGCCAGCTGATAAGATGGAGCGGGCTCTAGAGGTAGGGAAGAAAACCCTTTCACCAAGGACAATAGACTGTTAGGGGTAGCAAAATGATCATATTTTTTTTCAGCCTGTTTTGCCTAAGCCATGGAAAGACAAGTTACACGGTGCTGGTAAAGCAGCACCCGAGTCTTTGGAATTGGTGGGGAACAGCAAGTCTTGGAGGTAGAAGTAGCCACCCTCTCTTCTGAACATCTGTTGCTCCAGGGGTTTCTCCTACTTCTTCTGTCCAGGCCTATCTTCTTTTCTCCCTCCTTTCCCCAAAACCCTAAACCCTGGAGTAGTAAAATTCAGTTTTGCCAAAGTCACTGAGGCATTGAGCCATTCCTGAGCTATAACCTCTCTGTGCAGTCCTTGCTCCAGTGTCTGAGGTAAAGGCTTTCCTTCTCAAAGAAAAAGACAGCTTCTATCAAAGACACTTCCTGCCCCAGAATGGGAAGAGTGAATAAACATTCAAAATTTATATTCTTAAATATAATGCATTTTAAAGACAATCTTGTGTTTAGAGACCTGATGACTGATTCTTTTATCATTTTGAGCTGGAAAAAGCATAAGCATCTGGGGAAGTTCTAAATGCTGTTTACATTATGAACAGAGTACATTGCTCCCATTTTCCCCACCCCAGATCAGCTAGAGTGAGTTTTAAAAAAGTGCCTCTCAGAAACATCATCTTCCCTCCTTCTGGTAAAGGGGTCACAGGAGCTTGTCTAAATGCTGTTCACCCTCTAGAAAATTCAGCTTTACAGGTGGAATCAGGCCCTGACAGAAGGGGATACTGACGTGGAGGAACAACAAGAGGGATGAACAGCTCCAAGCTGCCCTTAATCACGCAGGGATACAGGTGGTCAAGTGCGAGACGCTTGGGTGATGCGATGGGAGAGGAAACTGGCTCTCTGCCTGCACACAGCAGCAGCTGAGGCACTGATCCCGTGCTCTGCAAGCACTGAGTTCTCTCAAAATGAAAATAAGGCAGTTGTGAAGGGAAGTGGAGACCCAGGGTTAACTGTGATATCCTGCAGGAGAAGATAATATTGAAGCGCTGGCAAGTGCTTTCACACGCCCCGGTCATTTCGTCTTTGTCTTCAACACAATGGCTGGCAAGGGAGCACAGAGCTTAAGGCTCAGAAGGGAGAGCGGGTAGGGACAGAAGTAGCTAAAAGGCTTGGAAGTCAGAGAAGGGAAGAGAAGGAAAAACATTTCCATGTTTCTCTCAGGAACTTGAGCAATAATCCTGAAACACAGACACAGCTGCAGCCAGGAAAAAAGATGCAAACCCAACAACAAAATCCCCCTGGGATTAGGAAACAGTGAGAAGCTAGACTGAAAACCAGACACATTTCAGAATAAATTCAGCGTTTCAAAAGCAATGATGTGAAAGGCACATGAGGCACAGGAATAAAATGTGATATGAGCTATTACCGTAAACAGGGAGCAATAATTGACAGGGAACTAAAACAGATCCACAGAGCACACATAGCCCAAGGCTCTGCAAACCTATGGCTGAATGAGAGGAAGAGGAGTGGTGTGGGGAGAAGTCAGACTATCAAGTCACAGGCAAAAAATAAGTAACTGGCACAACAGCCCATGATCCCTGAGACTGAAAATTCAGTTGGAATGTGTCCTGTGGACAGAAAGAATAGTAGGCATGTAGAAATAACAGTCAGTCTTACCTAAAATTAGGAATGTTGGTGTTTTTGTATATAAAAGTAATATAATGAGAACCAAATGTCTTTGGAGCTGAAGAATAGAATCAGTGTTTGTGAACCAGTTGGCCAGTTTGTTTCATCCTTTGGGCACATTTGCTATCACAAACCAATAGCTTAGTCTGCAGGAGAAAGTGGCCAGCTTGGGTGTGGAGGGGAGAAAAGCCGTGGCTGGGATTTGAGACACAGTGCAGACAAAAGCTCTTTGGAAAATAGTCTGGTGTGGTGGTGGAGCAGCCAGTGATGCAGGAGAAACAGCACAGAGTGCAGGAAGCTGCAGGTGAGAAAAGGCTTTTTAGAGTACCTGGCAGGTTATTGCAGACTCCTAACACATACCATAGACACATGAAAGGGTACACACACACACAAATGCATGCCTGTAAGTGTATGCTTGTGGCCTTCAAAAACACTTGAGAATAACTATGGGTAGTGTGTGTTCCAACAGAGAAGGGAGGCACCCTTGGTTTTGTAATTTCACCATTCAACACAGTGATGCTGCACAGCCTCTTTCATGGAAACTGTATCCCAAAAATGCTTCGTGTGTTAAATAATACGGGCACCGATTTAAATAATAAATAGTACTGTACAAATAGAGGGTGTCGAGAGACTGCAGGAAAGGAAAACCAGTGATGTTTTTAGCTGATATTAGAAAAAGATGGAGGGGCAGATGACCCAATGGACAAGAAGGCCCACAAAGGTGCTAGCTGATGATAGGGAAGGAAAAAACCTTCTAGTGGGAAGAGGAATCATTGCTTTGTACCCCACAGCCCGTGGGGAGCCAGCTACAGCACGGGGCCAAAGTCATGCCACCTGGTGTGTACACAGAGGGTTGGCAGCAACCCACACTCACAGGCAGCAAAATATAGGAGGTTTTTACTACTGCCACCCCTACAGCCACGGACAAACTCACACAGATCTGTGCTGATGGTATCACTTATTCCTAACCCATTCATATTTGTGATGTTTTCTTCCTTTCTTACTGTTACAGTGCCCATTGCTGTCATTTCTCAAGCAAACTCTGCAGAGGGGACTCATAACTATTTCCCTGCACCTTGCAAGCCACACAGTTTATGCCTTAATTGTGGTGTGGATTTTTCTGTGCTGCTTCTGAATAACCAAAATGTGTTTTCATACATGTGAAGTGTGCCATTCTTTGATCATCAGTAACAATTACCTACCTAAAATCCCAATGGCTATGGCAGTGTAATTTCCTTCTGTCTCGTGAATATTAGAAGAGAGGGGCAGATAAAACCCAAGAATTTAAATGGAACTCTGAAGATAAATACAAACTCCTGCCATTACATGTCATAAGCCAACTGAAAATGCCTGGGAATGCAGGCTTTGGTCATTTGCTTTCCCTGCCTGCAACACACTGCTCAGAAAACTAAATAGAGGAAAGCACAACAAAGCCATTGATGTCCAGAGGAAAAAGAGTAGGGAAGAAAAATACTTTCTGCCTCAATACACCTTGGGATTTGACACTTGCTGTTCTTCATTCTCCAAAGAGGTCAAAGAGAGGTAAGAGCTTCATCACTCAAAGAGTGCTTAGAGCTTTGTAGACTCAACCTCGCATGTCTTGACAGATGTTTTGATTTGTTTTGCTGAAATATGTAGGGCGGGTAGGTAGATCTCTCCTACATGCTGTCTGCCTCTCACTCAGAATGCCTTCATTTTGTGGACATTTTAGAAAAACCTACTATCACAAAACATCTAAGCCAGTCTGCCTCACAGTGTGGGAAACAGCCCTGTGAGTCTGTTCAGAGCCCTGTCATAGATAAAAGAATTTTCCAGAGACTTCCTCAGGCTTTGGATCAGATTCTGAAGAATAGGCTCAACACTGATTTTGCACTGAAAGCAATCACTTCTATTTGCTGAGATTCAGCATTTTTGGAGAGGGTCAGCTGTACAAGAAAGAACGTACTCATGGCGTTTATATTTTATTCCAATGACATATGAAGATGTCATGTACTATATATATATATGCATTTTGTTCAAGGTATCCGTTTAGGCAAGGAAAAAAAGAGAATAACCAAAACTGTCCCTCCCGTGTCATTGTCAGCCATGGTGTCTTTAGAAACAGAAGTGCCATTACTTTAACAGCAGACACGAGAGTCTGGCACCCTTTCTAAGTCAGAGGACTGTCTGTGATGACTTGAAGGAAAAAAAAAGCTTTCCCTGCTAAGCAGCTTCTTCATAAGTAAAAGATGTGCCAAAATCCATCTCCATTATCCCCCTGTATACTGCAGTGTGAGCATCTGTAGGTGTCTCAGCATCAGCATTTTAGATTAGGTTACCTGAGTGCTTTTGATGAGCCTTTCCTGGTTGGTCCCCATCTCCTACTTTGGCTTTCAGAGCAGAGCAGTCTTGGAGCACACAAGCAGATTCCTTTCCTGTGAAGTGGAAATCAAAGACAAGCCCCAGAAACACTCCTAACACACTCCAGCTGCTAACAGTGCTTCAGTCCATGGGTCCAAAGCACAGCTGGTCTAAACCAGCCTCCCCCAAACACCAGTTGTTTCTCCTCTGATGCATCTTCACCTCATGCTTATGGAAAAGTACCCAAGATACTGTTGCCACGACTACCCCAAATTTGCCCTTTGTTCATCTTTTTGTTTTAAAAGTGGAGGTCTGTTTATCCACTGAGCAGCAAACATGTGGCACAGGGATGTCCCAGATGGCACTGATGTCTTTGTCAGGGCAAAGATGATCTTCCTACCAGGGAAGCATTTGTTCTCATTTGGGAATCCTGTGGGCACTGCTGGTCAACTAAGTCTGTCTTAGTTAATTAATCCTTGACCCATCATTCTGTGCTTTTCAGGTTGCCCCAGCAGTCTTTTACTGAGATCAGGTGCTCAGGGAGGTGGTTATGGAGTGTCCTTCCTTCCCAAGGTAACTTCACAGACATTGCAGTACCAGAATTAATGTGATATGACCTCAGATATCTAGCTGAGTGATTCCTGTGCAATGGGGGATAATGAAATTCGAGTGTCTCTCAGCAGTGTTTGCAAGCAGCTGCTTGAAAACAGCCCAGGCAGCTGTTTGGAAACAGTGCACACAGGCAACAATCAGATGATTGCTGTTGCAAGAGGTATCATGGCTGTGTGGTCCTGTATCTGTGCTGGGATCCGTGGCTGCCCTGGACACTACCGAGAAAGATGCCGTGACAGGCACTCTGAAACACCAGCTTGGGGTATAATGCTCTTGCTGGTGGTACTCCACGAATGGAAGGGCTCTCCAGCTGGGATCTCATAACCATGCATGTCCTGTGGTGAGAGCTGACCTGGCTACTGTGTCCTGTGGAACTAACCCAAAGGAAATGGCAAGGCATGTGAAGTTCCCTGGAGTTGGACCTGCTGCCCAGTGCTGGCCACCAGCACTCTCAGGGGCTGCCTGCACAGAGTTTGTCTGGGCAAATAGCAGTCCAAGGCTTCAAACAGGTGTAAATCCACTCCTTGCCTAAGGAGCTGCTCTAATAGTCAGCTGCTCTCTGTTCTAAGTCTTTTCTTCTTCCTGTCTGGAACTTGTCTGGCATTGGTCTCAGCTACAGTTTTTTACAACTCTAGCTTAGCTAGATGGCAGAGATACCTTCTGCCAGAAATTGTTGCCCTTGTGAGTATTTATAGATCACAACCAAAGTCAGCTCTTGATCTTCTCTGGACTGAATTTGAGGCTGTCACAAAAACTACTGACTGAGCTCTTTATTTTTGACAATTACTTGGACATCTATGAACCAGTCTTTAATCTCACCAGTGTAGTACTGGCTATGCCGAGTTTTTTGTTGCCTTTTTTTGTGTTTTTTTTTTTTTTTTTGGGGTTTTTTTTTTTTTTTTTTTGTTGTTGTTGTTGTTTGTTTGGTTTGGTTTTTTTAATGAATGAAGGACACCTGCAACTGTCAAATAGATATCTCTTATTTCCAGTGATCTGTAAAGGTAACTTTAATCAGGTAAATAAGAAACCTCATTTTTATAAGAGGTTTCATTGACTGCTTTTAAGAAAATAGGGTTTAGCATTTGCTGGCATTGACTATGCCCCCATTCAGTAATGCTTTACTCACCTCCCATATCTGCTTAGCTGTAATTTTTCCTGAGACTAGTGTCAGGCTAATTGGTGTTGGGAAATCCAGGTCACTGCATTACCTTTTTAAAGTATGGACTCAGAGTTTGAAGGGGCTGGCATTCTGCTGGCCAGCACGTGATTGGTATGGTAACAGGCATGCTGTACCAGCTGCTCAGCCTGCCTGTGGGGCAGCCCAGACAGACTTACAGCCAAGTCTTCCCTACCTGCAGAGGAGTGGTGCCCCATTTCTGGGGACAACCCTGGTTCATGCTGTTTAATCAACAGTCTCTTCTCTGGTCCTTCATAGCTTCTCTTGTCTTTCAATATGTTCTGCAAATCACAGTCGGTGTTTCAGGAAGCTCCTCAAACTCTTCTTTCAACACTCTTGGTCACAAATTTTCTCGTACTGCTACTGTGTGTTGCTGTAATTGTTGCTATTAGACATCATCCACTGCTGCTGGTGAGATAGAAAGTGTTTCTTCCTTGCTGTGAAATAAGCACATCCCATTTTTTTTCCAAATACACAACATAAATATTCAATGAATATTTCTTCTTTTTGTGTTACCACAGTTGGCAACTTTGCCACCTTTAGCACTGGAGCTGCAAGGACTGACAATGGGAAGAGACAGTACTGAACTTGAAGAGTGGTGTTTCTGTCAGAGAAAATGGGTGTGAAATGCTGGCAAACCAATTTAAGTATGAAATCACAATAACCAACCAAAATATCAGATGCTAAAACAGTTTCCAAACTCTTCTCCATCCCTTGGGATCTGAGGATGAAAATAACTACATTAAGATTAATACCACTATTTCCATGAAGAGGATTGGTTGCTTGGTATAGTATTCCAGATAGCACGAGGATTTGATGATCCAAGAGGTCCCTTTGAATCCTATTCTCCTGTATGATTGCAAGGATTTTGTTAGGACTTAGTACACTTAAATAATGCCTTCTGGCCCTTAATCTTTAAACCCAGGATTTTTTCACTAATGTTTTAATTTCTTCCATCAGCTGTCTCTTTCCTAGCTGGTGACTTGTTTTCACAGCCACCAGACTTTCTGTTATTCTCATTTGTTACATATAATAAGGTTTGCAGTAATCATTATTGCCTGTCACTTTCACTTTTTGTCTTTACTAAGATGGGTTTGAGACCAGAAAGCCTCTCAAAGAACAACAGGTTGTGGGTTTGGGGAGTAAGCTAATGAGCTTTTAACGAACACAAAAAATTTTTATGTGTTAAAATTTTTGCTTGTAACAATCATTTGTAGCTGACCTTTGGAATTTGTCCTTGGAAAGCACCAAATAGACTATTGCAGGCTCACAAGTGGTCACATTCTAAACCAAAACATATCTATCATCACCAGCAAGTATAAGGTTGCTTCAACAAGGCCAGCTCCAAACCTGTAGCATACATCTCCTTTGCTGGGACTTCATCATTCTGCCAGGACCCAGTTATCGTGTTGGGCTGCCAGACCTGACAGACCTGGAGATGAGGACCATAAGCCACCTTCCAGCCTGGAAGTGCCAGTGGGGAGGTGAGTCAGGCTACACAGATGGGTCAGTTCTCACCAAGGGACAGCACCCAGGGGTGTCATCAGCAGTTCTGTGCAGAGCAGCATGGGGCTGCTCACTCTCCAGGGGGGTTGGTATATGGCTTGTGGGGTGACTAGACAGGCTCTAAGTGAATACCCTGCAGGCAGCTTAACTTCAGAAGAGTGAGAAAACCCCTGCTGTGCACTGAAGAAACAGCTCCATACAGGCAGAGACATTTTCCACACATGACCTAGGGTGAATTGCTGCTCTACGTTCCAACTTCCATTCTTTACCAGCAGCAGGGTCATCGGCTGTTCCTCCCTAGGAAAACCACGCAGGCAGCACTAAGTGCTCGAGTTAAAGAGGAGTAAGCACTTTTCAATTAGCAGCGAGCTTTATGAGACGTGGGACTGCAGTTGCAAAGATCCCCAATCTCCCTGTGCTGGGCTGCAGTGCCCAAGGGCAGCGCCAGGCACGGGGACTCAGCGGCTCCATTTGTTCATCAAGCTTGCTGCTCATTTGCAGTCATAAACGAAACATTTGGCTGCAGAGGCATAAATAACAGGTGACATTTTAACAGCGCTGGCAGCACCGCGTGGGGAGTCTTCGAACACTAATGAGTTATGTGAGGCCAGTGTGAGTTTTGTGAGGTTCGTTCATTCTCCTCTGTTGAGGCAATTGCCTACTTGCTCCTGAAAACAAATGTAAATTAAAAAAACATTCATACACATTGCAAATAGCTTTTCCAGAGGGTTTTTGATATAAAATGGCAGAGCTGTAACTCTGAGTGAGTGAATGCTGGAGGATGAGAGATGGCTGTGGAGAGAAGCATCCTACATGCACATGTTGCGAGCAGTGGGATGGGAATTGTTTCTGATAATTCAGTCTTCTGAACATGGGAACTTGTCATGAACAGGTTTTGCTGTTAAAACACATTTTCTCTGTTGGTGTCTGCCTCCTGTTTTTCTGGGTCTTTCACATGCCTGGAACAGCCCATTAGAATAAAATCGAATATGTATATAGCTAAACCTTCTCTCGCTGCCAGCCCCTTGCTTATTTCCAAATGGCACAATAATTAAGGTGAGTGATTTATCACAGAAGTACATGGCAAGTCACAGCCTGATTAATAGAGGGGAAAAAAAGCATCAGCTGCAAATATAAATAATAGAAGTACTGAAAGTGTGTTCTTTGATCCAATTCACCTTGAGAATTGTAAGGTGTTTAACAATATTTAACAAGCTGTTTCAAGCCACACAAAGACATAGCCCCACTGCCTGCCAGCAGCAGCATGGCAGCATGGTGAGCTGGGAGGGAGGGCTCTGTATGTACTGCCAGCAAGAGAGATGGAAACTTCCTATGCCGAGACTGGGGGCATATTGCTGACACCAAATTTGGGATTTCCAAAGGCAGAATGTTTGTTTCACCCATCCTAGCAATGTATGTGGAATATCTTCTCCATTTTGGGATTCCCCAGTGAGGAAAGACATTAACACAGAGTTCTGCAGCAGATCACCAAGACAGGGAACAGCAGTGTGTGACATATGGGGAGAAGCTGGGAGAACTGGGTTTGTTCTGATGTAAGAGGAGAAGGTATGGGGAAGTCCTACTGCTGTCTGCCATGAGAAAGCACAGCAGAGATGGAGCCAGACTCCTCAGTGATGCACTGTAGCAGAGAAAATGGGCGTAAAGGTGGGATGTGAGCAAGTCGGGTGTGCTATGGGAAAAGCTTCTTTATCATAAGGGTCATCAAAGGTGGAAATGGTGCCCAGGGAAGTTATGAAATCTCCCTTCTTGCACAAAGGCATGAATAACCTGCTTTAATTGGGCCTGCTTTGAATGGGGGTTTGTGCTGGATGGCCTGTGGAGCATCTTCCTGACATCAATTAGTTTGGGATTTTGTGACCATCATTCATTGAGTTGTGCTTTTCCTTCATCTCTGTGCCTTCTTCACCAAGCCCAGCCCCATTCCTGTTCACTGTGATTTGGGAAGAGGTGGCTTTGTCACCACAGAGAAAAGGGGTGGGAAATGTTTTTCCCACATGAAGTGTTTTCATGTGATTGTAGTGAGCAGATCTGGGTATCTCAGCACATCTTTGCTCCAGGATGGTGTACAGCATTGTGTGCAGGGTGCCTCTCCTGGGCAATCACACAGTCAAACTTCATTTTCACCTGGCTTGGAATAATCAATTGTACAAGAGATCCAGTGAGTCTTCCCAAGGCAATGAAGACTGAGAAGGTTTATCTTGGAATATATTCAGCCTTGAAGCCTGGAAGTGACTGACAAAACATAAGCAGAGCACAGTGAGATTATGCTTTTAATGATTTTTGATCAGGGAAAATATTCCTGTCTACTCAATATTCCCACCAGGAGCCCCTAACACCAGGATGGGAATTCGGGATTCATTTCAGCCAATGCAACTCCCCAGATTTTTTTCCTAAACATTCAGGGAAATAAACATGGTCCATTTCCAAAGATTTGTTTTGCCCATCCTTGCTGCTAATAATGGCTTATGAAAAGCTTGACTTTTCTGTGACTGTGAACTCCTCTCACATGAAAAGAAATACCTCTTTGATGTGGAGATAATGTGCTTTTTATAAACCCTGTCCCCTGGCATCTCTCAGAACTGGACAACTAAAGTACTAAATATATGCACTACCACTCAGAGCTGGTATTATATTGCCAGACTTCAGAGTTAATTATTTTTTGCTTTCAAAGGAGGAAAAGTAATTTTAAAATTACTTTAATATCAGTCACACACCAAAGGTGTTTCTTACTGCTTTTCTTCCATAACCCATCAGTAGCATTAATTAAAATTTTCATTTTTTTTTTCCAGTTCCTTTTTTTACTGTGTTGACTGGATCTTTAGTAGGTAGTTGTCATCTCAGTAGTGGCTCCTTCCAGTTCAGGGCTGGAATTTGCAGGCTGAGATACACGTCCTGGTTCTTGAGGAGAGGGGCAAGGTGGTGTCAGAGTTAACAAGGCTTTGCAACCAGCAGAGAAAACCAGACCTTGTTTTAAGTCTTGATCCACAGTCCCAGGAGCACTCCAATGCTCAAAGCCACCTCACCAAGGATTTGACTAGTGCTCAAGAAGACAAAACTGGAAAGGACAGAGCCTCGTACCTCCTCATTTTAAACTAAAATATTTAAAAAGTATTGTGTGAGAGCAAGAAACCACTGGGGCTAGCTGCCATTCTAATTGGTGGCAGAAGCTTAGGAGGGAGTTAAAAACCAGAGCCATGGGGAAGGAGATGTTCCTAAATAGCCAGTTGCTTTATCAGAAATTGCCTCTTGTCTAACAACAAACTCCATCTGCTGATTGTTTTTCAAGTCTCTTTGAACATGTTAATGGTTTCTGCCCTCACAACATCCCACAGTGTTTAGTTCCACTGTTCATGGGGTATGTTGTGGAAAAAGCCCTTCCTGGTGGTCACAAAGCTGCTGCCCAGTAACTCAAGAAACTAGAGACATCCAGTGAAATCATGTAAGAAAGTGAATAATGCTTCCTCTGGAGGCTTCATGATCTATTTCAATGGTCTTAATCTATTTAGTCTCTCCTCCTAGAGGGACTGATCCCTATCTTGCCCCTAATTCTAGGACCTGGCATTGCTGCTGGGCTCCCAGACCTGGGCCCTCTCAACTCCATCACTGCTCCTCAGCAGGGAAGAGGGGTGACCTCAGCACACACCACCCTAAACTTCCCTGGGTTTGAAGACTGCAAATGGAGACTAAGGGATACAAGACACTGAAGTGACAGTAGCCTTGTGTGGTTTGTCACATCATAGTGTTAATATATCCCTTCGAGGATGATGTAACTTGGAGGACCAGCAGCATGTATTGCAAGAAATAGGCATGTCCAGCTATTACAGGGTCCTGCTCTGCACCTTGCTGCTCCTCCCTAGGTAACTGCCAGATTTCTGTGTCCCTTTACAATCACTCTGAATCTTGTTCAGTCTTCCAGGAGCAGCACCAGGCTCAGCAGTGATTTTTCCAGAGCGTCCTCTCTCCAGTGGGAGTGCTGAACTTTTCCTCCCACCTTTGCTTCCAATCTCCTACTTCATTCATTTGTGAGCATTTGATACAGAAGATGGTTGGAGAAGGTGTGGGATAGCAGCAGGATTTCCCTTCTTTGCACACTTGGTGACTCCTTTAGAGTGGGAAAGTACAGCCTTTCTGCCTAAGAACTACCACTGACACTATCTGCCATGGTCCCAAGAGATCATTAATTCTATTTATTCCAGCTTCCACTATCTGATGAGCGTGGAAATCACATCCTGCAAAGAAATTGGACACACTTGCTTCCTGTTGCTGCTCTAGTACCCAGGCTGTGAGTCTGTGCCACACTGCCAAGAGCACGAACACAGGCTCACTTGTTCCCCACCTCCACCTTCAGACTTTGCAGGCAGAGAGTGGCACCAAGCAGAAACACTCTGACTGCCTTCTGAGGTTGCCTATTCATCAAGCAGTGAGGACAAGGAATTAAAATGTGCATATTTCTGTGCAGAATAGATGAACCCCTTCCACCAGCAATTGCTAGAAACCCCCTGCACATTATAATCAAATGCCAATAAAAATATTTGGACTCAGGATGGCACAGAGATTCCAGTGCTATTAAGTCACAGGCACAGAGCTGGAGCATTGGGCCTGAGAGCTTTGCAAGAGGTTTAAAATCAGGTAAGCCTTGAGTTAACTAAGTTGTACATTAATATGGGAGATAAGACAACCTCAGCTAAGGGCACTGTATTTCCACACCTCTCCTCTCATGCAGAGGAGAGCATCTTAGAGACAAGGAGTGCATTTCTTTCTGGTGCAAGTACTTTAATAGTCTATATAGGTAAATGTGTGTACATGCAAACACAGGCACATGTACTTACAGCCTCAGCTGCAGCTTGAGAGTGTTTTTCCTGGAACTTGCCATTCACACAGCACTAGAGAAGAGTGCTGTGAGCACAGACAAAATGAGACACGGTATTTTCAGTTCGGTCTACCCAAAGGTATCCTCTTTGTGTAGGATATACAGAAAGAGTTCCTTGTTAAGCTTTCAAGGTTGTGGTGACTGCTGTTAATATCTAACTTTTCCCAGCAGGGACTTCTGTGTGGTTTGTTATTTACAAAAAAAACATCAGAAGCAGTGACAGACCAGGACATCCTGCAGGTCAGGTAGAGCTGGAGCAGTGGGATTTAATCTTAAGCACACCAGAAACTGGGTTGTATTTTCAGTTTGTCTGATATTACAGTTCCTTATGACATGGGAACTGAAGGGGTTTGTCAGACTTATGTCATCCTTTCTAAACCATCCTTTGAGTGACCAGGCTCAGAGGCATCTCACATGTATTTTTAGCTGCTGTTTTTATTCCTGCTTGTTTCATTGCAAGACTGCTTGTTAATCTTCAAATTATGTTTGATGTCTCACTGTAAATAGTCTGGGTTATAAACGTCTCAAGTGTCAAAGTCTGAGTGCACTTTCCTACCATTCTTGTTTGCAACCCTTACTTATTCTGCCTGTTCAGCATCTGTGACCTTGGTGATGAACTTGTCCCTGTGTTTGAACTTGGCATCTGATTTAGACACTGATTTGGTGTTGACAGTTAGAACTGCCTGGCAGATGAACATTCGACTCCAAACCAGGAAAAATTACTCCAGGTGTGGCAAGAAGCAAGGGACCTGCTGTCTGTGAGCACGTAGCTACCAAGGACTCACAGGGAACTGGACTCAGTCCCACAGTAGATGAAGTCACTTGCTAAACCAGGTATGTCCTTACTCCCATCTGCTTCTGGCAGGATTTCAGAATGTTCTGGTGAAGCATTTCCTATCACTTTTGGTCAGAAGAACAGCCTAATCCAGGCAGGTGAGGGCCAGCCTATGTGAGATCTTTACCAGTCCCTCTCACCCTGATGTTCACAAAACGGTTTGTGTCACCGTCTTCCAACCCCCTGCCATGGGCAGGGACACCTTCCCCTAGGCCAGGCTGCTCAAAGCCCCATCAAACCATCCAACAGTTCCAGAGATAGAGCATCCACATTTTCTCTGGGCAACCTGTGCCTGTGCATCGCCATGCTCAGAGTGAAGAATTTCTTCCTAAAACCTAATCTAAACCTGCCCTCTTTCATTTGCAAAGTCAGGCAGCCTGCAGCAGGCTGAACACTGCCCAGCAATAAGTATCTGATCCAGCAATAATTCAGGGGCCAAAATTCTCAAGAGCACATCAACTTACATAACCATTTTAAATGAAAACAGTAATTCATCAAAAATATATAAGGAAGTGACTCTCCATCCCACAGACATTCTCCCCCTACTAAGAGACACAGAAGCAATTATCCTCCTGCCTTTTCCTATGCAAGTGGATTAGTGTTATGCCTCTGTCTCAGAAGATATTCAAATGTGACTTGGGATTAATTAAATCACAAGACACCTGGAGGGAAAGTCAGAAGCATGTACATTTTCTGCTGCAGACATTTTAAAGTGTGGAAAGAGGAATATTTTACCAGCAAGACCTCTTGGTCTTGCTGGGGAAGAGGAACTGGAGACCAGCTTGGGAATTTCAGAGCAGAGAGCACAGAACAACCCAAACCATGAAAATGTACATGCTTCTAATTGTAGCTGATGTCTCCAGTGTTCAGCAGCAGCTGAAGGGCTAGTGAGAGGTTCCCACTACTGCTACACATTGTATGTGTGACTGCTTGAATTCAGGTTACTTACTAATTAACAGCAGACCCCTTCTGGTGACAAGTCTAGTGATGGCAGCAATTAGATTCTCAGACTCCTGTAGAGAGGCTCGAGGTTGCTCCACTCTCCACTCCCATTTTATTCCAGCTATTTGGGCAAGCAAAGCTGTGCAAGGTCCTCCACCTCCATGCAGGAAGTCCCTACTGCCTGTCTCTCCCTCATACATGAGCTCACATGTCAGTGTCAGAGTCTCAGAATAAATTCAACTGAGATCAAAGTGGAAATAAAGCCTCCAGTGTCCCTTGTCCCCAGCTCAACACCTTCCTTGTCCTTTCCCCCCATACCAGATAGCGGTTCCTCAGTAAAACATCATTTTAATATCATTTCTCAATTGTTAGAGACTATTTCTGAAGGGTTAAAAATAGGTAAAAGTGTTAGGGGAATGCAGAGAAGTTAAGAGCAAGAAAAGAGCCAACGCTGTCCTCGAGGAAAAGCTCAAGGAAAGATGAGATGGCAAACATGTCACAGTGCATCAGCCAGAGCTGAGCAGCCATCCATGTCCATGCTACCACCCTGCTCAGGAGAGCAGGCGTGATGGGAAACCTGTTACTGTGAGATTGCCTGGGCAAAGAGCTCAGTGACACAGAGGCGTTTGGGCTCGGTTCCTGTGGGGTGCCTTCCTACCCAGCGTGGTTGGTTTGTGTGCCTGAGCCTCTGCTGCTTTTAAACTCAGCCCCAGAGCCATTTCACAGCCCCCATCAGCTGTGGTGACTCTGACTGCTGCCCCTGCTCTCTGTGCTAAGGAGCCTGTCTCTCTGCTGGAAATACTTCTGACACAGATCCCTCTGCTTCCTGTCCCTCTTCCACCCCCAGCTCCCACTCGCTAGAGACAGGACAGGATCCAACGGTGCTCTGCCAAGTTATGGAGCTGCCTGACAGCCACAATGAGGGAGTGCGTTATATTTCAGAGCTCTGTCCAATGATTGCCTAATTAATCCCCATCCCCCACTCCTCCATCCAGTACGGAGCGAGGATGTCTCGATTTTCTCATTCTCCCAGCGGGGAGAAGCTGCAGCATGGCAAACTTCCATGATTCACTCCTGGGCATTCCGAGAAGGGACCTGGAGAGAGAAAGCTAATGCTGAGACACGTCCCCACCCCCAGAGTACAATACAGGGATAAAAAGGGCATCTCATGAGCAGGACTTCTCCTTGCCAGCATCTCTCTCTACCGCGCTGTGCTCGAAGGACAATTAAATTACACTGCCGCTTCCCTTTCATCGTGATCCGATTTACGGGGGAATTAATAGGGGCAGAGGAAGAGGCCCGCATGAAGCCAAAGCCAGGGCAACTGGCAGCTATGAGCCTTCTTGAAAAACAGGAATCCTGCCAGGATGTCTTTATTAGAGAGGAGAAGGGGGAGAGAGGATAGGGCTGCTGCAAGAATGAAAAGCAGATACAGACATCAGCCTTGTTTACAGCAGGGATTTTGCACCGGTACAGCTAAACCCTTCAGTTCAAAATCCCCTCTCAGGCATCTGCCATCAGCACAGCTGGAAAAAAAATCACAGCTGGGACTTGGTGGCTGCATGATGAGGAGAGTCTGCCATACGAGAAGGGTGTTTAGTTTGCTTGATCGTGTGGCTCCTGAGGTCACGGAACACCTTTGAGTGATGCTTTCCCATTTTTCTCTAAGGATATGCTGCTCCCCTCACTGGACCAGTGCCCCCATGAGCAACCTGCAGCAGCCCCCTCTCCATTGCTGACAGTGCCACCCTGATGGTGCCCGAGCATCTCACAGTGCCTGTCACCCCAGGGGGACAGCAGGTTGCTGGGTACTGTTGTGGAGACACACATACTTGAAAATAAAATAATGAAATATAATAAAATCTCAGCTTCTCACAGGTCCATGCTGCGGGTGTGCTGCACTGCAGATGGCAACACGGGAGCTGGCTCTTGTAGTAGCATTTAATGTCCAGGCTGATGTTACTGCAAGCCCAGCCATTGCACAGCATGGAGCCACAGTGATTAAACCACAGGGCCAGGGAGCTCTGAGCAGGAGGCACATGAGGGTGCTTTGTGAACAATTCTCTGTGTAAAGACAGATGGGCTCCAAAGGCATGTGATTTGATGGCACTCCTGCTACTCCAGAGCAATCCATGTATCTCTGTGCCTCACTGCCCTGGGAGCAGTGCTGTGGGGTGGCACTGGGACAAGCCTCTGCTATCTGGAAACTGGGGAGTGGAGGAGCCAGTGGGAACAAGAGGAATAGGGAAGAAATGTTCCCAGGTCGCTGCTCCCACCCTGCAGGCCCCTGTGGTGTTTCTGCTCTTTGTTCTCCATTAAGTTCCATGTTACTGAGATTTTCCTGCTCACCTGAGTAGCTGAGCCCTTGGATGATCTTCCAGTGTCCAGACTGAGGAAAGAGAGAGGAGACATGGTGTCCCTGGGAAGCCATCGCTCAGAGACTTATATAAATATAACTTACATTTACATCTCAAGTGCCTCTGGTGCTGGAAAGGCATGGTGATAGTTTTTGTATCTAATCCTCTTTGAAAGTTCACTTCTAATAAAACCCCTGAGATGTGCTGGAATCCCTCAGCTCATGTTAACTCCCTCCTGTGTGAGGTTTAGCCACTCCAGATGGCAGATCACGTAACAGATGAGTGACTTCATTGCCATTTCTCTTCAAAGCCAAAGAAAAGCAACCCAGGTCAATGGAGATTTTCTGAAGAAGCTTCCTGTAATGGGCTTCTCCTTGACACCAAGGCAGTGGAAGTGATGGCACAGCCAAGGACCAAAGGAAAAGATTAATTCCCTTCTGAGGCTCTGGGAATAAAAACCAGAGGAGTCTGGTACAAGAACAAGAGAAATGAGTCAAAAACACTTCTGGAGTTTGGAGATCCCTGGGCAGGAAGAATATGGTTCCAGAAAACATAGCAGGTAGAACATAGCTGTACAATGGGGTAACTGCTTCTCAGGAGCACAAACAGAGGAAATGTTAATTCTTAATTTCAGAAATAAAACGATGAAAGGAGGGAAATTAGTAGTGAGTTGAAAGTTAAGTTGCTTGCATTCAAAAGAAACCAAATATCTAACATTCCATAGTGAATATAATGGTGTGTTACAAGCTAGTGAGGAGACGGCAAAGCCTGTGAACATCTGCTGAATGAATTAGCTGTTAATTCTTCATTTCTATGCCCATCTCCTCCCATCCTGTTTTCACCTGGCTGGCTTTTGAGGAGGCACAGATCTGAAACAGCCTTGGCAGTCGGACCAGTGAGCTGAGTTAGCTCAGGAGTCTGAGAACAGAAGCTCTTTTAAGGGGTGGGGGTATTATCCAAATAATACCCTGCTGCTTTGTTTTAATTACTGTTGCTTGCATTATGACACTGGGTCCCACTGGTGGGGCCAGCTTTGCTGTGTTGTCACTGTCACCCGTGGTCCCACAACAGCTACACCCAGCACAGCTCTTTGCAGTCCTTGTCCTTGCAAGATCTTGACGTTGACCTTGACCTTGGCTACACCTCATCTACCTGGGCTTTCCCCCCCTGCCAATACAGCAGCAGCAGCAAGCACAGTGTGGTTTTGTCTAAAATATAAGGGGGAAATCTCAACTCCCAGTAACGCTCCAGCAACCCATAAATCGGCACTTACATGGTGTGTGTTGATGAAGCATGATTTCTGCTGAGGTTTTACTTAGGTGGTGATGGCATGAGGGCTGTGGGAGGCCTAGCCAGTGACCCTCTGCAAGCAAGGGGAAGTGTGCTAGGAAAGGGAGAAGGAGCTGGGGAAACTAATGTCACTGACTTCAAAGATGAAGGATTCTCTTTATACTCTGAAAGTGACTGAATAAAATGACTGGCATCATTACTTAGCTAAAGAGGATTTTCTACTTGTGTTGGATTATTTTAGACATTGTGTTGATTAGCTTGATTGCTGTTGATTTGTCCCTAAGAAGTGTATTACTTTAATTTAGTTTTATATTGAGAAAATACTTTGAATTATTATGCCATTTATTAGCGTGATTTGCTTTCCCCCAACAGAAGTGTTAGCTTTGCCCACAGCACTTGAAGCTTAGTTTTTGGAGTTGAGCTCGCAGTGCTGGTCTCAGCTGTGGGCAGAATACTTGTAAACCACCTGGTCGTAGAGGGACTCCAACCATTCCATCTACTAAAGTAAAAGAGAAAGCAAATAACCCCTCCTATGCAGCTGAGTTACAGTCACCTGAGGGGCAATTCACCTGGTTCACACATTCTGCATAAACCCCTGAAATGATGGAAAAGAAGCACTGCTTTTCCTAATATTTTTAAGAAGGAGTTCCTGGAAGAGGAAGGGGAAAGAAGAGTTACTGATTCCTTGCTGAAACCACTACCAAAGGTGAGATCTTACGGCTTGGAAATGTAGCCAGCATTAAACCCCATTGCACTAAGGTATATAATTATCAATACATTGTTCCACCTTCACTTCTCAGTTGTGAACAGCGCTTGTACTCACTGAAACCTTCCTAGTGAGCTTCCATCTGCACCCAGCCACCTTCCTTCTCACAGAAGGGCAACTGGAGACCCAAACAAGCATTTTAAGGACACCCTTGCAAGATTTTGTGCATGTCATATCAATAACTGAACAAGGCATCTCTTAGGATGCTGCTATATTCTTTGGTTGCAAAAGAGCAGTGGCTCTTTGCTGATGTGCCTCATGCATGGGGCCCCAGGCCTGGAGATGGCCAAGCAGTGCAGCAAGTACCCACAGCAAAATAAAACACAGACTGACCTCCTCCTCAGGCTAAAAGCACCGTGTTGTGTTCACCTGGAACTGCTGAAGGACATACTCAGGAAATCTCTTTGATTAAATCCCATGGCTGTCCAGGAGCAACCATGGCCCTCGCTCCTTTGGTCTCCTCTTACAGCTCAGATGCACTGGGAGCACCTCCCTCATTATCATCAGCTTCTTGGTCCTGCCAGGTGAGGGAAATGTTTCCAAGATTTCATTTAATACCTGTATTTAATCCATTAGTTCTCCCTGCAGACCTTGTGAAGCCTGGGCTGTGATTAAGGAGGAGGTAAGTGCCCTGTTTATTGCTCTCCTGATACTTCTTCACTTTCCTCTATGCTTTCTCAGTGTTCTCACCCTTCAGTCATGCAGCGCCTTGGAAATGTGCATGGGAGGCCCCTGCTCTGTTCCCTTGAGATGGGTTGGAAAGGACAGTCAATCCAAGCTAAAGCAATGCAGCTCCTGCTCTCCTGGGATTTTATAAAGTTACAGCCCTTGCTGTGAGGAAAAATTACCTGCAAGATGGGCTGAGAGTCATCTGCAACCACCTCTTCTCCTTGATTCCTTGCCATTAAGCTACAGCTTTGGGTATCATCTGTTTTGTTCTCCCTTCTTAAAGGGAAAATCTATTATTTTTCATATTTTCTCTCTTCAAAATACAAGTGAAGGGTTGGGGGAAGTGGTCAGGCCAGGAAGGAAGAGAATTAACCATTTCCAGCAGACCACACTCCATGAAGAGCTGTTAACATGCTCCATAAATCCTGCAGCACAGCTATGGTTCCTGTAAAAAACAGAGGGGGCAAGCATGAGTATCTGAATCATAACAGCTCTCTCTGTGGTTCTGCAGCTGTCACAGCTACAGCACAGACTGCACTGGTCTCACTGAACATTTGGCTTCTTCTACTGCTAAAAAATGGTGGATTTCCTGTGCAGAGCAATCCACTGGCAGCTGTGAGGTCAGAACTGTTCCCATTTCTGCTTCACTGTTACATCCCCAGGTGCCAAAGTGTCTTTCACATGGGACAGAAAAAGGTTCTGGTTCACTGCCCCTTTCTACTCTACAAACATTATAAATAATCCCTTAGTAATGCATGATTTATTCCCCTTCCAACATGGACTTCCAGTGTTGATGCTGTTTTTATGACTGAGGTAGGCATGAAGCAGTTTTTATGTCCACAGCAGACTGGAAGTGCCCTACACATCCTGCAAACAGGGAGCTGTTCATCTCCTGTTCATTGCTTGTCACCACCTGAACAAATGTGCTTTGCACACAGTATTCATTTGGCTCGTTTTCCATGCTTCTAATGGCTTGACTCACACCTTTCTTGGGGCACATCCCATTAGGATGAGAATTAGCAATCCCGCAAGGAACTCTGCCAAGCCAGAGGTCTTTAGTTCATGGTAACGCCTGGTCCATCAGTGCACCAAAAGATGCTTGTGCCTGCTGCACCAGGAGCAAAAATGGTAAGAGTTAAAGAAAACCACATCCAATATTGAAAGGGCTGAAAATATGGCATTTTGACACGTGTTGAGCTGTAACAACCCATGTCTGATGTCTGTGGAGCTCAGCACTTGTTGTCCGGACTTCAGACAGGCTGCAATGAGGAGACAATTGCCTAATTAACAAAAACTCTAACTATCATTTGCAGCTCTTGGCAGTAGCTCCTACCTAAACCATACAAAAGTCCTTATCTGTTACAATGTTCTTGAAGGGAGACACGTTTGAGGAGGGCTGGGCAGCCCCCTAAATGACTTTGTGTTTGTTTCTCATGCACAGACATAACAGCACGCTCAGGTGAAATATTCAAAAAAGAGGTACTCTTTAATGTGACAACTGAACTCTGCTTTGCAACTCATTGCTGTGGGGTGTTTTTGCACCAAACCTTTCAGCATGGTGAAAGCAGGAGTCAGATCATTCAAACGGACCTGCAGGCTCCTGAAGAAGTTGGTTGCTAACTTGGGACCTCCCTGATGCCTTTATATAACTTACAAGAGACTGGCACACTTGGAGAATATTACCCTTCCTAATGGGCCCAGATACAAGGGAATACACCAGGATAAGCATGGCATAAGCTGAGTCCGTCTTCAGCACATTGTATTTTTCTTTGCTTGGATACAGCGCCCATGTGGCCTGGGAGAGCATGCGAAAGTGAAATTTCTCTCATAATGCACCATTTTCTAAAGGCCCTATTTCCCTCTAACTCCATTTCCCCCTACTCTTCCCTGTAGTAATGGGAGTAGTTTTCATCTCCCGATATCACTAGAAGGGCTGAGAGATGTTGAAAGCATACATCTCCTTGGACAAAAGCACTGTATGGCAATGGAAGGATAATTGTGGTGACAGGGCAGGGAGAGCAGATATGTAACCCTATAAAGACTTTACAGCCTCATCTGCATTAAAACAATGTGTTTTTTTCTTGTTAGAAGCAGCAGGGAAACATGAGAAATCCAGGAACTCAAAATATTCTCAAGAAATAAAA
>JAWWMO010000001.1:25263181-25317405 GCA_035047845.1 Dendrocincla fuliginosa | reverse complement strand
AATGTGTTTTTTTCTTGTTAGAAGCAGCAGGGAAACATGAGAAATCCAGGAACTCAAAATATTCTCAAGAAATAAAAAGAACAAGGGTTAAAAACATTAACGTCAAACGCAGCCCTACCAAGCTGTATCTAGTTCAAGCAGCAAAGAAGGGGTGAAAGGGAGTGATCAGCCTGGGGCTGATGCCAGTTCCATCCCCAGTGTAGGAAATCAGGGTGGCTGAGCCCAGCCAAAGCTTCACTTCTGGAGAGAGCACAGACCTACCATTCATTAAACCTCTCTGCCAGGATGTGGCACAGCCCAGGGCAGTCATGGCTGAGATCTGCATGGTGCACCTCAGCGTCACAGTGCCATGTGTCCCAGGAGCAGACACAGCACAAGCCAGAGCTGAGTGCTGGTGGTAAAGGGCTTGAAACTCAATTTTAAATTGACACCTGTGTGTGATTACAGAGGGGTGGAGTTCAGGAGAACCCATGGGCACCGACTGGGAGAACAACAACCAGTACCTTTGCAAAGAGCAGGTGTGGGTATTCTGACCAAAATGACCCAATCAATCACTCCCTCATATGGGACACGGCTGGTTCAGACACTACAATCTAAATGTACCCAGGTCAGCTGGTTACAACCATTAATGGTGTTTGGCATATTTGTACCTCCTTAAAGCATGTTATGAGAACACAGGAAAAACATGGACTATGATAACAGTGCCCAGCAAACTTGGCATTGGATCAGGCAGATTTCCATTGTCAGAAGTGCAGAAAATAAATGTTTAAGGCTAGGAGGATCCCTTTACCAGAGGGAACTGAGCTAGGCTTCTCAGCTCTACACACAATTTTAGCTCACTGCAAAATTAGCACTGCTCACCCTCCTTCTTCCAGCAAGTAATGGGATAGCAAAGGCTGGCAATAGGGATTTCAGGTGGAAAAATAAGCAGAAGCACTATGTCAGGGCTTTAATCACATCTGTACGAGATGTGATTTTTCCTCCTTGCCAGATGCACCTTCTTTTGCACGCAGACATTAATGCTCGTGGAACAGCATCTGGATCAGCCTTGCTTTCCAGGGAGGATCCCTGCGTGTTCCTGTGGCTGAGCAGCCCAGGGTTCCGGGTGCTGCCGTGGCCAGCTCCGGGCAGGGATTGCGCACTGGTGGCTGTGTGCAGCCGGGGCGAAGCGCACGCAGGGTCTCTAACGCACTGCGGTGCAGCCTCCTCGCTGCCGATGCGGCTGGCTCAGCCTCCTCGCTGCCATCCCCGGCTCCTTCATTAGCATCAAACTGTTCAAAGGGATGGAAATTAAATTATATTTGGGTCACAAACATATTTTAAGCAAAAATGCCTATTATATTGAAAGCATCTTGCTCGGAGATTGTGTCTGCTGCTTCAGGATGGTCGCACAAATAGTCACTGGCTTTAATGTTTTTTAATGATACAGCTGGTGCTTCCAAAATCTGATTTCTGTTTAAATATGAATTAGGTTCATTCTCTCTCTTAATCTAAATGCTGGTAAATAAGAAACCACCTTCTGGCAGCTCATTCAGTTATCCCAAACAGGCAAAAGCCCAGATTTCCCTGGATAACTTATGAGAGAAAATAGCCCTGCCATAGTGACAGGATTGTAGCTCCAGTTTGGTGCTGCTGGTGCTCTGCTCTCTGCTTGCTAGGAGGGAGCAGGCAGGCAGCTTTCCAGGAGCACCAGCACTCAGACATTGCTCCTTATGCTTTGGGCTGCCACTCCTTTTAGCAGTGGTCTTTCCATGACTTTGTGTGCAATCACATCTTAAACAGATTGAACAGATTCATCTGGCTACGCCTCCTATCAAAACTGTATGAGTGATGATCTCCTTGGACTTTGTAAATATTGATCATTATTCTGGAAGCAGCTCCTGTGCTCCTGGAGAAGAGGCTGTGTTGTCTCACAGTCAATACACTTTACACTGGAGAGCACTGTGATGCTTAGGGATCCTTGGCTGTCCATGCTCAGATCAATACTTCCAAGCCTCTTGTGAATCAGAATGGTTACCTTGCCCAGGGCTTCCAGTGGGATAAGGGCAGCCCAGAGCAATTATCTGAGCGCTGTGTGAACATTTCCCTCTTCCAAAGGACCAAGCCCACAGCCTCCCTTGTTTATGCTGACACATACCAGAGCAGAGGAACGGGGCTGCTGCTGCTGCTTCTCCACAACTAGCCCCCTGGACAGCCTGCTGGCTTGCCCTGCTGCTGACATGTCTTTCTATCTGCTCATAAACTTTCCATTTCCGTAAAGGCTTTGTTGCATTTGATTCCTGAGGCAATGTTTTCTCTCCTCCTACAGAGGCACAGTGGGAGACACAGACCCAAACACAGCAGGCTGCTCCCCGCCAGGCCCTCTCAAACTTCGCAGCGTGCTCTGGCGCTGCAGGTATCACCAAGACCCTCTTCCTTAGATGTCTTAGGAGGAGGTGATGCTATTTTTCTGCCCTCCAGGATTCCGCCACGGGATCTTCAAATCCCTTGACTCTCAGAGCAAGTCCGTTTAATCTGAGTCTGAAGGAGGCAGCAACACAGGAAAAGGAGAGTTGGATGGAGGAAGGCAATTTTTAGAAGCTTAGTAGAAAAGATGGTAAAATTCCTGTTTTCCAGGGTCGACAGTGCACTTTGCCTCCATCAGCAGATTACCTGATCTGCTCTGGCCTGCTCTGTGCTGGGCCAGGGAAGGCACCACTCTACTGCTGTCTCCTTGATCTGCAATGGGAGCAGAAGCAGAGGCAGCCCTGACCTTTGGGAAGAGGAGCATAAGCAGCTTGAGAAATGCAGCTCTCTTTCTCTCCTGAGCTGTAGTGTCCTGGCCTCATACAGACTCACAGATTCCTAGAATCTCCTGAGTTGGAAGGGACCCACAAGGACCATCAAGGTCCCACTCCTGGTCCTGCACACAACAGCCCCAAGAATCACACCATGTGCCTGAGAGCATTGTTCCAGCGCTTCTTGAACTCTCAGATATCACTCATCAGATAAAACACACTTTGGGCTGGAAGCAGACACAGAAACCAGTTTGAATGGGTTTAGAACATTCACCCAGGAAGGCTTCAGCGCTCGAGCGCACTCACAGTGTTATTGGGTTAGCGTTAATGCAGCACATGTGGTGCAGCAGGCAGAGGAAATGGCTGGAGCCTTCCTCAGAACTGATGGCTTTATCCCTTGCATTAGCACCAACCTGCTGGTGGTGTCTGGCTTTGCTTGCAGCGGCTCTTCATTCCCTCCTGGCATGTGTGTAGAGCTCTGCTTCAGCTGCAGGAAAAGGACTACTGACTGTAGATGCTGCCGTTCATTCAAGCAGTGCTTGTCACGACAAGGAAGCAGCAATGTATGAACAACAGTCTGCACTGGCTGGAATGGAGCAGAACAGCCATTCTTTCTGAATGTCAGGAGCTGTTAGAGAAGGCAGGAAACACTGATGGCATCTGCTCATGTACCTTGACCTTTCCAGTCCTCCCGAGGGCTGCATGTGGCAAATGAGAGATGGAAGGCAAGCCCTAAAAACCGCTTCTCCAATTCCCTCATGTGCAGGACATGCCTTGCTGAATGCCAAAAACTACAACTGCTGCACAAACCACAACTAAATCTGTTTTATTAGGTAAACTCACTACTTTGTAGATGATTATGCTGGATATTTCTTCAGGTAAGCTTTACTAAACCTCCAGTTTGATTTTGCAAACTAGAAACTCAGTACAAAATCAAGCACAAGTAGCTGTACTGTATTCGGGATTAGTTCTCAGTTTCTGTCTTTGGCTCCTTGTACATCTACCTGCTTTTCTCCATTGTAAACGTTGCATTCAGCCTGATTAAATCTAGACAGAATGGGTACAGCAGTTTTTTTCTGTAAGCTGATCACTGAATCTGACTTATCAGCTTTGTGACTTGATATCTAGAAGCTTGATACCAGATCTTGGAGGTTTGTCTGTACAAGAATACCATTTTAATTAGCAGTATGATGTCTGTGAGACCTGTACCATCAGCCTACACTTCACTTGAGGAAGAAGGAAAGGAACAGAAGTACTGATCAAAAAGGGCCTCCCGCAGCACCAGTGCAATGAAACATTCCTTCTAGAAGTCCAGGAGATTCCAGGTGGTGTTCAAGGAAGCTCTGGTAAGGAGAAAATGTGCAGTGGGATTTCACATAGTCCTTCTCTCAAAGGAGAGCTCAAATTGGTTGGTTTTTTTCTTGAATCGAGTAAATAAAAATGATAAGCAAACAACATTCCCAGCTAGGCACAGGACAAACTGAAAGATGACAAAGGGGAGAAGTTTCTGTTTATTTATTCCTCTTTAAAATGACTTAAAAGAAAATTTAAAATACTATTTAAAAAAGAGGGAATTCAAAATATCAAGAAGCTGAAAATCAAACCACAAAGGAGGCATTATAAGGTTAGCAGAACATAGAAAGCATAGTTAGTATAAAACAGACTTACAGTTTCAGTGAACAGCAAATTCATGCTGCCCATGTAAGTGGAACAGCACATAATGCTGCCTCTCACCCTCTGGAACATAGAATTCTTTTGTCATTTTGTTTTATTGTCGTACTGTATAGGAAAACACCACAATTTTTAAAAAGCAACATTTCCATTTGAAAGAGTAAAACATTAAAAACATTATATTGCTCTATAGGCACTGATAAATGTTTTTCTGTGGTAAGAGAGTGTGCCAAAGCAGAATTCAAGATTGTATAATTCCTCTTCAAATCACACAGCCCTGGTGAGACTGTGAATAAAAACTAGTTATTCCTTTTCCCTGGCACTGCCTGACAGCAGCCCTGCCCACTATGGACTGTTTGCAACACTGGAGTTTACACAGGGATAGGCAGAAGCAACAGGCAGCAATACTGGAAAATGAAGGTGTCTCCTGGTATGTCAGAGCACCCTGACAGCTCAGATCCATGGATGGCATTTGTTACACTGATGAACAGTGACTGCATGTGCCTGCCAAAGCTTTCACTCTGAGTGTTTCAAGTTACACCTGACCTTGAGGTGCTGAGCCCACTAACGAGAGTGGGGGCAAGAAAAGGTTGCTGCCTACAGGCCTGCTTAGGAACAGCTGCTCCTGTGGCCAGTACCTGCTGGCAGAAGGTCAGCGGCAAAGCCTACCCAAGCTTGCCATCAGCAAAGTGCTTCCCCCTCCTGCCTCCTCGTCGATCACAAGCAGCTGTATGTTACTTACACCCTCCTCTGCACAGCACTCTGCTCAGACTATGAAGCCCTTATATCCTGAGGGCAGGGATGTGGATTTCACTAGGATCTGCAACAAAAAAACAACTCTAAGCAATTAGGGAAAGGAGGTGTTAGGGTCTTGGAGAAAGTTAAAGCAGTGCCTGTGCAGGGCAGACTGAAGTAGATTTTTACTTTGCAAGCATCTTCACTTCTGAGATTTGTCCTTCCCTACCTGTTTTGGCACATGCAGCTTTCCTGCTCCCCTGCTCTGGTGAGCAAGATGCCTGAGATTAGCAGTCCTGAGCTGCAATGTCCCTGTACACAGGGGAGGAAAGATGCGCTTCAGTCTTCTGTTTTACTAGGGAGTCTCTGGCTTAAAAAGTCACTTTTTAAAAAATGCCATGGCCGGAATCAGTTAATCAAACATGTCCTCAAACATGCGTTGCCCCATGGCAATGTAAACCTCTTTCTCCTCTGGGGTCATCTGGGCCACCAGCTCAGGGCGCTGGCTCACTTGACTGTAAGAGTGTGGACGCCCAGCCACTGTGACAGTGGGGTCTTCTGCCACCACCTCAAACTCTTCATCCTCCTCCTCCTCCTCCAGCCCATATGTTGTGGTGGCCGTGGTGGCAGCACGGGGCGGGGATTCCTCCTCTGACTCGCTTGTCTCGCTCTCGGAGTCACTAGCATTGCCACCGGAGAGAGGAGCGGCGCCTCCGACAGTGACTGTTGAAGCAGAAGGAGTCTTCTTCTCGTGGATAAGCAGGGCACGCATCACCTCCTCGTTATCATCCAGGGCTGCCCGGCTCTCCTCACGCTCCTGGAAGGCATCCAAATCCCGGCCCCCTGCAGAGACACACAAAGCCATGGTCATTTCCTGGAGATGGCCCTGAAGATTTTCTGAACCTTTATTAATGACTACCACTGAGCACAGTGGGCCAAGTCACACCTTTTCGCTAAGCCACTCCTTCTCCCCCTTACAAGACAAGAGATAGTTGTGGTTTTCCTCATAATGGCAGAGCAAGTACTGACATTCTCTAGGAGCTGGAGTCACTGTGGCTCCCTTGTGGAAGCCTTGGCCAGGAGCACACTGCAAGTGAAGACAACAAATGCATGATGGGCAGGCACCTGGAAAAGACTTCCAGGGAGGTGTCCAACTCAGGTACTACAGTGGAGCAGAAAGCAAAGCAGTCCTTCAGAGATAAATGTGGGCTTCAGATACCCAGACCATGCAGCTAATGAAGACACTTATCAGAGACAGAGCAAGTATCTAGGTGCTTTTTCACAAGTGAGCAGGCACAGGCCATTTCCTTTAGTTCCTTTGTTTTCAGGTTGTCTGACCACAGCCTTGGGGACTTGTGGTGATGACCAAGACAATGAGGTACTGCCAGCACAGACCATAAAATACAGACCCAAACCCAGGCCCTGTCATGCTGAGCTACCTGTCAATAAGGATTAAGATGAAGAAGCAAATGGACCCAGACAGAAAAGGAATATGTGGAAACCATGTGCTATAAACCAACATTTAAAGCATCTGTGTCTGGTAAACTCAGAGGTGCACCAATCAGGTGCAGGGGCAAAGGTCATTACAGAACATGGTGGTAGAATGGAGTGAGATCTGTTTGATAGCAGCTGCAGCTTACAGCCAAGCTGTGCAGCACAGCATGGGAGGCTGCATTAAAACAGCTCCTGCTCTCCAAGCTGAAACACTGCTCAATCTCTCTGGTTCCCCATCTGAACCTCTTATATGAAGGAGACTGCAGTGCCCCAGCTGACACGTATGGCCTGTGATCCTCTTTCAGTAAACTTGGCTGTACAATTGCCAGGAGGGTTTGATATGGCTTGGGTAGGCAGGGTTTCTGCAGGTCATGGATTCAAAAGGCAAAGTTCTGCTCAAAAAGTAGCATTCTGCAGAAAACCTCTCCTAATCCTACATTTGATGAGAGGACTATGAGTCCACCCAGCACCAATAAAACTATGTGCAGTATGGAAAAAAAGATAAAAACCAGAAACAAAACCAGAACAAAAAAAATGAAATATGGAGAATCTTGTGTGAAAACAAGGCCTAAAAAGTAGCACAGACTCCCTGTGGCAAACTTTCTGTCTTGCACCAAAAGATGCTGCCTGTGAACAACTGGTGAAGCCAAGGGGGTGGCATTCTGCCTTCATGCACCTTCATAACACCCACTTGCCTGCTCTTCCAAGACACAGACCTCATGGTCTCAGCACCACATCCAGGCAGTTGGCTCCCAAGCCCTTCCCCCTTCAGAAATGCACTGATTACATTTTTCAGTTTGAGATGAAAAAATTCTTTGAAGCAGGAAAACTAAGGAAATAAGTTCTGCATTTAGCACTAAAAGCCAGGGGAGTTTGTGGTCACTCCTTTCCTGTGGTAAAATAAAGGCCAAAAGACCCATCCCTAACTTCACCGGACTTCTGTTTTCATTGTAAGTAAAATTGTAGTAATGGGTGATGGCTATAACTGCTAATATTAGAGCACTGCCAAATTGTTGAAAGAAAGAATAAGGCATTGTGTTGGCAGCTTTGTAATCAGCTCACTGCTTGTGACTGTGGAGCATAAGGGGCTATGGGAGACCATCTCTATGAAATAATATCGTAGCTCATCACATTGAGATCTCTGAAACAAAAACAGCCTTGGGTAGCTCCCCAAAATCTGACTTTGTGGCTCAAGAGTGGGGTGGTCTCCTGCTTGCAAGAACTGTTCCTGCCAGATCCAAGCAGTGAATATTTTCTGTCAACAGTCCCAAATTTCTGTCTTCCCTGTTAATGTGTTGTAACAGCAGTTTCAGGCTATTTCCACAAGTTCCCTCTTCAATCTCCAGTAGCTGAGGTTAGGCAGCAATGCCTTCATGCTGTACCCACCTCCATGTCCTTCAGGGGCATCTTCAGAAAGATTTATACTGTGTACACCAGAAGGCATCTCAAGAAGTCAATTTACAACTACAGGTGAATTCAATGTCTAGCAGAAAAACAGGGTGAGAACTCACCATGGCTGGTGAGCAACAAGAACATCTGCTACACACTGCACAGGCGCAGGTTGTTCCAATCATCTTACTTTGTTTAATCTATTTGAAAAATGTTTGGAGATCTGCACACTTAAAAGGCATTACATGTGAACAATATCTTTAGGTATCTTCTGACTGTTATATCACATCCATTTTCTTCTCTTCTGCTATGCCTACATACTCCACTCCTCTCCTGAGCACTGCACTGGTTTCAGGGTCTCATACTCACACATGTGGTTCCTTTTGCCATCTTTTCTTCCTAGGGCATCAACAGTTTAGTCAATAATCCTCAAGTAACTCACAAGATTGCATCTATTGACTCAGTCTTGTAAAAATCATAAAAGGTCTCCAATTCCTATTTTTAGTGTGTAAGCCTAAACAGCACACATACCAAAGCAGAATGTCTCTACTAATTGTTAGAAGATCTTGATCATGGTCTATGGACAACCCAACCTCAAGATGAATGAAAATAAATGCAGAGATAATGAGAAACAAACAAGAATAAATTCTCACCTGCCATGGACACAGACCTTCCTACTGTACTTCCAGAAGCTTTATTTCTGAGCATGCTTCATATATAACACGTTTTGAGAAACAATTGGCAAGAAGAAGACTGTGAGCATATAAACACTGCTGGTAGACTGGTAGACTTAAGAGTCATTTAACATTAATAAATGTTATTTTTCAGCAGTAACCTATTAGGGAGGCAGCTTTCTAGATGAAACTGAAAGACCTTCATCTAGAAGCAATAAACTCTCAAGGTGAAAGACATAACAGTTAATTAACATTTAAGAAGCCCACACAAAATTCTGTGGACAGCTCAGCTTTACTGACCTAGATTTCAATCCTGGATCTAACAAATCAGGATTTTTCATATCTACCTACACATAGATGCTTTGTACAGAAGAGGGGAGCAAACTGGAGTGTTGGGAGCAGCAGCTGTATACACAGAGGAGAACATGTTTTTGACAGCACTGTAAAGACATTGTATAAGCAGAGCAGTACTTCTGCCCAGTGAATTCTCTTACCATCTTTGATTTCATCAGGGTCATAGGCCCCCTGCACCGTGCTCTCACGCAACCAAATCGGTCTCTCTCTGGCTGGCTTTCCTTCACTTGCAGACCGGTTAAGATCCTCCTGGTCCTCCATGCTGATGACAACATTCTGGGTATACAAGTCCTCATATGATGGTCCTTTTGTAGTCCACGCTTCCCGATGGTGTCCACCCGCAAGGCCAGCTGCTGTCCCTGAACCAGTACCAGCTGCACGCTCCTTGCTACATGAAAGTCAAAGAGATAAAAACAGAGCACTCAAAACAAGCCCCTCCTTAGCCAGAAACACTTTAACTATGATTAGTTATCTCCCCTGATCTGCACTGAGAACTTGCATTCTCAGTTTCTAACATCTGCTGCCAGGAATTTCTGCACCTGCTTGCTGGTTTGGGAGTCTTGTGGATCTGTAATGGGAAACTGCATAAGGCCATGGCAACATCTACCACAGACACTGAAGAGACAGCATGAGAGATGCAGATGCACTCATTTAAAAACAAACATAAAATTCCAGAGTCCCCTGAAACAAAAGCCACAGCAGCAAAACACAGTCAAGCAGTAGTCTGGTATTTGGAAGCCTCTTTTTGGCCTTCACACAGCAAGCATATACTGCATTAAAAAAGCACTAAAGTTAACTAAGGCAGACAGCAGGCCCAGAGACCCAGCATGCTCAGACCTGTGAACTGTTATTAATCACAGGACTCAGGAAGGAGTTAAATCACCATGAAAAACACAATTCAAACCTCTGCTTGAATTGTGAGTCACAATACACATGATAAGTTACCTCTCCGCTATTACACAGGAGATCTGTACTGTCTGTACTATCCACAGACACAGCCTTGGGAGTCCAGGCAGAGAAGAAAGATGAGAAAGCACCTTCAAACCAGAGGACTAGGGCTGGGCAAAGAGCTTTGTGTGCTGACAGTGTGCAGGAGGAGGCAAGACAGAAGAACAGCCTTCACTGGGAAAAAGCTGGAGAAATAAAGGTGCTGACTGATGCAAAGCCTAGCCCTCCTTTGCTTCCTGAGAGGAGCTGCAGCCAGCACATTTCCCTTCAGGCCCCCTTCTAGCTCAGCAGACTGATAAACATTCCTGCTTGGATCTCACTGAAAGAGGACATCAGGTGGAATGTTTTCTGCACACTGATGATGGCAATGAGCCTAAAATATTCTCTGGCCTGTGCTGCTACATATGCACAGATCAGGGAAAGTGGCTGAATGGAAACTCAGTGTTCTAGGGGTGGGCAAAGCCAAATGTGACTGTTCCTCTTCTTCAGAATTATATTTCATCTTTTCAGAGAAACAGATCCAATGCAGACTGTAGCCACCCTCAGCTCTATCATTTCAGTCATCTGACTGCCAGTGGTACCCACAGCTTTTCATGAGTAACAGCCCTGCCTTGACTCCTCCTCTTGTCCAGAGCAAATCCATCAGGGATACTTGATGATGCCAGCTGAGCTGACAGTTGTCATCAGTGAGCTCAGTTCAGTTACTGCTGTCTACTCAATGACCTTTTCTCCAACCAAGAAGCTTAAAATAAAAGTTGCAGTTGGAAAAGACCCGACTAATATGCGATTTTTTTTATTTCAGCAAGGACTTAAAACACTGCTTGATGAGCTAACTCTGCTGGATTTTTAGGGGGAAACAGTGAGGGGAAAATACACAGGTAGGTGAACATGTCTCTCCCCCAGATAAAAAACACTGGCGTGTTCAGCCACAGTTTGGATCACGGGTTACTCACAGCCTCTCAACAGTGATTTTACTGGGCTCTGTTAGCAAAATGCTTCACAGCATCCCTGTGAGCATGTGTCCACACACTTAGCAGTTCTCTCCTGCAGCCAGCCCTGCTAGGAGAGCTTCACAGCAGCCTTGAATTTTGGGGCAGAAGGCTCGTGCGCATGCGTTGATTATATAACCTAAGGAACCACACAGAGACCTTCTTCCCAGCGTGTTATTTCAAGTGTTGGTACCTTTCAGCTCCCCAAGACAGGCATGTGTTCTGTGAAAAGCACCACTCTGCTTCCCACACAATAGAAATCTCTAACTAGCGTTTCCCTGACGATTTTATGTAATCCACTTTCCTCAGAAGATGCACAATGCAGCTCTCCCCCAAGCTCTCCCTCCCCATGACTACAGTGTGACAGCTAAACACTCAGTAGCGCCAGGAACTACCTAATAATACTTTTGCACAGAGGCCCCTGTAACTGTGCTTCAAATTGACTTTTTTTTCCTACACGGTATCATTTAGCAGTGAAACACTTATTCCATGACGTCAGGAACATTTCAAAACTGAAAGTAACATTTCTAAGAGACACCTACAGTACTAATTACTTAAAGTGATCGACTGCAATGTCCCACACTGAGCTGGAACCATGTAGACACTTGCTGTCTACTTTTGAACCCCAGTGAGCTTTGCGAATGTGCCTTAATTTACTTCTTTGTATCTTAAGTGACACTATTCATAGGCATGAACAACACCTCAGGACTACCTGAGTAGAGGAATACTCCTTCCTGCAAGAAGAAGACTTACATTCAGCAGCCCTGTTCCAAAGGATTAGCCACCATGGACTAGGTGCCAGCAAATGGTCAGGTGTACAGGGGCTGCACTCTTAAATCTCTCTCTTTACATCCATGATCTGCTTTTTCCCCCACCTTGGTCTAGACTTCACATGGCCACCCTGCAGTCAGGAACTGTGGCAGCTCAGTGGCCCAGATGTGGTTACATTTGCTGTTAACCATCAGTTGTTTTATTTACTCTGATGGAAATCCCTTAATGAGTGGTTTAGCTGCCTTTAAAGGCAACATAAATAGTCCTTGAAATAGCCGAGGTATGGCCCACAGAAACCACACTGTGCAGTGGGAAAGAACTTGAAATTTTCACCTCAGTCCTGCCCAAACTATTAAGAAAGGTCTTGCATAATGGAGATAACTCTTTTTTTGCCATATTTAAAATAAAACACTCTTTCACTGTGCTGTTCTTAAGAGCTTCAACCTCACAACAGACAACCCATGGTTCCTGACAGCATGACCACAGAAAATTAATTCTGTGAAGATTTTTTGTTAATTGAAATCATGCTATTTTGACACAAGAAAATGAAGGTTATTAAAAACCATAATTTTTTGAAAACCACAGAGAAGGGCTTAAGTAAAGCAGGTTTATTATGAAACCTGTGGGGCTAACTCACACTCTGCCAAGATTAAGAAAATTAACTGCCTCTTAGAAAAATATTAATGAAGATCTACCCAGTTCCCCAAGGCAGGTGAATGACAGTTATGCAATGTCAGTGCAGTCGCTTAGAGCTCCTAAAAACTCTCCTGAAAACACACGAAGTTGCCTGTGTTAGTGCAAAGAGAAGATGCAGGCATTCTGTGACCTTTTCCATTTGTTTCAGAATCACCAGATGTCAAGTTTTGTCAATGATTTTAGACACTCAAGACTCCACAAAAACAGAGAGAATAAATAACCCAGGGTTTGGCCCTTTGAAAAAAATCTCACAGCAGTAAATTCATGGAATTAGCAGCTTTGAATTAATAAGAGTTAATAAATAATTAAATCATTGTATGTACTGAAGCAAGTTGTGTTCAAGTAAGCATTTAAAAAGCTGCCTATTTATTTTGTCATTCCTTGCACAGAGTAATTAATCATTTACAATGTTTTTTAAGTATTTAAGAGTCAAGTAAGTGGGCGCCGCTATTTAATCATGGGACTGCACCAGGCTTCTGCTGTGATAATTTCCTGTACATAAAAGAGGAAGACTCTTTTTGGTAGGGTTATCCCGGTTCTACTACTTAAACTACAGAGAAGGGATTTTAAAGAAAAGTCTGGTGATTTAGCTTGGGCATAAAGGCTTCAAAGATTCGCCGTATCACCAAAGACATGCTGAGTGACCTTGGAAAAATCTATTCCATTCTTTATATTGTTTCTGGTTTTCTATCAGAATGATGAAGAAAAATAGCTAACTTCTTGGCTAGAAAAAGACCATGAATAGACAAAGAATTTTTATTATATTAATTAGAAACTGTCTAGCATGAATATACGAGGAACATTCTCTCTCAAGGTTAGCCTGAGAGAAAAAAAAAGAGTATCCTGCTTGCTCTCCCATTAACAAAAGCCAAGAACCCCAAGGCACTGTGGGAATGCTTCCCCTCATGGTACATTTTTTTTCCCCCCAGCATTAATTAATTTTTTTTTAAATACAGAGAAGTGCATCACATTTCACCACAGCTGACAAAACTGACAGCTCCCCACATCTTTCTGCATTATTTAAACATCATCTGTTTTTGTACAGCTAAGAATGTTCTGAAAGAAAGTGTCATTTCCCATGGGTAAGAACATTTTAAGGAGTTTTTGATTCCAACATGGTCTCCTCCTGAAAAGAGGTGTGCAACAAGTTGAAGAAAATCAGAAGAAAAGAAACCCCTTATTAGAAGTGAAGTCTTCAAACTAGAATGTTGTAATATATGGATTTGAAGTGCAAGGTGTAAACTGCAGATAGCTTAGTTTCAAAAGCTGGGTAGAAGCAAAATGAATAGATGAAAGACAAGTGTTTGAGAGAAAGAAGACAGCATAGATGGCACCTTTGGAGCTTTGTCAAGTGGCTGCATCTTGCTTTTTTAAATACTGAGGCAAGGGCTTGGTATACATACCAGCTGCAGCACAGCAACCAGCAGGTAATTCAAGCATCCCACCGCACAGAAAACTACATGCAGGAGGCTGACCAGAAGAATAGTCATCTGCCTTGTTCAGTAAAAAACCTTTACAGCCCTTTGTCTCCTTATAAAACATGTTCCTTGGGGAATCTGTCAGCTGCTTCCATAGCTGGTGCTGAACAAGTAATGCAGCCAGAGACTGCACAAGGTTTGGGAAAGCCCCACAGAGCAGGGAACACACTACAAGGAAGCAGTGCAGTGAGAGAAGACCAGGTGTGTTCCCACCTCTGCTTCAGGGCAGGAATCTCGGTGGGTTCCGGCTCCAGGATTTCATAGGCTAAGTTAACGTCTTCCGTCTCACGAAGCAGTGCATAGATGGGCTCAATCTGCTCATTAAATCTTGCAACGAGTGTCCTTGCATCCTTTTTGGGCATTGCTGACTCATCTTCTTCCACTTCAGTCTCACAGAAAGTACAGCGGAAAGTTCCTGTAACGAGAAAAGTTGCTCAGTGCTTGAAGGAAAGCAGCAGGCCCCACCCTTCACACAGCCTTCCCAACAGCAGCGCCTTGCTGTTTCCTTAGCTCGATGATAAGGAGCTTTTCTCCCCTGAAAATCCCTTCCCACACACGGTGTACCTGGTTATTATTTAAGCGGACAACAAAGCAAGCATTTTGATACCATGCAGGGATACGCAGTTGGGCGGTTTCGCGCTCTGAAAAGCCCAGATGGGCTGCAGTACCTCTACAGAGACATCTCCTGAAGTCCCTCCCTCTTTCTTGCTGCACATTTTAAATGTCAGCTATGACTGAGCTGTGATAAAAAGCCATACAGTATCCTCTAAGGAGCTCACATATCATCTGTTCCAGGTGCTTGCACCGGTATCTCCCAGGCCACACGAACAGGCTCATTTCCCAGTGAAACAGAGTGTAGTTTTACACTGCACCAACCAGCCTGCAGTAACTACTAATATAACCACTGTCACTCTGCAACTACTGCAAAATGAAAACAATAAAAAAAAAGATGGCCCTTCTGTTTCAGGGCCAAAACAGGCAAAATAGTCATTACTGCAAAGCAGAAAATGCAAAAACTTATCCCACCCAACTTCCATATTAACTTCTTAAAGTTAAGAATAGTAAGGTAAGAATTGTATGAATGGCAATTAAGAATAAGCTTTTTTTACAGACCTCATCAGGACCTATAAGAACAGGTCAAACATAAAGGCAACTGAAATGGTTGCATGGCAAAGCAGTTACAACAAACCTACTGAACTCCTGCATAGCCAGCTTTTTGGTTTCATCACTCCATCTGTGAGCAGGACCCTTGGGGCACAGTACATGCACAGCAGGACCTTACCATATGGTCTGCTGTGAGGGGAGCAGCACAGTGTAATGACTTAGTCTTGCAAGTGCTGGACTGAGCACATACCACTGCCACCTCAGAACAGAGTGATGCTCACAGGGTTCTTGATTTCTCTTGCCTGTGGGTGGTATTTTTTATTTATCCATTCTGTGACATCTATGCACATCTAGCATCGCCTCTCAATACCCCCATGAAGAAATGAAAAGATCTTCTTCTCATCAGGGAGCCTGAGGATAGGTCCTATCATGGAAATGGTAATCTTATGTCTGAAACTCAGAATTAGAATCAGTATTGAAGCTTGCTATATCACCAATGCTATGTACACAGTCGAAAGAACGAGGTTTGCCCAGGGCACTTGGGCATGATGTAATGAGACAGGCTGGCAAGCCAGGGCTTCTGGTATCTTGGTTTGCTGCTTACACAGATTTGCTGGTCTTGTCACTTCATTTTTCAGCACACCACAGCCTGCAATACAGCGATAAAAACAGACCTAACTTCTTCAGTGATGGCTCTGAGGGCCAGACAATGCCTGCACGCTTCTTGGGAAACGCACAAAAGCTCTGTTTATGACAGGAGATAGATCTGTTGCCTCTCACCACAGTCTGTAGAGATGCCATTTTCAACCTCGGCACCATCTGAAGTAGCTTCTGCTCATTGTTACTCAGAAATTAAAGCACATTGTGTATGTGGTCTGTAATATGTACACATTTCCTACAATAAACCCTCTCTTTAGAAAGTTTTTCTTAGCGACATGTAAAAGCTAGAGGACCCAACAACAGCAGAATGCAAAGTAAAAGATAAGTGGATAAAGTGCTCTTCTCTCCCATCCAAGCATGAAACACTCTGCTTATTTTTTTCCAGACTGTAAAAACTGTCCCTGCTGATTCAAAACTGTACATTATATAAGCTATGAGCCTGGCAAAAACTGGAACCAAAGTTTGGTCTCCTCATCCCACATCTGAGGCTATTGATGTGACACAAGTTGAATCAATTTAAAATAATTACCACATCTCAGTTCCCATAATGGACTAAGGGAGCAAACACGGGTTAATGAAGAAAACTCCCTTCTTTTCACAACCCCCCCAAAAGTCCTGTTACATGTTCCTGACTCAGCTCAGACTGTTCACGCTTCCATCTGTGAACCCCATGAGCATCTGCAAAAAATGAAGATCATAGGTTGAATGGTTCCAATTCAGAGTACCAAAAAACTGGAAAGTAAATACAGCTCTAATGAAACAGAACTCCTAAAGCTATCATGGATTTGCTGCAATTTCCACCCCTCAGGGTTTTTAATAATCAAAAAAAGTTAACGGATGAATTATGTAAAGAATCTGGGAATGGGTGAAATGACAAGTTTCCTCCATTAATATGCTGATTTTTTTCAAGGTGATGCAGCATTTCACAATAGGCATACGTGATTAGAGAACTGGGAAGCTGTTTTGCCATGGCAGATGGCATTTACATGTTGCAAACCTCTTTCCTTAGACTTTTAAGAGGTCACAAAATGTCACCAAAGCTTTCATGACATGGCACATCATATCAGCAGTGACACACATTCCTTTCAGATACGAATTGCCTGTGACAAACATGAAGTGAAAGCCATCCAAAGGCTGAGAATGGCAATGTTTCCACTCCAGCTATGCATTTCTTCCTTCAGCCCTCACACCATTTATGGTTTTTCAATTCAAACATGCTGCATAAACCAGGACAAATAAGATACCCTAGAGCAGACAAACATGAGGTTTTTCTGCATCTCAGAAATTCTAATGGATAGCACATACATCCCCTTCTTTCCACACATGCTCAGGCACTCAACAGACCTCTCTGGCTGCACATAAAAAAACAGCCATCTGAAAGAGATCTCTTGGTATGCTCCCAGACTCTCCAGGGCAGATATGCTGGCTACCCAAGGCTTACTAAGATTAAAGCAGCTCAAGCTCTGGAGTATGGGGCCAGAATATTTAGAGATAATTCCTAATGACTTGATTTCACTTGAGAGAAGGAAAAGGTCAACCACCCACGCACAGTGAATGCAGGATGTCCAAGTGTGCGTGCTGCATCTGCTACAATTAACACATTTAACTGGCTACAGACTCCCGAGTCTGAGCCCAGGCTCTGCTCACACCCTTCTCAAAGGGTTCGAGCCTCATCTCCTGACCAACAAGGTGTTTTCATTCCACTCTGTCCTTTGGGATGGTGCTCCAGACTCTCGGTACCCTCTTAAAAACTATTTCATTTTCAATCTCAACTTATTCCCCTTCATCTCCAACCTCATGACTGTTGTGTCAAAAACTGTACCTCAGCTCAGCCAGCTTCCATCTTGCTGTTAATCGTTCAGGTATATTTTAAAAACTGCTGTCTTACTCATCCCATTCTGGCCCATTTTGCAAGGCCACACATTTTTCTCTACTTTTTAACGCTGGCCATCCATTTCTCCAGCAGCACTAAGAGCCTCATTGGGCCCCTCCTCCACTTTGTTCTCATCTTTCTGCTGTGAAGATGGAAGTATAGACATGTCCAGATGAACCCAATGGCATTAGTGCTTCCCTGATAGCTACTGAGACCTTTTAAAATCACAGTGTAACAGACCATGAAAGCACTGCCTCAATTATTACAAGATGCAGCAATGCTCCCAGATCTTTCTCCTTTGTAGTTTCCAGCTGATGAACTCCATGTTTATAGCAGACATTTGCATTAGATGCTAGGTGCATGACACTGTACTTTATAGTATCATCTTTCAACTCCTTTTTATTCCTCCAGCCTTCATCCTCATCCAATTCTTTATTCTTGACTGCATCACAAAACATTAAGCTAATTTATTTTCAAAATCTCCCACAACCTTCTTTCAGAAGTAGCATTATTACCACTACATGGAGAGTGAGCTAAGGCACAGATGGCACAATTTCAGAAGTATCTGCTGATTTGAGCAGTACTTGATTTGAGATTCCTAAGAAATGCTTCTCTGAAACTTCTGTTTGAGAACAGAGCGTACAGTACTTTTATCAATCTTCTTCCAGGACTAGAATCAGGCATCTCAGGTACTGTTAGGTCCAACACTTAATGAAAGCCTTTGAAATGTTTAGCTTAAAAAGTTTAGCACAAATTCAGCTGGCCTGGAGGATCAGATCACATTCTTGTGGCTACTACAGCCATTTTCTTCAAGTAATTCCCCAACTCTCACACTGCATTTCTCCTTTTCCTGCAGCAAGCCAGCCAAAAAGTGCATTATACGCATGCAACTCCTCTCCCTCACTGAGCAAACCACATTCTGGGGGGGTGGTGGAGGATCATAATTTAGAGAAAAACTTACAGGATGCACAAGCAGCTTTAGTTTCAGCACTCCCTAACTCCATTTGATGTTAAAATGAGAGTATTAAGACTCCAAGGAAAGGATGGGAGTTTCCCAGGTTCCTACCAGCAGGAAGCCAGACAAATGCCTCCCACCATGTGATGTGCCAACAGCCATATGGCTAATCTGCTGACCTGGAGCCCTCAGGTCTGCACAGGCCTCCGCACCTGTGGGAAGATGACAACCTGCCCGTGCTGCAGGGGGAGCAGGATGCCTTGCCAGCTTGCTCTCTGGTAACAAAGGGAGGATGAGAAGGGAACAGCTTGAGTTCTGCTCTAGCTTCTTAAAAGAGAAGTGCTTTGTGGGAAACTGCTATCCTACCTGCTAGCCCCACGCCTGAGGTTTCCTACTCAGTTCTTCCCATCTGTTCCCATCCCAGTTCTAGGCTTTTCCCCTCTCTGATGATCCTATTCTCCATGCTAGCAAGTCTATCTAGTCCTGCTTTTTCACCCTGGGCTTCTCTCACTTCTCAGACTTCTCTGTCCATTCTTCTCTTCCTGGGCTTCTTTTTCCAATTTCAGCCTCTCTGCATTTCTGTGCCTCCCTGCCTCTGGCTCTTAGACCAGTTAATTCTGCCTCTTGATTTGAGCTCTGGTCATCAAACTAATTTCCTGTTTCAAGGCAGAGAGATGGAAGATCTTTTTACAGCACAACCTGTCATTCAGAACAATATTACACAGGCAAAAAGAATATACATTTCTCTGGTCTCCTCTTCTATTTTCTCATCAACCCATTCTTCAATACGGACAAATGTTTTTTAATTAAATTTTCCTAAGCAATTTAAACTTAGTCAGATGCATAGAATGGGAAAAATTCAGCATATAGTAAGTGGTTGAGAAAGTCTAGAACAGAACAAAAATCACAGAGCAATTCCTATGTCTGCCCTTCCCAAACAATCCAAACTCATGTAATGGAAATACTTAGCAAACTAAGTAATAGGCAGTGCTGTCAGTACAAATTACAATTAACTTCCTTTCATTTCTCATTGATTTTTAAGATTTAGAGGACTGTCTACAACAGTACCTAAAAGCATGTCTCTTGTGAATCACTAAAGTCACAAATAGTAGGCCACGTGGCTACAACAGACCTGGATCATTAGTTACCATAACATACTCTACATTAGAATATAAGGCTACTCACCTACTAGAAGTAGGAACCTGAGGTCTTAAATTGAAGCCAGGAGAGTTTTAATGACCTTAATGAACTGAGCTAGTAACAGAGCTAATTGTTAAAACAGTTGATTGTTACCTGGATTAATGATAATACAGATTAGACCATAGAAGGTGTTGTCCTGTAGTGACACCCAAATTTAAACAGACTTCTCTGTCCCCATCAAACTGTTCTCACCTTCTCAATGAGAAAGCAACTCCATGTGAGTGGAAAATGCACTTCTGCCACACAGAAAGATGAGTCTCCTGTTGATTTTATCAGGTATCCTTCCCTGACCCCATCTCTTTTCTTCCTGTACCGGAGACCTATAGTCCCAAGTACATTTGTATTCACATTCGACTTCCAAAAATGCATCTGCTTTAGGAAAAAATAGAGAAATCCACCAACAAAATCTGTCTCCTGAACACCACAGCAATACACCATTCCCTCTTGCAAGTAATTCAGTGTTTCTACACATGCATTCAAAGAGCCAGTAACAGAACATAGCGTGTTACATAAAATGTAATGCCACATCTTATCTTTCTGAGACATGGTCCACTGGATCTCAAGCTATGACTGCAGTGCTCTCTCTTGAAATATGACACAAAGTGCAAGTTTTTATGTTAGTCCTGTTTGGGATAGGCCAGGGCAGACCCTGTTCTCAGGGCTGCTTACAGTACGAGAAAAAACACTGAACCATGTGTTAGAAAGTGTCCACATTTTGGGAAGATTCACTAACCCCACTTCTGAAATAAAACATCCAGTCTTGCCACTGAAAACCAAAATGGATCAGGCTTCATCCCATTTGCTTTAAAATTTCTAACTATAGAGAAGATAAGGTATATTGCAACTGAGAGGCATGGCCTTGGTCAGAGACAGTGACAGAGCAAAGCCAGAACATGTGGGTGATCTCTGAAAGCAGAGACCCGAAAAGCACAGAGGACAGCACAGCACTGGCCAGAGGAGATGGTCAGTGCAGTGGCTGTAATTTGGAGCTGAGTACACAGCCCCCCTGTGAATGGCACTGCATCCAAAACATGATACTTACCCATGAGGCCTGAGCAGACGTGAACGTGGACTGCTAAATACGGCATCCCGCCCCCAAAATTGACAGCTCTACTAACATATTAATAAAGTACAGCACCTCTCTATCCCTCTCTTCCTTTTCTGAAGAGGCACCACCAGGTACATACAACTAGGATTATGGGCAGGAGGGACAGCAACAACCAATACTACAGGCTGCCTGACACATCCTATTATCAGATCCTAGGCTGAAATTTGCTAAAACATCTTTTATATCACCATTTTGCCTCAGAAGAGAAAGGAAGCATGTGGAGTGCACGTTTATAAAATGTCAAGCACAGCAGTTCAGCTAAAAATGGGACAAGGAACAAATACTGTAACTAATACTGTTATCTCAACAGAGATTTTCATCACTTTATGAATTTTTCCATAGTGTTTGAATACCTAAGAAAATTGCGTTATCTCCTGTTTACAAACGGGATCAAGATCCCACAATAAAGGGAAAAAAAATTCCTTTTAACTTTATACACACAAATCTAGATTCAGTTTCTCTCAGGACTGTACATATTCTAGCATATATCCTACTGAGTCAACAGCTATGAGATTGATACTTCTCAGTATCAGACCATAAGGTTTTAAGATAGGTGTCTGTAAATTAGAGAACAAACAATGATTGTTCACCTGCAAACAGCTTGTTTCCATTGACCTTGTGTTCAGTATGAAACAGGACTGTAGGGTGGAGACAGAAGGATAAAATCCAGGTTCCTGGGACAGCAGTCAGCTGCCTAGCCTACATGTATAGCAGGTTTGGGAAGGAGACATATACACTTCTACCCTCCAAATCAGCCTTTGAAAATGGCTGACTGAAAAAGGCTTATTCTATGAATTCAGTAAGTGCAAAAACCAGTTTCACCATACAATTCAATAACATTTCATAATACATGCACATTGAGATATAGCTCTGACTTTTGAGTACCTGATCTTGAGCCTTAATAATGCTTCTTGAACATTTTTCTTGTTTAATATAGATTCAGAGTAGTGAATTGCCCACCAGGTATTAAATGGAGAGTAAACATTTCATTTGGGATAAATGTCAATCAGCTTCCTTTCAAAGCTTCTATTATTGTAATAGAGATGTAGAAGCCACAGCATTTAGGGGCACTTATGCAGTAGCACTATTTCTGATTCAGATGAGGTAATTCTGCCAGAAATGTGTTCAAGAGGTTTCAAAACTGCAACTCACGAGTATCGGAAAAATAATCAATTTGTTTAAAAAATAAAAACAAGATGGTAACTTACAACAACAAAAAAGATATAAAGGCATACTCTTCAACACACAGCAGGAATGGCAAAAGATGAAAGAAATGTATTTTATAATTGCCATTAAACAGTGTCTCACTATAATCAGAAGGAAATTTCACTTAGCCAGTGCATATGTTCATGTATTATTTATTTTTCCTGAGAGCAGTGTGTAAATGTATAAAAAGTGAGGGACTGGCAGTCCTGGAAACAGGTTTCTGTTAAGCTGCAGAGCAGATTTTACTCAGGCAGTTACATTATCCTAGGCGTAATTTGGAAAAATGGTGGTGCTAGAATGTTATTACAGACAGCCAAGAATAGTGTCCAGCACTCATTCTGGAACCTCTCGGCACAAAATGAACCCTGCTGTTAACAAAAGAAGGAGAAATTGCTGAGATAAGACACCCCTGGCAACACCTTCAAATACATAAGGACAGTGTTTTACTTCTTGGAAAATCTCAAGCATTTAGGGACAGGGAAACCAAAGGGTTCAGAGGCTTGTTCTAGATTGCCCTGTTTCAGGCAATGGCAAATATGAAAATACTTTCCCCATGCCAGAGATCCATTTAGAGAACTACAGAATATTCTGAGCTGGGAGGGACCCACAAGGATCATCGTGTCCAACTCTTAAGAGAAAGGCCCATACAGGGATCAAACCCACAACCTTGGCATTATTAGTGCCATGCTTTAACCAAACAAGCTACTGGCATTTTTGTTAAACCACACCAGCACTTCTGATTTTCTGAGAGATCTGGTCTTCCATGTTCACTGTCTCTACCAAATTCCTTTAGTATCACACAACAGATTCCCTGAGGAGAGAGATTTACAACTCTGCCACAACTACTGTGCTACTTATAGTCAAAAAGGGCTTTAAATTCAATAGATGGTGGCTCAGAAATGGCAACGACTTAACTTTGCTTTACTGTCAAATTTTCCTCAGAGTTAGTGTAGCAAGAAAAATCTACTACTGCATGAGCTTCCTCCAACAAAGCTACAAGGGCCACCAACAGAGAACAATACAGATTAATAAAAAAATAATTAAAAAAAAAGAGAGTAAAATGCAATTTTCTTCTCATTATAATAAACTTCAGTTAAAAAGAAGGGTACCCAAGGGAACACACTGGGGATGCTGAGACTCTGCATTTCATGCAAATCTGCTCAAGTACATACAAGAAATCTATTTAAGAACAAAGAGCAAGAACAAAATCCTTAAACCACGGTCCCAAGGCAGTATTTGAAAGGCTAACAGGGCCAGTGTCAGAAGCATGCATTCCCACACCAGCATTTCAAGCCTTGGGATGGCAGCAGCCAGCAACAGCAAGAAAGAGGAAGCAGGGCCGTGAGCTCAAGCAACAATGTTGTTTTCAGCCTTACTTTCAAAGGCATCACATAATGGAAAGGGCCAACACCAAGTTGCTTTTCAGTCTACTTTTCTCTTTTCCCCAAGAGGTTTTGGAGGCCCTTCACAACAAACAAAGCAGGTTTTTCTGATGTTGGTTACTTAGGAATAAGGACAGTCTATTATCAGAACAGACAACACGTTACCCTCCTTCTTGAAGGTCTGAAATAGTTTATGGGCAACATTCACCAGCTATTTACTGGTGTAGGAGATCATACTCCTAGACTGCAGCTTTTAAAGGTGCCCCAGCACTGCAGAAAGTATGTGATAAGAACAAGCGCTGTGTTCCAGTTGACTTCCTGATGGGAATGTGAAGGATGATGCAAAGCTAGCATTTTCTCCTCAACTAACTTGTATTCTCAGCCATACAAAAGGTAACAGATCTTCTGAAACTTCTGCTTTGCCTTAAAGTGTCACTTTTTAACTGCTGCCTTACAGAGTATATTTATAAACCTGATTCTTTTCATATTTCTCACATTTTAGCACATGAAGCCTCACTTCTTACCTGCCATCAAAAAAATGGAAATACCCACAAATTCTTTTTTGTACCTTTAGATATTCTTCTGGATAGTCATGCCACCCACTGTTCTCTTTTCTCCTTCATACTATGCCTTCTAAGAACTTCTTTGTGCAAAAGTTCTTTATATTTTAGTCTCAAAGGAAATACCCTTCTCCCCTTCCTTGTGAAAATGGCACACCACATGAGACAGCCCAAACTGGTCCCAGTATTGCTTCAGGAAGGGCCACCTCTCCTGGCTGGAAAAGGGTTACAGCTGAGTCAGATCCCACCTGCAGGACCCCCTGTACACAGTGAGGGGCTCAGGCCAGAGGTGGCAGAAGAGAGTGAAGAGAAATCCAAAGTGTGATGGCAAAGCTTTCTCCAAAGACAGCACTTAGTGCTTAACCACCCTTCTTCCCTCCCTGTCCACGCAGAGCCATTAGAGTAATGGGAGCAGCACTGAAAGCTCGGGCAGTGCTTCGCAGAGCTGGCAGGAAGGACCCCATTTTCTCATTAAATAGAAGGAAGAATAAGTGGAAAGAGATGCTCCTCGTGACCGAGCTGAGCTCCAAACTGCAGGATGGTGCCAGAATTGCTATGGACAGAAATAAGTTGGCAGTTTCCAAGTGAAAGAATTGTACAGATGCCAGGAGATAACCTGGAGCATGAAAGGAAGCTAGGGCTATAAAAATGTTGGAAAAAGAAATTAGGGGATGGGAATAACAGGGAAGCAGTTAGAACATGCAGGAGAAATTGCTGAGGCTGCTCAAAGCTGGCCCATGATGAGCAGGATCGCTTGTGAAGCCTGGACCGAGGTGAAGCCTCTCCCACACTGCCTCAGAGAAGGAGGCAATTGAGAAGGTGCATTTTTTACCTTCCCAGGTAAAATGACCTCATCTATCCCTTTCCTTTTGACTCATGCAATGGAAACCACATGGGACCTACACAGGTGAGAGGGACTAAAACATCAGCTTGGCCTAGTAAAACAGTCACAAGTGCCATGGGCTTATGTTAAAAACTTCGATTTCTGTTAACAACCCTTCAAAGACCAAATTCCCAATACTTTCACCTCTACTACCTGCTTGGAAAGGAGGTGCTGTTTTATACTATGCTCTTTTTAGACGAAAAATATCTCTACAGCTACAGGCAAATTTTGCCTTCTGCACTGCAGTGTCTCATCACAGGTTTTATGGTAAAACTGAGTAATGCACACCATGGAGCCAGGCGCCTCCGCACTGCAGGGTCTATACAAAACCTTCCCTTACCAGCACCCAACCACTTAAAAAGATTTAAAGGGCAAGCCACCCCATGTGCACACAACTTTCTTTCAACCATTCCCTCACTCCAGCAACTTGCATACCAAAAGAAGCACTTTGGAAGGGCAAGGACAGTGAAAGAAACTGGTTCCACGGATTATTTCACTTATTTTAAAAGGTAAGTAACAAAGGACATCTCAGGTGCTAGGGATGTAAGACACTAAGAGCCTGACCTTCCTGCAGCAGCACACAGGAGAACTGATCAGAAACAAAGCCAGCGAGACTAGTCTTCCAGTTCAGTCTGACCTAAGCACAAGAAACAAGCCAGTAATTTATTTCCATTCTCATCATTTGCAACACCAAGCAACAGAAAAGGACTTGTTAGTATCAGGAGTGTTTTAACAGTGTTCCTAACCTAAAGATTACTGCTGTTGCAGACAACCCACTAGTGATCTGCCACCTTACTCAGGGAACTGTTAAAGGGAGACTGATGAAGCTTACAGCAATGCCAGACAAAGCAATAAAAAGCCTCCCTGACATGTGCAAATGTTGAGTACAGAAGTACCAGCTCTCTTTTTATGGCATTCTATCTTATTTCTAACATATCAAATTAGATCACCTGAAAAATAAGAGCTGAAGCAGCTTAAATCAGCCTTGCCTTGTTTTCCACTCAATATTAGACAGACTTCAGATTATGTTACAATCTAAAACAGCACGACCTTTTCAAAGGAAGTATTAGAGAAGAACAGATTAAAAATGTGAAGAAATAGCCAATTTCATTCCAATTTTTGTATTTTATAATGTATATTTGTGGAGAATGTGCTATTTAAAGTAGACTGTACAGACCTGACAGTCTTAGGTATATCTTAGATACGATATATTTAATATATCACCTAAAACATCTTCCAAAACAAAGCATAAGTTTTCCATAAATTACACCCCAGCAAAATGTATCTTTGTACACCAGATTGGATGGACTCTGAAAGGAGATGCCATGACAGATATACTGGACAATGGAAGCTGAAGATACAAGTAAGAAATCTGATTTAACAAATGTAACTTGGCTAACAAAACTGACTGACAAGTTATCTAAGTGGACTAAGTGATCAAAATTTACTGTTGACTTTCATTACAAAACCACAACCAAAAAGGTACTCTCTATTTTATTTTTTAATTTGATCTCTTCTTGCTAATTCTTCCACTATTTTATTAATCTCTTTAGAGAAAAAGAAAAAAAAAATAATAGGTAACATGGATAAGCCACCCTTCAGATCGCTAAAGCCACAAAACTCTGATGCTGCCTTTCTGAACAATGGGTTGAGTCAGCTTTTGCTTGGTCTGTTTTGTAAGTGTATAGAGAATTAACATTTATGACATGTTTTGAGCATTGCAAGTGTCAAGCCCTTTCCTCTGACACAATCACAAATCCAAACACATGCATTCATGGATAAAGTTTCATAGTATCAATAGAGAGTGCTCAAAAGGGTCCCATAAACCTCTTCAGTGTTTTTATTTCTGACGATCTACAATTTCAGTGATAAAATGCAAGAAAAAGGTGACCAAAATTTCCCAGTTGCTTTTCAGAAGCCAAGCACACCTGCAGATATATAAAAGAGCATGAGTACCTAAAAAAAAAATCCAAACCCCTAAAACATTCCTGTTTTTCTTTTTATATAGTCTTTCCTCCATCAGAAACTTCTTATATCTTCAAAACAAGTGCTTTTCCAACAATGTATTTCACAGAGCTGCTTCTCTGCTCTTCCTTCCCTTTTCCCAGGGGGAGCAGTGGCTTCACTGATCATGTGCCACAACAGCTCCTGATTAATTCTGATAGACAACCAGCAGTTAGCTGGCACATCCTCATCATCGCCCTAGGATGAACAATAATCTGCCTCGCCATCTGCTCCCAAATTTATTTTTAACCAGTCATCGCTCCCTCCCGTGCGGCGAGTGTGGCAGGAACAGCAGCCTCCCCCCTGGAAGTTTCGTGCTGCGAGGCAGGGCCAGGGGCTGAGGGGGGACAGTCCAGTCGCTGCCCCTGAGCATCACAGTGGATAGGAAACAGAAAAGTGCAGCACGAGATGAAGGAAAAGCTGCTGCTTCTTCACCATAGGGGCTGGCAACTCCCTGTTCTCCTCCAGCAGATAGGGAATGTTTTTCAGTTCCGTGGGCAAGTTTGATAAGGTTAAATGAACAGTCCAAGGTAGTAGGAGAACTAGGGGAAAGTGATGTATGTTGACTACATACTGATGGCAATATGCATGCCTACTTTTCTGAGACCTACCCAAAATTTCAACACAAAAAAGCTTTTTTTGATCACTTCAGTTCACCTCTGGAAGTTAAAACTATGCAATGTTCAAGGACAGATACTGCCCCACATGAGCTGTGCTGTTGTGCCAGTTAGTCTCAATGCATGACATCCCTTGGGTAGCATGGACTCGATTCCTTAATTTCCTTTGAAAAGGAGCACCAAGATGTCACATCTCCATGGAAAGCTTATGTGGGAGGTGGGGAAAGACAAGAGCACCAGCTTGATGAAGTCGTAAGGCAGCAAGGAGATTCATTTTGTAACTGCTGAGCCCTGCTCGCTGCCTTCACGCTCACTTTCAGTACAGGAGCACAGTCCAGGAGGTGGCAAGCACAGGGTCACTGTGGCTGTGCCACTGCTCAGAAGCACTGCTGGCACCAGCAAACCACAGGTGGACAATGTCATATGTGGAAACTGATGTCATGTTGTAATAGAGGTTTAGGAAGAAATCAGGTGGAGTTTAAAGCTTTGTACAGCTGGTAAAATGAGTTACATATCTGTGATATACCATCAGCAAGATCTAATGATGATTTCCCCATAGAAAACAGAGAACTGTTGAAAGCAGGCTCTGTGATACAAAGAACTGCCTAAATCTCAGAAGGACAAACACGGAGGGCAAAAAGACAAGATCTGATAAAGAACAAAAATATAGATAGACCTTAGCAGGCCGCCAGTCCAGCCTTTTACACAAATGAGGGCAATCACACCTGACTGCTCATGACTTTATCTACTCATGTCTTGAACCCTTCCAAGGGTGGAGAGTGCACAACATCTCTGGACAATCTTGTGTGAAATGCAAAGGTCTTACTATCAGGTTGGACCCTCTCATTTTGCATTAAAGCCATCACCTCTTGTTCTCCCACCAGGCACCACTGCGAATATCCTGGCGATCTCATAAATGCTGAAGAACAGCTATTAGATGTGATGCAACCTGATGCTAGACTGTCCTGCAAAACATCCTCATAAGGAAACCAGGGGGAAAGGCTAAAGGTGAACTGACAATAAGGAGGATGCACAGCTGAAAAGTATGCTCAATGAATAGATATCAATAAGGCAGCATCAGCAGGGACAACTCTTAAGAAGTGAAGGTTTGACCACAGTTAGTGTTTTCTGGGGAGTGGTAGGTAACTAAATTTTGTGAATTTAGTTCACATTTTAAAGGGTAGGGGTTACAAATACTTTAGGAAACAGAACTGCAATTCCAAATAGAGAAATGCTTGAAATAAGGATTATGACATTCAGTAGAGACAGGCAGAAAATATAGCACTTGAGTTAAAAAAAAAGAGGAAGGGGATAATTGTTTTGGCAGCACACTGTGAAAAACCTCAGGTTTATAACAGAGGACGAAGCTGGGACCAACCTTGTTGTGCTGCAAGGAAAGTAAGAGAAAATCTGGCTGCTATGTATATTAATAACTATGTCGTGCAAAGCATGAGTCAACAGTATGTTACCCTCCTTTATTCTTCTCTATGAATATCTCTTCTGATAAACCAGGTGCAGCTTCACATCCCATACTTCAAGAGGGGAACCAACTGTAACAATTGCAAATGAGCCAACAAATGACATAACGTAACACATTTAATTAGGGAAAAATTGGAAAGACAGACTTGTTTAGTTTTAAGAAGGTGGTGGTAGGGAACAGCAAATTTTGGATATTAAGTATGTTACATTAATGACAAACTGTTCTTCAATTTCACAGATACAAACAGACGATTACTCACAGTTTTAATGAGAGGTAAAAAACCTTCAGGTTAGGGTATAGATTAAAACTCAGGATAAGAAGCCTGGAATATGCTAGTCATGGAGGTTAAATTTACTCCACTTCATAATAGGATGACAGGCTACCTCTTCTAGCACTGCAACTGTATCTGAAAATAACCCTCAGCATATTCTGAAATGCAGATATTTTTACTGTATGCTCACTCCCCGCTTTGTATCTACTTTTCAAAGAAACATACATAATGTTTTTAAAGCCACAAACATAAAATTGACAACCAAGTATGAAAAAATCAAACAGAATTTACCTCCTACCACTGAGGGCTGTTTAATAAATAAGATTGCTAACAACATCTTTCCTTGGAAAATTTGATTCTGCATCCTTGTTCTGGTTCACAAACAAATGCTTTATCTCTTGTTTCAGGCTTTCTTCTGTACATTTCAATCAACAGATTGCCAGTTTTTGAATACATTTTTCCACTATGCTATGCTGAAAGCCAATAAGCCAGGGTCATGGTAACTGAAGGGTACCAAACTGCACACCTCCTCTGGAGCCCTGTATTCCTTACTGAAACTAACCCATCACTGGTACGGAAACAGTGACCAGAAAGAACTGGTTCAATATGCAAGCTCCATGCAACAGTGTGCATACAGACAGAAAATCTGGCCCTTTTAGAAATACTGGAGTTGCTGCAAACAACCAGGTCAACTTCCCCCTTGCAAGCACAGTAGTCTTTTGAGAGCTGAGTGACAGATACACCTTTCCTTGGTGCAGGAAGGAATGACACAGCCTGCCCCATCTGAGCTGTAGTGATCCCAACCAGGAGACTCCTGCACACTGAGCCAGTGATCCACAGAACAGTTCTTGTTATTTCCAGTAACTGGTATTTAAATCAGTACCTCACAGAGTCTGAATGCCTTTCTTGCTGGGACTGTAGCAAACACTTGCACCAGTGCCTGACACACATGACTGACAGACCATCTGCTAACCTGTTTAAGTGAAAGTCACAGCAGTGTGTTTTACTTTAACACAGTATTTCATGTCTGACTCAGCACTGAACATCTCATGACGCTCTTGTCCTGTTCCCAGTCTCCAGCACATGCAGGCTGAAAGATGTGTATAAAACTGCAGGGTGATTATTTCTGTAGGACAGTTCAGTGTCTTTCCTGGACTGGACTGTCCCACACATGAGAAGTTTAATATACCCCAGACCACATGTGAGCTTAACTTTAACATGTGCCAATTTAAAAGGTCTTCTAGAGTCACAGGAGGAAACTGCCATTCATATGGTGCACATGACAGGTAGAAAGGGCTCCTCCCACTGAACTTAAGACACTTAAAACCAGACAAGAACATAGGGGATCTATTTTTTTTTTTTTTTTTTTTTTTCCACAAAACCAGTGTTGAGGCTAATTTTGGCTTCCTTCCAAAGTCTTCAAAAGAGTACAGGAGCTAGTTGCATCAGTTTCCCGAGCTGCATTTTATTTTTATTTTAGGTTCTACAGATTCAAACTGTGACATCAGAAAGAAAATAACAATATCCCAGCCTTCCAGGTTTTCTCTGAGAAGAGAATTTAGAAGTTTGAATGCAGAGTCTCTTTCTAGGTTTGTCATGAAGTTATTTCCAATTAGGAACACATCAGATACACATCCATGCAACTTATGTTTACGTATGTATATACCTTTGCAAGACCTCACTGTAACACTGTCAGGCTTTACCATTAGAGAAGAACATTACTGACAAAATTATTAGTTCTTTTTAATAAATTAATTTTGCTGCCAGTAGGTGCCAGCATATTTTAATATTATACATGAAAATACAGCTTAGTTCAAGCATCTGATACAGCACACAAGGCAGTGAATCCATTTGCAAAAAAACATTATATTGCATTTCTTCTCAGAAGAAGGGGCATTTGCAGATTGTGCCAGATGCTTCCATACAAAAGTAAGAAATAAAGCTGCAAATCTACCTTAACAATGCTAATTCACTAATGTTTTAATATCAGTCATTCACTGTTCTATTTAGATATTTCTTGTTCATTACTGCAGCAACTTCTAGAGTCCGATGTCAATAGATTTTCTTCTCTACTCTGCTTTGCCTCCTGGAATGTACACATTTTTCAAAAATGTAGCAAACAGTATTCTGAGTTCTTCTCTATTGCTGTATTAAATACAGCTTTTTACAGAGCAAGTTTCTATCAAAAATTTATCTTCCCACACAGATCAAGGATTTTTCTTTATTTACAAGATTCTGCCACTTTTGCATCAGCTTTCCTTTTAACCAAAAGCTCCAATTTTCTTCAATATTTCCAAAATAATTTTACCTCATTCACAACAATCTAGGGAATTAAGTAATTTGTTCTGGTTCCATTTGAACACACAGGAACAAAGGGATGTTTTGCCTTAGGGCTATGACAAAATAAGGTGAATAGAGAATAAAAACAAAAGCAAAACCTCAAACCACACAACCTCACTTTGCTGGCACCTGCCCCAATCACTTGATGCACTAAGAAAAGAAGAGCTTCTAATGGGAAGCAGGCACAAAAGTAATCACTTATTATCACTGCAATCCCAAACTGGAATACTCCCAATTCTCCTTGGGCAGAGATGAAGAACAGCACCACGAGTTAGCGGCATCCTCTTCTGTATGCTCCAAGGACTCCCTTTTAGCTAGATTCAGCTAGTTCATCATGTGAGAGTCACAGCCATCCCCATTGTATCTGTTCATTGCTTGCCTGATGTACATCCAAAGAAATGCACAGAAATATGTGATACAGGTCAAAGATGCAAAAGAGACCTTGGTTTTTACAACAAAGTATTCAGTACTTACGAAGTATTTACTTCAGGGTCAAGGAAACCAGACAAAAGATTTCAGTAGCAGCAAGAAGAAACATTTAGACTTTTTACTAAAAGCTGTCAGGAAGAGATCACGGTACTTTGTTAAAATCCATGCAAGTCTCCTAAAGAGCCCAAAGCATTGCCCTTCAAATTTATAAACAAATCCAGAGTCTGATTTAATTCTCAGGCAATAAAATCATAATGCTCTGGATTAAAACCAAAAAGTTAAAAGTTTCCAAGACAAAGATCCTAACACTGGGCAAGGGACTGGAAGTTACCTTTGGAAAGTAAAGAAGGAAATCTGAAGCTCCAGATCACTGGTGTCCAAACTTTTTTGATTGTACAACCCATTAGTAAAAAAATTTTTGAGCACACTATAAGGATATCTACTTATAAGTGATATATGTACTACAGTAACAGTATGTTATATTCATTATAAAACATACACAAAAATAAAACCAGGATGAGATACCGATACAAAACTGGCTTATGAGTTTTTTATTAATAGTACAAAAAGTATTTTCTTACTATTCTTCACACTGCAATGGATTGTTTTGCATGCATCCCACTATGGAGACTGCTGCAGATGGCCTTCTCCTCCTCCATCCTACTTCCAAAGACATTATCTAATCTCTTACAGCTCAGTGAGGAATAGCATTTACCTTTTGCTATTTTAGAGAAAAGCAACTATGATGGCAGCAAGTCCTGTGACTGGAATTCAGGACTGGGGAAGGGTGCAGCAGAGCTGAGACTCATAGCCCATGTTTTAAGGGATTATACTTCATAACACACTTGACAAAAACTGGATATTGGTAGAGGCCAAAGCATGGAAGAGAATTTACTCATATGGAGGGGACTGAGCAGAAATATGAGCTATTAGAGGAAAAAAAAAGTGAGCCAAATTTTAAGTATTAGAGAAGCTAAAGAATAATGAGAAAAATGGAAAGCAATCTGGTTTGGTTGGAGGAAGGCAGGATCTTTAACTATTCTGTATGCTTATCAGCAAACTAAAGAAATATAGTCCATATAAATTAATCACTGGTGGAGAACACCGCTTATGGAAAAAATTATGGTTTACTGTCTGCTTTAGAGGACATTTCAAGAGTCTGTGCTGGTTCACTTCTATTTCATATTTTCTACTAAAGATTTTGAATGTAGAACTGTATATGCATATGCAAGGATCCAGTGCAATAAAGTTGGAAAGGTGGCAAATTCTTGATAGAATACCCATCCAGAACGAAAAACTGTTTATGAATTACAGAAATTGTCAGTAGTCAACAAGATGATATTTAGTAAAGTCAAAAGCACCTTGCTTTTTCTATTATTCACCCATAGCAGCGCTTTACTTTCTACACTGCCTACAGATGATTGACTGTGAGCCTTATAAAGGCACCTTTGGATTGGTGAAATAGGTATGAAACCAATTATGTCCTATCACCATTCAAACACTGCAATATTGGGGCCCTTACAAGGACTGATGCAGACAAGATCAATGTGAGTGTCTATGCTTGAAACTGTCACTAGGGATGTTCTCAAACAAGACAACTTCTGAGTAAGAGGCCAATTCCAAGCTTTAACTGCTATAACCTGAAAAGGCTTATCACATAATATATTAAAGCACTGTGCATCACAGCTGAGAGCAGATCTTAAATGAAGAGTCATCACAAGTTGAGGAATCAATGTTTTGACACTTAGAAATTGTATAGCATACCTGTGAGCAAACACTGCCATTACATTAAACAAAGTGACTTTTTGTAGCTTTAAGAAAAAAAACAAAAAACCAGTAACTGCTTAATTGAAATTTTTTGTCCCACAAATTTTGACACAGGCAGTGATCTGAGAAGAAAACAACAACTACATAAATGAATTCTCAGACACAGATTTCCAAAACTGATTTCCTGTCTCTCAGCATTGAGTAGCTTAGAGGGTCTTAATGCTCCTCTCAAAACTGATTATAAACAAACATATGGACATTAATTGCAAATCTTTCCGCTCTCACAGGGAGTTTCAAATAGAAGGCCTGCTGTGCTGTTTACTTGCTTTTGCTTTCCCTTTCCTTAAGTAGGCACTCATGCTTGGTGCCACAAACACGTCTATCAGAGCAACTGGCATAACTCCAACATAAATTGCATCTTGCTGTTAGAAATGCATCAGATTTCATATAAGTGAGCTAACAAATTAAAATTCAAATAAAAAGAGGTTAAGAGAAGCAGGCTCTTACTCCTTTCCTTCACAGGGGGAAGAGCAGCAATGCTCCAATGAACTTGAATCTGTGGTCTAACTCATCACCTGTACCCTGAAGAGGGAGAAGCAGAGTATAAATGATTCATTTTTGCCAAAGATAACAAAGTCTCATTAAATCCAAGGGAACAGCGAAAGACAGAAGAACCTCAGAAATTTGTAAACACTTGTTTATCACTTTGTCCTCTGCAATTCTGGAACAGTGCTGAAGACTAGCAGAGACTTACTGGTATTTCTGAGGCACTGGTCCTGCTCAAATGGGACACAGAGACTCAGAGTTGCACAGAATTGGAGATCTGCAAAAAATACTCGATAAGAAAAACTCTGCTTTGAAAACTGTCAGTTAAACCAGACAAATCAACCAAGTGTGAAGAAAAAGTGTTATACATTTCCCATTTTGAAGATGGAGAACCTAGGTAGTAAGTCATAAAGCCATGCAAGTAGGGGGGGTCTCTGGAGCTCATGCCCACAATGCCAACTCAGAAGTTTAGGCTGTGGTATCTAAATGACAGAGTCACCCAAGGAACATTTAGGAGGATCCAGAAGTTGCATGCTGATGTGGGAACAGGTCAAGCTCAGGCTTAGTCACATCTCTGGTTCCACAACTGTAGCTGTTTGTCTCTGCATTAGACTGCAATCACTGCAGTCCTGACAGCAGAGAAGGCAGCAGATCCTTAACACTCACATTCCTGGATGTATACTACAGATTCGGATGACGATTAGAATTATATTTTGGAAGCAAATAATAAACTGCTGAGAAGAACAGCAGCCTTCGCTGCCTGAAAGCAGCAAGTTCCTGTCAACTTCACAAGTTACTGCTTTTGTGGGTCATTAACTTCCAGCCCCAGGCAGATTAAGATGAATCACCAAAGCATTTACCAGCGGCAAGACCCTTGGCCGAGAGGGAGGACTACAGGCAAGACGGAGGAACTTGATCCTCAGCAAAAACATTCCAGTCTGGACACCCAATGTTCAGTTATCACATAAAAATATTTGGGTGATAGTAAGCAGCTCAACTGTGTCTTGAGCACACACGGACTTCCTTGAGTTAAATACTTCAAAATCACAAAAAGGATCAAGCCAAGCACAGAACCACTACAAAGCTTTAGCTGATGGAGCATCATACACAGCAGGCAAGAATTATTTTCACTTCCTTCATCAGCTTCTGTGACATTTTAAACACTTTTACACTAATGTTTTCAGAACTACATGCATATCAGCCAATTTAATTACAGCTCTTACTGTCTTCTGATATGAAAAAAATGTAGGGTTTTGTTTGTTTTTAAAATTTATGTGGTCTGGTCCCAACAATAATCATGTGATCTTGTTCAAAAGCAGGAAGAACCACTGAGACTGCCATCTCTCCATTTCAGCTGGAGTGAAGATTCACAAATCGCCTTATCCTTTGTCTTTTATGGTCAAGTTACATCCTTGTCCTCCACGCACTGCAAGATTCTACATCTGCTTTTTAGGCTTGAAGGTAGATAAGCCAAAACCTTTCTTAGTTTGTTCCACCAGCTCAGTGCAATTATTATGGAAATTAAAAAGCAGGTATCTCCTCTCTCAGCTCCACTGAATTACATTCAGAAGTTGCTGATCTTTTCTTTGCAACTTAAAACTACAGTATTCAAGTATTCCCATAATCATGAACATTAGAGCTTATATATCAAGTCATGCAGTAAAACTGCTAAATGCATTTATCTACTTGTCAATAGCAGAAGTTTTCAGAAGTAGAGTAGTTTAACTCTTTTTCTCAGCCTAAAGTCAGTAAAGTCAGTGTTTCACTGTTTCAGTGAAACAGTCATACTGTTTCAGACTAACAGCAAAGGTAATCCAGAAAAGACAGTCTGCTTTCTTTTTCTTTGCTTTCCTGCTAAGGCTGCACCTGTAAGCACAACCAAAGAATTTGTATTATTAGCCACTTGTGTTAAATTCACATTAAGTTCCCAAGAACAAAGAGGAGAGTAAGAATAAAACTATTAAACTGCCCAGGAGAAAGAAAAATTTTGACTGCAAAGAGAGAAAATTCTTCCATTATGCAATTTCAGACTGGCATTATCAGGGCAGTCTTGTATTATTGAGCTTTCTCCTGCTCTGCCAAAGCAGTTGCTTATTTCCTTCCGACACCCAGATTTCCTTTAATCACAGAAGACAGGATGCTGTGCCTTTCCTGGCCATCCCTGGTGGGGGGAATTAAAAGCCTTGCCAATCCTTTTGAAGTGCAAATCTTCACCAAGTAGGTTTCATGACTCTTGCTGTTGTTGCCTCTCCCAAAAGAGCACAGGTTAGGTGGAACACTGAACAGTGGACTGTTTACTTATCTTCTAAAATGAATGTTGTCTTGCACTTGCTATCCCTTAATCTCTCCATTTTTACCCTCCTGTTTCTGCATCCCCAAATCTCACCTTTTTCACGCAAAAAAAAGCTTGTTAACTCTAGATGGCAAAAAAGCTTGTTCCTCAAGTAGCAGAATCACATGCCTTCACAACCAGTATGGCTGGACAGAATTCCTCTCAAGCTCTGTGCCTGACCTGCAGTGTGCTCTGGATGACATATATCTGTATAGGAGGGACAGACTTGAGCCTCTAACCTCTACCCTGACAGCACTCTGGGAGAAAACACTCCCAGCTGTATTAATCTGATCTTAAATTGAAAGTCAAAAGACTCTAGCTTTTTTCTGGCCAAGGACCAAGTACAATTATACAAAGACAGTCCAGCGGCCCAGTCAGCAGTTTAAAATACACTGCTCTAGAGCACTGTACAGGATACAAGTTAATAAGCTCTGCCAGGGGGCCACAGCAGGTTATCAGTGCAGAATGAGGCATGCAAGGTGCTCTAAGGGCAAAGCAGTGCTGTAACTCAGCTGTGAAAGAGCAACTTGATCACAGCCTGCAACATGTACATGGAAGCGCCTATATGGATTTATTTCTTGGTGAAAGCTTCAGTAGTAAACTCGAGAAAATTCAAAAGATATCAACCAAATCTGTTTCTACATTTCAGAACAAAATGAAACTACGTTTTATGCTACCCTTTCTGCTGACCTGTGCTTGCAATTAGAGAAGAGGAATAATTTAACCTTTAATGTCTTTTAAAAACAAAACAAAAAAACAACACACCACCTTCAGAACAACTTTATATTTTTAGAGGAACACCAAATTGCATGTTCATGTCAGTATGCAGATCCTCTTTAGCCCAACTGAATTAAAATCACTGTAACAAAATTTTTAATTAAAGACAGTTCTTTTGAAAAGGTAAATTAAATGTTCAAAAAATGGACTGCATGAGAGACACATCACATTATTGATCATTCAGAAGTGAAAGATGATTTACTATGTATCTAATACAAAACTAGAAGAGAGATTTTTTTGCTCTTCTCAGTAAGCTATTTCTGCTCCAGCTCATATGCACAACCTCAGCAGTTCAGAGCTGACAGCATTCTTCCTTCTGTCCTACTGTAGATAAATTAAGCCAGATAGTAAGCAGAGAAAGATGCAACTGGGAAGAATATCCAAAGGAAACACATTGGCAACAACAGAGAGGTGTTTTTTCTTCCAACCAAGACGACTACACCAAAATACAACTAAGTCAACATACTATGCCCTCAAATTGCATCCAGGAGCAGAGAGACTGCAATACAAGTAACAGGATTCTCCATGAGCTCTTGATCTGACTTACAGATGTCCATGCCTAAAAGGACGACACCCTTTGCAGTTGGTAATACCAAGGATACAGTTTCAAAAGAACAGCAGGCTACTAGAGATAGGAATGCTGCAGTCCAGCTTTCATCATGGTAAATGTCTCAGCAATATTCACAGACTTAACAGAGATCTTCTTGCTGTTATCTATTTCAATTTGTAAAGCCAAGAGAAAAGTTAAAGTGATAACCTTTACTTGAAGGGCAATTCCTTCTTGCACTCCTAATAATAAAATGCCCTTTGCAGACCGAAAAAAAAAAGCAAGCATCAATATTGTAAGTCAGGGCATGCATTTATCAGAGAGCTTTGTTCTAATCTAAGAGACACGGCACAGCAGCCAGAGGTCGGTGTGGAATGCAGGGAAGTGACCAGCCAGCAATCTACAGGCACTAGCTTATCTTCTGGCCCGATGTTCTGCACAGCCCAGGCTCTGTGCACTGCCTTCACTGATCTCTCCAGCAGGCTGAGACACCCGTGCTTAGACCAGCTGGTTATCTTTCAGACAGGGTGTCCAACCCGCAGGAAATGAGTTCCAGTTACAAATGTAACTACACAGCCCTTTAAGTCATTCTTTCAGACTCTCCTTACTTTTAGGAGAATATGCGTTAATTCTGGTATGTTTTTCTCAGCTTTCCTTTCCCTGTGGCTCCAAGCCTTATCAAAGCTGAAGCAGAGAGTAAAGCTGACAGCTTTTGCCAGGAATTTGAATAGAAACAGAAAAACTAAGCGGAGCATGGACAGTTTCCTTCTGTTGGTGTTTGCCAAAAGCTCTCAGTGGCAGCACAGACAAACAAAATGTGCCTGTAGAGTCAAGGAAAATCACACTGATGGGCTTTCATACACTTGGAAAGCTAACAATGATAACAAAAACACACAACTTCACAGAACATGAAGTTGTCAAAAACAGAACTGTTCTGAATCCTTTATTTTTCAGGGAAAGTTTTGGCATGCCAAATTACATAAAGATTTCCTAAGTCCTCATTTTGGCTGGTTAAAAGCTGTAAACTGTTGCAGTAGTAGTAGTATCATAAAGCACATGCATGGCAGTATATGGCAGACAAAGATATCCAGAATGTCTGTTCTGAAAATTGCTGAACTTGAAGGACAAGAATCAACAGCATAAAGATCAAATAGGATTGACCACATAGTGTGAATATATAGAATAAACAGTTTCAAGTGATTTGTTTTTTTCTAATGGCTGGAAGGGGCAGAACACAGAAAGAGATGTACTAGAAATGGATACAAGCTCCCCAGGAAAGGGCAAAGCAAAAAGCAGGGAGAAGGGGAAGCATAAGAAAAAAATTACAAAACACATAGGGTAGGTTCAAAAGTTACTTGAATCAGATGAGGAAGTTTTGAAGCTCATACAGAACTTGCCTGAGGAAGTGGAAATTCAAAACAAGATGAGAAGACAGATGTGTTCTGAACAACTCACTGGGGATGAAGTGAGAAGCTGAGCACTCAGAAGAAAAGGCAGTAGCTCTAGAAGTCAAGACATAAGACGAAAGCAAAAAAATCAAAGACTAGTAAAATTTCTAATCTCAGTAACGGGGCCCAAGCCATACAAATGCTCAGCTGCATACAGGCTGCCTGACTGTGATAGTGTGCCTTGTGACTGGTACAGAAAGCCAGTCTCTGAACACATTATGTGCGATTTTGCTATGAAGTACACAAATGGCACATGAGAGGCTGACAGTAAAACAAATGGGATTGAAATGATACTCAAGGTGGTGTCTTTTTTTCTATAAACCTGATATTGCAATCTTCAATTTGTTCTTCCCAAATTAAATTTCATATCAGCACACAGAATAAGAAAGGCATCCAGATACACAGTATGTTATCATTACAGTGCATCTTCAGGAACAGTAAGACAGCTACACACAAAATTGTTCACCAAACCAAGAACAAACTATGGGAGGATGAAGAGCAGACAAGGAATTAACTGCTATAACTTCCAATAGCAACAAAAGACTCCAGTGATTACAACTGCAATTAAGAACATCCCAACAAACATCTTACCAATTCACATTATTCATTTGTCTTCCATCCTTTTCTTTCCACTATTATTCACATCTTATCTAACTGAATGTTATGGTGAGGACACTTAATACATAGATGTATATAAGAAAGATCAACTATAATTAAAATTTACTGTTAACATCAATATTTTTCTTCACAGTAACAAAAGCGAAAGAAACACAAGACTGGATAGAAGTTATACTGCAAAGGTAGAAGAGAGCAGAGGAAAAACTACTTCCTCTAGCCTTGTATTTTCTTTCTAACATCAAATTCACTTGCTACACTGGTGAGTATCCTGACAGTTTGGAATTTAGAGTACCTAAGGAAATCCAGGGCTGAATAAGTGTGATGCACTGTGGGATCTCATTTCTGCCACTCTTTACTTCAACCCCACTCTCCCTTTTGCAGTTTCTAGTCACATACTTTATTACAAATTGACCTTGGATTTGACAGTTAACTCCAACACTACACTAGATTTACAAATATGATTAGGGTATGAGAACAGGATACATCAGAGACCTTCTTCAGCCAGATCCAATTAATCACACTACAGAGCACACATCCATGAACATAATTTCCCATTTTGTGACATTCAACAGATTAATCAACCCAAGCCTATCGGTAGAGAGAAAAGACAGCACCCTCTGCTGGGTGAGAAATGCAGCTCCTCCCGTCCTCCCCCTGCACTCCAGAACACACTTGAGCGTATTTAATTCTCAAAAAATCCAATCCACAAGATGGTATCAGATTGTTTAGACTGTTCTGTGATTCAATCAAATTTCTGCAGTTTCTACATTTAAAAGCACAGAGAAGAAAATTCTTCCCATAGGTCTGTGTAAGAGACCGATGAAATAACATTCTATTTCTAGGTGATTTCACAGCAGTAAGAACTGTTTCTGATTTCACAAAGTATTACGAGTTGGAAGAGGGACACAAGGATCATCAAAAACGCAGTGTCCCTTTTGTCAGAGTCCACTGTCAGCCCAGGTGTGGCAGTAGACTGAGTTCAGCAGTGTTATTCACACCACGCATCTGACATCTGGATTTTCTTACTGCTCCTCAATTAAACTCTTTCTTGTACCCCCCTGCTTAGACAGCCCTTATCCTGTTTAAGGGCATCACTGCAGTTTCCCACCTGCATGAGACTTCATCACAACAGCAGCTGCAAGCTGTTGCTCACATGCAGAACCAAGAGTGATGAAATTCCAGAGTATGGGCAGACAAGTAGACAATGGCACAAGTGAAAGGCAATGATCTGCATTTCAAGTGCTTATATTTTCCAGGAAAACTACAATATTTTGCCATCCTCAGTCATCCCATTTGAAACACAAAGCTGGAAGTAACACTTTCGATTCACACCTCAGTGGTATTTTTCCTCCTCTAGATTACAAAACACCCACAAAAGTGGGCAAGGACTCAGCACATAACAACCCAGTCTGCACCAGTTCAAAGGCACTGTCAGGTCAATAGGCAAACTGCAAATCTGCAAACTTTCAATCAGAAAGTTCCTCTCAGCTTTGTTACAAGTTTCCATTGCAAACTTTTGCAAAATGAAAGCTGGGTGTATCCAAACTGTTTGTCCCTAAACCCAGAAGTTACTGATGTAGCTTCTTTGGAGGCAACAGTAAAAACAACCACTGAGGAGAAAGTGTGACAGCTGGAGATCTGTTCTAGCTCCTTATTTAGAGCAGATGGGGCTACAACTCCTGAACTGGGCATGCCATGCTTAGAGCCAGCAGGCACTCACTACTTACACAACCAAGCAACTCCTCCAGAACAACATGGGTTTCTTTCCACGTTTCAAAACATCCCTTTGTCAGTTGAAGCAGCAGCAAAACTCCAGTTTTTACGTCAGCTTGACTTCTACCATCTCACAGTTTTTTAACATTACACAATTCCTGTCCTTCAACTTCCTACCAGACAAGAGTTGTTCAACTTTTGACAGCATAGTAAGTTTTTGGAGCTTTTTAGGGCTGAGATATTTAATGGCAGAAAAAAGGATGGAGAAAAATCTTTAAAAAATCTTAGAATATTTTTAAAAACAGAGAGTACACACTCTCAAAGTAACTTTTATACTATTTAAAATCTACATTTAAACTTGCCTTAATGGCAAACATGCTACTCTGTTCAAAAATATTTTTTCCCACTTAATTGGATGAACAGCAACCAAAGCACATCTGCACCTACATACCCTGAAAATATATCCTTTTACTATCAATTATTTTCCCTCAGCAGGCACATTTCTATTTTCCAAAACCATTAATAATCCCATTTTCTGATGAACACTTGACAGAAGGTAACCTGCAAGAAACAAAGCTTTGCTAAATCTGAGACAGATGCAGATGCCATAGTAAAAAATTAAAGAGTTCTACATGTCCAACTTACAGACAGGCTCTTCATAAGCACTCTTTATTCACAAATTCCAATAAAATGACTATAGGCATGGAATGCTTCTGGAAATCTCCTCACCATCACTAATAAGGAAGGGTAAGAGCAATAAGCACATCTTCTAACTCCTCCAGTCTGCAACAATTGCTCAGAGTTTGCATTTGAGTTGAAGCTATAGGGAAGAGGAAAGCAAAGCAGAAGAAAACACAGGATATCGAAATTGCACCCATTTCTAAATGACAAGGACAAAAAGCAGACAGTGAAACAGGATTTTCAAAAAACTTTTAACAGGATTTTAAAACCTTTTAACAACAGAACCTCAGTTTAAGTGCAGCTTCATCTAGAATGATGCAGAGGATGCCTTCCATGCCCTACCTGCAACATGGACTAACAGACTTTGGCCCTGCAGGCCTTTTAAATCATAAAATTTTATCAACATAGCTACAGTTTAAGAGCAGCTCAGGTCAACTGTGACTGAAGTTATGTAGCTTTCAGCTATGCCTTCAGCAGTTGTACTGCCATGCGTTTCAATGAGTGGGAAAGGTTTACTTATAGCACTGATAAGAGCTAAAGACATCCTTGGAAAAGGATGGCTATTCACTGTCCTCACTAAAATAACCCAGACAAAACTCGCATGTATTTACCCAGAATGAAAACAAGCAGCTGTCTCATGGTTTGGAGACAGTTTGACACCTTAAACAGTGACTGGAGAGCTCAATCCAAACTGGTATTCCATGTAAAAGCTCTCAGGAAACAACAGTATCACCATGCTCTATCTAGATCAAGCTATCATTGACTTACAAGTAAGACAAACAAAATATACATAAATTCTAGACAGGTATGTTCCTATTAAAAGTAAGTGATGTCTCGTTATTTGCACGAATACTGACAGAACCCAACTGCTGGGAATTGCTGAGAAAACAGCACTCAATCTTTCCTGCCATCAGCAAAACTCCAAGACATCCCGTGTCCCAGTGAATGATTTCACACTGTGGACAGAGCCAGTGCCTGTACTGCAGACAAACCCTTGGCTGACCTCACCAGTTCCTGGAGCACAGGCCTTGTTATAAAAGCCAAATCCCAGCATTAATGTCTTCAGCATCTGCTTGACAGCCAGTTCTTTGCTCTCGGAACTCGCTGCCCACCCAGGCTGGGAGGCAAAGGCCACAGGCCTTTGCAAAGTGTTACAGGTCCCCCTGGGATCAGTGTCTCACACTCCCCACTGTGCATGTTCTCTGCACAGGTTCTCTACTCTCTGCCTGCAGGAAAAAGCAGCAGAAGCACTGTTCCCCATCAGCCCAACACACATAACCGTAGCCACCACAGATGAACGTTAATTGCAGAGAGAATGTAGAGTCTCTGTACTCACTGATGAGTACAGCAACTCTGTGTTGGCACTGCTGGTTTTGCTGCTCCCCAAGGAAGCAATTTCTACTCACAGAGCTGTGCTGGATTTCATCAACAACCGTTACTTGACCTTGTGGATTCTGCTTCTCTAGTACTAAATATCATTTTCATGGTTGTTCAAGTTAAAGGAGTTTCACAGCTTTTGAACTTCAGAGGCAGAGAAGAGGGAAAGTAATAAGGTGAACATTTGTTGGGTATTTGCCCTTTACCAAAACAGATTAGCCATCAGTAATTCTAATTAAAAGCTGATATGCTCCTAACCAGGCAATTTTTACAGTTTCTTATTATGCTAACTGACACAAAGCACCACAATCCAAAATTTCTGAGAGCTCTCCTGACTTTTGCCCTTTTATTTTTGTGGAAAAGTAAGATCAGTACATAAAATTCAAAAGGAAAAAAATAAAAAGAAAATTATTCAGAAGGTGGAAGACTAATACCCAACCTCCCTGGCCCTGTCCCCAGAATAATCCCAGATTAGACTAGCAAAACAGAATCTCATCAGGCACAGGTGTTCTTCCTTTTCTTCCTTGACACAGAAGCACAAAGTATTTGGACCGCCCCTGTAGAAAATGACACCCAGAAAAGACTCTTATTTCATATGCATAAGACAGATATGCACTTCCACTGAGACTCACACTTGAAAAAGGATCTTGTTTACTCCCAACTACAGACAAGTCTGTAATTAATTTCTTTTAAGTTTAGTGAGACTGCCTTACACTGGGAAGCAGGGCTGTGCAGTACAATGCACTAGGCTAGGAGAATACTAAGCAGTAACAACTCACTCCTTGCATGACCATCTCAAAATTAAAAATTTTTTGCATACTGAAGTCAACTGTACAAATGCCCTCTCTGCAAATGACCCGTAAGTCTCAGAGTTGTCAGGCAAGACCAAGTCAGAGTGAAAAGCCATCAGCTTGTAACAAGAACAAACTGCCTTATTCACCCTTGAATTGGACTGTGATTAGAGCTCCACTCTACTGCTTGACACTCAAAAGCATTTTACCCAGATTGCTATTTGTCAGTGTAAGTCTGTATACATTATTTTTGTATTTTGCTCCACCTGCAGAAACAGAGTGCCCTCTAGCTCCGGTTGAACTCAAGAGACTTTTCCTAAGGCTCTGTCTCCTCAAGGTCCAGCTCTTACAGACACAGGAGACAACAAGCACGTTCTGTTACCTGCACTCTTACCTGTCCTGGGGTCAAACAGCTGGTTGGCCTCCAAATCTGTGAAAGTGCTGAAGCAAATGGGGCATTTAAAAGAGGCACGATTGGTGGAGTCTCTTTCGTCCGTCTCAATCCTCCTCCTCATGTGGTCCAGCTTGTACTTCACTACGTTCACCAGAAGGCGGTAGTTGATGAAGTAGTAGTTATGACGGGTGGTTTTGCCATCGGGAGCCGTCTCGACCCTCATCCTGCATTTGATGAACTTGTCACCCTTGAGGGTGTTGAGAACAGCCCGCAACTGCTTCCTATCAAACTTTAGGAGCTCTAGCATGTCCTCCTCCTTCACACAGGGGTTCCTGATGAGAATGTCCAGAGCCAAAGCATGTTCAATGCCATAAAAGCCACGCACCACGTATTTGGCAAGGCGTTTGAGAGCTGCAGGGACCTCAGTGAGGACGTCTGGGTCAGTCATAGCAGGTTCAGATCTTGAGCTTCATGTATACTGCAATGAAAAATAGGCAGATGGATTCTTAGCCAGTCTTCTAACTTCCGAAGTTGTTATCTATCTTACTTAGAGCTAAGAAAAGGATGGGGTGCTTTCCATTTCTCTTTCCCAAGCCCTGTACTGTCTCATATTACCAATGCTACAGATACAGAATTATGTACCTCTCATTCAAAACAAAATGACGGAAAACTTCTTTAAAAATACACAAGAAATTGGTATCAAAACATACTGCACATTTTGTTTCTACTCAGTCATAGCCAACACAGCTGAAATAGGAAAGCTGTGTTGAGGCTGAGCTCCAGAAGGCAGCTTCATGGTCAGCTGAGACTTGTAGCCTGGGAGAAGCAGAAAAAAGCTACAGTAGGAAAGGTCCTAAGACAGCCCCAGAGTGGAGTAGTCTTATGGTCCCAGCTGATGTCACTTGTCACACTGTAAGTAGCCTTGTCTGCTTTTGCTCCTCAGATACCCCTGGGCAGAGATGTTGTATGATTCAGCCTAGATCTCAGACGAGCAAGTAAGCCCTTACAAAGGACTGATCCTTCATTTGAAGTGCCTCACATTCAGGCCTTAAAAGTCCATGAGTAATCTAGCACAACAAATGAAACAAAAATCAAGACACGGTGAACATGAAGAGACGATGCGTTTAAAAAAAGAAAAGTATTTCATAAAGTACCTTTTGAGTCACTTAGGAGAACTTACCAGGCTGTCTGTGACAAGACAATCATTTTCAAGTAATGAATTTTCACTTCACTTTTCCTCCCCTCAACATCAAATGGCATAAACGGCCACATCTATTACATGCTTCTGTGACATACATGGGAACATATACAGAATCATATGCAAGGAATTCCTCATACTGTCACCCCTGCCAGATTTAGCCATCAGACAACTAACAGCAGTGCCTCTTCTAAAGCTGAAAGCTTTGTCCAGGGAAGAGAAAAAGAGAAGGAACTCCATAAGGTGCAAAGGTTCACTGCCATTCAGAGGGTGGTGTTCCCCATTTTCTCTCCACTTTTTCAAGTATCTACATCTGTAGGCAAGAACAAAATTCCTCTTCACTCATAAAGCACTTGGATTTCCACGCATGAAAGATTCAAGACAAGAACAAATTCACTTCCATTAGATGTTTCACACACTGTATGTTGACCTCCCCAGTACTCAAGTCTATCAAATAAATGAAAGCGGAGAGTGACAGCAGAGGAAAGGATCTGGATAATTATCCTATTTTCTCCATCACTGTCATAAAACCTGTGATAGGATTTCTGACAAACACTGTTACAGAACTTTTCTACACTCCCCACACTAAGACAACCCCCATAAAGTCACCAACTCTACATGTAACCAAGAGTTGCTGCCTCACTTTCATCAACTAAGACTTCTCAAAAATCTGTGATCATTTATCACAGTAGCCTGTTTGGATATTTTTTTTCTTATGAGAAACAGTATCCTCTCAAAACATTTTAAGTAAAATTACCCACTGAAGCTCTACTTCTCTCCCACCCCTTCCCTCTTCTGCCATTGAGGAGGTATGCTCCTCTCAAGGGTTACAGCCAGTGCAACTGCAAAGCAATTAGGCTATGGAATGTGAAGCTTAACAGCAAATAAATAAGGATCATCCTGTCTCTTTTGCCTTTTGGGTAATGAAAACACCTTTGTTCTTTTCTTTCAAAATGGTTCCCTGCTTTAGCATTTCTTTTCCCCTAAATTAGGGACAAACACGGTGCTCAAACTGAAATTAGCTGAAAAACATTTGTTGACGCTGGTGTGCAGGCTAAGAATAGCTTACAGCAAACAATGCTTGTATGTCCAGTTCCAGCTTCCCTTCAAGGAAATTAAATTAAAATACATCTATCACACCACAGATTAACCAGGAAACAAGTTCTTCTAGAGTCAGTCAACCTTCTTGTGCATGCCAAAAATATAGTGATTTATCTCACACAAAAGGACTGCTTTATAGAGCTTTGCATTAGAGGTAAAAGCATTAGCAGTAAAGGATGCCCCATCAAGATTTAGCCATGCAGCATCTTTGAATCTCTAAGTCAGATCCAATCTAAATACTGTCACAGGACATTGTCTTTGAAGATCAACTTCATTCTGTTGGTATTTTTTCAGTATTTCAGTCATTTAAAGATAAATCTTGGGTTTGACTGTATCTGTCAGCAACTTACTGATACTATAAAACAACGCCAATGCAGAAGGTGGAGAGAAGCCTTTACTTATTCAAATTGATTAAATCGTATTCAGAATTTAAGCACAGTAAAGAATGAATGTAAAGATCAATTTTAAATAAAACCTGGCACCCAAGAAGATTTAAAAAGTAAAAATTTTGAAAGTGAAAAGGTTTTTAAGTGTTGATCTGAAGAGCAGAAAAAAACCCCTTCTCTCCGCACCAATTCACCGCTCCTACAAGCTTCCTTGAAAATAAACTCAGCAATGCAACTTGAAGGGGCACAGTGACCTTCAAAACACCAGCTGCAACAAAAAAAGGGAGAAAAGTATTTTTAAGTAAGCACATCTCACTCTGGATACCTCATCTGAGAGCTGATGGAAAGTACTTTCTCTGCATTGGTAAGACAACTGCAGATTTCCACAGATACTTTCAAAATAGATTTAAGGTACAATTTCCTGAATAATGCACTCAAACAGGTTAAACTGAGACCTACAGGGCACCAATAAATAAAACGAGCTCTGGGAGTATATACCTTTTCCCTCACTTTTCAGCAATAGTTAGAGATTTAAGTCTTTTTTAGTGTCAATCACTAGAAAATATTCTTTTTCATCTAGTGGGCCCAGAAGAATTAACACAATTATTTCTTCTCCCCTACTGGAGATTCTGAGTGATGTCCAAATCTTCTGTGTCATCAGGTAACAGTGAGCATCTTAACTGCAACCCTGGTTTTCTTCCAGGTGGGGATATATGGAAAAACAAGCATTTTGAAAACACTGGAAACCATTCTTCCCTATAATCCTCTTCTTCAAAAAGTGGATTATCAGAGTTTAAATTCTAAATCCTGCAGAAGATAGCCTTCAGGTGAAACAGCCAACCAGCTAGTGTCATCTTTAAGGAAAGGGGGGAGAAAAAGAGGAATAAAGCCATGAAAGAACACTCTCAGCAAGCTTTGGCACATGAAAGTCAACAATGCTGAACACAAATAACTTATCTCTAAAAATGAGCACAGATACGTGGTTGAGCAAACACTGATCAAAAGCAAGGGCTTAGAAAAGATCTGTAAGGTTAGATGAAGGACATATTTTACACCATCATTCTCCATAATCATGTTCCTGTGTAAGACACATGATACACATGCACAAGATGGCACAAAAGCGAGCATGTGCCACTGACAGAACTCACCAGGCCAAGGTCTAAAAGACTGTGTCTCCATGAGAAGCTGACATTCAGCCCACGAAGAATCCAAGGCTTTTAATCTCTAAATTGCAATTTCTTACTACCTTTCACCACGCAATAAAGAGTGATGCAGCTCACACATTGCAATCTAGTACAAGAAGAATATCAGTTTAAAATTCAAAAGTAGGGGACTTTACCATTGTACCCTTGAGGAACGATTTCACCTTCCAATGAAGCAGTAAGTCAAACCTGAATTAATTACACGTGCAAAGAAATACAATAACATCTTCTAACAAGGTTTTAATGGATGTGCAACTGTTCCAAAAGAATGTTTGAACTGACCTTAATATTTATGAACAACAAGGAACATTTTTAGGGGGAAAAAACCCCACAGTGGCCAAGATACTCCACTGTACAGTAAGCACCTAAAGCACTAATAATAAAGCAGACTGGACAGGCTCATACTCAGAAACAACCCAAATTAAAACTTCAAGATTTAAACATAGGCTTTATTAAAAGAGGCGGCTATTGGGGAATTGTTCTGGGTAATTACGTGAATACAATTCAACATACTGCTATAGGAGGAAAGCAGACCTGTCTATGTTAACACAGTAGGACAGCAAACCTAAATACACATTTGCTGGTTTGATTTCTTTTTTTAAATTGCTCTAAAGGAAAGCATTAATATTGATGTGGCTAGAAAAGGCAAGACCAAAAAAAAAGAGACCTACAGTTACACAAAACAATCAGATCTGTTGGGTGAAGAAAATCAGGGTACCTTGTGCAAAATGCAGATCGTGGTTCAGGCTGAGTAAAATGTCTAAGGCACAGGCCTTCAGCATAACCAGAGATGGCAGAAAGGAAATCAGGAGGAAATCAAGCGACTGCAAAAAAACCCACTCTCTGTGACAGGACCAAGGATCACACAGGAATCCAACTGAGCAAACATCCCCACTGCTCAGGACTTTCCTGACACATCATCAAAGCAACTAAGCTCTTCCTCTCTACATACAAAGATTTAAAGAATTCTGCAAACTCAAACAGGAATTGTGCTAACGATGTTAGATCTGGTTTTCTTCCTGATTAAAACTGAGACAAAGAGTGTTAAAAAGGTGATACCTAGAAGCCAGAACGTAGATGAAACTAGTACTAAAACTTTTGAAAGCCTAAGTCTGCCAGTGAATTAGCAAGAGTTTTTATCCAATACCGATCATTATCACCTTGTTTTAACATATAACTTTGTGACTTGTTTTAATTTTACCTCAGAAAATGTGAACATGGCTCACTACTCTTATATTGGACACAGTAAACATTTTAAAAGCAAGATGTTGAAAACGGAAGCAGATTGCTCTTCATTTGGGTATACAAATCCTTTATCACAACCCAGATCTCTTTTGAAGAAAAATTGAGAGTTGCAGGTTTGTCTGTGAACTTAGGCTATCAGACATACGGTTAACACTTGGTCAGATGCTTCCTGTACTTCCCACATCTAATTTATATTGTTAGCACTCTTTTTCACAAAATATTTGAGATCAACTTTTGCCAATTTGTTTGGAAAAGGTTTCTGTAGACGTCAGACATGTCTTTTTTTAAAAAAGTGAAAAAAGAAATCGCTTACACCACTGATACAGTTTCTTCAGGTAAAATGAAAATCAGATTATGAGAGACTCCCTCACCTGTAAATGTGGCAAGGACAACAGACTTCCTGGAGCCAGTGTATGCCATAACCCACTTCAGCAGTCACTTGCAAACATCAGATCCTAGTCCCTCACTCTAAAAAAATTAAAAATCCTGCCTTCCACAAGATGATGAGGTTAAGCTGACAGGAGTGGTTCTGAATATTCCTGAGAACAGGGAGAAAAGGCATACATTTCAGAACTTCAGTGGAGAAACACGCCACTGGCATTTTAAATATCTGTACAATATAACCTCAGACAATACTCATCCTTCCCAGAAAATGGCACAGAATCTTCCATTTTCTAGTCTTGCCTTTACTCACTTTTCTCTGCAGTGAGTGGTTTTGGATAGTGTCCCTGTTATCCAGAACTGCCTTTATGCCACATCAGTTGCAAACCTGAAGTCTTCTGGCATTTTATCGAGAACTTACTGAACTTCATTCCTGGAGAGTTCAGGAACACTGCTGATCAGCCTTCATCCAGCACATCTTGATAAGAAATTGTGTATTTTCATTGTGAGACCTGCTCTGAAGTATTAGAGCAGAAAAGAACAATCTGCTTACACTGAAATCCCACCCTCTGGTTGGCATGCCATAAACTGAAACAAAGAGGTCACAGGTACCAAGGGGTTTTCTTCACTAAGGATGCAAAGTTGTGTTGCAGCTGCACACAGGAAGGCCAAGGGACCTGGCTGAAATTAAGGTGTTTTCCTCTAATTTAACAAGTAAAGATATAAGGAGCCAGATGTGATAAGGCCACAAGGTCTGACCACGCAACGCAGAAACTGAACAAGGTAGGCTCAGGATGTAATTCTCAGTAACATTCAGAATCTTAAGCCAATACAAAAAGTAGTAAGGTGTCAGTAAATTAAAGGACTACCTGTGCGCAAGGATACAAACTGACCAAATATTCAGAAGCACATCAGCAATAACAATCATGTATAGTTGTAGCTCTAGAAAAAAACGGAGTGTATTATTTATGGAAGGCCAAACAGTGGCAACAAGAGTAAAGGTACAATTTCCTGCTGCAGCTGAAATCAAATTACAACCTCCCTCCCATAAAGAAATCTTTATTTTCCTTCCTTGCCTTTAGCCACAGCCCCCAAGCTTCTGTGCCAATTCTGACAGTTCACTATTCTTGTAGCAATGCGAAGCAAGTTGATAAAGACTGGAAAACTAACATGCTAAAGTAAAAAAAGTGGGGTATCTCAAGGAGGGAAAGTTCAAGGAATTAATAATTTCTGTTACTAGACTAGAGCCAACACAGAGCAGAGAAAAGAAAGCATGGCTAAGGATATGGATGAATAAGCTCTTCCTATGTGGTGGTAAAATTGACTCAACTGTGATGTAAAGCCACTAGGACATTTTAACCATGGACACCAGAACCTCTTACAATTTACAGTCCAGTTTGAATGTGTACCAGGAGAATATTTGTTATTTTGGTGATGTGTCAGCATTGGCCCTCACATAATGAGGTTCTAAGGTTTTAGGTGTTTGTTTAAAGGGAAAAAGAAGATCATTTCTCACAAACATCAAGCCTAGGAAGTCATGACTACACTGAAGCACAGTGGGCTTTTAACTCCAGGATTGCTTTTTTGGTCTCAGGAAGAAAGCGGGAATTGCTTGTCATGTTCTGGACTCAGTAAGACCTGGAACACCATACTTCCCCACCACAATAAATAGTGTGAGTGGTATATTGCCTGACTTTTGGGAATTCCAGAAAGACTGTAAAATTACGGATTAGGTTCAGAATGGTTTTAGTGCATCAGAGTGTAGGAAGTGTGTACATACTGTGGATATGGGCAATAAAGAAACCAACTAAATAACAAGATACCAGATTAGCTTTAATTAAAGTAGTTTCTTGTTCAGAAGAATTCCCTAAAGCATCCTGTGAGAAAGCAAGCTGCACCTCACAGGAAGTGGAAGGCTGGACTGTGACTCCCATCATGCCCCACTGCTCCCAAAAAGGCATGTGCTCCTCTCCCAAGTACACAGCTCTGCCCTCTCTCATGCCAGCTCTGGCACTCACAGGACTTTCTTGTGTACCAATTTACAGCACTAAAAGACAGAAAAACACATTTCCTTTTTTTTTTTTTCCCCCTTTTTACTCGGTTTGTCAACAGTTTAATGAGCTAGTGGAGAAGTCTGATGAGCAACAGAACCATCAGGTGTGAGAGGATGACACTGCATTGGAAGAGATGAAAGAAGAAACTCCACCTTTTGAGGACCATAAATATTAAACACTTTACACTTGAGGAAAATGTACCTTAGCTCTGCCCTGCTGAACACCCTTTTCAGGATGCCAATCTTCCTCATTCCTTCTGAGCCACCTGAGATGGCAAAAGTGTGACATCTGGGCCCACTTAACACCAACAGCTTGGTGCCACTGGGATGTGATGTTACCTCCCAGGAAATCAGCAAGCTTGTGAGGCCAGGAGAAAACTAATGTACAAAAAAAGCCCCAAACCAAAACCAAAAGAAAAAAAACACACAAAAATACCAAAACACTCCCCTCAAAAAAAAGGAAAAAAAGGAAAACAAAACAAAAGCAAGCCAAACAAAAAAAACCCCACCAAACAAAAAACCAAAACCCAACAGACCTGGAGAAGAGCGAATGGTGTGTGGGCTCATCCCACAGACAAACCTGGCAAACAGGAATGAGCTTGATTTGCCAGTCAGCTACTCTTCAGGTGTCCATAATCCTGAAGCTTCCTTCAAATTACAAACTGCACACATTATGACAGCACACTAAGCCTTCAACCCAAGCCAAGAAGGGAGCCCTTGACTCTACCTGCAGCTTCCCATTCCCTACCCGCTTTTAACGTGCTGAGGTTTAAACACCGCACTGCGCTGGCTCCTGTGGGGCACGAGGAGCTCGGCAGCACCTCCTCGAAAAGCCAAAGGGCACAAGACAAAGAGGAAGCCCCCACAGGCAGCGCGGGGAGGACGGCGGGCCCTGGGGGAGGAGGGGACCCCACAGGCACCCGAGCGGCGGGCCGGGGCTGGCACTGACCTGGCGCCGCTCCCGGCAATCCCGGCACTCCCGGATTTCCCGGCAATCCCGGTTTTCCCGGCACTCCCGGCTCCGGGCGGCGCTGACCCCCGGCCCGGCCCCGCTCACCGCGCAGGCCGGGGTCCTGCTCCTTGCTGCGGATCCCGCGGATCTTGACGGGGCGGCCGCTGAGCGTGGCCAGCACCAGGCGCTGCCGCAGGAAGTTGCAGCCCGTGTAGCTGAGGCACTGCGGCTCGCCCGCCATCCCGGCACACGTGGGCCACAGGAAGCGCCGGCTCCGCGGGGGCAAAGGGCAGGGGGCGGGCGGCTGCGGCGCGGAACGGCACGGCACGGCACGGCCATCCCGGCACGGCCATCCCGGCAGATCCAGGCACATCCCGGCACGGCCATCCCGGCGGATCCAGGCACATCCCGGCAGATCCAGGCACATCCCGGCACGGTCATCCCGGCGGATCCAGGCACATCCCGGCAGATCCAGGCACATCCCGGCAGATCCAGGCACATCCCGGCCCGGGCACGGCAATCCCGGCCCGGAGCCGCGGCCGCCCCGGGCAGCCAGGGGCAGGCCAGACTTGGCGAGACAGCAGCGGCAGCCTCTGCGCCTGCTGTCCCCACCTGCGTGTTTAGGACTGAAAGCTGGAGTGTAGAAGTGGCGGCAGGTGCGTGTGAG
>JAWWMO010000001.1:25242553-25263081 GCA_035047845.1 Dendrocincla fuliginosa | reverse complement strand
CGCGCGCGGGGAGCGGCAGGGGAGCCAGCCAATCGAGTCCCGGCACGGCCCGCGGCACTGCCCGCCCTCAGGGGAACCGGGCCAATCAGAAGCGAGAGACCCGCCCACCGCTCCGGAGACAGCCAATAGGCTGAGAGGAGCGGCGGGGAGGCGCGCCGCGATTGGCAGGCTCCTCGGCTGCCGTGCGTTGTTGCTGGGCAGGGTAAAGATGGCGGCTCTGGAGAGGGTGAAGGTGCTGGTGCTGGGCGACTCCGGTGAGTGGCGGTCCCCGGGCACCTGGGGACGCGCTCCTCGGCCCCTGCCCCTCGGGGCCCGCCCCCAGGGCCTGGCCTCTCTCTGCCTCATTCTCTCCGTGCACTCGCAGGTGTCGGGAAGTCCTCCCTCGTCCACCTGTTGTGCCACAACCAGGTGCTGGGAAACCCCTCCTGGACAGTGGGCTGCTCCGTGGATGTGCGAGTAGGTGACGAGCCCGCCCTCTGGGGCCTCATGGTTTTATTTGCAGGGCTCACCGCCCCTCAGAGGGGCGTCCCTTGGCGGTGAGGGGGGCTGAGGACAGGCAGAGCCCCGCAGTCCTGTGTGAGAGCAGGGGCTGGGGGTGCCAAAAAGCCTGGCTAATAAAACCACTCAGAGACTTTGGTTTTGTATCTTTGAGTAGCGGGTATTTGTTTTTTCAGCACTGGGAGTGAGGGGGACCGCACCACTTAAGCCACTCATTCTTTTGGGCAAAGCTTAAACATTTATACATTTCAAAAAACCAGGAAATAGTAAATTGGCAGTCCCTTTTCTTAATGTCATCTCACACTTGGATTACATCACTCCCTCTGTTGGAGTATGCACAGTTCTGCACTGTGGTGGTCTTTTCTTCATCATCTTGGTGGTCACATGTTGTGGTCTTCCTCAGGTTAAACTTTGCACCTTATGTCTTGGTGCATGCTCTGTCCTCTTGTTTTTTGCTATTCCACTGCTCAACTGGCCTAATCTGGTGAAGTTTCCTGTTTTCCTCTTTCTGCTACATTCTGATTGGGTACAAAGTTTCTATAATGAATAGAATTAGTGATTTACACATCTTTTCTATCGATTACGTGATTTAAACATCCTTTCCTGGCATCCTGTTGTATGTTAAACAATTCATATATTCTAATATAAAAAGAAATGGCTTTCTTACATCATTGGCCTTGCTGGGGTGTCACAGTCGCACATGGTGTTTGTCACTCATGGCCCTGTCCCCATGTCACAGGTCACTAGAAGGCACACAATTCAAACCACGAGTCCCTGAGAAACAGGCAGTGACAGCTAAACATCCTGGGGGAAAAAAACTGACTGTGACCATAGGGTTGCTTCTCCTCCTGACCCCTCTGCAGGACCTGCTGTCAGAGGAATGAGGATATTCATCCAGCAGTTTTTTGGCTCAGCCTGCAGCCCTCATGGGACATTGATAAATGCTTTTTTGCTTCACCTCTCTTTGCCGCATTCTTCTTGAAATGCATTGCTCTAGGTTAGGGATATATTTCCAAAATTTGGGAAGTGGCATTCCTGTTTGACTGTAGAGCAAAACTACCAGTCAGGCCTAGGGGCAAAAGCTGTTTGTTGATTAATTCAGTTGAGAGGTCAATGAAAATTTGGGGAGGAGACGATGTGATCAGTTGGAATCTGATATGGTCACCTCTGTTAATATTGCTGCAGTACTAAAATGTGGGTTTCAACAACTGTAAGAAGTCCAGATCTTAATTTTTCACTTGACTTAGCAGCATGCTATTTCCAAGCACATCTTGAGGCATTAGGGTTGTTAATACTGAGGTGGAAAGGATACTCCCTGCTTACTCACCAAGCTCCATCTCATGTAGGAGCTGAAGTGTCCAGTGCCTGCTGCTTAACTCATTCCATCCCTCTTCCACTTGAGAGGTTTGAAATGGTGTCATCGTGAGAATTTGGAAATTTCTGTCCAAGTGCAATGATCCTTCTAGCTGAATGTGTAAGTGTTGTGTGAATTAACTCCTCTGAGCTGGTGCTGTGATTATGTATGATGTGAATTTCTCATCAGATCCACGACTACAAAGAAGGGACTCCCGAAGAGAAGACCTACTACATTGAGCTGTGGGATGTTGGAGGTTCAGTGGGTAGTGCCACTAGTGTGAAAAGCACACGAGCAGTATTCTATAACTTGCTGAACGGTGAGTTTGCTTGGTGTAAATCTGGTTTTATTAGTGTTTCCGTTAAGATCTGTCTCTTCGTTCTGGGGCGGGGTTTCATGTAGTCTGGCTGAGGGCCATATTGTTCTCTTTTCTGATTTACACAGGAAAAAAACCCTTCTAACATTCATAGGCAGAATATTATGGATTCTGTTTTGAACTGGAAAGATATTTTGGGCAAAGCTGTGCAGATGAGCTTCATCAGCCTTTCACTTCAGTCTTGCTCAGCTGGCACAGCAGGGAGTCTTTGAAGGTGCAGTGGTATCCCTTCCAGCTACACTTGCAGACATAAAGGTCACCTTCACTCTTCCAGGCCTGATGTACTGCAGAAATATAATTTATATTTTCTTGTCTGTTCATTTGTAAAACCCACAGCAGAGAAAGGATTCTTTGAGTTTATATGAACCTTGATAGTTGCATCCTACCCTGGCAAATTTGAACTGTCTCCCATAAAAGCTGCAATATGCTGATAACCATCTTGCCTATGCTCAGTTAATTTACCAGATTGTTTTTGATAATTGAATCTTGCAACTTGCTGCATATATAGAAAGTAGTATTTTGTGCCTTCTGTTGAGATATTGACCTAATGTCCTATTAGTTCATATGTACCACTTAGAAGAGCAAATAAGAGGTTATAAACATAACAGTGAAGTGTTTCAGTGATCCCTTTTTGTCATCCAAGTATAGTTCACTAAAGCTACATGTATGTCAGATTTAACCACGGCTTCTGAAATTCTGTCTCAGTCTGGGTTTTTTTCCCTCTTGTTCCCAGTCACATGAAGGCCTTTCAGTAACATGTTAAACCATACAATAAACACTTGTGGTCTGTGATCAACTAGTTCGTTCTTCCCCTTTTCCCAGGAGGAAAACTGTGTATAGGTACCTCTTCCTTATATCGTTAACTGTCCCTCTTGTAAATAAGGCTTGAGCTGGATTGTGCCCTCAAAGCAAGTTTCTTTGGCATATGAAAAAAATGGATTTGTTTTTGACACCAAATCCACAGTATGCCAGTGAGCGTGGGCCAAACTTGGAAATATCCTAGAACAGCCCATTAGGAAATTAAGTCCTGAACTGAATTATAATTGATGACATTATTAAAATAGAGTTATTTATCTCCACTGCCCAAAATATATTATTAGGCAGCTCACATATGAAAAGTGTTGACTTTGGTAGTTAACCTTGGCTCTTGTTTCTTTCATTAGATTAATTTCTCCATTAGAGCTTGTCTCACGAATTGCCTCAGTTTGACGTGATTTAAGAAGAGAAGACAAATGTGTTCCTTCTGCCTGACTGCTTGTGCTTTCTGAGCTTACAGTGGTCTGAAAACCTGAGGTGGAAAGACAGTTTTGGTTTGTTTGGTTGTGGCAGCACCTCTGCAGGCTGTTGACGTGGTTGGGAACAGTTTGGTTTTGGATTGACCACAGATACTCTGCTTTGGTGACCCTCCACCTGGTGTGTGTACTGTGATAACTGAGGACAGGGACTAGGCAGTAAGGCTTTGGCTTGAAGACCTTCATGTGGGATGAACATTTCTTTGAATAGTCATTGGTGCTGCCTGCTCTTCTTGGATGTTGACACAGTCTTTTGCTGCTGGTGCAAAAAACTGTGCAGGCTTTAGGTGACACAGATAAGGGCACTGACCAATCAGAAACATAACTGAGGGAGAGCATCTGGAGGTGGAGAGTGTTTCCCACAGGTTACCCAGCAGTGCCTCTGATTCTGTTGCTGTAGACCAAGTTATGTTGTATCAGGCTTTTTGTCCCTAAAGTGGCAGTGGACACAAAGTTGAGTTGCCTTTTCCTGCTGTTACTGAGATAATTGCTTTGAAACAGGGCTGTAGTTGTGGTGTTCTGGGAACTCTCATAGGACAGTGTGCACAGTCTTCTGGGAGAGTGGGAAATATTTATGGAACTGTGGTTTGTTCAGAGTGTGTACAGAGGGTGGCACCTTTGGAAGTTGAGGTGAAAGTTTAAATTACAAAGTTTTTTTCACCGGTAGGCTGTGAAATGTTTTGAGAATGAATCCTGATGCAGATAAGGGGTATAATTCCATTTTGTCCTTGAATTAATGTTAGTTTGAAGTCTAGAGGAAGGGAACATTCCACATATTGCAGAAGGTGTGAATAAATAGAAGAAATTTGCTAGCAGGAGTTGGTAATTGAGTTAGGAACTGTGGTTATCAGGAGTGGGTGTCTGTTAATAGCACAATTAGGAAGTTTGGCTCTATCTCAGAATTTACATTTTGAAGGTTGAAAAATGCTAATAGCTTAATCTTAAATACAAGAAATCTTACTAATTCATGCTTCTAGTGGGAAAGATCCTAAAACAGCCTGCTAGGAGATGAAATTTTGAACTTATGGATCTGAATTATAATTTTGGGGAACTGTAAAAGTTTATCAGTGTCTGTTTCCCCTTTGGGTACCTCCCCAAGTATGTAGCATTAATTCCTGAAAATGCAGGAAAGCGATAGTGCTCTCTACAGTCTTTGAAACAAATAAAAAGCTTTTAGACTTCTTAGATGGTGTGACAAAAAGATAATTATGTTTACCAGTTAGGTAGAACAGAGAAAGGCTAAATCCTCTGCTGCAGTAATATAGAATTTCAGTATCATTCAAAATAAAGCAGAATCAGGGAATGCCTGCAAGCCTTCTGTGGATTAAACCCTTGGGGTGGCTGTTTGTTTCCTCCTTTAACAAGATTTTTCTCTTAACTCTTATCCAATTCCTGATAAGCAGCTTTAAAAAACCTGTTGCATCCTAATGTTTTCAGCCTTATTTATTCACTGTGATTGAATGGGTTATACATCCCTTTCTTCATTCTCAGATATCTGGGAACCTGCAGATGTCGTGTTGGTAAGATAAGGAAAAAATATGTATCATTAAATAGTGTCTTGCTGTCTTCTCTTTCACTCTAGGGATAATTTTAGTGCATGACTTAACAAACAAGAAATCATCCCAGAATCTGTATCGCTGGTCTTTGGAAGCACTCAACAGAGATGTTGCTCCAACTGGAGTTCTCGTGACAAATGGGTGAGTGTGAAACATGTGCAGAGTTCAGACACAGTAATTCCAAGCTGTTATGGAAGTCTTTGTTCATCCCTAAGGCTACTTGGAGTCCACGTGAAACTAGATGTGGCTAGCCTTCTAAGAAAGGAAAAAATGGGTGACATCAAAGAAAGTTGCTGTTTTTTTGTTTTATACTGCCAATCAGGCCATTCTGACAATAGATTCCCAAACTGTGTGGCAGAGACCTTGCTTTAAGGGAAAAGATGTTTACTGCATCCTTCATTTTCTTGAGGCCTCTGTCAAAGTGGGTCCAGTCCCTGATACCTGAGGATTTCTTTGTCTGTACTGAGCTGTGCCCTTATGCAGGAAATGTCATAGGATGACATGTGTCTGTTCCAGAAGGCTTTCCCTCCATGTACCAAGACTGAGGAAGGTCACTTCATAAATCACTGATAAACCTCACACATAAGCAGGAAGGCAGTAATAAGGAAATTATTGGGGGAAAATTATCAGTTGTTCATCTGCCTGTGCAGGTACACAGGTGTTTCTGTAGAAACATGGGAGGTAAGAAAGAAGATTTGCATTGTATAAATTGCAAAATTTTCCAGTTTTTCCACAGAAAGGTCCTTCACATTTGTTTTAATTTTCAAAAGCTTGACTTCTGTCAAGGACAGAAGCTTAGCCACTAGCAATTGCTGGGTCAAGTTGTTGCAGTGGGCTGTAAAATTACTTCCTAAAAAGCTTGATTTAGGTAAAAATGAAAGACAAGTGATTATGCTAGCTGAGGAGAATGATTGAAGCTTGGATTTGTGATGACATTTAATTGCAATGTTATTTATTTTATAAAGACTACCTTTGATCATTATTCATATCCAAATCAAAGCTTGTTGGAATTCAGCTTTTAGTGGCTACCTTTACTTGAATATAGAAGAATTCATTACTTGACTCTATGCAATTGTTGTTGAAACCCGCTTTGATCACACATGGAAAGGGGTAGTGTTTCACAGGTGCAATTTATTTCATTGTCCCTCCTTAAAAGGTGTGTGTATGTAGGAACTTTAGTTGTTCAGAGATGCCAGCTCCCTCTTCTTTCTCTGATGGCTGTACAGTACTGGAATCCTGCTTGTATTAGCATTTCTTCTGTTCATCTGCCCTGAGAAGAAATTCAACTCATGTTGTTTCTTATCTCTTTCCTTTCAATTCCCCTATAGTGACTTAAACACAGAAACCCTTCCTTAATTGACAGATAAGGCACATTCTCAGTTAGATAAATAATGACCCCTAATAAATAAATGACCTTTTATTAGAAAGGGACAGGGGAGCTGATGGTGCCCCTGTGCCCACTTACATGGCCATTGCTCCATTCAGGATTGTATTTGTTTCCCTCATCAGTGACTATGACCGTGAACAGTTTGCTGATAACCAGATTCCACTGCTGGTAATAGGAACTAAGCTGGACCAGATCCCAGAAACTAAGCGGAATGAAGTTTTGACCAGAACAGCTTTCTTGGCTGAGGATTTCAATGCTGAAGAGATAAATTTGGTTAGTATCCTTGTCACCAGTGGTGTTTTTCTTTTATATGGGAGCGAGTCCAATTTTTAGTAAGTAAAAATGTTGTGACAAAAATTGGGCTTCTGGAGATTTTTTCGGTAGTGCCAGAGTTATACACATTTTGTTTGGCTGTACCCCTTGCTTGATGGAACTGTCATCTTTGTTTCACTACAGGGAGGTGTAGCAGGTGCTAAATAATGGCAGTGAAGCTTAGAATTGAAGGTTTAAATTTAAATTTTCTTTCTCGTGTTGATAGTTCTGACACAGGCTTTTTTTGAATGAAACATCAAGGTGACTTTATATAGATATATGGGTGTAAAAATAGGCATGTGCTGTGTGAATGCATGGGTACATATACACACACACATGATCTCATGTGTAGCCTGTGCAAATCATTATCTGACTCAGTAGGTGGTGCTGGAAGGAAAATGTGGAACATATAGGGAGTTACTTAGAATTTTGCAGTTGATTCACAGGACAGAAGTTGGCCTTTTCTCTCAAGTGACAGGAGATACCCTGTTTTCTGTAGCTGATGGAGTGTCAGGGGAAAGGGTGTATTGATTTCCATGTATGTGGCTTCCTTGTGCTGATTTGCTTGTCTTTGGCTTATTGTCCTCTCTGCATTCTAGGATTGCACCAATCCTCGTTACCTGGCTGCAGGTTCATCCAATGCTGTGAAGCTAAGCAGATTTTTTGATAAGGTAAGTCGATTAAATGATGTTTTATCATCCCATGTATCAAACACTGTCTGTGATTTGAATAACAGTTAGCTACTCCTTTCATGTTCTACTTTTTGAGTTGGGTCAAGCCAGGTGCGGGGAGGCCAAAGATTGGTCTGCTTTTGGATCCCTCCAGAAAAGAGCTGATCTCTTTGAAGATTTGATCCTTGATCTGCACAGAGCAATGAAAAAGAACTCACAAGTGTGCAAAGACACTCAGCATATGCTTTTGAAGTCATCTGGTAGGCCAGAGGGGTTGCAGCATTCTGAGGTAGTAATGTGGGGAGTTACAAGACTGTTGATCCTGGTTAAAGCAACCCTTAGGAATTAAGAAATTTAGCATATTGCTCTCCCTTCCTGAAAAAGAGAACATCAAGATCCACTGTGAAAATGACAGAAGGAATGCTCTGGTTTAAGCATCCATTCCCTGGACAAAGATAACATAGTGGAGCTACTGTGTAGTAGTGGAACCCTCTACACCTTCAGAGAGGGTGTGGGAGGAATGACTGATGCAGAAGGAGACACCCAAACTATCACCTCCATTACCCCAGGGGGCTGTGAAGTGTTTGTTGGGACCTGAGGTTATGCATGTGCTGTGCAAGCTAAAATCATTCTCTGTTGTTCCCAGGTCATAGAGAAGAGATACTTCTTAAGAGATGGCAATCAGGTTTGTCATTTTTACTCCTTTTTTGTTTAGTTTCTCCCTATGTAATGTGAACTGCTGACACAATCCTCTTTAAAACATGGGCTTCATGTGATTTCAGTGATAATCTATGCTGGTAACTGAGTTCTTATATCTGTGGGAGCACCACTGTTTTGGATAGACAGGAAATGGCTGACTTATCTTAAATATTTGTAATGTGAGTGGCAGTGAAATACTTATGTATGCTAGTATAATAGAAGTTGCAAGACTGAGGTAAAATGGGCAAATGTGATTTCTTTCAGCTCTGTCAGCTTCAGGCTGCTTGGTTGGAGATTTAGGCCAGAAATGCTATCTGCAAGGTCAATGAAAAGGCTTTTTTTTGCACAGCAGGAACTAGCATTTTGTCTGGTACAGGTAGTTTTCATAAACCTGGTGGTGTCACAAGAAAAACAGCAGTATGATACTGGGTTGTAATTCATTCCTTAATGACTGAATTAAGTGTTTTCAGCACAGTTGGTGAAGAACTAGCAAAATGACTTCTCGTTTGGGCAGGCCACTTCAACTTTCCACGGGCCCCACCTCCCCACAGAGAGTAGCAAGGTTATACTTATCGTATCTGTCAGGTACTTGCAAATTACCATGAATAGCATCACTGAAATACAGTCAAATGTATCATTAGAGGTAGCTGTGCTGAAAGCCCCTTAGGGAGAGCAGGGAAAAAATAGTCACAAATTACAAAATGCTTCCTTTCTTTATGTGTTTTTCTAGTGCCTTTTAAAAATAAACTTGCTTTTGCCTCTTTCAGTTCTACATGACGTATTTTTTCCTCCCTTTTCCCCTCATCTCCACATTCTGGTGAAAGGAAGTTTCCCTTTCATGGGGATAATAGCTTAATGCAGAAATCTGCTTGTGTGCTGGTTGTCTTTGAAGCATGATGTATGATTTTTATTTTTATTATTTGATCATGTTTACTGGCCAGCCAAGGATTAACTATATTCCTTATGGCTGTGTGCCAAAGATTACAGCCTGCTGGTAACTATTTTCATCTACTTCACTGACAAGAGCTCAAAAGCTTAAACCAAATCTTAAGTAAGGGGCAGTTATATTTAAAGAGAAAAATCCAAATTGGAAATGGAGATTTCAGTGTAACCTTTTAATATTGCTATTTGAAATTATTGACTTAATGTAACTTACCAATGTGTTTGTGGGTTTTCTACAATAGGTGGCCTCTGTCATTCGTGTTTTGAGGTATTTTTGTTATAGACTTCTTCAGGATGAAAAGAATGATAAGTTTCAAATTGTTCATAGCTATGACTTCAATCAGATCGCTGATAAATGATTGTTACTCTTAATTAGCAACTTTGATATAAAAAATGCTGAAGCAGATAACTTTTTACCTATGGTCCAGCTACTTTTTAGTTATAATGATTGCATTTTCCCTTTTTAAATTCCCAAAGCAGTTTTCCTGACAGGAACCTTTGTGCAAAATCTGCCTGATTTTTGCCTTAGAGATGATTGATAGAACTATACCTCAATGAATACCTTGTGTATGTGTTAGAGTTTGGGGCCTGAAAACCCCAAGTAAATTAATTTGTGGAGTTCTTAGTGGATTTTTATTTTGGCAAAGCTCTTTAGCTTTCTCAGTTTACCAATGAAGCGGGTAACGCGAGCAGTCTGTTTTGGAAAGTAAATTACATTTCTGTCCCATACCAACCATACATGCCCATGTTCTCCTGGCATGATTTGTAGTGCCTGGTTGACACTTTCCATTTTAATATACTGTATTTCTTGTGAAAGTGTGAAATTGTTTGGGGGGTTACGTTAACTGGGTCTGCTCTTTTTGCTTGTGTGTAGTTAGTAGGCTGAAAGTTACTCTGGACTGTAATCAGTTTTATGATGCCAATAGGACAGATATGCAGTATTAGAAAGCTTTTTTGAGGGGATTCACGGATGCATTGGATTGAAAATCTGTCCAAAACACTATTAAGGCAAAGAAGCTTCTGATGGTTTCACGGAGATTTTCTTTGTGAACATCCATTGTCACAGTGTAAGCGGTATCTACAGATTGGCTGCAAAAGCAGGAGTGCTAATCCTTCATATTGTTGCAGCCATTTCTATCCTGACAGTTTTCTTAAAGCTTTTCAGCAGTTGAAAAAACTGTACTTTCAACTGCCAGCAAAGTCCCAGGTTTGAAGGCATAAAGCCTCGACAGCTCTTTAATAGGACTTGATTGTACTGTTTTATAGTTTTAAAAATGAATGGAGGAAAAAGTCTTGTATGCATTTCAATCTGGGGGGAAATACAGACTTCGAAATCTGTAATTAACTAGTTTAGGATTTGCCTGAGAAATTAAGGCTTTCATTGTAACCCTTGCCAAAAAGCCTTAAGGAACACCACAGAACAAATGAGCCACACTCAAGTTGTGCAGAGTTTAATTAATGGTGCTCCTCTAGCAGCAAGCTGAAGCACTGTAGTCCTGACTCTGGAGATGGTGTGGAAGAGGATATTGCAGTTGGCTTGGTAACAGGCACTCAAGTGTGTGCTAGAGGGAGCTCATGCTGAATGTGACATGAGAACTTATCTTCCCTGTCTCTAGATTCCTGGCTTCTCTGAAAGGAAACGGTTTGGAGGGGGAACACTGAAGAGCCTGCATTATGATTGAACACTGAAGAAGTGGAAGATGACTTGTCTGGGTTCCTAATGACATTCCCATTTCGACTGGATGCTCAAAGGCAATAATGCTTATGTCAAGCACAATAAAGTGGTATTACAGCTGGTTAACCTGCTGAAGCCACTGTTGTTGGAGAAGACTTGGAGAAGTATTTCCAGAAACCTCATCTGAAGCCCAAAGTATTTCTTAGGATTGCAGGCTGTCTGGATATATGGGAACAATTGGGGAAAGTGTGCAACAGACTGAATGTCTCTCACTGCTGTGGGAAACTTTATCATACACAGCACATATATGTGACATCTTTGTCTCCAGTTTGGAAAACTTATGGACAGTCTTTGCAATGAATTGCATTCATTTTACCTCTAAAGGAAAGGTGATGCTGAGTGGGCTTCTCATTTACTGTAAAGTGAACAAAACGTAAAGATGGGTAAGGAGTGGTTTGGAAAATAATAGAATGTCTTCATTAAATGAATGGTGTTGTCTCATCTGGAACACATTGTTCATCCTACTCAAAAGGGAGAAAGAAAGGCAAGATAGGAAAAAAAGGTTTGAAGCCTTAAAAAAAGAAAATTATTAGCAGAAAACAAGTGTTAATTCTGCTGCTTAAATTAAAATTGTTTACTTGGAGAGGACAGTGAATCAGGTTCTTCTGTTTATCTTTTCACAGTTGATTGTGGTCTTTCTCTTTATATTAAATTAAAAGGCAATGCTTTGAAAACTGGTGAAAAAAATGTGTTTTTATGCAGTGCTTATTTGGAACAAATGTGGCATGGTCTTAGTTAGCCTGAGGGCTTAGTGGATTCAGAAAACATGATATGCAAGAACATCCTCTGAATTAGAATAGGTAGAAATTTTGAAGGGATATATAGCCGTGTAAAAAGTAGGTACTGAGCATGGTTAAAAGCAAAGTTCTGTGGTACAGATGTTTCCTTTACATATTTAGCACTGAGGATAAAGGAGACTTGACCTGGTCTGCTCTAAGGTGCAAACTGTTGTCTTCCTAAATAGCCCAAGCTTTGCACGGTTTCTCACCTCCCTAGAATTATGTGGAGTGGTAAAACCCTGATTTTTGGCAGTTTCTTCTTTCACCTCTTTCCCTACAGCCACCTCTAATGGGTAAGCCTCTGACAAAGGCTAACTAAGAGCTGGAGTTAGATATAAATAGAGATTAATAATAAATGGGGATAGAAGAAAGTAAAATGCCAGTGTAAAATTGACAGGGAGCAGAGTTCTGCAGACTCCAGATTACTTCTGCCTGCAGCTCTTCTAGCAGCTGCTTGGAAAGAAATGTAAAACTGCCTGTTGCCACTAATCAGGCACAAAATTGGCAGCTAGGTGCACCAGTCAAACTTATTAAAAATATGGATGCCTTGCTTTTCCTTAGGCCATTTCCAGAAAGTTCTTGGAGCATTCATAAACATGAGTGCAGTAAGTTTTTAGATGCCTGTACGAAATAGCTTCTTAGCTTACATTTAATTTACAACCAGAAAAAAATAAGATACCAAAATATTAATAGTAAATAACCCACATCCAAGCTATGCAGCTCATGACAGCACCAATGTCTCAGTGATCCTTTGACAATGAAAGCTGGAATTATTTTCTCAAGGTCAGGTGCTGTCTAAGGGTAACTCAATCTGGGCTCTCTCGGGTTCCTAAGGAACTGCAGAGCAGAACAAGCAAGCTAGCACTGTTTCTTCCTACCCCTGTGGCTTCTTTAGGAGACTTGGAAGGGTTGCAGTGTAAGGGAGGCCATTTAGTGCAAGATGCTGCATTAAGAAATGGTTGCACAGGTCTTTGATTTGGAGGCAGGGGCTTTCCAAAGTAGCTCTCTTCAAGTAATCAAAAAGGAACATAGCTCTGTGTGCTGTTTTTGTATTTTGAAACAGACCTCTAGTATGGATTAAGTGTCTCATTTCTTTAGATCTCAGCAAGTAACCACAATTAGGTATTTTTTTTCCTTTTAAGACAAGGTGGTGTGTATTGGAGTTGTGCATGTTGATATTACTTTAATTCTTACAGGAAGTCCTCTGTCCTTGTCAGAACCAGGAGCGTGTGAGCAGCCAGAGTTAGTTACATTGCTTCTTGCACCTTACCTGTGTCAGCTGCCCAGAAAAGGTTCACCTCCAAGCCTGGGGCTGTGGCACCAGACAACTTCCCTGTATCATGCTTATCATTTAATGTGTTTTGCCTTTCTTTTCCCTGTGCACACACATCCCCCTCCCAGATGGGCCCTCTGTGGCCCTTCTGTCTGTATTGCCTCTGTCTGCCTCCATTCTCTGTTCCTCCAGCTCCCTTTCTCCCAGTCTCTATCCCTCTTTCTCTCCCCACTTGCCCCACCTGTCTGATCCCTCAGTATCACCAGAGGTCACAAAGACTCCTCTTTCTGCTTCCTGCTCTGCCCTCTGGTTTCCCCTTTCTTCCTGTTTTTTTCTCTATTTCTCTCTCCTTGTATTTCTCTCTATTTCTCTTGCTGTAGCACTGCTGCCTCTCTGTTTATCTCTGTCTCTCCTGCCTGTCTTTGGTGTCTATCACAGGCACACACATTTCATATCGAAACATTGTTACTCAGTCCCTTTAAATTCAAGCTACTCTATCTCTCTGTTATTTATTACAGAAATATGTCCCAGAGGTACCAGTGAAGGTGGCTCGTGCAGGTACATGTGAGATGTGTTAGACCTCCCCTGCACTCGCAGATGAGGTGCATAGCAAATAAACAATGAGCCTCCACTCTTCCCAAGGGACTTGCAGAGCTTTCTGGTTGTCTATGACCATTTTGATGACTGCGGGGGACAGTCAGAAGCATGAATATATCCTAAATACAGAAAATCCACCGAATCTGCCCCTCTTGGTTTCCATGCAGAAAACCCATGTGTACAGTAACCTTAAATTCTTGAGTAATACATTTTTGTTCTTGTAGCAGCAGGGCTGCATGATCCTTGCAGCAATCTTTAGCAAAGGTGCTGCTGGCTTTTTAAGGATGTGAAACCTATCCAGTAACGGGGGTTTGGTTGCAACCTTAATACAAATTTTCATTATTGATTGTATTTGCAAAGGCAGCTGCAGTATGCTCCGTTTGTCACAAATGAGATATGAACTGCTGTGTCGTAGCCTGCAGTCAATATCAGTCCGGTATGATGAAGTCAGGGCTTGAATTCTCATTTCTCAGTGGATAACAAGGTGACAGTTTTCAGTGATCGAAAACCTGCTTCTGCTTTTCAGCAAAGGGAGCTTAATCCTATTTCTTTTGTTAGTCAGCTCTTCCTATTAGAAGTTGTGTTCCTGTCTCACTTTTGTTATGAGGATGCTGGTTACTTTGATTCCTTTATAGGGTTGGGCAAGTCTGTGACTTAGTGCACTAGTTTTCTTCGACAAAAAGCCATTATCATTATTGATGAACCTGTCACTGGCTGGCAAGTTACCAGAACATGTAGAGAGGTAAAGCTTTTCTTAGGGTGTGCTTTGCTGCAGTACTGTGTGCTAGGCCCTCAGACACACACTGATTTTGGAAAAAATGCACACAGGTATCAGGTGGAGGAGGGGAAGGAGAGTAAAAGCAGTCCCAATTTTCTTTCATTTCAAATGTCAGTCAATGGCAAAGCTCTCCTACCTAGTGGCATGTAGCTAAAAGTCCTGTTCTTAGTATTATCCAATTGTGCTACTGTGGGTTTATTCTAACATCTAATCAGTAAATGGGGAAAACATGTTTCCTTTTGGTACATGAGAACCCAATGAGGAATTCAAGAAGAGTCTTCATGTCTAATGGTGGATGTGTGAGCAGTATGAGGGCTTTCCAGTTGTGCAAGCAAAGCTGCAAGAAACAGTGATTCTCAGGACCTGAGGCTAAAAGGATCTTGGAATTAGAAGTAGCTCCCTAACAGGGACAGTGATGATGCCTGGAACAGTTAATGGATAAAAGCAGATTTGTCGGTGTTTGGGATTTTTCAGTGTAGCATCAGTAGCATTCTGAACGACGTGCTTTAGCACAGCTTTGAGGTAAAGACCCCCAGCATACTTGTAAGGAAGGTGGTTTAGATGATCAGAGCTGTCTGTGGCAGCAGAGAGGCTGAAATCTAGCCTTGGCAGTTCATCTGCTTAGCCAACCCCTGCTGCAAATACCATTAACTACAGAAATGGGTTTTCTTTTGCCTGCTTTGACATTATATCACCAAGATGCAGCTTGTTTTGCCCCTTGGGCTTATCAATGCACAGAAATTCTGGTTTCGTAGCTCCTGAAATGGCACAGGGAAGTTTATTCTCAGCGCACCACCACTGACTTCTCTCAAAAAGATGTTGAATACAAGACAAGCTCATAAGTAAAAACACATTCTCTTTTTTGACTAGGTCAACCAAATAAAAGTCTGGGCTGTGTGGGCAAATGAACTCAAAATTCAGTGATACTTTTGACTATGAAGAGCATGAAGTGAAACAGAGGGTGATTAACCCACGCACATCTACGTTCCCTTTGACCTGAAAGTTAATGTTTACAAAGTGGAAATGCACTGCTGCCTTTGAGTTAAAGATTTATTAAAAGGACAAGGATGCCCAGTAGCTTTGAAGGCTGGGACTCTGTTTGGAGCTTTTATCTTACTGTCTGATGCCATCTGCTCTTCCTGAGGCTTGTTCTGCTGTGGCTTACGTGGGTTTGATGGCCTGTCCTACCCTTGAATAAAAGGTCAAATGACAAAATTCACTAACTGTCCAAAATTAGCACCCTCTTTAGCTGATGCACCAGAGTGGGGAAGGAAAGAACAAGGCAATGTGACTAAGAGTGACACCTTAGTCACTCCTAAGAGTGGTGGTTCTGTCCTGAAGGCAGAAGCATCACAGCAAGGTGAGCAGGTGGCTTCTTCAGCCTCTGTTCATGCAGCATCTGCTTTCTGGCAACAAGGAGTGTGTGCTTTCTGCTGCGGACAACTTTTATGATCTTTCCTGCACAAATAAATGATAATAATTAACCTGTCTGGCATCTCCTGCTGGACAGTCCCAGAAAAATGACAAGGACATATTTCATAAGAGCCACTCTACAGAAAAGTACATGTTATTAAAAAGAGACCTTTTTTGACACTGTTGGCAGTGATAAAAAAAGCATAAATATTATTGAAAGGTTAAAAAAGAGATTAAATCCCCTGGTGCTAAGTAGTACTCTCTCAGATAAACAAAGCTGCTCTAAAGAGCTCCTATCCTATTTGGCAGTGTGTAAAGGGTTAAAAAACAAAGAAGAAACACAAGCTGGGGAAACTGAGATCACAGAGACAGGAGTAAATGAGGATATTAGTAAATATGCCCATGAATGAATGCATTTTAGCTGGACAAAGGCAGGCAGGAGGAGAAGTTGGTCCTTTTAGAAACAAGGTGCATCATTGTGAAAAGCAGAGGGCCATTGCAGCAGGAGGCTCAGAGCTGCATCAGAAAGGGTCTGTCCCTCAGTTGCCTCTTAGGTGTGTGGTGCATGGGACAGAAGAGCTCGGCCTCTGGGACTGGACAGGGACTCCCTACAAGAAGCAATGGTGAGCTGTGATCCAGCAGCTGTACTCACTACAGCACACTGGCAGAATGCAGCCTGTGCTGGGAAGTGCTGTGCTAGGCAGTGAGTAGCGTGAGGTGCCTAAACTTCTCTTTGATTCTCCTCCACAGCCTTCATTCACTGCTGAGATGCTGAACAGCAGCTGCTAAATTTGCAAACAAGCCCCTTGGTACTTTCGTTCTGCCTCTGACGTAGATGAGCTCCTTGCACACCTCCATCAAGATGCCCATGAGAACAGTTCACAAGTAATAAGCTGCTGGTATGCAGGTACCCTCCAGTTGCATATGTATCATCTAGGAAATACAGTTGCATTGCTGTCTTATGATTTTTTGTGTATCTCTTTTGGGTCTTGTTATGTCTTTGGGCTGGAATCTCCTCTGAGTAAAGGTGAGGTAAAAGCCATGCACTGGATAGATGTCATAAACTCAGAAATAACAGCTGAGAAGACACTGAAAGCTTTTCATGCTTATTCTTCCAGGCTTAATTTGTTGTGTTTATGATTCATGTTTATGCAATAACAATTCATCGTGTTTCTGTGTTTCATATTTATATGATAATGAAGACGGTTGCTAAAATATTAATGAAGTACATCTATACTTAATGTTACATAAGATTTATATTCAAGAGCTACTGCAATGAGCTAAAGGGTTGTTCAAGCTAAATCACAGAATCACTGAGGTTGGAACTGACCTCTGGATATCATCTAGTCTAATCCCTCTCTTCAAGCAGGCTCAGCTGGAGCAGGATGCCCAGGACCATGTCCAGATGGGATTTGAATATCTTCACAGTTAGAGAATGCACAACCACTCTGTGCAACCAATTCCAGTGTTTGATCACCACTTAATACTCTCATTTGTGGCCAAAAAGGAAAGTCCACAGAACTACAGGCCAGTCAGCATCACCTCCATCCCTGAGAAGGGATGCTTCAAGGCAACTAAGCCTGGAAAATATTTTCACACACATGAAGATCATTTGGAGTAATCAGCATGGTTTTATGATTTCCTTCTTAGATGGTATGGGCTAGGTCAGAAACACCACAGATGTCCTAAGATTTTTTTCTTTCTGTATTCCATTTAATTTAGAGATAAATAAATCAAGCATCCATTCAACAGTGTCTTAGTAAATAATGTCTTTCCCTGTAGGGAATGGAATGGAAAAGCAAGGTTAGACAGCCTAATAAGCTTTAAAATATTTTGTGGCCATCGTGTGTAAAGTGATAAGACCTTGTCCTTTTCTAGGAAGCAGGAATGAGCAGGAAGTAGGTCTACTCGTAATTAAAAAGTAACACCTTTATTTTTACCTGTCCCACAAGATGAAAACAAGAGAACAGGGTTGTACAGAGGTGTGAGCAAGGTGAAATGTAGGCTCTCAAAGGGGAATGAAAGCTAAAATGTGATGTTACCTCTCCTGCTGCATGGCTCGGTAGAAGGGGATCTTGAAAAGCCCTGCAGCTCCAGTTTGCAAAACTGTAGTCAAATGTGTAATTCTTCACTGTCAGAAAATGAGTGAGGTGAACTTTTTACTCTTAAATATTGTCCGGTAGGAAAGGAGTCTCGAGGGTAGGTGACAAGTGCCAGCTACTTTATTTCTGTGGCAATGATGAATCACTGCTCAGGGTGAGCTAACATATTCACAATCCCTGCCCTGCACTGGAGAATTCCTCACTGCTGGTGTGGTTTTTTATGGCAAAGCTGGAAGAGGCCAGGACACGGAGAGTGCTTTCCTGGCAAGCAGAAATGGACACCTAAAGACGACCTGAACTTGGAGATTACTCAGTCTATAGTCTGTATTCTTCTATATTCTTCTAGAGCCAAGGAAAACTAGCTCTGCCTCTCCCCCATCCATTATCACTGCCTCTTCATACACCCCATTTCCTCCCTTGGGGCAGCCAGCCTATTTCATCAGACCTTAAAAAGTGAAGGTAGCTCTGAGGAGGTGCCTGATTTTAGAGAAGCCAGTTAAGAACTATCCCTCTTGCAGCCTGGGCTCTCACTGGCTGCAGTGGGTGTCTCATGAGCTTGTAACTGCTTTGGGGAGGGGAGGCTTCTAGGATGGTCTAGGAGAGGAGGAGACCGTAAGTTCAGTGTCACATTCAAATTTCATGTGTGCCTCCTGGAAGGTTCCTGTTGGCAGGATTTAGAGTATAGCAGGTGATGGAAAGGGGGAAAATACTGCTTTTGGGGGGCGGGGAGGAAGGTGAGGTGGGAAGGTGGCCAGGGAAGTTGAGAATTCAAAGTAAAAAGAAAAAAATCAAAGCAAATCAATTGTGCTTTCCTGCAACTTCTGGAAATGCAGAGCTACTTTCATTAGTATTCTGTAGCTAAATGTTTGCTGCTGCTCCATCCTCAGCAACAGCTTTCTTGAAAAATATTAATATTTCAGAATTTGTAAGTTCTCCTCAGTAGCTCTAATCACAGGAATACAAAATCCTCCCCTACTTCTCACAAATATCACTACCTTCACCAGGACAGGGATATGATCCTTTCTATCCTCATTGTAACATGGCTCAGAAGGAATCATGAACAAATATTTGTTACACATTTAGAGGGTTGTAGATGAAAATTGCTAGAGGTATAATTTATGAAAGAAGCTTATAAAATAGTACTAAATAACTTGTTCTAAATACCTTTTCCTCTCCTTCTCCCCATGTGTGGAAACTACAACCCCTTTTTTTAACATCTAAGGGGGAATAGGAGAGATGAGAAAACCCAGTCCCTCTCACCCCATTTATTATCTCCAAATCGATCCTGGGGTTGGTTCTGCAGAGAAGGGTTGGCGTTTGGTTAAACACAGACTGGGTTGAGCAAGCAGGTTGAAAATTCCCTTGGACTTTCTCACTTCCAGCACTGTCAGCCTGTCTCCAGCCAAGCTCAGTTGACCAGCGAGCAGGCTTTGCTTGGCAGACTGCTTTGGCAGGATACCTGCTTGGAGTTTGTGCCTGATCCAAGAGGAGGACAAGCAGGAGGAGGATGACAGGCTTGCAGGTAAGGGGTTGGGTGCCTGAGACCCACCAGTGCTGGGTGTAGAGACCCCTTCTCTGCTCACACTTCTTTTTTTGGAGTCTGTTTCATTGTATTGTGACCCACTTTCGTGTGTCAAGGTGTGTTTTTAAAACTTTCTTGGGATAAAATGTTTTGCTGTATTTCATCTATAAATATTTCATCTTTTCTCTCCTTCTTCACCTCCTTTGGAAACCATTCCTGGTCAGGCTGTCCCAGCACAGGATCCCTTCATGGTGGGAGTTGTCCTTCCCCCACCCTCCACACACACCCCTCCTCCCACCTCAGCTGCCAGGGGGGTGTTTCCCTCTCAGCCTATGAAATCTGGCTGGCAACATCTGCCCAGATGTTGCAACCCTGGCCACCATTCTCCCTAGCAGCCATGAGCAGTGGCTCCATTCAGGGCGATTTCTTAGTACCCCTTGTAGAGCACCCTGGTGCAGTGAGGTTCTGGCCATGCCCTCCTCTATGAGTCCCAGCAGGGCAGCTGACAGGAGCCTTCCCTTCCACCATTTACCAGAGCAGGGGGGAGTTTGGGAAGAAGAATGTGATATGGTGGGCTTGTGGATCTCACAGTTACTGTGGGGGACAAGCCATGCCGGGGCCATCAGGGTGCATGAGTAATGCTGCAGCAGGCAGGAATGGCAAGGCCTCACCCCAGGACATGGGGGGTCTCAGGAGCTTGTGCAGGATCAGCATGTTTCTCCCCAGGCTTCAGGGCTGTGACTGTTACTGAGCCTTTTCCTGGCCCAGAATATGCCTGTGGTACCTCCTTCACCATCTTTGTCATGTTTATTATCTTACATAGTGGTCTTACAGGTCTTCTTATTCATCTCTGGAGAGTCCTGTCTCCTCATACAGTAAGATTTCACCATGCCTCTTCCTTGCCGGTCCGTAACACCTCCCAGCTCTCACCATCCTCTTTCAGCAGCAGGACAGCCTTGCCCCTGTACCATTCCAGATGAGGCCCAGCTGGTTTATGTCATGGCTGTGACAGTGTCTTCCATGTCCATCTTCAGCTCATTCCTAGCAGCCCTAACAGCTGCTGGCCAGTGTGACTGAGGCTGCAGGCTGAACATGGGTCTGCCCAGAGCCTGCCATGGGAACAAGCTGCTCTGCCAGCAGCTCCTCTCTGAGATGTCATATGTGCCCTTCCCTTGGCATCTTTCCTCCAAATCTGTTGCCTTACCCTTCCCCTCCACTCCTTCTGACATCCATCCCTCTCTT
>JAWWMO010000001.1:25215002-25237296 GCA_035047845.1 Dendrocincla fuliginosa | reverse complement strand
TGTTCAAGGTCAGGTTGGATGGAGTTTTGGACAGGCTAGTCTAGTGGAAGTTGTCCCTGCCCATGGCAGGGGTTTAGGACTAGATGATCCTGAAGGTCCCTTTCAACCCAGGCCATTCTGTGACTCCATGATTCCATGGCTTGATGCTCACTCAGTTACATCCTTGGGTGCTCCTCTTCACCCTCTGTGCAAAGAGGCCAGCGGGGAGCTTCACCCTTTGCTTTTCCTGAGGTTTCTAAATCTCCTCAGTTCTGTTGTTTTACACTCTGTTTGCCAGTGTGGATACTAACACACAACACAGTGACACACTAACTGCACATATGTATGTGTCCCCTAGGTCTGCATGGCAGCCTATGGTGTGCTCACAAGACAAACTGCAGTGCTGGATCAGGCTGACAGCTTGGCTGGTGCAGTGTCTTGTTTCTGAGGCTGGCTAGAAAAAATGCAAGAAGCAGGCACCTTAAAACTGGAAGATCAATAGTGGTGCTGCTGGTCTGAACAGGCTGTGGTGGGTGTGCTCCTTGAGGTTTTCCAGAGCAGCAATGCTTTCCAGAGGCAGACCCCTCTGTCTCCTGGCTGAGGTACTCTCACCTGGCCAGAGACTGGGCTCAGTGTCAAAAGAGTTAATAGAAAAACCTGAAAAAGAGTTAGACCAAAAAAAATCTTCAGTCCCAGGGGTGGATCCTTTCTCCTATGCAGTATTTATAAGACTGGCATCTGCAGTAGTGCTGGCTAAGAAAAAAATTCCAAGGGCTATTGATCCCCCTGCTTCACTGCATACCCATGCTGACAAGATGGAGTTTGAGGGCTGGAAGTTATATGCATTATGAGAGCTTTATCTGCCCACCTGCCAGGGCAGTGTTGGATACTGTATGGATGGCTGGTGTGCTCAGCTGCAGAAGGATGACAGGATGTTATACTAGACCTTGCAGCAGGGAGATGGGATAGCAAAAGGTGATGACTGTCCCATTGGGGTATTTTCTGCAGTTCTTGGATGCCTTTCCTTCTTGCTAAACTCAAACAAATAGATGCTGGCCTACTTAAATCAAAATACTTAGTTTCTCTTCTCTGAAAAGGAGGAATCCATCCTTCAGTTATGAACTCACAAGGACTGCTAAACCTGTGCTTTGCTCTACAAAGGGGAAAGGGCCCCCTTTGTACTCCAGATGAAGACTCTCACTGTGCAGAAACCCTGTGGAAAAGCAAAGGCTGCTACACAGATCACTCAGTGCTTTTGGGCAGCAAGCAGCACTGTCAGGGTGAAGCAGCATGACACCAAAACTGCTCAGGCCACCCGTTCCCTGGGCAGAGGGCAGGAGGAGAAGGGAGCATTCAGTGCATTCAGCTGCTGTGAGCCTTTATCAGCCTTCTGGGAAGCCAGCCAGACATGATGCTCTGGGGCAACCCCACTGAACACTCGGTCTCAAAGAAATCTGTGCATACCAGTGGTCTGCTTTGCAGTCTGTAAGCACTGGGAATGATTTCCTTCTCCCTGAAGCTCCCACTGCTGACCCTGCTGAGCACTGCCCATTGCAGCTTACTCTATATTGCCGACTTGTTGGGGCACTTTTGTGACATGTGGGAATGGCTTTTGGGATCTGGCTGGTATCTGTGGGGCACCCAGCCTTACAGGGGCTAGAAGATACAGCTACTGGGACTGAAGCACAGCCTCAGGAGAGCACACCAGCCCACACAACATCAGGCTACCAGTTGCAGTGCTCTGCTGGAGGCTTCAGAGCCAAATCCCATGCCACTGCTTCTCACTCCTTATTTTTCCTTCTCCTCCATCTCAGAATAACCCTCAAGTGTGCCCATATGGCCTGTACGCCGAACAGCTCTCGGGCTCTGCCTTCACCTGTCCCCGGCCCACCAACAAGCGAAGGTACTGTGACCCCTGGCAGTGGGTGGGGGACACGGGGCTCTTGGGGTGAGCACTGGGGAGCAATGAAGAGGCTGCCTCAGTGCCACCAGTGCTTTCTGCAAGCCCATACTGGTAAAAATCCTCCACTGTGCACTGGGAGAGGGGAGGACAGAAAACCACTGAAGAGGGAGAGAAAAGGCTCTGGGGGGGAGAGGACTGAGTTAAGAAAATGCTGAGAAAGGAGGGGCCGAGATGGTTTTCTGAGTGAGGGGAAGGAAGGGGGAGGATGCTCACAGGGGCCAGATGGGCCTGAGTGGGCTGTGTGTGTTGTGAGAAAAATCCTTGGGGTTTCAGCCCTGATGCTACTCCAGAAATGTCACACCTGCAACTGGCACTGGTAAGCACCTGCTGGACAGTGTCAAAACCAAGCCTCTGAGCAGGACTGTTTCATCCTCCTAAGGGATATTCTTGCACTGTGACTGGGACCAGTGAGCTGCTAGCTCAGGCTGTTCCTATTTCGGGGCTGCCCAGGGGCTCAGGCCAGTGCCAGGCACCCAGCATGCTGTTTAACACCTCAGCAGTGCTGGGGACAGCTTGTTCCAGCCAGCAGCAAATTTCCCAGAGCTCTGTCCCAGCCATCATGCTCCGACAATGACCAGATTGCAGAAGATGGGTTTCTCATTTTGCTTCTCCCACTGTGGCTTTTCTGTCCCTTTTGTTGTTCCTTCAAATGAAAGGCAAATGTATCATCTGAGATGCCTCTGCTCTCCAGGCTGGTGTCAGCTCTCACCGTGTGTGGGAATAGGATGAATCATTGTTTGCTGCATGAAGATGTCCTTGACGAAATTTTTCCAGCTCTCAGGGGAGAGCCCCCTTTTCCCCTCTCCCACCCACCCAAACTATAACCACCACTGTTAACACATCAAAGGCACTGGCAGACCTGCCTAGCTCAGGCTTTTTCCTGATTACCTCTGCCTTCCCACCTGATTGAAAGCCCAGCTTCGGGCTTGGCTGCACGCATGGTGTGTGGGTTCTGGCCACAGCTGCTGGAGCGGCAGGGACGTGAGGGGGTCACAGCCACACACAGCAGGCAGCAAGGAGGGAGAGCGACAGCCCCAGGCCATGAGAGAGGCATGGACTACCTCCTACAGCAGTAGGAAGCATCACATAAATCCCTGGTCTTCGCTGCATTGGGTCACCAGTGGCCCCATGGGCATGGCCATCCAGGCATAGGATGCTACTTTTAGTAATGCATCCAAATTTAAGTTCAGGCTGTGACCTTCTGTCTCCAGAGAGCCCCTTTGTTCTTTTAGTTAGATACAGTCCTCATCTCTGTCTTGTCTGAGCTGCTTTGTAGCTGTGTTTAAACTGGTTTTTTTTTCCTAACTGAGCGATTGCTGTATTTAAGGCACAGATAAAGCTGTACCCTTATTCTTTATATGCATATGTATGTGTGCGTAAATGTTGACATAGGTAATTATACGTAAATACACATATAAACATTTATCTATATATAGCAGGATATGTTAGTCTTTAGAGCCTATAATAAAAGGAAATCTCTGGCTGTGAGCTGGTGCTTGATGTTTAATATTAATATTATTCATATTTAATATACACCTTTTGTTCCATTTACCACCAGTGTAAATGTTATTTTAAGAGCTCAATCAGCCAGCAGCCACCCAGAGGGTTTAACCTTTTCCCCAGGCTAATCCAGGCATTTTCCTTCTTTGTAGCTGGCTGTACCGAATCCTACCTTCAGTCTGCCACAAACCCTTCAAACCCCTTGAGGAGGGCCACTTGACACACGACTGGGATGAAATTGAGCCTGACCCCAACCAGGTAAGGTTGGAAGGAGCCCTGGCCCTGCTAGGAGGATGGTCAAATATTAAACTCACCAGGAGCACAAAGGTGCTGAGCTGCAAGAGGCTCTGAGTGGAGCAACAGGGACCTGGGTGTCTGGCAAACAGAGGAGCAGGGGCTTGACTGCCACCTCTTCATTGTTTCTCCCCTATGGATCACACAAGGAAGGACAGCCTGCAGTACCATGCTTGCTTCTTCCCACCTCAGGGGATCCTTGTGCTGCTTCCCAGCATGGCTTCAGTGTCATAGGGTTTGGTTTGTGCTACCTGGAATCTCCCTTGGGGGCTCCTGTTGGCCACTTCTCGGTCTGCTCTCTCTTCCTCCCCATCCAAAGCTAACCATGCCCCAGCCTGGCCAGTAGAGCAACAGCATGCCTCTGCCATCCATCCCCCTCCTTCCCTGTGCTTTTGGAGAGGATACTGGCTGCCAACCCATTTCTCTGCAGCCCTCATGGGAAATCTAGCTTCATTCTGGAGAGTCTCACAGACACGGCATTTGTCTTCCTCTGCTACAGCCTTGTGATCATCTTTAATCATGATTTCTTCCCTGCCAGCTCCTAGAACAGTTTTGCTAATCTTCTCTTGCTGTTCTCCTCTCAGCATCATCTCATCGTCATTGGTTTTCATTCATCTCAGGTTTTGCCCTTTGATGCATCATCATTAGGTAATTTCCACCCTCCCAGCAGCCTCACCATTTGTCTAAATACTTTCTCAGATCTGCTGGAATATGTTTTCCAGCCATTGACCAAGGAGAAGTGACAGGCTCATATTTACATGCGTTTGCTTCTCCTTCCCAGATGAAGCTCCAGTGACTTCTGTTACCACCTCATCCATCCTTGATGCCCTTTCACAGCCCGCATCTACCATTACACTTATTTATGATTAGAGTAATTCCAAGATGCCCAGCTCTCAATCATCTCAAGTCATTTACATGTAGTACATTTTTTACCTAAGGGAACAGCAACAAAGCTCCTGCCCACTCTCTCTCTCTCCCCGCTTTCAACAGCAACCACCAAACCCAGGGGGATTATTTCCCAGCAGTAAGTGGGAGCCACCTTCCTGCTTTCCTTCTCATCCTCTCTGAAGCAGAGACAAGGTTCAGTTTGTTGAACAAGATCTACTCTTCCTTGTGGTGTTTTGTGTTTCGTCCAGCTTACTTAAGGATCTTTCGCAATTGTCATCCCTCTCAAAAGATGGCCATATGGAGGCACGTTATGCAAAGCCCATTGAAGACAATGGAAAAAATACATTACCCAAGGACAATGGCAGAATTATAAAAGACACAGAGGACAAAACTGAAAAGGGGACAAAGGTGATGAAAAAATATGTGGTGGTGTCTGTGCAAAAAATGCTGAAGCAGAAGAAAGTTCTCCTGGAACAGAGATGACCAGGGGAAGCTGTGATTGAGAGGCAGGGATGAAACAAATGCCAGTAACAAATGTCACAGTTTAAAAAAAAACACATAAACTGTGGAACATCTAGCCAGAGGATGCAGGTGGGTTCAAAAAGTGATAGGGGAGATAAAAGCTATAAAGCAATAGTAAGCACAGAGGTGCTGTATCTCAGGAGGCTCACTGGTCATAGAGCAGTGAAACAACACTAAAAGCTTCCCCAAGCACCTGGCACTGGCTGCCACTCTCTGTCTTGGCCTCTCTTCTGGCTCGAGACATTTGTTCTTCTCTTCTTGCATCAGTAAATGCAAGAAAACCCAAATGCAGCAGAGATGCACTGGACAAGTGGCATACAGAGCTTGTGGGTTTGACAAAAGGGACTGGACACCACTGAAAGAAAAGCTCAGCACTGCCTTGCCTGTCTGTGGGGTGTCAATACCTTGCAAAGGTCACATCTGATCTTCTGGTTGGTTCATTTGTCGCCATCCAGAATACACAGCTTCTCCAGCAACTTCCTCCTCTCCACTGATAACCCCAGCAGTGTGACCCTGAGCAGGTGCTGGCATGAAGTCACCTGGGTCTCCTGGGAGGGGAAAAAATGCCTCTACCCCACAGTGAATGGGATGTGGGGAGGAAGGGATGAAGGATAGATCCAATCCAGGCAACCCAGGGCTGCTGCAGCAGGGTTGGAGAGCAGAGTGGAGAGGGCCAAGGTGCATGGCCAGGCCTGGGGTACAACTGATTATTTGGGGATGAACACACATTTCACTCAGCTTTACTGGCAGATGCTCTGACTGGATACACTTGCCTGTTTCCTCCCAGAGCTGGCTCTCCAGGAGAGCCTGATATGTTGCCTGGGCACCTATGTTTTGACTTAGGTTTGTGGAAAACTTCCACAAGTCTTGGGAGAATTGAATATCTTTGTATCCTTTTCAAATTTAGCTGAAATTTGGCATAGTACAAAAATTTTTGAAGCAGCAGGCACAGGCACAGACACAGTCCTATAAATTTTATTTTCCCAGGGCATCAGCCTAAAAGTGTGTTAAGAGAGACCAGGTTGAGTGGATAAAAACAAGAAAATATTCTTGTGCTTGCCCAGAGTCACAGATACTTTCACCTGTGTTCAAGTGTATTGATGCAGGGAATGTATCTGCCATCTGACCACATCAGCATCCTCCTAATTCTGGGTGTTTGGGTTGGTCTGCAACAACCCCCTCAGAGAGAGGCTCTCAGCTTCAGCACCTCGTTCCCAAGAGCTGCAAAGACCCTTAGTATTACATTAGTGGCAATAAATACTTTGGACTCCTCTAGCACCTTCTCCCTGGGGATCTCAACAGGCTTTACAAAGAGTAATTACTGCTGCTTATGGCTCCCACTCACACAGGTAGAGCTGTTTCTGCTTTGGATGAGGGAAAAATGAGGTGGAGCAGACAGGAATGTGATGCTTGGCTCACAGAGGGAGTGAATCGTCCAACATGGAGTGGAGGACCATGGCAATCTGGCTGTGGAAAGTCAGCTTTTAAACAGGACTTTTGTTTTAACCTTGGGACTCCACAGGCCTGCCAACTATTTTACAAAATTGCGATTAAAATTAAAGGAGCTCCATAAATAAAAATCAAATCAAATCAAACAACCCACCAGTAAACCAGATTATCAAGAGGACAAAGAGAGCTACATCAGCTAGCAGAGGGCAGGGAAGCAGGTGGAGGACAGGGGTCTGCTTTCTTTTGAATTACCACTGTCTCTGTTATGATCACTGGTGTCTCTTTCTTGTTTTTTGTTTGCTGCAATCTAGCTGCGATGGAAACCTTTTGAGATTCCAAAAGCCCCTCAGAATAAGATGGACTTTGTGAGCGTAAGTTGGGGAACCAGGGCATTTGGGCATCCTCCACCTCTGTCCCCCCTCAGGGGCAGCAGGGCACAGGGGACACTCAGCATTGGGATAACAGCGGTGGGTTTGAAACCACTGGGCTTGCAGAGCACCTGTGGGAGGGGAGAGGAGCATGGATTTAAAGCAACTGAGGGTGGACTTGATTCTCTTCATTGCCTTTCAAGAAATGTTTTAAAAAGAAAAACACTCCAATCTCCAGCTCTGCCCAGATGGCTGACTGGAAAACACCAGCTCACATGGAATTAAAGAAACCCTTAACATATTAAAGAAAAGCCAATGTGTTTGACAAAAGGCCATACACAGAAAGGCTGGTAGCAGTATGGGAAGCAGGGAGAGGGGGTGAGCCCTGCAAGAGGGTGGGATGAAGGGAGGAAAGGGGGCTGCCCCTGCTCTCCTGCCCGCTGCTCACTCCTGATGCTTTGTGTTTGCCCGTAGGGACTGCACACCCTGTGTGGTGCTGGTGAGCCCAGAGGACGCAATGGCATCGCCGTCCACATTTTTGTCTGCAACACCTCCATGGTCGACAGGTCAGTGGCTGCTGCACTGGTGGCTCTGGCTCTCCAGGCTGGCTGCCTGCACGTGTGTGTCTGCTGCCACCACGCCTGAGTCCAGCCGCTCTCAGCATCGCTGTCTCTATGTCCCTGTGCTCCTGTGTGTACAGGCAAAGGTGTTCAGGTGTTCACGGTACCCACAGCAGGTGTTTGTGAAGCAGGCTCTGCTCTATGGCAAGCACTGGGGGAGTAGGTGAGGGGCCCCTGAGAGAAGTAGGGAGCTGGACATGGGGATGCAGCAAGAAGTGTGTTGGATCCAGGTGCTCTCATCCCAGGGACTGGAGCTGCTCCTCAGAGTTCAACACACAGGCAGCTTCTGACAGGCTTTGCTGCTCCCTGCAGCTGCTCGTGGGGGAAATCAGCCCCACTCCCCAGTTCACAGTGACTGGTGTGCCCATGGCCACAAAGGCAGGGACCTGGCAGAGGTGGGAGGACATCCTGCTTCCAGGCTGGACACATTAAACCTCCCTTCCTCCTCTACACTGGCCAGAATGTTGCACTCACTGACCTGCAAATACCAGTTCTGGGGCCAAAGGGGAGATCTCTGCCGTGTCAGTCTCCCACCTCAAAACTCCCCAGCTGAGACTGTGGCACGTGCCTGGGGCTGACATCACCCTGACCTTCCTGTTTTCCTTTTTTTAGATGCCTTTATAATTCGGATGGCGACTTCCTGATTGGTGAGTTGATGCTTTGGCTTTTTCTTTCTCCCACCTGATTGTACCTGGGTTGCTGTCTTTGTTCTTCCATTGCCTTGGGCCCTACAGCCAGGGTTTGGGGGAGAGTGTTTGCATCACCCTCATGCCATGCAGACTTGGTGGTCTGGCACACAGCTGCATTGCTCCTGTGCAGCTCAGACAGTTCACCTCTGTGACAGACCCCAACCTTTTGAGCCATGACCCAGCTTCCTTGGCACAGTGCTCAGGGATCATTTCCCAGTTCTCCCCAGACCGGTATGAGACAAACAGAGGTTTTCTGGAAAACACAAACCTCAGGATTTCTGAACAGCTTACAGTTAGATGCCTTTGTTGCTTCAGCCCAAGCACAGCAGCTTAGCTCCTGCACTCTGCTAGCCTCAGGCAACCAGACTGCCATGGTGAGTGTGCAGCTTGGCAGATAAAGTCTGTACATGCTGAAAAGTCTTCTGAGCAGTATCAGAAGTCAGATATTTGCTTGTATTTTTCTTGACCAAGGGACAGAAATGCCTTCGGGTCACCAACAGGAACATTTCTCCCATCAAATAGCTATTAAATTGTTCCTGCTTACCTCCCTCACTATCATAAAGCAGAAGTGCCAGGGCAGGTTTTGTAAATCTGTTAGTATTTCAAGTTAAAATGTGAGCTCTTCTGTGCCAGGACAGTCATGAAAAAGAATGTGGATATTAGCAAAGCATTGCTTCTACCCTCAGGAAGCAGTTAGCAGTTATTCCCAGACTTCTAACCCACCATAACCATGACAAGGATGTTTCACATGATGATTGTGAGACAGACAGGTGTGACCCCAAATATATCAAGTCCCATTTATCTGGCCAGTGTTGTAAGCCTCACATCAAGGGACCACGAGGTGATGGCTCACGAAGGTACCTTCTGTGCTCTGGGGATGATGGGGCTGGTCTGGAAGCTTTCACTCCGGTGCAAATCTCTGCACGGGAGCCTGGACTCATTGTGTAGCTGTGTCAGGAAGGGGCCATTGCTCTTCCTTGGAGCCTGGTGCTCTGGCAGGGACAGAGAAGGTGGCAATCACTACATTACTTCAGCTCCTCTGAAGCCTGCATTTTGCTTCCACAGTGCCCCAGCAAGGAAAACTGCTCATCACAACTGAGTTTGGGAAGATGCTAGTGGAGCCCAATGAAATCTGTGTCATCCAGGTAAGTGCTGACTGTGCCTTGCCTGTGGCTCAAAGCCAAACACTGGAGCAGGCCAACTCCTGCTCTCATGGTTTGCCATCAAAGTCCTGGGAGGATCCTAATGTCTTCCTTTATTTTCCAGCAAGGAATGCGTTTCAGTGTGGAGGTGTTTGGAGAGACCAGGGGCTACATCCTGGAGGTGTATGGGGCACACTTTGAGCTGCCCGACCTGGGACCCATTGGTAACAATGTCCTGTTAGACCTACTGTAAATTTCATAGGGACAGGCATGAATTGCAAGCCCAAATCCATTCTTTTATATCCTATGTAATATGTCCTCCCATGCACATGCTCCTTCACGAGGACGGTTTCCATCCCAGCACTGTTATTCCCCAGGAGAGAAAGCATCACCCGAGAAAAATGTGACAGCCTAGTTGTCTCCAGATTCCTCTTGCACCAAAAGGACAGTTTACATCCCACCCCTTTTTCTACTTTCTCTTTTCCCTTCTGGTTTGGGTTTCCCCATCTGCTGGTTCAGAACCTGTTCCTACCAAAAGAAACTCAAAAGGCCACCACCACTAATGCCTCTTGCTTACAGATAAGGCGTCAGCTGGAGTGTTAGGGAGAATTTTTGTGGTAAAAAGAAAGTCAGATTTCAGAGGCAATGGATATTCTTGAAGCGCCACTTTAATCACGTGTGGTTTTCCCCCCAGCAGTTTTAACAGAGGCAGCTTGGAGTTCTAGAGTGCCTTAGTGTCAGAAGCTGCTCCCCTTGGAGAATTAGAAATCAAGAAAATGAGCAGCACAGGACTCGGATCACCAACGCATTCACATCTCCGTGTTGTGCTGCCAGGGCTGATCTGCTTTCAGTGAGCACAGGTCTAGCTCTCATAAATCACAGATCCTGTCTGCCAGCTGCCTCCTGCTCTGCGCAGTATGGCAGATCATGAAGGCACAGCCTCTTGCTGCTGTCACAAAGATATTGTGAAGGGGACATGGCATCTGAAGCCCTGACACCCACGTTGTGATTTTCCAGCCAGCTTTCTGGCGGTGCTCAGCTCAGGTTATGTCACCTTCCTTGTCCCTGAAGTACTTGTCTCCAAATTCATCTTGCTGAGAAAAACACCTCCTGGTTACTGCTACTAAGATTGTCTCAGGGAAAGGAAGTGAAACTCCTCTTGTAAGAGCTAAAATAATTACAAAACCAGTCCAAATAGTTCTTCACTTTCAGACAGGTGTTTTGGGGTTGGGTGTTTTTCATTTTAGGTTGGATTGGGGGTTTTTCCCCCCCCCACCTTGACTGAGCTTGTTTTATAGCTCTCCATGTGATCTAAAAGACTGGCCATGGTACAAGTAAACTACCTAGGTATTGGCAATCAGTAACAAGCTTGGCGTGGAACAGCTGCATTCAGGGAGCTTTTGCAAACATCTCATGGCCGTGGTGAAACAGAAGCTGGTCATGCTTGCAGTGGAGAACCAACCCAATTTGCAGCTGTCTAATGGGACCTCATTTGAGCATCTCTCCTGTATGACACGCTGGGCACATCTTTTTTCATGTGGAGCTTACAGTGATTTTTCAGCAGCTTGCCTTTCAGCTGCAGGTTTCTGCCTTCACCCACTTATTGTGCTCTGTGTCTGCTCCACTTGATTATTGATATGGTTGCCCCAGCCTGTTTGTAACAAGTTTTCCCATTAGCTAGTTTTTCAGACACAGTTGGGCTGTCTTTGATGGGATTTCTTTTTGGTCTCCAGAAGGTAGGAATCTATTATAAGGTTTACTCTCTGGAGAAAGCAAAAAGAGTGCACTTGCCTGTAAACCTTTTCAGGAGGTGGTAATTATAAGAGCTCCTCTTCTCACCACCTACCCACCTTCCCCTCAGAGAACAAAATCTTTTGTATTTCAGTCTTACTTTATTTTAACTTCACTTTTCACTTGAAAAAAGTGACAGCTGGAGAAAAGCAATGGCTGCTGAACCTTAGCAGCGGGTAGTAATGTCTGCATTTGTATCTAAGAAATTCAAAATCACTTTGTAACAATAATACTAACGAGAGGAAGAAGAATGCTACAGTACCCATATGGTGCTTTGCACTTTGAAAATGCACTCCTCACACTAAGCAACCCCCCAGTACGCCCAGGGTCTGTAGGTATCACTACTTTATTACTCATTTTGTAGGCATTCAGAAATGTATTTGGCCCCCTCAAGACATGGCTCATAATTTCTGCATGGCTAAGCATCCAATCAGCAGGATGTCCACGCACAGAGAGCAATTCACCCTCCTTTTTTCACTTAATTCCTAGTTGTTACATGCCTTCAAATGAGGATGACGTACTGATCTTGTTCAGAAGGCAACTCGGGGAGACCTGTCTTAGTCACAAAAGGGACTTAAATGCTGGGATGTATTAAGATTACCTACTCGTAGGAGCACAAGGTGTACATGGCTATTTGAGGTTTAGTGGTGGGCCAAGAAGCAGTTAGGTCATTTGCGATGCAGAAGGGCACCCCCAAAGCCAGGAAATTGTACCAGCCTCTCACTTCTCACTTGTACCTGCTTCTCACTAGCAGGTTGCTCAAAGAGCTCTGGCATCTCTCCTTCTTTCCCAGGAGCCAATGGCCTGGCCAACCCACGTGACTTCTTGGTGCCCGTCGCGTGGTACGAGGACCGCCAAGTGCCAGGGGGCTACACTGTGATTAGCAAATACCAGGGCAAGCTGTTTGCAGCCCAGCAGGTGAGGATGCTCTGGGAGAACAGGTAACACTGAAACACAGCGACTGTCAGTGCATGGCCTGGGATGTGCAGCTCAGTGCCATGGGCATAGTGTCCTGCTGGGTTACGTGGAGCAGAACTGAGCCTTTGTCTTCTTGGGTCATTCATCTTCCCACCTGAGGCTTCTCAGTCTGGGGAAGCAGTGTTTGTGAAGACTTGGTTGCCCAAAGACCTAATGATGGTGTTTTTCTCACTGTTTCCATACATTTATAGTGCCAGAGTAGAAAAGAGGAGGTGTGGATGTTGTGAGAAACTTGAACCTTCTCACCAGAGAGCCAGTGTTGCAGCTGGCATTGTCCAAGCACTGCCTGGCACTCAGAAACCCTCAGAGACCAAACCCCAGAGGGAGGGCTGAGACTCACCAAGTGGAAATGCTGAGGGAAACCTCAGTGTTGGGCTGTGTCTAAAGGGCTACTGGTATACCTCTCATCATCATTTTTCATTTGGGAAAGAGCAGCATCCTGTGTATGTTCACCATATTGGAAGGCTGTGTGTGCTAACCCTCTGTCTCTTTGCTTTGCTAGGATTTCTCCCCCTTCAATGTCGTAGCTTGGCATGGGAACTACACACCATACAAATACCATCTGGAAAAATTCATGGTCATTAATGCTGTTGCTTTTGATCACGCAGTAAGTTCTGGGGCTGGGCAAGACAAAGCAATACTTTGTGGCTACCATACCATCCAAACCCACCCTGAGCTCCAAGGGCTCAGCGCCTCTTAAAAAATATATTGTGCTCTAAGAAACAGGGTGAAATCTCTTGTGTTGCTTTCCCTGGGCCCAAACTAAGCTCTTATAGAGACAGACCTGTGGTACAAAGACATAACTGGAGGTTGATTGGCTTCTTAAACAGCTCTATACAGCTTAGCATAGAATTTCTGTGCCCTGGAGTAGTGATGAATACTGAAGCCAACATACACCATGCAACTCAGCAAAAAGACTGTTGCTTCAAATTCTTGCCTTGATTTATTTCTTGCAATTGAATAGGCTCCTTCCCTTGGTTCCTCTGAGTCCAGCACTGAAATTCATTTGAAAAGCTGGCAGCTTCCATTGTAATAATTTCTAGATCTTATGGAAAATAACTAAAGCCAAAATTCATGTGAGCAGCTCATCTGAAAAGGAAAGCAGCCCAGTGGGAGAGGTGCCCACAGCGATACAAGTGGATGTGCAAGCAGACTGGAGCATTTCTAGTGAGAAAACCAATAGAAAGTAGTGTTTCAGCTCCAGTAAAACCTGCCAGGAGAAGGATGGGTTTAGAATCAAAGCCCAGAAAGTCACTTTACAGAATCAGAGACTTCACCAAGCCACAATTTCTCCGCATTTTCTTCTCCCTATAAACTAATAGGGCCATGATGCTAAACATCTCCAGCAGGATGGTCCTGTCCTCTGTAATGGTCTAAGGAAAAGGTGTGGGTTTGTGGTAGGAGGAGTGCTGGAGGCTGTTCCTGGAACTGCAGTACCTCATCTTGCAGGGCTGTTCACCCCCTGCATCTGTGCTGCCAGCTACAAGGGCATCATGGCCAGCATGGGGAAGGATCTCCAAAGCTGCTCAAAGGAAGAACCACCCAGTCCCATCCCTTGGCCCCTGTGTTCAGCATGGGATTGCAATGCTGGGTGCTGTCCCATGGGGTCCCAAATCTCATCTATAACACCCAGTGCCAGTAGCAAAAGTATTTAGGCAAGGGAGAGGCTCTATCAGTCAGGTTTACCACCTGGATGACCTGAGCAGACAGCTCTGACTCCTGCTCTGTTTAATGCTTTTTGCTTTGTTTTTTTTTTTTCCAGGATCCTTCTATCTTCACTGTCCTGACAGCCAAGACAACCCGTGCTGGAGTGGCACTCGCTGACTTTGTCATATTCCCCCCACGGTGGGGGGTAGCTAACAACACCTTCCGTCCACCGTACTACCACCGTACGTCTGCTCCACGTGCTCGAGTTCAGGGCTGCAGGAAAAAAAGAATAAGCCTCCATTTATTTGAGAGCATGTGCAGGGAAGCTGCAGTTTTATTTGTTGCCCTTGTCTCAGTTAGTCAGCTGCTTGGAGTCAGTCAGTTCTCCCTGGAAAATGAACAAATGCAAAGATGTTCCTATTTAGAGCATCTCGCCCCTCAGAGGTGATGGGCTCATTGCGTCTGCATAGATGGATGTGTCTGTACTCGAGGGAGTCCCACAGAGACCAGTTGCATATTGAACTTGGCACTGTACAGACACATCAGATATTGTTCTGTCATCAAGCCATGAACTGCTTAATATCTCATTAGTACACAGATGAAGAGCAGGACAAAGGAAAATACTGTGCTACAAGTGGTGAGAAGCACAGAGGGATGTAGAGCCGGCACTTGTGTGGTGAGATCAGAGTTACAGTGAAGGAGTGACTTGGCTCTCCTGAGCCCTTCATCCCCACCTGCCCTGTGATGGAGGTACTGCTGGCATTTAAGAAGTCAGTGATCAGGAACAGGGCTCTTTCTCAGGCCAGGAGTTGGTTGACTTGGGATTTGGGTGCCATCACCAGAGCTGGTTTCTTTTTGGCAGTTTTTTGGCTTCTTCTTGGCAGATGGACAGCAATGTCCACTCTTCCTAAGCACTATTGAAAGTCCTGTTGTACTCACATTGACAATCCAGCTCTTAGGGTCTGTACTGCAATCTCAATGTGCTAAGCACAGTAAACGAGCAGGTTCAATGAAAAGCTTGTAACAATCCAGTCTTACATGAGACACTGACAACTTGGGATGAAAATTAATGAATGTTTGCATACATATAAAGCCAACCCTGCTTTGAGTTAAATTACTTTTGTTGTTAAACATTTCAGACACTGGATTGTACTTAACAAAGACAAAACTAGTGTTTTAAAAGGTCTATATATAACACAGCTACAGAAGCATGTCCTGGTTTTACAAAAACTGACTGCCAAGCAGAAGGTTGCCATATTGTTAGTCACATCAGTTCTACTAAAGCTGAAAGCTTCAGAGGGCAGCTGTTCCTTCCCTTACAGGGAGCCTACCTCAGTAAGTACTGAATGATTACATATAGCCATCATTGCCTAAGTTAGTGTTACTAATTTATATTGCTCCATTTGTTTCGGAGGGTCTTCTTAAAGTATTCTTCCTCAGAGAAGGACAGAATCTGGGTCCTTGCCTTTGGGCATACAGTGGCTATAGAGAGATAGGTAGATAATGCATGAATCAAAAGCATAAGGTAATGAAGCACCTGGCTACACGGGAGGTGGTAGAAGAGTATCAAACAAAATAATTTCATGCTTATAACCTGGGACAGCAGACCAGGCTGTCTCACCAGGCTGTTGGTCAGGCATTTTGTGTCTGTAACACAGGAATGATTATATAGAACTTCTCTTCCAGTGCTTTAAGATCTCTGAGTCTGAAAAACCAGGTTACACCATGCAGCCCATACCCAGGTGTAGTACTTACGAAGCCTGAGGTCATATGAAAAACACAGGTCTACCAACATCATTTAGGGATTGATTCAACCATCTTCATTAGGGTGATTTCTAATGAAGGAACAGCCCTCATTAGGGAGCTCTGTTTCTGAATCCAGATAAGTACAGTTTTACAAGCACTGCCTGTAGGCTCCCTGACAGCCCCTCACATGACACCCTCCTCCTGTCCCAGCTTGGCTCATGGGTTTCCAGGAGCTCACAGCACAGCTGTGATCCCTCCCAAACGCACTTCTTTGCAACCTCTTCTCTTTGCCTCCAGGGAACTGCATGAGTGAGTTCATGGGGCTCATCAAAGGCCACTATGAAGCAAAGGAGGAAGGCTTCCAGCCTGGAGGTGGCAGCTTGCACAGCATGATGACCCCTCATGGGCCGGATGCTGACTGTTTTGAGAAGGCGAGCAAAGCCAAGCTGGAGCCTGAGAGAGTTGCAGATGGGACCATGGTAAGGGGCCAAAGGAGCTAGTAAGGTTTTGAATACAGCCTGGCATAGTGCCACTCTTAAACTACAGCCTAGTACTACTGTAGCTTCTTGGCAAGTTGGAAAAGTACACGGACCCAATTGCTGCAGCACTCACCTCCCTTACTGATCAGCACCATTCAACTCCCAGGAGCTTCCCTGGAGATATGATGCCAACTGGCTTTGATCATCTGCCCATGTAAATTTTCTGACTGATTAATTTAATTTTTGTCTTAGCCTATGGACAAAGAAGCAAACCCCCTAACTGTCCTCCTGTCTCTACCCCCTCAAATCTAACAATTAACAGACCTTGAACTAGAGGTTTTGGAACAACCTGGCTTTCCTGGGCATGCAACGAGCCCAAAGTCACCCCTGAGACCTGACTAATACCAGCATTGCAATGCCAGATCTGAAGATCTTTCTTCCCCTGGCTTCATCAGGCTGGTGAAAGAACCTGGCAGTGCTGGACCGTGCATACAAATCCCACTTGTGGAAGAGCAGACACCTTGCCTGGATTTAAACTCTCCCTCTCTTGCCCTAACCCACCTTCCCTCTTCCCAACAGGCCTTCATGTTCGAATCATCCCTCAGCCTCGCCGTCACCAAATGGGGCCTCCAGACCTCCAACCGCCTAGATAAAAACTACTACAAGTGCTGGGAACCTCTGAAAAGCCATTTCAACCCCAAATGCAAGTAAAGAGTAGTGCTTGCTGCTTGCAACATGTGAGTGAAGGCAGGCATATCCATCATCCCTTCGTGTGATGGCACAGTCAATTTGGGCAGTGCAGAGTGCCCTAACACAGAGCAGCACTTCCAGCAGCCACCAAGCCAAGAAAATGATAATGATAATGGGAAACGCAGTAAAACCCCCACCATTATTCATAACTTCCAAGTATCCAATTAAAGCTTTCCTGGTGACACGTTGAAGCTGAAGTACTTGCGTGGCTCTCACATGTAGCTGGTGTGAAAGATGCACCTTGTGTGGACACGAGGTGACAGCCAGCACCTGTTCACAGGGCTTCCTGAAAACACAACCCCATTTGTCTGTCACAGGGAGAAGCTGGGGATTGACAAAGCATTTCGTGCTGTCTGTATGGGAAGAGCTTTACACAGCTGAAAGCTCTGCCAAACCTAAGCCCCATAGTAGGAGCAGGCCACTTCAACCTGCTCATCTGTGGAGGGTTGCCAGAGGAAACACTTGATTGTCAAAAAAGTAGACCACAAATGAAAAGAGGTTAGAGAATCCAAAGCACTTCACTGCTAAGTAAAGGGAAGTTTCTATTCCACACCCCGACCATCCTTCAACATTGACTTGTTTGTCAGCACTTGACAAATCATCTCCTGAGTTCAGTACTAATTTGCAGCATTGCAAATGTGAAAGGGCTTGTCTGGCCAGTCCAGTGTTTGCTCCTGGGAAGGTATCTGGAAGAAAGCTCAAGCACAGACATCAGTAGAGCATGCAGTCCTCACCCCCAGGTGGTGAGTTCCACCGTGTGAAGGCATAAAAAAAGCCCCAAATAGAGTGGGAACCAGAACCCAGACACCCCAAACTTCAGATCTCTACTTTAGCATGTACGCATGTGAAGGTTTCTAAGCTTGTTACCACGAGAATCTATACGTCTTATTTCCCGAGAGAAACAATTTTCCAAAAAAAGAAGGAAATGTAGAACTGCGACACGTAACTTCAGTGAGTTACATCCATCATCAGTTTTGGATCTGCACCAGATCCTTGGGGGAAAAAAAGCATCAGCTTTGAGCAAAATATTACATTATAAAATCTACACGGAGATGTTTACCCTAAATTAACCAATTCAGAAAAGGACGTTTGGGAGAATCAATTTGCCAGGCAAGAGGATTTAATCAGACTGATCCAGGGATAAATGAGGTTTAAATGTTCCACATGCAGAGAGAAAATGCTTGTTTTGTATTTGGGACCCAAATTGTCATGCACTGACCAGCAGGCTTGAGTTTCTCTTTTACAGACTGAAGCATATACGGATGGTAACACATCAGTCAAGGGTAAAATTCCACAAGGCACATTTACTCCCCTGTCTTCACCCTACATACCTGAAGGGAAACTTTAATTCCCTTTTCTTCCTCTATGCACCCAGCACCACTGCCTCAAGCACCAACCCCCTCCAGTAGCATGGCACATTCACTCCTTGCAAGAAAACAGCCTTTCAGGAAAACAGCATTGGGAGCTCTGCAAATAACAAGAAAAGTAGGGCAGCTTTTCCCCAAGCATCACGCTCAAATCCGCAGGGATAGCAGCATCAGAGACTTTTGCCTGGGAAGGAAAGGGCTGTGGCAGGTGCCGCGAGCATCAATCCAAGGCTGGCCTAGAAGACCAGAGGCACTGTGCTCATCGACAGCCCATCGGCTCAGCTGGCCTGAAACAAATACAGCTGCAAGGCAGAATTTACATGCGTGGCAACTCGAGTTCCAATTAGCTGAGGAAATGGGTCCTGGGAGATCAAATTAGTTTGTGGCAGCAAGAATAGTTAATTTAGCATGCTCAGACAAGCAATTATTTCTTTCCCTAAATACCACTCTCTCCATGCATTGATGCCTCTCTGCACGGATCCACAGCCGTATCTTGTAATATCATTTGTGACAGCCTTTTAGAAGCTGTTATGCAGAGAGAATAATCCAGGTTTGCTTTAGTTAACTCAGCCCAAGAACAAGACACAGAAACAGGGGCAAGAGGGTTGCTGGGAGCACATATGGACCTGAAAAAGCAGGACACAGCTTTGCACAGCTTCTGCACACAGAATTAGCACCAAGCTCCACACAGCCTGAACATTTCATGACCCAGACAGGAAAGGGAAGAGAAACAACAGCAACACTTTAAAAAATCAGTAATAATTAAAAAAAAAATCAGGAACTTTTTTATTGCCAGGGTGACTAAGCATGGGCACAGGCTGCCCAGGGAGGTTGTAGAGTCTTCATCCCTGCAGATACTGAAAAGCCATTGGATGTGGTCCTGATAACCTGCTTTAAATGGCCCTGCCTGAATAAGGGGTTGGACCCATATGACCTCCAGAGGTCCCTTCCAACCCCAGCCATTTTGGGGTCATGGGAAAAGGCTGATCAGCTCACGCTGCTGGAGAGGGAAAGCAAATGGCCCATATTTACACCCTCATCATGCAGGAAAGGGACTCAGTAGAGCTATTTTTGCTGACTTCACATTGGCTGCTTTCCCAGCAGGCAGAGGGAAGTTTTCAACTTTTGCATCAGACTGAGCTTTTGGCATTAACCTCGATGTTTGGGAAGAAACCACTCCCATACGGTGCCTGCAGAATGATGGTTGTTTGGGTCACAATGGCACCTACAGGCCACATGAAAATACAACCACAAATTGAAAGTCTTTTCCTTACATTCACATTTCAGTACTTTGGCATTAACAATTCCAGAGTCCCCTATACCAGCTGACCTGGGCAGAGAAGACTTGTGCTCTTGTAAGAATAAACAGATAAGGCATCTTTACAAGCATAAGGTGCAGTTACACATGGTGTTGGTTTGTTGGGCTTTTTTTCTAAATATAGCCCCTTTACAGGGATGAAATGGAATTCTTCTATACTACAAGGGATCCAGTGTCAAAATAAAAATCTTTATCTCTTACTTCTTCTCTCCCACTCAAAGGAATAACAGAATTAGTGGAGATGCTAGTCACATATAGCATGAAAACCTTCAGCTTACTATTTCCAAGTCTGATACTGTAATTTTATCCAGAAGTTTATCGCAATAAACAAACATGTGGTTTAGGCTTGTGTTTTATTAGGGAAAAGAAAAATTAATTCAGCTTATGAAAGCAGTGTGGCAGGCTTCTAAGTTCGTAAAACTGTATCACAGAACTTGCCTATTACCCAATTAGGGCAAACCACACAGTCAAACTGATGACAGGGAGAAATATTTAGAAGGCAAACAGTAGTTCTTTAGGAAACTGCTTGGGTCTTACTTAACATTTTAGCCAGTTAGTAATTTTAAATGTCAGTCTGCTTGGACAGCAGCAACTTCCATGGATTAAAAGGAGCCTCTGTACATAGACAAAGAAGGACAATGGCTGAGTTCCAGACATCTTCTCTATATCCATCTGGTTTAGATATAAAGATCCTACATTTTTACCTTTCACATAATTTTAAAAGATGCAAGACGGCCAACAAGCAATTAACATTTATTCTTATGAAGGAGAAATGTCAGCACATAATACATCTTATTTTATTTATATCCCATGAACATCACTGCAGTTCCAGGATCTCAGAATACACTGAATGGTCGCTCGTATTTACCTTCTTTGATAAGCTTCTCTTTATGATCCTGTGGAAGAAAGAGAACACTCATCACTATTTTACTAGAGAAGGACTTCCAATCAGCCTGGGATAAGAGAACAGCAACTCTACTATTCCAGCATGGACTACACGAAGATGGCACCAAATATGATCTTAAGGGTCCTTTCCACCCTAAATGATTCTGTAAGCACAAACTCTGCTAAGAGCTGTTGTGGGTAAAAAGAGAAGGATAATGAGGCACTTAACTTCACCTACTAAAGACCTGCTCAGATTGACCTCTCCTCACATCCAGCTACTCTCGCAGGCCACCAGAGACCTATTCCTGTGATGTGTTTTTCACCAAACTAGTTGTGTCACAGTTAATTTGTACCTTAGTTTCTACCTCCTCCTTGTGGCTGAATAATCCAGCTTAGAGATCTAATTACAGAAAAACTTCCTAGTAACTTGCCTAACTGTGCCTCTGCTCACTTTCAACCCATTTGTATCTCACTCTGCAGTCATTTACCTTTTTGACAGGTACCATTACAGGACACTGCACATACTGCCCAGATTCCTTCTGCTGGATAAAACCAGATTTGCTTAAGATTTAGCAACTTATTCCTTGCTTTCCCAGACACACAGCAAACACTCCTCTGAGAAAAGGTGTAATAACTATTGTGCCTTATTTACTACCAGAAAAACAAGAAAAATCCTCAAACGTCACTAAAGGGACTGCAATAAAGGAAAAATTATTCTGGACACTAGTTAAAGACTTCAACATGACAAAATACTGCAGAGGTACTGACGTCTCAAAAACATTCATATCAACATACTCGGCATGTTCCCTAAAACTCGTATTTTCAATTCATCCTAGCAAACAAGATTCCCTACAAATATTCTATTTATTTATGTTACTGCTTCTTGGTTTATGGCTTGATCTAAAATGTTACTTCTGTGCAAAACAGGGAAATAAAAGTGTTTTAAAACAGCCACAAGTTCTCTGCTAAAATCAGGCACTGTCTGCCAGTTACCTGGCATTTTCTTACATATGTATATAGCTGAGTGTTTTTGTAATGGTCTACCATTGCTCATATTCTGATGTCCACATTTGAGGAGTTAGAATGGAAGATAAACCTTTCAAAATCTTAAACACCTAGCTGAGGTCAGGCACTGAAATCAGTGGTTTTACTCCTCTCCATGTGTTTCATGAGATTAGAGAAATGGTCAAGCAATTGCACAGAGACATTGCTAGGTCTGTCATCCGTAAACTTCCTATGTATTTTAAGTTTAGAAAGCATAGTTAATTCATGTCAACTACTGAAAATCAGTCTCTTACAATTAATTTCCACTGTCAGTGCTACAGAGAGCTTTGTTACAGCACTACAGCCTGACCAGGCAAACTGTGACTGACCATATCCAAGGGTACAATAAAGGGCTCTTAGACAAACAGGACTTTGCAACCAGTTACAAGACTTTGGGATAGCAGGCTCAGTATCAGCCTCCCTTATTGCTTTAATACTAATCGTTCTTAGGCGCATGAGGATTGCACACATTGAGGCTCCAGGCAGATCTCCACCTCACAGTGTGTCGGTGTCCACTGCCCGCTGACTCACCCTGTCCATTTTGAAGACAGCCATCCAGAAGAGGATGGGGCCTATGCCACAGACAGCCCCCAGGAAGGACGTCTTGGGGGTCGGCCGGAACGTGGGGTAGACATTATGCGTCCTGGCATAGACCCAGCGCAGCAAGGCCGGGTTTTCCTGCGGTGCAAACAAAAACCCGGGCGTGAGGCCCGCGGGGCTCTGCCCTGGCCATTCCACCCGCGGGGAGGAGCGAGGGACAACGGGGAGGGCACCGGGGAGGGCACCGAGGGACACCGGGGGGAGGGCACCGGGGAGGGCACCGAGGGACACCGGGGGGAGGGCACCGGGGAGGGCACCGAGGGACACCGGGGAGG
>JAWWMO010000001.1:25168560-25213620 GCA_035047845.1 Dendrocincla fuliginosa | reverse complement strand
GGGGAGGGCACCGGGGAGGGCACCGAGGGACAGCGGCGGGGGGGGCGGCACCGGGGAGGGCACTGGGGAGGGGCACCGGGGGACAGCGGGGGGAGGGCAAAGAGGGACACGGGGGGAGGGCACCGAGGGACACGGGGGGAGGGCACCGAGGGACACGGGGGGAGGGCACCGAGGAGGGCACCGAGGGACACGGGGGGAGGGCACCGAGGGACACGGGGGGAGGGCACCGAGGGACACGGGGGGAGGGCACCGTGGAGGGCACCCAGGGACACCGAGGGACACCAGGGGAGGGCACTGAGGGCACGGGGAGGGCACCAAGGGCACGGGGAGGGCACCAAGGGCATGGGGAGGGCACTAAGAGCATGGGGAGGGCACCGAGGCCGCGGGGAGGCCAGGACGGGTCCCTGCGGCCCGTGATGCGGACAAACCCCCGCGCCTCCCCCCCGTCACGCCGCGGCGCGGCCTCCCCACTCACGACGACGGCGGGCGCGTCGGGGTTGTTGATCTGCAGCTGGTACTGCCGCTTGAGGCGGGCGCGGATGGCCAGGCGCTCGGCCTCGGCGCGGCGCTTCTCGGGCGAGGAGTCGTAGGTGTCGGGGTCGAGCTCCGCGGGCAGCGACACGAAGGCGTTGGGCCGGTAGCGCTGCGCGGCCGAGGGGCCCGCGCCCGCCGCCATCTTGGGGAGGGCACTGGCACCGCCCCCCCCCCCGCCCGGGCGGGCGCTGAGGGGAGGGGACGGGCCCTGAGGGAGGGCGGGGGCGCTGAGGGCAGGGCTGGGGACAAAGGGGGTTTAAACACCCTTACACCCGTGAAACACAGCTCGGAGCGGTGTCCCGGGTGTTTGGGGAGTAAAGCAGGCGCCCTGTGGGGGGTTTGGGCGTGTTGCGGTGTATCTCAGACCCAAGGGGAGGCAGGAGGTACCGCTGGAGGCGGACACAAACTCACGGGCCGTGAGGGCATTTGGCAGAGCCCCCAAGAGAAGGGAGAAACTAGTAAACCCCGCTCAGAAACTCTGCTGAAGTTCTGGGTAAAAGGCAATCCCACAAGGGGCAGATGGAGACCACGGAGCCAAGAAACCCACCGACTGAAAAGAAGTGAAGGACTGGGCATGTGGACTAACTACCGTGAGAAATGAATCATTAACCAATAGAATGATAATTAATCAATACAAGATATTAATACTAATTAATTAGAGAACTAGGTAACTTGTAGGCAATGAACATTAGTGCCTTTGCTTGATAAAATGTATAAATAGTGGAAAGTTTTGATGGCTTTGTGGATTTGCCACCCAGCACCCATTTCTGCATAGAACTGTAAACCAGGCAAACGCCTCGGCTCTGTGTGGGTTGGCCTCTTGCACACCGATTTTGGGACAACAGCCCCAGCCAGTTAATTTCGGTGTCCCCTGCAAAGAAAAGGGCTCTGCGGGGATGAGATGGTCAGGGACATTGTGCTCTTTGAGTCTCTGCCCACTGGGGGACAAAGCTGGGGGGCCTTCGCAGCCCTTTGGAACGGTATTCCTATGTTTTAGAAAGCGTAGTTAATGCACGTCAAACTGCCGAAAATAAGAGTCTATTACAGAATATCCTAAGGTAGAAGGGACCCATAAGGATCATCGAATCCAGCTCCTGCCCCTGCACAGGACCATCCCCATGTCACATCATGTACCTGAGAGTGCTGTCCAAATGCTTCTTGAACTCGTCAGGCTTGGTGCTGTGACCACTTCCCTGGGCAGCCTGTTCCAGTGCCCAACCACCCTCTGGATGAAGAACCTTTTTCTAATACCCAGCCTAAACCTCCCCTGACACACCTTCAGGCCCTTCCCTCAGCTCTTGTCACTGGTCGCCAGAGAGAAGAGGCCAGTGCTGGGTTAATGGTTGGACCCAATGATCTTAGAGGTATTTTCAACCCTAATGATTCTAAGGTTTTGATTTTAGGAAGTTTCTCTTTTCTTGGTATTAAGAGCTGTGTTCTCCAGAAGTGTAGAAACATATATGCAAGTTGCCTTTTTGGAAACAAACTTGCCAGTAAGCAAGTTTTCTGTTGCTTTTTCTCCTCCTGATATACAAAACAATGATTGCAGTTATACTGATTGGGACCAAATAGGTTAATGGCTGTGCATAGATAGTTATGGCCTGATTTACACTGGGGTGACTGCAGACTCAGGTAATGTTGGATGAGGGATTACGATTACGGTTTCCTCCTAAGCACACACAAAATAATACTGCTGTCTTTATTAAAGATGCTGTGTTTTGGCACTGCAATAATAGAGCAAAAGCTCTGCCTTACGTCTTACAGTTTCACTCCTCTTTTTCCTAAGCACTTGGAAAATTGAAAATCTCCTTTCTGTCTGAGCAGCTAATTAGGAGTTGTGTCTTGCTTACAGCAGGATGAAATACAAGTTGGATATTCCTGCAGTTCTTGTACCTTGAGCACTCACACACACAGGAGGTACTTTTCCCTCTCTCAAGTACAAGCCTATAGTCCTTTCAGAAATCTCTTCTGCTGTTTCTCCAGCTTTTCCACCTTCCTTTTCTTCACAAACGTGGCTGCAAATCCAAGTGAAAACCAAGCTGCTTCATTCACAGACAGCTCATAAGGAAGCACTTACATGCCCTGTTGCTTTTTTTCCCAGGGTTTTCAGCCTGGGTCAGTGGCTCCTATTGCCTGAAACAATTTACCCCTTTACTTTCCTGTTTCTTGTTTCCTAAATCGGATTTAGCGAGCTCTATGATTGTCTCTCTCCATGACCAGCATATGGAGAACTACTTTAGCAGTACAGTACCTATACCAGCAGCACTGCCATGTGGCACTCCTGTGGTACTTTCATCTCTTAGTGTTTCCAAAGGCTTGGCAGCGTGTGTTTCCCAGCCCGTGCATGGCTTGCTTCTTTAAAAACTATCCTTCCCCACTCTCTCTTATTTCTTAATAAATGACACATGCAGCCTTGAAACAGATTGATTCCTAGCAGGAGCAGGAGTGCGGATTGGATTAGCAAACTGGGAAAGGTTAGCTACGTTGTGGGAAATGGTGGGTATTTTTTCCCTCTTTACTGCATCACAGAGTGGAACAGAAGACTCCTGTTCCTGCAAATCTCCCAAAGGACTTCAAAACAGCCAGATCCTTTTCCCCCAGTTTTTTGCTGGCTCCTGAGGCCTGTCTGTAGTGGTGTGCGACAGTTCCTGTGGGCAGGAGAAAAGACAGTCCTGTGGTGAGGTCACTTGGCAAAGGCAGCAGGTTCAGCTCCCAGCCCTGTTGCAGAATCTTTGTGATCTTATCACTGCAGGTCCAAGGTGTGCCTTCTCCCTCTCCCCAGAGCTCATAGCTTGGCATGCAAATGTGCTGAAGTTAATTCTACTGGGGGAAAAGCAGGAGGCACAAAGCAACATTTCCATTAACAACATAATGTACTGTATTAGAAAACTGAGCAGCAAGCTGCTATGCTGAAAACACCTTTGCATTTCATCTCTAATCGCTAACTCATCCTCCCGAAGGATAAAGATCCTCACAGGGAGTCTTTTCTGAGAGGTGTCACTTGTTTCATGGCTTAACAAAATATCCTTTCCTGGGAAGCATATTCTCTGACACTGAACCCTGTGCTTTGCAATTTGTTGTTTTCACTCCTCCAGGGGTGAATTTGTGCACTTTTTTCATTTCATTGCAGCCACATCTCTAACTTTAAAACACATCCTGAAGCAAAAGCCAAAGTCACCAATAGTAAGTGTCTAAACCTTGCATAAAGCAGTGCAGGACAAAGACAGAAATACTGCAGTCAAAGCACTTGACTGAAATCAGTGATTGTTTTTTCTCCTGCTGACAGGGACTGCTGCACACAGTGAGAAATGCAGCGGTGACAAACTGTACTCCTGTACAGACCTTCTGCATCATCTGCTCCTTCTGGGCCACCCCATAGCGGACTGTGAACGCAGCCTGGCTGCTACTGCCAACCACCTGGGAAACAAAAGATTTTGCAAGAATGAACAAGACCCTTCTTGCCCCTGTTTTTGTTAGCCAGATCATGAAACTCATTTGACTCTCCTCCTGACTGCTAGTGTTGACCTAAAGCAAGCAGTGGGAATATAAAGCAGGCACTGGTGAGAGTAGGGCCACTCTCAGCAGGGCAACACAGGCTAGAACCAGAATATGCTGTTCATAAACCCACATCCTTTTGAGTTCACATACCAAAAGCTTAACAAGTAAGACCCCAAGTGTTTTTTCTTCTTCTTAATCATGACTGATGTTTATTGAATGTTTGAGATTGGCAGTATTAAATGAAATTGACAATTCTCCTGTGAAAATGCTTTTGAAGTTTACATCATCTGTTTTCTTTGCCATTAGCAGTAACCGAAATGGAAAGAACCAGTCAAGACAATTAATCTTTGTCCAGAACCCTGTGGAGGGTTGACCTTGACTGGCTGCCAGATTTCCACCCAGCTGCTTTCTCACTCCTCTCCTCAAAAGGACCTGGGGGAGAAAATTACATGGAAAATCTCATGGGTTGATATAAGCGCAATTACTAAGAAAAGCACAAGCTCTACAAGGAACCAAAGTAAAAAGAGGAAATTGTTCACTACATCCCAATCAGCAGACAGATGTCCAGGTACCTTTTGGGAAGCAGGGCCTCAATAAGCATGACAGTTGTTTGGGAAGACGGATGACATCACCACAAATGTCCTCCCATCATCTTTCTTTTCCGCAGCTTTTACTTCTGAGCGAGACATCATATGGCATGGGATATCCCTTGGGTTATTTGTGGCAGCTGTCTCAGTTATTTCCCTTCCCAACCTCTTGCCCATCTCCAGCCTACAGACTTTTAAAGTTGGTGGTGGGGTGTTGGAGAGAAAGCATTGATGCTGTGCAACCATTGCTCAGCAATATCCAAATTCATTGTTTTACCAGTGCTATTTTAGCCACAGATGCAAGACACAGACTAAACAGGCTGCTGTGAAGTTTTACTCCATCCCAGCCAAACCAAGTACAAAGCCATCTTGAATGCTGTCTGACACATCACTGAATTTCTGAGACTGTTCTCATACAGATTAACCTGAAATCAGACACAGTTCTGTGACACTCTTTGACTGAAGCTGCAAAAAAACTTCCACCTTGAGTTTAAAGTAACATAAGGTACTGACCTTCAGCTTAGAGCTGTGTGATTTTTCTGGGGACTTTTCAGTCATGCCCAAAAATACACAGACTGGATGTTTTTGACTGTATGCACAAAGTCACATCTTTTCCAGACTAAGTGATTCTGTGCTTCAAGTGAATGAGAGAAAATCACAGACCTGTCTACCTATCTCCAAGGTAATCATGCATGACACTTTCAGAAGAGACAGGTTAAGTGTGCTGTCATCTCGAAAAATACTTGTGCTTGTCAAACTTGTGCTGAGTGTTTGTGGTTGCCCCATTTGCATCAGTTGTCAGGCTGGGTCAGTATGTTTCTGGACTCTGTTTCTTACTGACCTTTTGCAAAGAAAGCAAGCTGGAGAACAGGGAAGAAGCTGACATAATCATTCATATCACAAGAAGGTTCCTGAACAGAGGCCCCTTACTTCTAATTCCCACATGTAGTGGGGAAGAAGGGTCATTTGGCTTCTGTTCCCATTCCACACAAGTGAACAAATAAATACTGATGTGTGTGTTGCTGACCTTCTTGTGAAGGAGGATCAGTATCAGGCATCTGTCTGCATGAATTTATCCATCTTAAAAAGCCAAATGGATGCTGAAGGGAAGTAGTTAAGAAGCATTAGGGCATGGCATAGTTTATGTGAGCTCAGAACAAGTGTGTCTACTGCAGCATATAGCTATGTTATTAAACTGTCCAGATAAATGGAATTTGTTCTGCATTAAGAACCAAAGTCCTCAGTATCTTTGTCTTACTGTTTTTTAAAGGAAGCCTCTCATGCAAAGGAAGGAGTTAACCTGGTTAGTGGAATTATGAATCATTAGTACAGCCAACAGGCCACCCATAAATGTGTATCAAATGTTGAGCTCAGCAGGAGTTAGTTACAAAACTAGGACACTTAATGAGTCATAAAGCACCAGGAATAATGAGAGATGGCATTAAACAAACCATTTCTGCCTCTCCTTGGCTTGTCCAGAGATGGTGACAAGAAGCCCTCTGCTGTTTCAGCGTTTTCTGTCAAAATAAAATTTTTGACTCACACTGAATTATAGCTGTGACTGAGCTTCCCGAGCCAAGAAGCTGGTGCTGCCTAGACAGCCCTGGTCTGAGAAGGAGAAACTGGCAGCAAGCATCTCGTCTCCACTTCTTTGCAGGTCATTGATTGTACCATTTTGTAGTCTAATATTCTTAGCTTAACAGGATGGGCCAGTGAAACTTTAATCCCCAACATATATGGCCACTCCTGCTTCTCAAGACAGAAATACAGTGCCCCAAGGGTTGGTTACTGTAAGGGACTTTGCCTGTCATGGTGGGGTCCACTCAAGAACACCGTCTTAGAGGAAGCCTCACTTTCTGGGATCATTCAGGCCCAAACTTCTCCACAGCATGAAATTAATTTTTAACTGGAAAAAGAAGCAGGACCTTCCAGACAATGACTCTTTAAGAAGTCACAAATTTTTCCTTTGTACAGGAATATACTCAAGCACTGTGTGAGGAAAAAAACTCCAGCCTGAAATCTGTGATAGATCAGCTTTGAAGAAGAGGCAGCTCTGTTGTACAGCTACGAAGAAAAAGATACTCACTTTGTTTTGCTGTATATATTTTGTAAGAAGTCTGGAGCTTAAATTTTAAATCAAGTCTTTGGGAACACACTGTGAAGGAGACCATCAGAATGAATAAAATATGTTAGTAGGGACATGTTGAATTTAATGTGACTGTTTGGCAACCTCTGTATTGCAGTGAGGAAGAATGTAGTTGTGGCAATGCAGAGTGGGGTTTTTTTGCCGAAGTAAAAGACAGAATACAAATGAGGCTGTTGCTGCAGAATGCCAGCTAGTGGGGAAGATACACGGTGTCCAGCCTGGGTATTTCAATGCTAAAAAAAATGATGGCACTACTAAAACTTTAAACTTCTGACTTATAGAAATGGAAAAGCAGAGCAGTGTTTTCCCTGGGCTCTTGTTATCCTTGTATAAATCAGGAACATTCACTGAACAAGGAATACTTCATAGCATTGCAGAACCCTGTATTCATCAAGTTTCATCAGCCTTTTTGGGAAGACTAGGTAAGGCAGCTGCCAAGGTTAAAAATTACCTCCTAAATTAATGTCTCCATACTTCTCTGGATAACCTTTTAGCAGAGAGGTTTGCTCTTTGCATAAACCACTTCTATTTACAGTTTTGTGGCCCCCTAATCCAACCAGTCTTATTGGGATTTGCAATCCTTAAAGGTAAGATTTCTGTCTCTAGTGTGATCTTTGCAGAGCTCTTTAGAAACAGTGCTTTTCCTGTTCTCCTACTGCCCCTTACTCCATCCCCTTACACATATCTGTTTCCTCCCTACTCAGCTGCAGATGTTTTTTGCCCTACCCAGTCCTCTTCTCCGACACTGGCATCACTGCTGAGGGGCTCTTTACTCCTTGAACCTCCTTTGACTTCCTCTGCCTCCTTCACTTGCTGCTCAGTCTTCTCCCTGCTCTCTCCTGGGCATATCTTACTCACTTTCTTCCAAGAATCTTCCAAAGGAGATCCAGTTGTGGTGGCAGCCACTTGCAAAATGCTTGAGGGATGGCAACTGACAACTTTGTGGTGCTCTGCTCCCTGTTCCTTCTCATGTTCTTTGTCTCAATGTGTACGTAGTACATTGGGAATAGGGGCATTCATGCTCTTCTCCTTCTCTTTCTATTGTTTTAGAGTCTTCCTGTGGAAGGGAAAACTGAAGCCAATGGAACTGCAAGCAGCCATCATACTGCTTGCTGGTTGTCCTCAGGATCTGAGGGCTGATCAGTTTCTACAATCAACCTTTCAGTTTTACAGACCAGTGTAATGGTGAAAGCCATGGAGAAGGACCCATCCATCTCTGGACTAATGCTTTTCAAGGTTAGTAATTCCTTTCTTTGTGTGCAGTATACTGTCAGGGTACTGTTTGTCGTTGCTCAGGCACAGGCATGGTATCCTCACCTTCTGTTGCTGTGTTGGTCTTCTTGCAAGCTGCAGGGGGGCAGCTCCCTCCTGTTCGTGACATGGTCCACCAGTCACTGCAGTGACCAGAGCTGCCCACAGTGCATGGTCACACACAGAATGAGTCCAAGGGAAATTGCAAAGCCTAGTGCTGTTGTGTCTGTATCAGTCTTTCACAGCAGGCTAAAGTGTCTCTTCTGCTGGACTCATTAACAGGGATGTTGCATTTCTCTGTAATTTCCCTGAGGACTGAACACATCTCGGCAATTCAAGGAAAACAGGTGGTGACTCACACCTCAACCTGCCTAATTATTTCCAGGATAGTCCTTCCCACTAAGAATTGAGAATGTCTGGGATATACCCATGGGAGAAACTAATACGTCAAAATCTGTTTGTCTCAAATCATAATGAAAATTTGAGATACGATGAATTGCTCATGCCACACAACAGTCACCAGAGTTGAAGTGCTTTTACTTTAGAGTTGTATAACTTCTCCCCAGCATACAGAAAAATCCCACTTCTTATCCCTTTGCTCTGCCTTGTGGGGCTGCATTGACTCCTTGACCCTTCCTTATTTTACTTCACAGTATAAAGAATATTTTACTTCACTGGACAAAGCAGGAAAACTGAGCTCCTAATCTTAAAATACTCCTGCACAATTTTTAAGACCAGTGAAATGATGAAACTTTGGTTTCCTTGTTCTTAGACATAGTTTTTTTGCAAATGGATCACAGGGGTGAGGTCTGCTCCTGACAGCAATGCTACCCTTTTGTCAGCCAATGATGGAAAAGGTGTTTCTGACCTGCAGAGCAGTCTCAGAGCAGAGTTACCTGTGGCTGTACCCTCCTACCTCTGACAGTTGTCAAGCAGTTGATAGCTTCAGTTGACAGCTTATGGACTTGTATCATATTTTCTCAGAGCACAACCTCTCCCAAATAGCAACATCTCAGTATTGTCTGAATGGACCTACGTTGCATTTGGCAACAGCTTTATCAAACACTGGGTGAACCTGTCCTGCAGCTACATCTAGATTTTTGACAAGATTTGGGATGAATTCTTCTGACTTGCCTATCCTGTGGCATAGTGCTCATGCAGACTTTTTAGATGCGCTGTGCTGATGCACAGGAACATGACTGCAAGATGTGACATGGTGGTGAGAGGTCTCTTCCCTGGGACCCCTTGGAGGGAGGAGCTGTCACTCACTGCATTATCTTGACCTTGTTCAGAAGCAAAGGTTTGAAAGTATTTCTTGGTCTTAGAGCGTAGACAGTCACAGGTTTGCTCAGGACTGAGTTTAAGCAGTTTCCTACAGAGTGCCCTGCGCTTGGCCCACAGCCTTAGGGAGACCTCAGGGCACAGCATGCAGCCCAGCTTCCTGCAGAGGGATGTCCCTAGCAGTTTAGGGCTGATGATGTTTTTATCATTGGCTTGTCATTGCCTGACACCTTATTCTTGGAGAAAAGGAAAAGTCAGGATTGGATGTCCCTTGGACAGAACATTAGTTGATCAGACTAGCGTAGATATTTCAAAGTGATTCATCCTGGCAAAGGATTACTTTCTTGCTTGAGAGCTGCTTGTTGTTTGTGCTCTGTGGCAGTGAACAGCCAGGGTGTGATGAGGAAAAGGTGGTCTTTAATTCTGGGCAGAAGTGAATCACCAGCTCCACAGCTGGAATTGCCCTTGCAACACTCCTTGACACCCTCCTGCTTTTATGGCCTGTCCCTGTCTCAGGACTTGAAATCTTTGGATCCAGTCCAGGATTTTTGAAGAAGTCATCAGTCTTTCCTAGCAGAGAGAGGTAGCACTGAAAGCATAGTGGGTTAGTGATGATGGTGATAAAAATACCAATAAAAATAGTCTGACAATATTTCCTTCAACAATGACTTCCACATATTTTCTGTTTTTATGCAACATTTATGTTTTATTTGGAAGAAACAGGAGCATTCTCTCTCCCATTAAAAATATTTTTGTTTGTTTATTTTTCACATCCTTTTCTCCTCTTTATACCAGTTGCTAAGGAAACAGAGGGGTAAACAAGAGGGAAAAGTGAGAGGGATAAAGGGGACGAAAACAATTCCAGTTTTGTTATTTTGAATACATTTTTTTAACCAAACCCAGAAATATCATCATGATAAAAATACAAGAAAACTCCTTTCAGCAAGAGCTGCTGATTCTCCATGCTTTTTCAAATCAATTCCTGCTGCATGGTGTGTCCCTGAGTGTAGCAAAGACAGACTAGCATGAGGTACCCAGAACAACATCTCTAGTTCAGTTTTAGAACTGCATAAACCCAATGGTGAACAACAAATCCTATTTATTTTCTTAACAATTATCCATAGCTGCTGCTTCACTTTACAACATGACTTGATGTTGCTCCTTGCTGCATTAGTGACCAAAGCCTCCTGAGATTCTACATACATTGGTCTGGTAGGTGTGATGGAGCATGCTGGAGTCCTGTTCTGAGAGGATTTTTATTGATGGGAAACTTCAGCTTCCTTTCCTGAGATGTAATCAGTGAAGCTCTGCAGAAAGCAGAGGTGAATAGCAGTGATGCAGCAAAATTATTTCCTAGACAAAGGAGGTCTTTTCTACAAGGGCTCACACTGTCCTGCAGAGACCAAATGACAGTCAAAACAAGCTCTGTACTGCTTTGGTGGATATCAAACATCTTGCAGCAAAACTGTTGCTCTTTATTCAGATCTAGAATACTTTTCCACTAGGTAGCCAAAAATTATTCCAGAGCTAGGTGGGAAAGGGAGGTTGAGCAATGCAGTCCCAAACTTGTAAAATAATGAAGGGTTCAAAATGGAAGGGATCTCTGATCTAATTCAAAACTTAATACATTTTCAAGATGTGTCCCAGCTGAAGCAGTAAAAGTAATAAGGATCAGAAGTAATTCTGACCAGTGTGCTGGGTTTCAGCTCAAAGGAAAATTCCTAAAGGGAAAAAAATAAAGGTTTATAATATAAGCACTGGCCAAACTGGAGCTGTGATCAGTAATGCTTCTTCTACACCTTCATTCTGTGGGTAAAAATATCCTCTGCCAAAAATACTAATTACTTTAAAGAAGCTGCAGTGCCATCACTTCCAAGAAACTTCCTGTTGCTTCTCTGTACAGTGTTAAAAAAGCACCTGGTTCAGAAAATAATATTGGGGTTGCAATAGAACTCCTTCTCAAAAATACAACACAAGGGGAAAATGAAAACACACAGACCTTACTTACGCAGAGCCCCGTGTAGCAACATTAAACACTTAAGATCTCAAGCAGAGCTGAGACAGAACTTTGGGGATCTGTCCGGAGGGATCCCTGGCAAAGGGCTCTCAGATGTCTCCTCAGGAGTGAAATGAAGGACTCTCCATGAGAAAGGACAAGATGGTGTGTTGGCCCTGCAAAAAACCTTTGCTGTAGCCAACAGCTATTGTAATGATGCAATGTGTGGGAGGCCTGGAAAGAGAAGAAAATACACTGCCGGGCCCAAGTCCTGGTAGATTATTAAATGTCAAAACACCTTGCCTGATGATGATGGGATCAAAACTCATTCTTAGGGGTGCTTCGAGAAATCCGTGCACAACATGTCATGCTGTGAAAGGGTGGGAGCACTGCGCCATTTCTTCAAGGCAGAAGAGCTCCTGGCAGGGCAGGGCTGTGCAGCAGGGAAATGCCAAGAGGCGTTGTACATGATGATGGACTTTTCCCATGGTGTGCCCACGGCCCCTTTCACCATTATCAGTGGGACAGTCAGGTTCAGAGATGTCTGTTATTCTTACCTTTGCCCAGTGTGACTGATGAGCTTTTACATTGATGGCTGTCCATCTCCTTTGTGGGAATGCTCATTTATCCTTCCCAACCACCAGCTGCAGCCTGAGTTGTGTCTAACTGCAAGCAGTGTGAGGCCTGATTTTGTTCTTGGCTCTCTTTCTCACCTTGGGAAATCTCTCCCCCTGAGTACTTCAGTTTCCCTGCCTATACAATTGTTATAATATTTTTATACATTTTTGTTGATGGTTTGAGGAACCACATCCCATGTGCAGAAATTTCTTAATGGAGAGTGTGTGTTCAGTTTTCCAAAGAACCCAGGACTAAGTCTGGAATGTCATGGTTGCTACATAATCATCTTGAGGCTTGACCTTATTGTCACAAGGGAGGCATAGCCCTGTGACTAAGAAATGAAGCAAAAAATTATTATGGGAAGCTCAATTAAGGTTCCCCTCTGGTCACTGCAAAAGGACCACTAGAGCAGATTCTCACTAAGGCTAAAACTCTGGGTAGAAAAAGAATTTGACATCTGAGCTATCTATGTTCTTAGTGCACAAGGTCAGGAGATGGTCCAGCTTTTTCTGAATTCCTGGTTTAGAAGTTTTTCTCAGGGACATTTCAGATTACCCACATTACCTATTATTTGGAAATACATATAGAAGCATTGATAGCACCAGACATTTTTATCCAAGATTAATGCAGTAGTACCACAGAGCTGCCAGGTCAAAATTCCTCAGTACCATCTATATTGTGCCATTGTCAGAGAAAAGTAAGAGCCATTTGGCAAGTGGAGAATAAAAGAGGACAGAGTAAATATTTTCAGTTGCCTTATGCTAGGCAGGAGATACTGAAGGAAATCACAGGTCACATCACAGGGGTTTTACCATGATGGTGATGGGTTCTCCTTGTTTCTTGTGGTGGGACTGCAGCTCCCAGGCTGGAGATCAGGTGTGGAGGAGTAGTAGTGGCTGTATTGCACCGTGGGCACCTGCCTACCATGTCCTTAGAGCCCTGCCTTGGGCTTTTGCAGCCCACGGTTTTAGTGCCAAATTTTTTGTGTCCTTTGGCAGGAACTCCACGGGTCTCCTGCGAAGGCACCCCTCATCCATGTAGTGCTCCTCTTTGCTGGTGATAATTGCCTTTCCCTTTCTGAGTCTCCAGGCTGAGTGCCTGGCAGTTCCACAGCCTCTGAGGCATCTGGTGCATGTAGAGAGACAACTTGTCAGGAAGAGAGAGTGAAAGCAGATGTTTAAGACACCCATAAAAAGATCAGCTAGTGCCTGATGGTGAGCCTTCATGGAATGCTGATTTATATATGTTTCTGCTTATATAAAGCTGATTCTTTAAATGGCTCTGTATTTTTAGCAGCCAAATCATTTGCATGGGAATACAATCTTGGTTGCTTGGGAAAATTGTATGTTTTAAGTCACTGTTTTCAGACTCCAAACCTTTTCCAGCACAACAGGCTCTGATACCTGGCACTTAGAGCAGTATCTTAGACTGTCTTTTACTTCAGTTTTTACCACTGAATTGCTGGATTCCAATTCATATTCACTGTATGTGCAAGAAATAAAAATAATGTTTACTATATTTCTTCCTTAATATTAAGCAACTGCTTTGGTAAGATCATGTTTGCCTATTTTGCATGGACATTTGTTCATATGGATGGAAAATTGCAGTTATTTTTAACTCCATATGTATTTGCATCTGAACAATTATATCTATCTTGTTCTAGTATTGACTAAGAATAAATGAAATCTTAGTTCATCAAACTAAATCAAAAAGTTACACTAATTCAATTTTTATGTCTTCTGACTTTTAATGTCTAAACCCAAAGTTTTGTTATTTTAATCACAAAACAAAAAACCTGAAGATGCCACTGTTGGGAGGCCAGGCATATGTATCTTCTCAGCAACAGCAAACAATTTCCCAGCACCTCACAGCCTGAAATGCATTTGCATAAATTCCTGAATGAACACTCATCAGTGAGAAATACCTCAGGGAAATTAGCCCTGAAATTATGCTGATTTGGAAATAGTTTTGTTAGAGAAAATGTGGACAGCTTTGCTACAAGTTAAAATTTTTTGCTTCCCAATGACTTTTGGAAAGCCTCACTGTGAATTGAATAAGACTGAGCCTCAGCCTAGTGCAAATTACCATGCACACAGTGTTTTTCCTTTGTTTTACTGTCAGTGTTCCTGAACTCCCCTTACTCTGCCTTCCCGAAGGCATCACTAACATCCTGTATTTTAGCTTTTATTTTATTTATGGCAAAAGTAAAAAAGAATAAGATGAAAATGGTTCAAATCTGTGGCTGCTGTGGTTAGATTCGTATTGTCACATCAAAGCAGAGTGTAGGTGCTGGCAGTGGCAGTTGGAGAAGGAATAAAATGGAATGTACCATTTACCAAATGGTCATTGCAGAAAAAGGTCACAGTCCTATTACCCGCTGCCCTGAATGCTGAGGTTTTGAAATGGCAGCAAAGGAGGAGTGAGCATCTGGTTCAGTACCCAGCGTGCTTCCCCCAGGCCAGGAGCTGCAGCAAGCCTCACCTACGCATGCCCCACTCTCTGCCTGATGCCTCACTGACTCTGTGGCAGGGCTGTGGTTGCTGCACAAACCTGTGGCACCGTGCAAAGGAGGGAGGCAGAGATGAGACAGGAGACAGGGCATGCTGGCAGAGCTGCTTCTAAATGGGATCCATGCAGGATCAAGACATGTTGCATGCTATCCCAAGCCATGCAAAGTGACAGCTGGCTATCTCCCACCTCGGGAGAAGTTCTCAGGTACTTTCTTCTTAGACAGGGCTTCAGGGTTTCAGGTAGAAATTCAGGTATAGGGGGAGGTAGGAGAAAAATAACATCAAACTTCTCCAGCAAGCAGTCTCCTTGCTTTTGCTGGCTCATGCTTCCCCTGACATAGAAGGGAGCCGTGCCCTCTGGTGGCAGAACAGGGGAGAAAGAAGTCTAAAACCTTTCCAAATATCTAGTCAAGGACACCAAGGCAGAGTCTGTACACTCTGACCCCTGCCAAAATATTTGGCCTCTTCTACTGCCCTTGAAATTCAAGCAGTTCCCATGTGAGGTGTGGTCCCCCGTTGCAGTCAGGGTTTTCTTGTTGCAGTCAGAGGCTTGTCTGTCCTGGGCGTGCAAGGTGGAATGGCACATTTTGGTGGAGTCTTCCAGCTACTCATTGAAATCATGCTCCCTGCCCGGCATAGCTATTCAGCTCAAAGTATGCAGCCAGGGCTGACAGCATTTGAGTGCTTTGATACCTGCTCTGTGTCTCAGAGCCTTATAACAAGCTCATCACACAGCAGAGTTGGAAAGCTTTGAATGGGTCATGCTGCAAGGTTAAGTTGATTCAGATTCAGATGTGGGAGAAAAGCAAGCAGAAGAGTTTTGCTGCTTGCCAGTGGAGCACAGACCAAACAGATTTTGGCAACAACACCTGTGATTAGGGTGAGTGAGCTGTTTATCCAACTGTGTAGCTTTTGTCCCTGAAGAATGAGTTTCTTTCAGTTGCTGTTCACCTAGAGGAGTGTGGCAAAAGCATTATATGAGCTACCTCAGCACAGCGTCTGTATGTTGTTGAGCAACTGGCCATCCCTTTCCATCATGCTACAGATTCAGCACAGCACAGGCAGGAGCCACTGCTGTTGCATCCACTCCTGCTCAAGTGATCAGTCTGCAGACTTCTTGAATCCTGAATAAAATGATGTTTCTTCTAGGCACGTGGAGCGTCCAAAAAGACTCTGCTAACTCCTCATTCCTATTAACTTTGCCACTAGGGGAGATCAGCAACACCCTTTCTGCTGCAAAACCTCCACTGCATCTTTGTTTGCACAGGCAACTGGGTGCAGGCCACACAGGGTCACACAAGGGATCAATGTGTGGAGTTAGAAGAGACTGAGAGAGGAAAGTAATTCCTGAGCATCAGGTCCTCAGATCTGTTTCCTCATCAATACTGTGGCAAGTTTTCACTAGCTGCAGTTGAATACCTTAGACCTGCTGACTTTCCAAGTAAAAACTCCACAGAGTCTCCCCCTTTCTGCCTCACCTTCAGCTTTTCAGCAGTGTGGAGCAATAGAGCAAGGAGAGCTTTCCTCAAAAAGCATTTCTCTGCCTTGGTCTCCATTTCCTACTAAAGCAAACCCAGAGCCTGGTGCTTGGCATCACTCCTGTTCCATGGAGGAACATGGAACATGTTTCATAGGTAGCTGAAAAGGCTTGCATATAACTGTGGCTGCAAAGGTGTCTCATCAAGTGGAGCTGTCTGTGCTTTGGTATTATATTTTTGTGTATAGCAGTCTTTGAAATAATTAAAACAGCTTGTGTGAGAAGACTGTATGGTTAGTTGCACCTAAAATGAATTGCTAGAGAAGGGTGGTGCAATAGTCTGTTAGCCGAGAAATTATTTTTCTCACTCCGTGCATAGCAGGCTGCTCAGTTCACAAAACCCAGTGGACCTGGGAATATTGGTTTTGAATGATAAAAGAATAGATTGAGATTTATTTTATAGGTGTCCCAGAAACAGGGACAGAGTGCACAATCGCAGGCATTTTATTTCTTCACAAAATGCGTTAAGAGCCTAAAATTGTTGGCTTGTTGTCTTAATGGTTTTTTTCTGCTTCATTTTTGCTTTCAAGTGGGCATGCAAAGCCTGAATTGTCATTAATGTTGTAGAGGTTTTGCTGAAGCTCCAGCAGTGAAATAGGAATGTGTCATATTTGAACTGAAGTACTAGAAAACTGACATATTCCCCTAATTGTTTGTTTCCCATTTGGACTAAACCTTTTTAACATACAGCAAACAAAAATAATTTTAACAGATTAATAGCAACTTCCCAATTGATATTTCTGCTCACCGGTGTATTCTTTTTGTGGTAGTACCACTAATTTTTCTGTTGCTCACAGAAACGTCAAGAAAATGAAAATTAGGAAATGCAGAATTCATCATGTAAGGAGTCAGCAGGAAAAAAAATATTGCTGTTTGGAGGACGACTTTAAGCTCCTCTTTCTGCACAAAAAGCAAAAGCTATTCTTCCCATTTGGAAGCAATTTTTATGGATTCTGAATTACTAGAGGAGAATACTCTCAGTTATGATTCTATCCTTCAGTTTTGCATAGATTTTTCTTCTTTGGGGAGGGCTTTTTGTGGCATGAACTCAGTATGTTAAACCCTTCAGTTATTTATCTATTTCATGATGTATTTACAATCCGAGTTTTCCACCCAAATACACATCTGGGCAATGTAGACTCAACTAGCAAAAGGATTTTTTATAACTAGCTATTAAAATACCATCTCGGTTCATTGGTCCCCATAGAATCATAGCAACAATGGAGCAGCAAAACATATGGACAGTCTGTGTCTCCTTGCAGCTGATGGGGAAACATCATTTTGTGGAAGATGCTTCTTTTTCATGCAGTGGAGGACCACAGGCTTCAGATGCTGGCAGGCTTTTTCTGTCAAGAGAGGTAATGTGGCTGATGGTTTTGACATCTTAGAATTTATTTACATGTAATGCCTGCTTCAGCCACACTAAAACACTCAATTTAGTGCCAGACTAGTCACTCATGGGCAGTCTGTTGTATATGAGGCACTAGAAGGTGGCTTAGTAAACAATATTTGTTCTTCAGGAAAGATTCCTTTATTTCCTACAGTGTCCGATAGATTATAGGCTCTTGTAGGCTCCTGTATTTCATTATGCCCTCATTACCTACACCCAGATGGGAAGGACAAAATGCAAAAGTACTCAATCTCAAGTAGCTTTAAATCCATGTTATTTAGTGGATGTTGAAATGTTGTGTCATCTTCTCACTCTCAAAGAACAGCCTCAACTTTTCAAAGAAACTTCACATGCTGTTCTAGCTGTTTTCACCTGCTTTAGCTGCCAAAAGGCAAAGGTAACACTGGAAACATCAGGTTGAGTCCTTTGCCCTGCTGTACATCCCCTTCATGGTCCTTGGGAAATTGTTTGCTCTTGCTGTGACTGTGTTGCTGAACTGTAATACAGCACATTACTCCTGGTAAAATTACATTGCTCAGTTACTATAGCAATGAGACCTGGAATTTGGACTTGTATTTTCATGGTCACAGTGCTAGAAATCCAGAGCAGTCCTTGGTGGTCTGTAGAGCCCTGCACAACCTCTGCTTCTGTCTTTCACATCCCCCCTGGCCTCCTCTCACCCCCCTCTCCTGGCAGATGTGTGTGCAGTGCAGCCAGCTGCATTTGAAGCACATCATGTCCTGCAAGGGCAAAGTAGCCTGGGACTGGTCAAGCTCTTGCTGCCTGATACGTACAAAACAGGATGGGGCAGGGGAAAGGAGACAGCAGGGAATTACTTTGGTCTGTGGGAGTAAAAGAAGGGGTTTCTCAGTTTGCTGTGGTTTCTAGCAAAAATCTAAAAGAGGGAGAACGGGAGGAGGTCAGAGATGTTGGCAAAGAAGAAATTTACTAAAGAAGGTTTGTTTTTAAAGCAAATTCAGGCCACCTACACATCCAAATGTTGATTCCCCTTTTACTCCATGCTGCATTGAGGATGCCCCCAGCCTTTTGCAAAAAGGTCAGGGCAGCATAAATTCCCCACCAGGCTTGGATGTGGTTTATTAATACCCTGCCACTGGTGAGGGGAGCTGTCACAGTTCCTCTGCTACTTGCATCCTGAACATTTCCCTTCTCTGTCTCATGCTGGCTACGGCGCTGGGGGAGCTGGAGCCATCTGGCTTAACTGTCATGTCCACACAAGAGACAGGCTTGTCTCTAATGGCTTTAAACTGAGCAATGGTAGGTTTAGATTAGATATTAGGATGAAATTCTTTACTGTGAGGGTGGTGAGGCACTGGAAGAGGTCGCCCAGGGAACCTGTGGATGCCCCATCTCTGGAAGTGCTCAAGGCCATGTTGGATCTAGGAAACCTGTTCAAGGAAGGGAGGTTGGAACTAGATAATCTTTAAGGTCCCTTCCAACCCAAACCATACCATGATACTATGAGTCTAAGGGTGAAGTGGCTCTTCTTCAAAGGCTCCCTTCTGCAGTGTAACAGGATGGTGAGGAGAGGTGTGCAATGCCCAGAGAGCCCCACCTGCAAGTGCCTCCATCTCCCAGAGTGCTTGGCTGGAGAAAAGATAAAAGATGCAACTACTCTGCTGGTGTGCAGTACCAGTGTGTTCCCACCTCACATCTGCCTCTGTACTGGAAGAGTGGGCTTAGCAGAGCTGAGGGATGAAGTGCATTAGAAAAGGGTGGTGAAGGAGTCTGGAAAAGGTCTGTCTCTCCTATGCCTCTGCATGAGCAGCTCTTCACCTCCCTTCTGTGCTCCCCAGAGTGACAGAAACTTTTGGTTTTATCATTCTTTTGTTTCAACAGCCTGCACTGACTTGGAAGGAAAAGATAAAATTTGAAGGAAAAAGAAATGTTTTTTGAGCTGTTCCTTATTTCAAACATGTCAGCCTGCTTCTAGTCTTAAGCAATGCCTTTGTTCACAAGGCTGGAACATGTCCCTTGGCCAGGAGGGAGCTTAGATCCTAGATTTGCAGCTAGTGCTTGGCATCTCATTTTGCTGCTGAATGCGGAAGAATGAATGAAATGAGCTTTGGGTTTCCAGGAGATCTCATGGCATCTCAGCCAGGGATATTTGTTATGCCTTCCCTGTGCTAAGTGATCTTGCTTGACACATACAGAGAGCCCAACTTTTTAGATTTTAAATTGAGTTAGTTTTATTTTAAATATATTTTCTGTTTATTGTTATAACTTGCTTACAGGGTCATGGTTTGCTCTCAGCTGATTCCACTGAGCTACCTGGTTGGTCAGAGCCCCTGCAGAAGTGCACCAGATTTGACCAACTGTGTTGGCAGAGGCTTCATCTATACTTGAGAACCTAAACATCTGGTTTAGATGGTTAGCAAGCTCCCTGACCATGTTTTTGGCTCTAATCTAGAAAAGGCCTGGACACAATTTGTGAAAAAATTGTGAAGGAGCAGTTCCCATTTATTTCTTTATGAACCAATTAACCCTGAGTCTGGTATCAGTTTCTGTTCACATCAGAGCCCCCTGGACAGGTCTGGGATCAAGCTCAAGATTCACTTTTAAGACTCTGAAGAACTTATTGCATGAATATAGGGAGCAGCTTTCCTGGTGTTTGACAGCATCTCTAGGACTATGGACATATCAGCAGACAAGAGGGGTTTGGACACAGCCATCCTATTTTGATGGAGAATTTAGGTGGCTTGACATGACTGATGCCATGCCCCCCCGGCCTTGGATCTGTCACCTGGTTTTATTTCATGGCATAGATACAACCAGACATCCAGTGGGCTTTTGCTTGGCTAGAGCAGTGGTGAGGACAACAGAGCTGCCAGGCAGTCTTGCTGCTGCCAGAGGCACAACCTTCCCATGCAAGGAGGGACGGTGATGGCAACTGCCTTTGTTCACCAGCACAGAGGCAGTGCTGGGGCCAGTGCAGGACACTCATCTGCCTGCCATGAGACAGCCTTCAGCAAGTCTCCTTTCAGGCCGCAGTGCCACTGACTGGCAACTTTTGTGATGGTTTTTGGAAGATACTTCTTTTTCATTTCCCATTTGGCCTCCCAAAATGCAAGTCTCTATGAACCAAACTCTGCAATGCCTGAGAAGAGATAAGTTTACACAGGTGACATTTCAACACAAACAAAACCTGCAGCAGATTATAGGATTAACATTCACCCTGAAGGCAACAGCAGCTGCTGAGCCTTTAGATGAGAAAAATGGAAAAAACTGGGAAAATGGAGAAGATCAGGTTGCAAAAACAGCTCTGCTTCACCCAGCTAGAAGAATTAAGCTAGGCATGCAAGAATTAGGCAAGCATGCAAGGACAGCAGTGTCCAAGCATAACAAATATTCTTGTCCCAGGTCTCTAACAACCTTAATAAGTAGCACAGCCTGGAGAAGAGGCTAGTGACAAGGAGCAGAGGCAGGTGCTGTAGTCAGTGGCCTGCCAGCCCCAGAGACAAAGCTGGATGTCTCTGGCTGTGGTACGAAGGCAGGCACAAGAAGAGCCAGGGTGAGCTCTGTCTTTCTCCTGCCCCTGTCTTTTTCAGACTCACTGTTGGTTGAGTAGAGCTGATGTTTGCTCTGGTCCCACCCTCTCTTTGGAGAGGTTTCAGTAGTGAATCCAGCTGTAGCAGCCTGATACTGCTTCACAAATTTAGCCCTTAAAACAGAACAGCTGATGGAGAGTCATACCTCAAAGACTGGTAGAAGGGTGCTGAGAAATGGGATGGATTGCTACATATTCTCAACATGTAGGCACCTTGGCCACACAGGCTGCCTTGACACAGAATGGGTGCAGTCAACTCTCAGTTCCCTGCAGAAACCCATAGCAGGGGTTCTGTCCACTGGACGGTATCCAGCCCAGCAGGATCCTGGTTCTCAGATGGGTTTCTGAGGTACTGGTGACATTTAATCAGAGCTTCCATTTCGCTGTCTTCTATGAAATGAGAGGTATCAAAGACTCCTTGCCACCCTACAACAGGCATTACTGACTTTTCCTCTCACATCCTGTCTGTGGCACGGTCCAGTTGTCTGATCTCCACCTGCAACACATAAAACCTTGAGTTTCAAGGTTGTAGCTACAACCACAGTCTTATCTCCCTTGCCTCCAGCTGTTTCAGGCTGTCAGGATCAGATGTGTCCTCCACAGAAGCATGGCACTCTGCCCATTCATACCTTTAGAAAATTCCTCAATCAAGATAAGCTCAGTCTCAAAACCTGGGTGCCCCAAGAGAGCTATTATCTGCCTGTTATTTCAGCAAGCTCTTGAAGAGCTGCTTTGTTTTCATTCTGCAAGGGTACCTACACTAATCTGCTCCTGGTATGAGCCTTTAGGGATTTCAGTGCACAACCTGAATTCCTCTCCTTCTGGATGTCTGCAGAGGTACAAAAAAAAATCTCAGTTCTTAGTCATGTTTTGTCTCTGTTTTGTAGCTGGACCTTTCTTTTTGTTGAAAACTTCCTTACAGTGAAAATACTTTATTATGCTTGATGCCCACTCTCCTTCCAACACACCTCCTAAAGTTTTACAGTGTCTCTGAGAGTGACATCCATTGTAGATGGTGCTTTCAGATGAGAGACAAATGCTCCTCTGTTATTCACTCAACAGAGAATAGGTGCAGCAAATTCCCCACACACTCCTGTTTCGTTTGTGGAGGGAGAGGTGGACGCAAGAGGACATCTTTTTGGGGACAAACAGATGCTTCCCAGCAGACCAGGATGGCGTAGCTAAGCTGCAGAGTATCTGTGTGGTACCCAGCCCGTATTGGAGAAGCCATTTCCTGGAGCTCTTGCTCTGAAAGATGAGGAAGGGATCCCTGCCTGTCTCCTGACGTAGACCTGATGTCAGCCACTGGCCACGCTCTTATACTCAGCCTTAGGTCAGAGATACTTTCTGCAGTCCCAACCAGTCTCTGCAATGCGTTGTATCTGTGCAGCAACAGTTCCCCTGTGCCCCTGGGGCGCTACAGCCCCAGTGTCTTTTGGCAGTGCCTTTGGGATGGAGGGGGTGTGCTGATGGCCATACTGCCACTACTCCAGACAGTTTTCATCTACTGCCAGATTTCTACCCTTCTGCTTCACCTGCATGGGGGATTGGGAAATATGTTTGTTTTGTATTTGATTTCCAGCCTGTTTTCATAGCTAGACACAGGTAACTACCATTTCCAGAGTTACTGGTAGGCAGACTTTTTTTATCCTTTAACATAAACCTAGACAAAATAGTTTGTCAAAGATTTACAGTGTCTCTGCTACAACCTACTGCAAGAACATCCCACCTCCACCTACCAGATCTCTAAGCATTTTTTGTAAGTATTCCTCTAGTTCTTCCAAGCTAGGGATAAGGGCATAATTTAAACAAGCAGACCATGTCATCTCATAAGAGAACCTTTGCTCTTGAACTAGCTTGGAGGTACCAGCCTGCAAACGGGTCAACTTCATTGCCCACATAATTTTCAAGTACCTATTTGGCTTCCATAAGCTATCAAATGAATGTGTTGGAGAAGATGAAGTTGACACAACTTTACACAGGTAAAATAGAAAACATCTTGCTTGGGATTTTCAGATGACTAACATGACTTTGTGTTTTCAGATCAATCTGCTGGAGAATGACAGTGGAGAGAAGGCAAATTTTATACTGGGATGTCACTACATAGATCAGTTGATCTTGAATTCTAAGAGCAGGGCAATAGAAAGGAGTTTGGAAGGAGAAGAAAGGGTAAGCCATCTCTTCAGTCTGTGTACAGACTTTTCTTAATGTGGTATTCAAGACAAGTTCTATTCTCCCTCTCCCTTTCCGGTGTCCTTTGCACAAAACTTTAAGGTACAAATTCTTTGGCTCTGTCAGCATGGAAATTGTTGCCACTTTTGCTCAATGTCAGTACTGGTGGTGCTGGACACTCCAGTTTTTTTGCCTCATGACTGTCCAGTTCCCCTGCACATACTGGCTGTCCTCAATTCCCTGTGGAAACCCAAAGGGAAACCTGCACAGGTACCCACAGTGATACAGACGTGGGTGATAGCACATGCACCTCCTGCTGTCATAGCCCTGCCATGAAAAAAGCTACTCCATGGAAGAAGAGGAGTCCACAGGCTGGGGTCAGAAGCCTTTGTTTGATGGACTGGGCCTCTTAGAGCTGCAAACTTTTCTTCCTGCAGCCTTTGAATGACACCCTGAAGTGGCTGGACCAGCCTTGCTCCCTCCTGGGACAGTTTGGTCAGCAGGAGTGCTTTGGCACATACAGGTTATACTGTTTCCCCAAAGAGAGCACAGCTTTCTGGCCAAAAGATTTTATGGCCAGTATGATCACATTTACCTGCAGGCTTTTGCCAGCTTTGTTACATTGGTCAGGGCTGAGGGTAAATGACACTCCCAGAGACAGAGCTTTGCCAGAAAGACTGCTAGTGTGCCTTAGTCTTAACAGCTGCCCTTCTGGTTCTGTATCTCTGATTATTTTTAGTTTGCATTTGCAGTAGACAGACCCATACCTTTCTCATGAATAATGTGAAATTTGCCAAGTTCAGAGTGCACATTTTAATTAAATCCGTGTTTGCTTGAAAGAAAATGATATTGCTGCATTTTCATTTGATAATTCATGTAATACTCACTGAGTGTTCACTCCTGACCTGCAAGCTCTCATATTTAAAATAAGCTGGGAGGTAGTGGGGGAGAAAGGCATTTTTTGGCAAGTAAACTGCTGCCCTCAGTCTATTAATGCATCTTAATTCTGAACAGAAAATGAAATCACTTTGGGTAGGTGCCAAGCAATACAATGACTTTCCTCTGATTTGGGGGAGTTCTTGAACAGCCTTTCCCACAAGAAGTAAGAGCCATACTCTTCATTCTGCTCTCACTTTACTCCCATTTTATACCCCTAGCAAGGCAGTGTCCCAGCAGTTTCCCCAGATTAACAATCATTGGTGCTGTCATTTATTATTTTATTATGTCTTAGGGCCCGTGTTTACTGTTGTTGACATTGGACTTCATGCCTGCAGAACCAGTGGGCACATTTTTTTTCCTCTAATTGTGTTTTTGAGCATAATTACCTCTGTATGGCATCATTTTCTGGTTCCCTGATAGTGTTACTCAGAAGGGAAGATGTCTGAACCTCTTCCTGAAAGGCAGAAGACCTGTGATAGTCATCAGGCTGCTCAAAGAAGCCAAATAGCATCCCCTTGTCACTGATTTGTCCTGGGGCATGATGCATGGTCTGATGCTACAGTGCTGACAAAAGGGGCTGTCCCACTTCTCTTCTGCTCCCCTGGGGGCTTCTGGCCACCTCTTATCCCCTGACTAGGACTAGACATGAGAGGCTGTGAGTGAACCAGGTCAGCTAACTTATTTGGCTGGAAATTAACCCAGGAAAATGTCCATGGGATAAGTGTGCTGGTCTGAGTGACTGCCTGGCCATGCAATGATGGGGAGAGGTGCAGGAGCAGGATGGCTTCAATTGCTGGCAACCCACATTTAAATGTCCCCTGAGCAGTAGCTGCTAAGATATTCTCTCCCTCCTTGATGTGTGTGGAAATGCAAGCATTGCACAGGAGGACTGCAGGAGATGTGATAAGGAGCAGAGAGGGACAGAGCAGGAGCATGGGGGTTTTCTGGAACGACAGACAAAGAGGTGGGCTGGAGCTGAGCACTTTGTGGGCTGTGGGGACTGGTGAGGGACTCAGGGCAAATGAATAGCAAAGCTCACCAAAGGAAAACATTTCTATACAGAGATTATTGAGAAGAATAAAACAAAACTGGTCAGGAAGAGCCCGGTAGCGAGTGGAGAGTTGAGGCTATAAGGAATACTCTGTTTTGACAGACAGGGATGGCATGCTGAAGGAGAAGGTTTTAACAGGGTCAAACCAGAAAGGGGGACAAGGAAAACTAGTGATGAAGAGTCATTTAGCAGTTGATCAGAGGGGGCTCAGAAAGCACAGACATCTATAAGAAGAATGTGGGGTGGTGGTACCTCATAAAATGGAGAGCAGAGGACAGCAGAATGCCATGGGCATTGCTGAGAGAGGGAGGGGTTAGCAGAGGGCCTGAGCTGCAACCAGCAGTTAAAGCAAAGCAAGCAGCAGAGGAACATCAGCAGGATGTTGGTGAGGTGCATTGCACAGTGCAAAGCAACAGGCAGACCTGGCTCTCCAGTGTCTGTGTGAGAACTTGTCATTTGAGCAGCTGGAAAGGCACCCGGCCCTACCCACATGTGTGACTGCAGAGCACCTCCAAGGACAGCAATTCAGCAGCAGTGACATTGCACTCTTCCTGACACTGCACAGAGCAGGAGAAAAAAACTACTGGTGAGGCATCTCTAATTCTGTTAACAGGGCCTAGGAGACACACTGGTGACATTGGATCTTCTCTTGGGGGCACAAACCAGCTGCCTCCCTTGGACTAAGTAAAGTAGAAGCACAGCCCAAGCTGTTCCATGAACAGCATGGTGAGACTGGCAGAATGCAGAGACCTGCATTTGGCACAGCAGGGAAATGCAGTGTTTCAGACAGATATACATCAACGTGTCAAATATCTCCAGTGCTGTGATACAGAAAAGCCAGCAAAAGCAGTCCTGGGACCAAAAGCCTTCAGTCCCTGAAATTTGATAAAAAAATCTTAAAGTCTACCTCACAGCAGAGAAAATCAAGTACTTTTTTGGATTTTGAAGACATGGGATGGATAGTTTGCTAGGACCCTGAGTGCACTCTTCCCATTCCAGGATTTTGGCTGGCAGCTCCAGACCAACTGGCTGGTCAGAACTGGTGAGAAAAAGAGAGCTGGAAGCAGCATTTATGGAGGATCCCCTGCATAGCTCTGCTGAGACACTTTCATGGGAGATCCCCCCTCCTTAGCCTGGGAACTGCTTTTAAGTCACGGCTCTCTCATGCTTGGTTCCCCCCTGAGCCATCCCATGACCGTGTTCATGCCAGGCTGGTACCCTGCTGATGGGAGCCCTGACCCTGCCACAGGCTCTTGATTTCCTGGGGGAACCTCAGGCTTGCCTCGTTACTTTGGGGGTTGCTCCTCCTCCCTGTTATGGTTTCATTGTGCCTGCCAGGCTGGGACAAGGGCACTTGTCCAGCAATGGATCTGTGCTGCAGTGGATAATGACAGATTATATCTCCTTTGCTGCAGGGAAATTGAATCAGCAGGGATCATTGAAGATGGCATCCAAGGCTCTCTTGGGATTCCAACACAACCCCTCCCTGCAAGGGAGCAGCAACTGCCTAAAATTATGGACACACACCGTGGTATCCACCACCAGCAAGGCTCGAAAAGGGGTGGGGAGCAAAGCCTGTGCTGCAGCTAAAGACAATTGAGCAAGTGGAGGAAACATTGGAATCATCTTGCACAATAATCACAGAAAGAGAAAAACATCATTATAAACATTGTTATAATGTGTAGCTGCATAGGCTCTTGAGGCAGAAAGAAAGCAATAAAACACTGCCCTTTACACACCCGAGCTGAGATCACCTATCTGCTCTCCACACCAGATATGCTACATGTACTAAGTGCTCCATGTGGGCACAAGCAATTCAGGCTGGACTAAGAAAGCAGAATGTTAATGACTAAGAAGACAGCATTTCAAGTGTCTGCCACTAAAAATGCTGCCTATCCTGGAGATACTTCCCAAAAGATTCCCAAAATAACACAAAGCTGGTGAAGGGTGAGAGTCACTCTTGATAATCTTATGCATGACAGACACAGAGATAAACATGACAAAATCCCCCAAAACTAAGCATTACCTACAAGAAGCAGAGAGTGCAGCCTAAAATTGAATAACAGCAAAATGCAAATCCACGGGAAGGAACTGAATTATTTTGTCCACACTGCAGAAAGAGGATACATCAGATTTGATTCAAAGTAAAGAAGGCAGCTAATGAAGAGCAGCTTCCCTCTCAAAGTCAGCAAACGCAGAAGAATATTGACACACCTATCAAGACTTATACCGTGAGCAGCATAAATGCACAGCTTACAAACTGGGGAAGGGTGTAAATGAGGAAGACTAAGAGGGGGTGGTAGCAAGGAAACTTTGAATAAGACCTCCAAATCAGCAAAAGCAAGGAGAATACCATGTCGAACAGTTAAAGTAGTAGGAAGGACTTCTGGTAGCATATGGATGAATTGAAGCCAATGCTGCAAAACTACATTCCTAGAAAAACACTTGTTTGGTTGTCAGAGCTTTCTCTGGCATAATCCTGGACCACAGGCTAACACTACAAGCAATTCATGGTCCCTTAAGACATGTTATTCTGTACAAGTCTCATGCTTCTGTACAACCAAGTAATTCACATATAATTCTAAACATAGAAAGACTCAAATTGAAAGGGAAAATATAATCAGGGGAAGACAAGTTCTTCTCTGGCATATCTTCGTCCTTGAAATTTCATACAGAATAGGAAAAAAGAAGAGTTTGAGGAAGGAATCCATATTGATTGTACAACACTCATCAGTGTCTACATTTAAGTTATCAGAAATAGCAAGAGAAGCAGAGTGTGGGATGTACTGGGTTTTAAAAGGAAGCAAAGGGAGCAGAGTGACCTGCACAAGCATAACAAGCTCCATTGGCTATCACAGACTTTTGGAATGAGAAAAACTGTCTGCAGAGAAAAGACTCAAGCTGAAAGGTAAAGAGAAACATTGATTCCTAGCAAAATGAATATAAAAAAAAAAGTAAAGGGCATTTTGCTACAGTGCTTAATAAAAAGAAAAAAGAAAACACAGGTTTTTGACATGATGTGAAAGCACAGATAGAAGAAAATGTTGGGACATTGCTGCTCAAACACAAACAGTACTGTAAGAGATGAATCACAGTTTATGTTATTGGCAGAAACTCACAATTGATGCACTCATTAGAAGAGATACCACAGCCTACTTATTGTGAATTATTGTCAAAAGGTAACTTTTGTTTAGCTACATCATTACCAAACAAATTTTACTGCACCGTGTCAAATCCCACAAAGGCAACATTTGCTCAGTATACAATGATGCCTGCTGTTTTCAGATAAAGACAGTGGGGTCCAGGAGAAGTTCTTGGGATGTCAAATGCTGTCTGTGTGATTAATGTATTGGGAGGGTGGGGACAGACTGTGAGGAGCCAGCTATACATGGAGGCACACACAGAGTTGTACTATTAATTATTATCACCTACAGTTTCTGAGCTGACCTTACAAACCATCAGGGAGGCCACTCGCACCACAAAGGCTGTGCTCACTAAATGACATGGCAGAGTTCCAATGCAATGGCAAGCTCTTCCTCTTCTGTCCACTGCCTTCTCCATCTGCCCCTTATTTGAGTCAAATGGCAATATATGTCATGATCTGAGCTTTTTCCCATTTGTAGGGAGGATGTAAAGGTGAGGAGGTGAATTGTATGAGAGACATGGCAAGCAATTCTGGGATCCTGTTTCCTCCTGTTTTTGTATGGGCGTGTGAAAATGAACTGAGCCATGGGGTAGGGAGTGGATCTTCAAATGCTGACTTAATTCAGTGCTGGTCACTGTTTGCTGAGGGCAATAGCAGCTAAGACAGCGCAAGACTTTGGCTGTTTGATACAATATCAAAAGTGTCAGAGACTGACTACTGAAATTTAGGGACATTGTTTAGCAGGACTTGGCACTGCTAAGTTTACAGTTGGACTCAATGATCTTAAGTGTCTTGTCTAACCTAAATGATTCTGTTAACTCAAAGAAGAAACTTGTGGTTTCAGACCAAAAAATTGAGCATGTGACTCAGTCAGAACCAAAGAATAAAAGACAAAAGAAAAACTTTGCCAACTCATCTGTTTCTCTGAAAGCCCAGCATGAAGCCTCCAAATTTCCCACACTTCCATAAGGGAACAAACAAGCAGTAAAGCAAGAATGGATTGTCATCTGCAACAGGTGTCAGAAGAAAGAGGTAGTGGTCTTATCTTCCCTTTGAACACCAAATTATATGTTGCATTGATCCCAGCTGTCACCTAATCTTTGACCCCTAATAATAGAAATGCAACAGTTTTGCAAGGGAAGGGAGATGGCCAGCAGGACTGTGCATCCAGAGCATGCAGGGAGGAGAAAAGAGTGTTTATGTTAAAGGTGGGCTAACTAACATCACATCTAATATGCATTTGCAAAAGATAAGTCAGTTCTGGCTCATCTGAAAGTGCCAGGCTCACCAAAAATACCAGCGTCTCATGGGACTTCTGTTGTTTTCAAAGCTCTGTAATTTGAACATATTAGGACATGGAGGAATGTAAGCTGTTTAGTGAGATCACAAAATTCTTCCATGAAACTTGTGCTCTTTTCAGTCCTGCTGCACTGTCTTTGGAGGGTTTTGCCAAAAGGTATTTACAGGCCAGGCTTCCAGAGAGTGGGGTTACTTAACTGAGAGGGCTCAGATGTCTCAGGTGTTGGTTTTAGAGGACAGAGTTGGTGGAAAAGAGAGTCCACACCCCCAGAATTGGGGAATGAGTGTGGGAATATGCATTTACTACTCCAGATCATAAACCATGGAACTTCCTTTCCTGCAACCTGTATCAATTACCACTCGTCCTTTCAACTTGGACCTCTGTGAAGAGTATGACTCTCCCATAATCCTCCCTTTAGTCAAAGACAGCAACCTTCTTTTCTCCAGTATGAACAAACCCAGGTTCCTCAGCCTCTCCTTACGCATTAAGTACCCCAGATCCCTGATTTTCTTGGTGGACCCCACTCAGTATATCATTATCATCTATGCCTGGTAAGACCAGAACTGGAAAGACTGCTCCAGATACAGCCTCATGAATGTTGAATAAAAGGAAATAAATAAATAAATAGATAAAAAATAAAAGGAAATATTTGCTTCCCTTGACTTGTGCAGTCCAGAGTGCTGAGTGCCCTTCTGACTTCAACAAGTCTTTTTTTAGGAGCCTAAGGCCTGTTTCTGCAGACCTGTTTTCTGGACAGTCAGCAGCCAGCCTGCACTGGGAAGAAATGAAAAACTTTGCCCCCTGTCACTGTTGAACTTCGTGAGGTTTCTGACAGCCCTCTTTGCCAGCTTATTTAGGTCCTTCTAAATGGCAGCACTGCCCTCCAGCACACCCATCACGACTCTGGGTTTGTATCATTTGTGAACTCTTCACGGTGTTCTCTTCCTCCTTTTCCTCCCATAGATGAGGATGTTACATGGTATTTTCTCCACTATTAACACTTCGAGAGATGTTACTCACAAGTGGCTACCCATTAGACTTTGGAATGTTGACCTCTGCACTTTGAGTTCAGCCTAGTTTTTACTCACTTTGTAGTCCACTCATCCAGTCAATACCACACTGTGTTGGCTACATGGATACTATGGACCAATGTTCTAGTAATCCAGCACTTAATTTTGGTGAAGGAGAAACATGTATGCACCTTGACAGCAGTCATCAAAGAGTTTCCCTGTATCACATTTGGCCACATCTTCTCAGCTGGCAATAGATCAGCTGGACCAAAGCTCTGTGGAAAGTGGTAGAGTGGGACACAGGGCCACAACTTAGACATGGCAGTAAAACTGTCAGGGAATTGTGGCAAGTGGCCAAACCCACAAGCTGTGCTATGCCAGTCACAGATGGGAAATGGAAATTTGTGACATTTAATATTTCAACCCAAAATCTGAACAGATTTTCATGAGGCGATATTAAAAAAGTTATCTTTCCATGATTTATGTACCCTGCCACATTTCATAGACTTGCTACAACACTGCAAGTAGTGCAAGAAAAAGGAAAGTCATGAAAGGGTGAGGGAAGAGCTTTTTTATTTTATGTTAAGGAATGTATCAGGATGCCAGGTTTTAGGAGTGTGAACTCCTCTGTAAAATCAAAGGAATCAGGATCCAGTTTTCAGCCAGGGTCCACTACTTGTTTCTAACAGTTGGTCACAGGAATCGGTTTGCTGTAGCCCAGAAAGACTGGTATTTGTGCTGATAAATTCAAACCATTTCCTGAGGGATCTGATAAGGTCAGCTGAGGATCTGAGAGAAAAAAACCAAAGGGAGTGGGTCCTCTCTCTCATGTAAAGTTCTTGCTTCAGCTCCCTGAATTTCTTCTCCTTTCTGGAATGGCTGAAAAAACAAATCTGCACTGTTAAAACTATTCTTTTCCCAAGTTCCCTTTCAGAACACAAGGATGCTATTTCTGTAGGAACTTAAAAGGAAATACATGTCTGAGACAGAGAGCAAGAATGGAAAATTTCAGTACAAACAAATGGTAAATGTTTGGCAGCCAGGACAAGGTTTTGTAATGCATCGTAAGAGAGGGGCTGTCTTGTTGGCTCTACCAGTGGTCAGATTTCTGAGGAAAGAAAAAAATGTTCCTTTTGGAATGTTTTTTCTTTTGCAGAAAATGCTCCAAGAGGCTGTTATGGTTGAGAAGTAGAAGGTATTTTTTCAGATGGAGTCCAGTATGTTTCGAAAAAATGTCCGTCCCCTCTTTCTCTTCCTTTTCCTTGCCCCAGCCTTTGCTGAACTCTTTAGGCACAACTTTTTTCTTCCTCCTGCTGTACTCAGCCTTCCAAGCTCCAACCCACTTCCTTCTGCCTGAGATCAGCCTTGCCAGCAGTGTAGAAATGGAAACAAATGCCTTTAGCTTGTGTTTTCTGCACTTTACAGGACTGTGAAATGATGGAAAGCTTTGGTGCAACCTTAGCTGTCCATCAGGAAGGTCAGTTGAAGTTAAGTACCATCATTAGGAATGCAAGACTGCAGCCACCAGGTTTCATGGTCTTTCCCATCTCCCATCAGGAAATGACCCAAGGATATACATTTCTCCACAGATCATCTATTGCTTTTCCCAAGGATACAAATCTGGCTGTCTTAAGAGTGCTTTGCTTTAGTGTGTTTCCATACACAAACACTAAAATGAGGCATTTCCACTACTACTTTTGTTTGAAAGGTAATCAACCATGAGAAGTTGTGTCTGGGGAGAAAAACAGTGTCCATATCTCCATGGCATCACATCAGCTGAAGGCTGCTGCAATGGCCATGACACGTCCCACTCACTGGATGGGTGTGTGGGTACTAGGTTTGCTCTTTGTAGGTTTGGGCGAGGGCAGCAGCAGGAGTTTACTTGCAGGGTTGACAAATTTTCCTGTTTGATTCCCAGCTGGAGACAAGGAGCCAGTTATTTCTGTGCTATTCTGATACCTTTGCCAGTTGCCCAGGCAACTTGGGGAAGGAAAGACATTTACCTACAATGCAGAGCAGAGGGGTGAGGACCAGATGGGGAGAAAAAGGGTTATATTGGGCCAAGCCCCCGGGCCTGAAACAGGGAGAAGGCAGTGACTGTGGGTAACAAAGGCGGACAAAGGATGTGTAGGACAGGAACAGTAGGATCTGGAGTACTGGGGGAGATCACTCAGAATGGGGAGACAGCCAGAAGCAGCTGAGGTGGAGGGGCTGTGGACAACCTGAGGAAAGAGACTGGAAAGGATAGGTGACTGGACAAAGAGCTAAACGAAGGGAGCCTTGGATCAGGGGATGGATGTTTGGGGGAATGGCAGTGAGAAGAGGAAGGAGGCTGAGCCTCAAAGGTAAAGGTAGATGGGTACTTTGGGGGCAAGTACAGAAAGCACGCAGGGGACAATTCCAAGGAGGGGAGGCAGTGACTGGAGAGCAAAGAGGACTGGGATGAGAAGCCAGCTCTGGGTACAGGAAGGACCGGGGCAATGTAGGAATAAAGGAATCAGACTGGGAAGCTAGGGCTGAGTCACATGGTCAGCAGGAGTGTCTGGGCAGCATCCACCCATCTGCTGCCCTCCAAGCTCAGTGGGACATGCTGTCAGCACGCAGGCAGCAGCCTCTCCTCCAGCTGGTCCATTTACAGGGGCTCCCTCTTGGAAATTGCTCCAGTCCCACTATGGTTCTGGGTGGTGATCCATCTGATATCACAGTTATTGTTTGTTATTGTTGATATTGATTTTGGGTGGGGTTTTGAGGGGTTTTTTACTTTATTGTTTTGGAAGATGGGATAGATGAGAGTCTTGCCAAGTTCAAATGCTTTGAAGCATCAAGTAGTGGAAAGTTATTTCAGATTGTCCCTTGCATTGCAGTGAAACCCCAGGTGACCCCCTCACGTCAGTTGCTCTTCAGGAGCTCTATACCTGGCCTCTGCCAGCCTGTGTGCTCTCACCTCAGGTAGGATACCGCTGCTCCCCACTTCTTTTTCTCTGCCCTCCCTTTTTCTGGGCTCTTGTCTGTCTACTCTGGGTGGCACGCTCTCCTTCTTCCCTGAACACGTACATCAGGAGATATCTGTGTGTGTTTCCTGTGTGGTCTGACCAGAGGCTACTCCCAAGCCGCCCGCACCTGCAGCGATTGCAGTGTGCCCTCTGCTGTCTTGATATCTGTGTAGTCTGGAGCTTCTGAGAATTATAGAAGCTGAGTCTCTGCCCAGAAGTAAAATCATCTGTGACCCCACTGCCCTTGTACGGCCTCAGCTGAGGGAGCTGCATCATTTCTTAGCAGACAAGAAAAAATCACCATTGCTTTGGGGGAAATGTCTGATCATTGCTGTGACCGAAGATGTGACTAGGTTGTTTTTAACTTTGTTTACCTTACCATTGCAGTATAACATGAAAGAAAAGAATGAATAAGTTATGACCCCCAAAGGGCAGAGAGAACTAGCTAGGTGAAGAAGTACAACATTAGTCTTAGCTAAATTTGCCAGGTTTTCCTACTGTTACTGTATCTGTGCTCCAAAAAGAAAGAAAAAAAAGCCTCTCACCAACCTTATGCCTGATCAGAGCAAGAGAATAGGTGCAGAAGGTGTCTCTGCACAAAGGCCTATTTACACACTATTATTGAAGGAAATGCAAGTGGAAGAATTTGTAGACAAGAATTAATGTAGTTAATTATGCATTTTCAGTCAGCATGTCACATTATTTTTAGGCTCGTAGCAAGTTTGCACTTTTAAAGCCTGAATACAATATTATATAATGATCATATTTCCTCATTTGCAGCCATAGCATAAATCAAACTAATCTCTTATGTCAAGTGTCAAGAGTGTAGTGCCAGAGTGACTTCTTGAGTGACTCTGTCCAGGTCCAGGAGATTTCTCAGAGCAGTCAACAGCTCCATTTCAGATCACTGATCTCCACATATGGTAACCCATACAGATGTTGAGGAGCCCCATGTCTGGGGACATACAAAACGGTGAGGGTAAGTTTAAGGGTGGAAGATGAACACTAAAGGATTGCTGTGACAGAGGTGCAGCACTGTGACAAGTCCCCAGGAAGGTGGAGGAGTCTCCATCTGCAGAGATCTTCAAGATTTGGCTAAAGAAAAGCATGGCCAACCAAAGGCCTGTTGGCAATAGCCCTGCTTCAGGTAGGAGGCTGAACTACACAGCCACCAAGATCCCTTCCATGCTGGCATTTCCATGATTCTGCAGGACTGCCCAAATCCTCGCAGAGGCCCAGCCTGGTAGAGGTGCTCAGATCACATCATCTTCATTTTGACAGTCAGTTCAACTCTGCAAACAGCTGCCAAGGAAACAGATTCTCTCCATCTTTCACCACCTAACCAGGTTCTTGGGGCATTTATATGGAGTTGATGAGATATGCTGCTAGGCTTAGCATGGCAAAAAGGGAGAGACAAGGAATTTTCCAACACTTTTCTTGAACTCTCAAGGCTTGAAAGTGAGAATAAGTCAAACTCACCAAGCCAGTTGAAACAAGGTCTAGTCCAGAAGGAAGGGGTCATGAGGTCTGATCCTGGAAACCAGGCCTCCCTGTGTTTTTTGCTTCCCAGAACATCCTGATAGAATGGAGAATATAGCAACTGGCAATAGAATAGTTCTGCTCACGCCAACCTTGTCCTAGGGTAGGCCATTCTTATGATGCAGCAGAACCCCACTTCTTTCTGATTAGGGTGCTGACAGAGGAGTCCTTGCAAACCTTCCTGTAGCAATGTAAGGTGTGGGTGTGAGTAGCTGTTTTATGTCTCTGCAGTAGCTTTTTTTCAGTTTCTAGAACTAAACTGGATGGAAAGGGACATGTAGAGAACCTAATTTCATTTTTGGATAGTTCTCTTCAAGTAGTTCCTCAACTTTCTTGCAAACATGAAATAAGGTATTGGAGACTTTCCTTCTCAAGGCAGGTGAGATCAGGATGGTTGGAGAAGCCTCAGCAGAGGACTCCAAGGACCAGAATGGCAAAGTTATGTGAGGATGCAGAAAGGGGCTTCGTGGGTTCTTCAGATGTGCTCTCCAGGCTTGGTGACCTCCTCTGCAACTGAGATCAATGGAACAGGGAGTCTGCAGAGCAGACCCTGATGTCATTCCAGTAGCTGGTTTCTGTTTGCAGAAAGGTAGCTGCTTGGGTTTGCCCGGTATGTAGGTGGTCCAGCACCATACATGTGGTTCCCCCCAGCAAAGGATGATGCTTTGAGGAGGGGAAAGAAGAATCCAAACAGAAAGCCTCCCTTGAGTTTACCCTCCCTTCCTCCAACTCTGTTTGGTAGTTATCTACAGCAGGGGCAATTTGACCCCCAGACAGCGGGGTCTCACAAAATATGAGTAAGTCTCAAGGGTTCAACACAAAGGCCCTTTGTGTTGCATGCTGTGGAGTTAATCATCAGTCACAGTTGTCTACCACCAGTCTCCACAGTCAGTTCCACACAATGTGATTATACCTCATCAAAGTTAATTTACCAAGCTGTTTAAATGGCTGTACAGTACAGTGAGCCTCCTCCCACCACTAGCATCTTTTTCAGCTGCTCCCCTGCTGAGGATGCTTCAGGCTGGGTGGTCCCGGCAACACCCTGCAGCATTTTTCAGTCTTGTCAGCAGCCTGGAATAGTGTCCTTTCTTCTGAGCTCTTGGCTTCGTTTCCCAGCCCAAGTTACAGGAGTCCTGTGGAAAATGATTTGGAGTACAAGAGGCAGCTCTGATAATGGAAAACGTCTGTGAGGGATTGGAACATTGGCTTGTAATCCCTGGACAAAACTGCCTCATTCAGAAAAAAAGGGGAGGGGGGGAAGGTGAAAGCTTGGAGAACAAAGATCTTATTTCACTTCATGAAATGTACATGTGATATTTTCTCTGGAATGGCTCACTGACAGACAGGCACAAATTTTCCAGGGACCATGGCTTTTATTTAAGCTCAGACAAGGCCATAAATGGCTGTGAAAAGTATGTAAATTCACAGCTGATGTTAATTTGCCATTTCCAGGCTCTGCACTAACTCAGAGCCATGCCATTCCCAGGTATGCATTTCCTGGGGAGTGGAATGGTGGGAAAGGCCTCTAAAAGCCCTGCGCTTGAGCTTCTGGACTGATGTTGTGTACATCATGTACAGATTTGCATGGGCACAGGGTTACAAAACTGGCTCTATCCAGACCTGCTTCTGTCACCTATCTGTTGAGCTTCTCCCCTCAAACTGGGACAGGTACCCACAGGAGCCAAAACTGCCAAGCCAGATGTTTTTTTTCTGGAGCAGATGACCTTACACTTGCTAAATAGAGATATAGGCAAGTTTGTAAAAGATACTGGAGATCTGGGTTCAGTGGAGAGATTTTATTCAGCATTTTCGCCTCTCCTAGTTCTATTGCTAAACAGCTGCACCTCTTGTTGTGGGAAGTCATGGACATAGACTTTTAAGCAGAGTCCAGTTTGGTTCCAGGGAACACACTCAGTTTCTACAGGTGGCAGTCTGCTAGTGTTCAAATCAATGAAGTTGTGAGCATCAGTTTTTCAGATGGGATTTGAGAAGATGTCACACTACCACTGTGAATTTGTCTCTTCCCTCAGCCTTTAAGAGCCAGGCAGACCACTCCAAACCTGTGCCATTCAGTTGGAACCTGCCTGTCCCCTTTTCTAAGAGCTCTGATAGTGGTTTCCTCCTTTCTTTCTGCTCATGGCTTGCTTTGCTCATCTCTTTCAGTCTCCTGTTTTGCCAAAAAGGTGTCTCTCACCTCCCTTGCCTTGCTATCTAACAGAGTTCAGTGGTCTCTGCAGCACTGCAGTGGCCCAGAGCAATGAGTATATCATCATAGCTTGCCCATCCAGCTCTCCCACTTTCCATTCTCCTGGGACAACTGGTTCACTTTGCAATCAGAGCTTCTTATCCACTTGCTTCCTATCACTAACATTTCCAATCCAAAAGCTTTCTCTCACACAGGTTGAAAGCAGTGATCTTTTCCTTTGGATTGACTTTGTTTACAGCTATTTATCCTCTTCTTACACAAAAAAGGTCTGGCATAAATCCTGACCCACTGGGGCAGCTTGGCTGCATCAATTAAAGGCCAACATGTTCAGATATGGATGTCTAATGTCAGCCTTTCTCAATACCTACCACCTAATGCAACAACCATATTTTCAGATGCTCAGCAACTGCACTTGCCAGCCTCTGTGGTGGGGCCAAGGATGCTTAGCATCTCCTAGGGAATGACAACTCTGGTTGAAGACAAGCATTGCACCTTTGTACGGAGGGAAACTGAAACCTCTTAATTTCCACTGTTTAGCCCAAGGCTGGGAGGGGAATATATGATTTCATAGCATTGCTAAGCAATGACAAGAGCTAGTCTCTAGGGTGAGCTGTGTTTACTAATACATTGCACATTTTCTTGCTTAACAGCATAGTTTCTCATTTTATAAGAGTCCCTGAACTCATGTTTATGTTCTAGGTCAGCTGTCCAAATTTACATGGCCAACTCCCAAGCTTTCTCATATATACCACCAGAACAGACATCCCGAATCCGTGTACAGAACATTGCAACAGTCTGCAGTTAAATAAGGCTGTGTCGACCTTTCCTTCTGGTCTCACAGACCCCTGGTGACTCACAGAGCTGCTGTTCCACACCCCGCCCTCACTGACCCAGGAGCAACTCACATAACTCAAACACATTTTGGGCAGCAAAATTCCTGAATGCCTTCTAGCAAAAACCCCGGCCTCTACCAAAGGCTGGGCCAAATAGCTGTGTGTGAGCATGTTCTATGCTTGTGGATTGCCCAGCCTTGGAGGATGAGAAATGGCTATTAAAATTATTCAGTGTGGATAGGAGAACCCAGGAACTTGTGTCCTCTGAACCATACAAGTGACTGGTGCTGTCCATGGGAGGCTTTTTATATGTATAATGTAGGGGTAAGGAGTAGGTACGTACAGGACATGAGTTTGAGATACACTCTGACAGTCCCTTAGCAGTGTTGAGAGCCAGAATTTGCTGTGGCAAATGTTTGAATGGATCAGTGGCATTCTGAAGTGAACTCAATTTCTACTGTCACAGAGCTGTGGAAAAATTATGCATGTTAGGAGATATCCACAGACAGAGCTGCTCTGCAGAGGGTCACCTCAGCAGCCTCTGAGCTCCCACTTTCCATAGATGGATTCTGTGCTGTTGAGGCACACAGAAGCCTCTACACAAAAATCCCCCTACACCTCAGCAGGCTCATCAGCTCTGTGTCCTTGCCCTCCCTTCCCAAAAAGGGGCTGGTTCCACACACCCCAGCATCTCCTGTGCTGCTCATATTAATACAGGTGCAACCCAGCCCTTTTGCCTCAGCCATGGGAATTCTGTGGGACCTTTCTTGCCAGCTTCCTTAGTTTGAAGAATCTGATTCCCACTATCAATCTGCTCCCACCAGCAGACAACATGCTCTGAAGCATCCTTCTCCAGAGGCTCTTCCACGGCACTTCCTCTGCCCAGCACTGGATTCAGCTTTGGTTGCAAGCAGTGCTTGAGGAGTGTTCAAACACTGCAGGGAGGGGAGAAGGGCAGGGGGTTAACCAACACATCCCCTTGAAATGCCCACTGGCTCTTTTGGCACTTGGTGCTCTGACTTGGTAGCCAAGATCTGTGAGTCCCACAGCTAAACCACAAGTGATGATCTTTGGCTGATGAAGAAAGAGCCTCTTGCTTCTTTCAGCAGGATGTCAAGTGAAAGCATACCTCCAGGAGTTTTTCTGGATATTTCATTCAAACATTAAGCTTGCCCCTGCATGACAGGAGCAATTGAGAGGTGAGAAAAGTGAGTGGCATGTGGAGCACTTGTGTTTTGTTGATATAATTGATAGATTATAATGACCTGTGTCTGAGCTCAAGACATCCTGAGTTGATTTCCTGCTACATTCACTAGCACAAACCCCCTACTGTTTCAGCTAATGGAGAAAGTGCTCTTAATTGTGTGAATCGGGATTTGCCGGTGGCAGATAACCGCTTGCTCCACAGCAATAGCCTGTTGGGGATGGGTGCCTGGGTTATTGTATGGAATATGGCAGGGCTGAGTACATCTTTGTAGCTCAATGATGCAGAAAGACAAAGTAGCTGAAATTTTATCTGGCCACAGATGAGTCCTGGTCTTGACTCTATGCTCTGATAGAAGTGACCTTAGCAGCTCCTCAGTGAATGTGTCTGGAAAGTGAGGGAGATAATGGGGAAGGAAGTGGAAAGCAGTGATGATTATTTCCTCACTTACAGAGAACAATGTCATATTTTACAGTATGTACTGTGAAGTGCCTGTGACATTATCAGGTATGGAGGCAAGGCGGGACTCTGCCTTGCAGTGTATCTCCATGGCAGTACATCCCTGAATGTTGGTTTATGTTGTAGCATTATACGTAAGGAAATCCATCCTATGAACTGGACAGGCCCATCCAGCTGCCTGTATGGTGGACAACTCACCTTACCTTGATACCAGTCCCAAGACTTCCTTTACCAGGCTCCTATAGTTGCCTATTGCATTATCAGCCTCTCTCTGAGGAGTTTTCTGTGATCAGACTCAAATTCAGCAAACTGAGGCAGTAGCACATAGGCTAGGGCCTCACAAAATAAACTGTGGGTACAGATGTCTTGCTAGTGACTGCCACATTTGGATGGAATAAGGTTCTTGCTCATCTAAGCAACAAGCCACATCTCCTCTGCACCAGGGTGGATGTGCCAGGCAGCCCCCATGAACTGATCTCTGTGACCAAACTGCATCTACACAATGGTAGAGGCACATATCTGGCTTCTGGGATGGTTCACAATCCACATGAGGCTGGAGGGCAGTCTTGTAGGTGCCAGTAGGGGCTATGGGACTGCCTGGGAATCCTGTTTCCTTCATGCCAGCTATTTCGCCGAGTGTGTGAGCTGTATTCATTGTGCATAAAGAACCACAGTAATTCTGACAGGACCATTGTGCATAAAGAACCACAGTAATTCTGACAGGACCATATCTCCAGAGCACAGCCACTGGACTTGTCAGCTTTGAGCTGTTTGGCCATGGGCTAGTGGCCTCCTGTGGGGCACTTTCAGGGCATGGCACCAATCCGCTTCTGGATAGGTAGGATTTCTTTTCACAGAATCACAGAATGTTCTGAGTTGAAAGGGACTCACAAAAATCATTGAATCCAACTCCTAAGTCAATGGCCCATACAGGGATCAAACCCACTACCTTGGTGTTATCAGCATCATGGTCTAACCAAGTTACCCTCGGCCAGGCTGTGTCAAATGCAATGTGGATATGGTTACACTGGCTGGGCATGAGTGCAGTTCTGTACCCACTCCTGATGGGCATAGTTTAGCTGGGTGATCACACCTGGGTGCTGGGCTGGATGAAGTCTGTGAGGAAATGATGTCTTGGGAGCTTGTCTTAAGTTAGAAAACCTCACCTTGAATCAGAGATATCAAAGATAAAGTTTAAGGGATGATTGTCAAAGGCATTTAGACATTTTACTGCTCTAGGTAATGAAATATCCAAAAGCCCATCAACCACATTAACCATTAAAGAATGCTTTCTAGACAAACCATATAGCTTGCTAGTGCCAGACTTGTGTGCCCTTTGGTCAGCAATGTCCCCAGTATGACCTACAAAATAAAGACATTTGCAATGTGGAGAAAGGGGAAGGCATGGCACTTTATTACATCAGGTCTGAAGTAGGGCTTTAAGGAATCATGATTAGTACAACTGCTGCAGGTAATCCTTGCGTGACAGTGCTGGGGACTGGCTGGCTCACACCAGCCTTGCCATCACCCTAGAGGTCATTCGGGTCTGATGGCAGCACTTTTGAGGATGTAACTCTGCTCCAGGCTTTCCCCTCATGTCTTGCAGTCCTAGTGTATTTCTGCTGTGACAGGCCAGGTGTCCTTTGGCCCTGCCTTAGTCACTGGCAGTCTGGTCCCTGAGGAGTCACTGCTCACATATCTCCAAACAACATGGAAGTTCTCTGGTGCCACAGGAGCTGAGCCATCTCAGCTACAATCCATTCACTATTCAAAAATAATGCCCTGCTTCTTAATTCCACCAAGTCATGTTGCTGCCAATTTCTTAGTCTTCAATGGGACAGATTATTGCCCCGGCACGTAGGCCGCTTGCCAAACAACTTGGTTTCTTGAATTGTCACCTAAAATGCAGTGCAGATGTGGTGATCACTGACCTCAGCACAGTACTGTGAGCACAACCCCATCCCTTAGGGCAGATGTTTCATATGGAAGGGGAAAGGAGGAGACATGAAGGATGTGGGTGGTGGATGGGAGTGAGGTAATGTGGAGAGGGTGATATCATGATATAGCCACAAGGGCTGGGTGAGGGCTTAAGAAGTAATCTATTGGCATGTGTTTAGCCTCATTACCCAGGGAAATGAGGCTTTGGGTGTATACGTGTCCACATGCTGTCATAAGGGAGAGGCTGCGGCTTCGGAGTAACCCTCGTGAGACACCAGAGATCCAGGGGAGTGATCTTGACAGTGCCCCAAGAATGGAGAAAGCCTCAGTTGTAGCCTGCATTTTATTAAACGCTGGAGAAGGTATCCGCCCATGAGATGTATGCTTGCATGAGTCCAGGCTTCATTCGCTCTGCTTCTCAGGCAACAACTTGTTACTGAAACCAGTTGCACAGCCACGTGGGCATGTATCTCAAAATTCACAATCCCACATGTATAACAAAATGTTTGGTTTAGACATACCAGTGACTGGAAAGTAAGTGTCAGCAAAATTAAAATACTGGTGTAGGTAACAGAATAACAACTTCTCCCTAGAGCAATGATGCCCAATTTCTTTGGCCGACCAGAGCATTGCAACTTCAAAATTTCAGGCAAGCATCATTCACCCTCATAATGAAGCTTTTAGCTGAAAGCATTTTTATGATACCACTTCAGTTGTATAGCCAGCAGTGATGAATTACCTTACCCATTATGGCCACAACTTGAAACAACAACTGTAAACACATTAGCTTTCCCCTTATTCTGGTGCTTCTGATTCAAGCTCCCTGTTTTGTGTCCATCATGAAAGAGCAAAGATTCCCATCAGATTTATTTCTCATGCGCTCAGGTAGCACAACCTGCTTCTTTGCAGTTTACAGTTTTAAATGGTGAAAGTGGAATAAAAGTGTACAGTTTGTCAGATATCATGTATTTGGTTAAAAAATATGTGTCTTTATACACAGCTTAAATCTCTGATGTCTGTGTCAAGTTTGCCTTGTGCTGCTGGAAGGGATAACACACCTTAGGGATAACACACCTTTTTACTGACTTGATAAGTTTCCTGACATGGCAGACATCCACACTACTCCAAACAACTTTGGCTCTATCACTATCATCATCTTTCCAGCAAAGGGCTAAGGGCTATTCTCCCCCAGTCTATCAGAGACAGTCAGGCCTCATCTGCACACAAAAGTTCTATGTGATTTAAAGGAGTAACCATACAAATGCCTTTTTGCCCTCATGGATGCCTGTCCTGTGTTCACCCTCTCTGATGCTTGCATGGGAGATGCTTTTTGGTTTTCACTTGTGCCCATTTCCACATGATAGAAACTAACTTGAAGAAACACGTTTTCATGTACCTGAATGTCAACACAGAATGGGAGATTCAATCCTTTACCTTCTGTTTCATAGTCAGTCCTTTTGAGTACACAGAAGAAAACCCCATACTCATACATGGTGACCTACATAATCCAGCACAGTGGCTAATCACACTTACATGAGGTGACTGCCCATGGTGTCAGGGAGAGAATGCAGGCACAGGAGACCCCTGCCAGTGCTCTGTTCCCAAGAGTGATATGAGTCACTTTAACTCTGTAGAAAGAGAAAGACTTCCCTTGATGATGAGCATCAAGGGGTCAGAAATTAATGAACCTTTTGAAACATATTTCTCATTTGCCATTTGTATTTTTCTTATTGTGGTACTCACATCAGAGTGACTCAGAATGAGCCCAGTCCTATAATGCTTCTGCAAACCAGAGGCCAGCTGATTTCAGCTATAACTATGCCTGCACTGTGTCATAAGGCAAGGCAATCAATGACTCCAAAACAGAGGTGCATCGTGAAAGGTGAGTTTAAACCAAACAAACAATGAAAATCACGCAGCTCAGTATCAGCAGTGAAATAATTATACATCTCTTCAAGATAGATTTATAGGCTAGTACCACTCACAGACAGAAGCAGAACTTGCTGGGGAGGATGCTTTATAAATGCAAAATTAGTAACAGTAGTACTAAAAACAAAATTGAATGAGGAAGCAGAGCCCGAGGAAGCACAGAAAAATGGCACAGCTGCCATGAATAGACCAGATGTGGGCTGATCTGGGATAACTCTTCACAGTTTTCTCCTTCCAGTGTGGGATGCTGGAATAGTCTTTGATCTTGGTAAATAATGAGGGCACACATGCCAGCATTTCCCTTGACACATGCCTGCATTGAGGGCACAGAATAAAGCAGGGCAAGAAAATAGTCAGCTTATGGGCACGCTTGGTTACAGTGAGTTGGTATTTCAAACACAGCAATGTGTCATTTTTGGTTATCACAAACCTCAAAACTCGAGAAAAACCCCTTGACAACTAGCATCATAGTGTTGCTTGCTGTGACAGAGATTTCTGCATGTATCCAGGGCAATCGGTCTCTTTTCATTGCCAGATCCTTCCTTCCAGCTGCCAGAGGCTGCTGAAATTCAGAGATGAAGAGATTAAACAAGAGGATCACAGGTATTTATACACAAATGAGCCACCAGGCATTTTAACTGGGATTTCGGGCCCCTGTGCCTGGCATAACTGTTTCACTCAGTGCCTCCACTTAGATCCTAATACACACAGGTCTAACCCCCTTATTTTTAAACCTCCCCGCAGCCCACCGCGAGTGACACCTATAGCTGAGGCCGGGACTTCAGCGTGGCCTCTGCGCCAGTGCTCGTGGGGACAGCGGGTTGAGTGGGTGGGTGGAGGAGCCACCGCGTGCCTCAGTTTCCCCATTTCTGTGTCCCCTCGGAGCGGTGCTCCTGGCCGTGGGGGCTGCCCCTGGCATGGCAGGGATCCTGCCCGGTCCCACCTCGGGGATCCTGCCCAGTCCCCAGGTCGGGAATCCTGCCCGGTCCCCAGCTCGGGGATCCTGCCCGGTCCCCAGCTCGGGGATCCTGCCCGCATCCCGGCTCGGGGATCCTGCCCGCATCCCGGCTCGGGGATCCTGCCCGGTCCCCAGCTCGAGGATCCTGCCCAGTCCCCAGCTCGGGGATCCTGCCCGCATCCCGACTCGGGGATCCTGCCTGCATCCCGACTCGGGGATCCTGCCCAGTCCCCAGGTCGGGGATCCTGCCCAATCCCCAGGTCGGGAATCCTGCCCGATCCCAGCTCGGGGATCCTGCCCGTTCCCAGCTCGTGGATCCTTCCCGTTCCCAGCTCGTGGATCCTTCCCGTTCCCAGCTCGGGGATCCTGCCCGGTCCCCAGCGTGCGCGGCCGCAGCCCGAGTGCCCTGGCCGCCCCCCGAGCTTTGGGGCGGCTGCGACGGTGGCGGCGGGGCCGGGTCGGGCGGGC
>JAWWMO010000001.1:25129334-25161707 GCA_035047845.1 Dendrocincla fuliginosa | reverse complement strand
GTGATAGCTTCAAAGATTGTTTATAGCCAGAAACAACTTCTTTATTTCTGTATCTGTGAGGCCATGGAAAGACTTGCTGCAGAGGTACCTGTGGCAGGAATGTGACTCAAGCCTGTAATGATCTAAAGTCTTCCAAGTCAGGGGAAGGGGGAAGAGAATGTTGAAATCTTGGATAAGAGGGAAGCAAGAGTTGGGTGACAGGGGTGGGCTGGCAAAGGTACCTGCTGTGATGAAGAGATGTACTGGTGAACCTTGACTTAAGCAGGAGCCCACACCGTGGGTCGGGTGTGCCTCCTGCCAGCAGAAACACTGTCCTTGGCTGCTTTTCTCTTGTGATCCTGCTGCCAGGGGAAGATACTTTGGGGCTTGAGTGTCAGAGGGGCAGAATGAGGAATTTCTGTCCACCCACCAGGATGGGTGTTTGGCGGGCACCGGGCAATTGCCAAGTTGGCCTCTAGCACTGTGCTGTCCAGGGGTGGTTTTGACAGCAGAGCCTGTCGCTATTTTCCCAACAATGAATCGATGTGGAGGACTGTTCCTAGGGAGGTGCCCTCTGTGCTAGAGCGGCCCCTGCCATTTCAGTGCTAGTAATTGTAGCCTGAAGCTAAGAGCTTTCCTTTTGCATGACGTAACTCTTTACATATGTACTTCGTGCTGCTCTGGGACTTTCTTTTCCCTCCTGCATTTTGGCTGCTTTTTCGTGTTTATGTTTGAGGAAGCTTAAGTATGAGGGATTGGAATTGTCTCATTTCCTATATGTAGGAGGAAGCGATTTCATCGGGGAATTTTTGCAATGTCTGGATCATTTAGTTGTCTGGGTGAGTAAAATTCCTCAGGGATAACCATAAAGGTTGTGACCCAGCTCTGGTTTGCAGCCCGTGCATTCAAACCCAGGGCTCTGGAAGATTAAGGTGGCATGGGACCAAGCATTCATGTCGAAGGCATCGTCTGCAACTTGGCAGAGAAGCTGCGGTATTCCTGTCTGAGGGCAGCGTGTTTGCTCCACATGATGCACGCTCTGGGGTATTCCACCCTAAGACAATGAATGCCACATGAGTAGTGTCAGGCTAATCTTCTTCAGGCAGTGCTCCCCTTCTCCATTTGCCCTGTGGATGGATGACAGACAAGTAAGGTTGCAATAAAGGCTCCATTTCTCATAAAGCTCCTTTTCTCACATCCTGGGAACTGGGGCTTGGACCCATTGGTAGAGGATGATGTATAAGAATAAGGAAGAGTAAGTTAAGAAGGGAGTGCTTTTTCATTCTTTACTTGTTCAGAAAAAGACAGTTTCCTCTATAGGGTATCACTACATGCCCTGGGATTAGTAGGTGCTTGTACAAACCATAGCCATTAGTGTCTTGTCAAATCCAGTTTTACACATTCCTGATAAGTGATGCCCCCTTCCTGTTCTGTGGGAAATGATAGCATGCTCTGGAGTATCTCAAAGTTAGTAAGTTTATCTTCACAGTCCTCTTCTAGGAGCAAGTAGACCATTAATCTTTTTATTCTGTCCCAACAATCCTAATTACACCCCCATGTTCAGTGATAATCAGTGCCTCTCCCATGCAGTTATCTCCACCTTGTACACATAGCCTGTTTATGGGGTCCCTCAGCTCCACTCCATGCTTAGCCCACCTCTCTGTTTCCTTGTAGCTCCCTTCCTCCTGACAAAGCAGGAAAGGAAACAGAGATGTGTGTGATCTTATGCTCCTTTTGTTGTTACCTTTGAACCTTCCTACATTAACTTTTAAACCAAACAACCAGTTTCAGCAGTGTTTAGTGAAGTATATTAATTTCCTATGAGATACTATATTCCTCTAAGTTTTGTAACAATAAGCACTGTGGTACAGTAGTTACTGCCCTACCTGAGGGAAAAGCTTGAGCATGAGATCAGCTTTTACTGCATACTATAGAAGCTATTTATGAGTGTTCCCACTGATTGTAGTTCATATCTTCACAGCCACTAAAGGCCATCAGCCTCAAGACAGGAATCTGTGGGAAGCAAGTTTGTAGAATAATTTATTGTTGCTCAGCTTTGGACTTTATGGTTTGTCCTGTCCTCTCTGCACTCAGAGCTGTGTGCAGTCCCCCAGGAGGGTGTTGTGGAGGAAACTGACCCTAAGCGTGGCTGATCCCGGGCCACAGACCATGGTCTGTTCCACCTTGTGTGTGCCTACCCCCATGCACACAGAGCCACTGTTCTCAGCCCCGTTACAGAGAAACTTGCCAGTAACTCCTGCAGCCCAGACCTGGGCTGGGAGAATGAAGGATGCAATCGATGTGGATTATTTGGGGATTTCATATCTTTCTGGGTGAGTGTTGAATCTCACTGTGGGATATGAATAGTTTGAAACCACACAGTGCCAGTGCAGTTCCTGGGCTGCTTCTGACTTTGTGCCCATGAAAACCAAAAGAGATGGGTGAACAGCTGGGCATTAATACTTCCTCATGAAGGACTGCCAAGCTCTTCTGCAGTGCAGCACCACATGTCCAGATGCTGGGGTGAGTTAGGCCATCCTGGCTGCAGATGCAAGGTCAACAGTAAATCAGCAGTAAATAGAGGCAACTAGTTGGGATTTGGGGCTTTTTTCAAGTTTATATTTATTTGCTGTGGGATTTTGGCAGAGTGGAGAAACTACAGCAGACTGGGAGCATATGTGGTGGTTCAAACACCTTCAGAGCCTGTAGGCATCAAGAAAATGCAAGCAGCCTCTTCTTTCCAGACCTATTTGTTCTCACTCTTAGCATTATGTAGGCTTTGGGCAAGGGGCCTTATTCCTCTAAGCTGTGGTGCTCACATCCTGTGAAACAAGGATAATGAAGGTGCTGTGCCTGTCAGAAGGGTTTATGAAACTGAATGTGTTCCTGTTAAGAAGAGTTTAAAAGCTCTTGTGTAGAAGGTGCAGCAGGCATTGCAGAGGGTTATTATCCATATCAACAATTATAACAATAGTAAGAAAAATGGAGACAAAATGTAGACTGGAAGTGCTGTGTGATACTGCCATGCAGTAAAAATGAGCAAAAAGGGCTCATATGGGCCATGTTTAAGGTGTGAGCCAATGGCCCACAGATGGGAGGGAGGAGATTGTTGATGGAGCCAGAGAAAGGGGAAGGGCATAATGTGGGAGAGCTGGGATGTCTCAGTGGAGAGTGCCTTTCTGGAGTGTGTTTACTCTTAGAGGGAAGCAGTAAGCATCTCTCCATTCTTATCTCAGAGGATTCAAACTGGAGTTGTGCTGAAAGGGGAGTGCTTCACGTTATGGTAATGTAGATTTCCTTGTGTTCTTTTTCAGCAGAGAATCTTACACAGGGCATAGTCCCTTGCTTTCCCTGACAGGTCTGCCAAAGGTTGATAAGGGAGAGAAGATGGCTTAGTGATTTCCATTGGTTGTCATGGAAACTAATGGAAATTACTCTTCTTTTTTTTTTCCCCTCATTTTTTTTTTTTGTGTGTCTGTCATATATGAAGATGTTTTTTAAACAACTAGGAAGCATTCTTTCTCTCTCTTTTTTAACAACTTTAATTGCCGACTTCTGGTCTTAAAAAGTACTTTGCTAGCAGAATTTTTCTAGGGAGGTCGTACAGAGTTTTTGAGTGCTGTAAAGTTTGTACCGGGGATGAGAATTCAGAGTAGGGCAGCTGCTGGGCAGTTCTGAGGGCTCAGCTGCTTTCCACCCTGAGACCTTCTGCCAGGCACCCAAGTGACAGTCTTCTCACCAAGAGGCCTAAAATAGGTGCCAAGATGACAGGTAGCCTGAGTGTACTGTTTCCCATGTAAATGGTAAGCAGACAACTAGCAACTCTGAAAAAGCACAAGCTGGATGAAAGGGTTATAATAATGCCAATTTATCAGCCAGTGAGTTGTCAGGCTTGGTGACACAGTGATGGTAAAGAGCTTAGAGAATTTCAGATTAGAGGTGTGGGTGTAGCACAATATATTGTTATTACTTTCCATGTAAACATCAACATGTCACTAAAAATATAGCTGTCTATCAATTCCACTGACACTAAAAGGGGCAATTTTCCCTATAGATTAGTAGATGGTGAGGCCAGAATGATCTATTTTGCTTTTGTTTTGCCATTCTGCATGATACAGCACATATATCTAGATTTTTTTTTTTTATTAATTCTATTTGCTCTGGACTCTAAAGAATGTCTTAAAAAAGCATCTGGTCTTGATTAAGTAATTACCACAAATGGAAAATACCACTGTGTTTGGTTTTAACCACTGCAGTGGTTAATTACCCACTTGCTGTTACACCTCATTTCTGGCTTGTATTTTTCTAGTTTTGATCTCCAGATGTTGAATCTTCTGTTTAATCCACTAAACAGAAGAGGCCTTTAGTACTGTGTGTCTATTCCCCACTGCAGTAACTGTGGTCTGCCCAAGGACTGCTCCTGGTTTTGCCTCTGGCAAACTAAACAGCCTGAGCTCCTCAAGCCATCCTCTGGTAAGGTGTTTCCTAATCTCTTGTTCAGTACTGAATATCCACACAGTGTATCCCTTCTGCCAGTCTGCTAGTGCTCCCTCACTGTGTGATGACAGAGCCTATCCATGTCCTTGTTACTGAGAATCTGAAAATACTGGCAATATAAATTATTAATTTCTTCCAAGAGTAGATCTTGCTTGCTGTCCCAGGGTCGTGGACTCTCTTCTCAGATGTTGTTGAACAATTTGGCAGACTGGGCTGGATCTTGACTTGGACCTTGAGAAGATTCTGTGCTAAAAAGGCATAATAAACATGCAGGGGTTATTAAATACCTCTTTTTTGTTATTGTTTCTCTTTCCATTTCCACCTTTGCCTTTAAATAGGGATGTCCAATTTTTTTCTCCTCTGAGAGAAAGTAGAAGGCTCTCTGCATTTCTTGTTCCCAGGTCCCTTCTAGTTCTCCCCTCCAGCAGATCAAACATGCTAGGCTGGAAGTTTGTGCTTTCATGGCTTTAAGGCATCTTCCTGCATAGCAGGCTTAACTGGGTGGCAGAGACAACCGAATAAAGAAAGCTCATGCACTTTTTCTGTGGGAAAACTAATTAGAAGTCCTTTTTTTATTTTTGTTAGTGATGAGAGGAGGTATTTCTCTCTCCTAAGGTGATGTTTTCACCCTGTGCTCTGCTGCAAGCTTGAAACCCGTTTTTATTAAAAGCCTGGGAAGCGGCAACAAAGCCTTGTGTTTCTTGGGGCTGTGATTTTTACACTTGTAGCCAAACTTCCTTGAAACATGTATCTAAACGAGTGGTTGCAGAGCAGGGCTGCCCTGAAAAAAGAGAGCTCCTCCTGTGCTGCTTTGTCTTTGTGCCCCCTCTTCTTTTTCCTCCGCCCTTAGGCAGCTGAAAACTGAACTTTGCCCCCAAAATAACTCTTGCTGATGGGGAGGAGATGGAACATAGTTTTTAATTTTTTATCTTTGCACAGGCGTGAGATAAAACATTGCAAAATAGAGCATGGGAAGAAGAAAGGAGAGGCCTCCCTCTCTGCCCCATTGCGGTCCCCTGCAGTCCCTGTGAGAGAAGCCCCTTTGCTGACTGCTCTGGTTTTTGGATGCAGGAGAGCATTAATGCTTTTTCAGAGAAGCTGTGGTCTGTCCCCATCATACAAAACCTCTCCTTCAGAGCCTCCAGCAGCATACAGCGATGAGGGGGAGATTTCCACATTCCCACAGGGCACATACCCATGGTCCCCTGCTGGGACAGGGAACTTGTCAAGTGTTCATTTACTGCAGAGGCAGACTCCAGAGGGCACTAGGTGATGTACTCAAGGACACAGGGTGCCATGACTGAAGGATGGATGGATACAGAGGCATCCATCAGCTTATTCTGTGTGAGAGGGGCCTTGTGTCATTGCTCCTACCCATGCAGTGCACGGGCAGGGTAGTGTCATGGACTAACTGCAGTTGTTGGCAGAAGGGTGAGGATGGGCTTTACCTAGCAGGGCTTGCAAGGCCCAGCTTTGCTTCCCACAGACTTCCTGTGTGACATTGGATAAGCACTGAAACCCAGAGCGCTGAAGACATATATCTAAAGTTCATGGAGAATAAGGGAGTTAGTCTCCTAAGTGGTGATAGCAGGCTGGGCCCAGGTACCTCAAGGTGGGTGTTTTGGTGGAACCCAAGAATTTTCCTATTCCTATGTCAATATGTGAGATTTCGAAAGGAGAGCTTTCCATCCCATGACTGCATTTAGGTGATAGTGCAGTGCAGTTCTTACCTGCTTTCAGGGAGCAGCTATGTCATACAGCAGTGGAAAATGTGCATACAGCTATCTCACTTTTCAGACCTGTTTGTTCAGCCAGCAGGTGTTCACACAGTAAGTACCAGGAGTCCCAAATTAGTTCCTTTCAGCCTCTGTCCCATTCAGCAGCATTATGGGTTCCTAAGAGGTTGTTGAAAGCAGTAGGATGTCTTGGGGAGGAATGCTCATAGTTGTATCATTATTTTTTATAGGATTTAGCTGTTAAAAGCCAGGCACACCACGTACGCTGGCTGCTGTCCCAGTGTTAGTGTAGTCTGATCTCTGCAGTTGCACGGTTTCTGACAGGAAAATGGGAAAGGAGAGGAATTATGTCTTGGCTCAGAGGAAGATACAAAACTCAGGTAAGAAGAAGAAACACAGTGAAGTCCATGCATAGAAGTAAAGCATGTGTCTTATGGACTGTTGCTTAGTGTGATGACATATGAGAAAGTGAAGGAACAACAAGATTTAATGGGACATTGATGTGACTGAATGAACAGGCTCCTTATGGCAGAGTTGTGCTGACATCCTGGTGTTTTGGAAGATATGAGGCTCATGAAAGTCTGTTGTCTTTTGCTGTAGCAAAGGACTTTGAAGATTAAACTTGGGCAGCTGAAGTGCTGTGCGACCAGAGATGTCTGCTGCAGCCTCAGGCTGAAATTACCATCATGCAGCAGGGATGAATGGACAGGTCACGGAGCACGTCCTGTGCTGCTCATGGCACAGCGTGCATTGATAGCTGAACCTAGGGCAGCTTCACCAAGGTAGATGAAGCAGTGAGCTGCAACATGTCAGGAACTGCTTCACAGCCAGTTTGGATACCTTTGCTGTAGATTGAGTATTTATTCTTCTAGGGAAGAAGGAAACCGCCACAAACAGTGTCCCTTTTAGAGACTTGACTTTCATCTACACCCTGGACTTGACGTCACTGACTGAAACATTAAAAGCTTCTTGTGTAAAGGTTCACTGCTAGGACCCGGCTGTGTTTGTGTATGGGTTTCACGGTGTCAGGGTTGCCAAGCACAAGAGCAAGTAATACTTGCACGGATAAGGGTTTTGTGGTTCACACGGTCAGTGAGAATTGGTGTCAAGCGTCCGTGAGTGACAGGCTCTTAAACATGAGCACAAATGTGGTAGTCACTCATGCTCACAGCAAGATACTTAGCCTCTCTTTGGTCAGGGCTGTTTTCTTCTGAGTTACTGCATTGAAGGGGCTCAAGTCATATGAGTGCTAGAGCACTTAAAACACAAGGAGGGACTTAGAGCCGGCAGCTGGATTTGCATAGGATGGGATTGAGTTGTTAGGTGTTGTGATTGCAGCACATCTTTCATTGCAGGCTAAGATTATTTATCATATCTTACTTTTGCCATAGGCTAAAGGAGCACATACATACCATACCTCCAGCTCAGTGAGATAACTTTCTAGAGCTGGTATCTTACTTGTGCATCTGACCTGAAGTGCCTACACCCTCACAGGGTCTAGGTGTTTGGCAGGGAAGAATGGGGCAAGCTTTGCAAGTTTTCTCCTAGGAGGGCTGTTAGACCTGCAATAAGGAGCTTTTGGGGCATCTTTGGATAGTCGGGTTTTTTGAGTGATTATTTTTGGTTTTGTTTGTTTTCTTGTTTTTAATTTATTTCAAACTGAGCTAAACCAGTTTATTGGGGAGCTGAATAGTAAGATCTGCTTTCTTTGCAAAACAAACAAAGAGGTTTTACTCAAAAAGTTCAGTGTTGTGTTACTGGACCTTTCATTGCATGGTATTAGACTCAGTTATTGCAAAACCTACATTGGTTAATTATAGTTCAGTACATTGTTATAGTATTACATGGTCCTTTTAAATTTGGGGTGAAACAGATCATGTTATATTAATATATTTGTTACAGCCTGCACATTTGCACAGGTGACATCAGTATAGCTTTGTTTAACAAGGCAAGTGTGACATCCAGTACATGAGATTAACATCTACACATACACAATGATATGTGCTTTCAGAGCTTGTTCTCAGTATTCAAAAGGCTACCACTGATTTCCTGGTGTGCTTAAGTCAGCTATAGGGACACATTTTAATAAACGCTTTGGGTGTGTGAATTTCCTGGGTTTTCTTAAATCTTTGTTGGAAAAGAAAACCCATTGTCCCTTCTAAGTTTTGTACCTTGATTTCTTTCAGCACATTGCATTTTACCACTGAAATCATCTCTGCAGAGGAGAAGAGGGTCTGGTTCCATTAGGAATTGTAAAAATAGACTGCTTATACATTCAGGTGATGTCATTCCTGGAGTGGAGCCCTGGGAAGGCGAGGGCAGTGTCAGTAGTGCAGGCATTAGGGTCAGGACAGCTCTCAGCTTCCTTATAGCTGGTTCTCCCTGCAGGCAATGGAGGACTCTCTTTATGGTGGGGTCTGGGCTAGTGAGGGCATGAGCAGTGGTGATACCTCTTGCCAGACGTGGCTTTATCTTTTGCACCTACAGCTCCCTTTCCCCAGGACAAGCAGTAGAGAGCCAAAGCAGCCTTTCCAACAGCAAAGGATGCAGAAGAGCAATGCTGCAGCGATTTCTGTAGAATAAACATATTTCATAAGTCCTTTAGCCCCTTTATTTGCCTATTTTCTTTTTTTAGAAAGCCTCTTCTAAGCCTTTCACAGCAAGGAAGACATTTTGTTCTGTTCTTCCCCTCCTTGGATATACACCCGCGAGCCTGAGATCTTACTGAAAACCGTCGATCGTCAGCAGTTCAGTCGAATACACTGGGCTGTGAACTGTAGTGGCTGAGGCACAAGCATGTATTTCTTTCTGCTGACTTTATTAGAGGAGCAATAAATTCTGGCTGGCCGACAAAGTGGACAGCCAAGGCTGGCAGACAGCTGTGCAAGCTAATGTCTTAAACTGCTGCAGTTGGGTTTGCCAGAGGCTCCCTTCTGAAACCTTAGTCTGCCTCAGTTTTATGTCTATCCGAGTTCATTTTTTCCCCTCTGAAAGTAATGGCAAAAATCTGCTTGTTTTCACTTGGGTGCTGTATTTCCTCTCACCTCCCAGTGCGGCCCCGGCTGCAAATGAGCCACTCAACATCACACATAGACTTTGCTAATGTTGCAGCAGAAGCTTGGGCTGTCCTGTGCTTAATTAAGACTGCAAGAATAGTGTGACCTTCTCTTTAGTTACTCACTGCATTCATTAAATGGGAAATTTTCTGTCTAATACCAAAGTTGTTTATACTGCATTAAGCAAGGGAAGTTTGCCAAATATTTTATGCTTGTTTAACTTAAAATATGTCCAAACTAAGTGTGCTCCTCTGTCTTTGATTTGATTTTGACATAAAGCATGTAAAACACCAAGTTTCAGCCTGCCACAGATGTCTCTGTGGTGTCTATATAGTTCCACAAACAAGAGGGTGTTTGGAGAAACATGGACTCAGCCATTTCTGCATTGTTGCCAGCAAAGGGAGAGTGTGGATGCTGCCCTCACTTTGTGGAGCTGAGTGTTTTGGATCAGAGTGGATATTTTCAGGCAATGTTAGGCTGTTTCTGTGGGCTGGGTTTCCAGTGAGGCTGAAGGCTTTTGTTTCCTTTCTGCTTCACTAAGCATTTCCAGCATCTGTGAACATCGGGCTGTTTGGCAGAATGTTCTGCCCTGGCAGAAGAACTGAAGCAGATCAGATGATTTTCTCTTGGAGGTGGGAGGTTGGAGAGAGACACGCAGGGGTGGATACAAAAGGTAAAAGGTAGAATGCCAATGTTCTGTCATATGGTTGCCAGGAGGATGGGAAGCCAACTTCAGGTGATCAGTGGTGTCATCTCTGATTCAAGGATGGGAACCCCAGTGGCTGAAAGTATGGGCAGGGTTGTGTTTGCAACTTGTGTCATCAATACTCCCACTGATTAAGGAGGCCTAGCAAAATTTCATGATGTCTGGCTTCTTGCTGTTGCATGGGAAAACAGAGATGCATTAAAAACGTAATCATTAAATGAGCAAGCAAAAAAGCCCCATGGAAATAACCTGTCACTAAGCCAACTGAGCTGGCTTTGGTAACTGGAGATCTGTTGTCTATGTGCAGAGATCTTGGCTTCCGCTGCCACTATAAACTTTCAGGTTTCTGGGACACTTCCCAAAGTCTGGCACAATCACCTTCATTGCTCAGGAGGAATTGCTGCTGTGCAGGTACTGTTTACATTTGTGTGCACCATTGTCATTTATCTTCTTCTACCACCTTTGCATTGCCTTGAATACCCCCCATCTCATGCTTCTGAGCTCCAGGGTATAAATCCTCTGAGCTACATCTCCAACTGCCATGAAAAATTAATTTCTGTTGGGAGATGTGTGCTGCTTAGGTGGCTGCAGTTCGTTGATCAGGGCAAATGACCCTTGGAGGCAGTGCCTTGTGTTGGCAAGACCTGGCTGCCCAGAAGGACCCGGCCCTTCTAGGAGTGAGTACCGTAGGTGAGTGCTGAAGGAAGACACCTGGGACCCGTACTGTTGAGCTCTGGCTGCAGTTGGTTTGGCATTCATCAATGGGTTTTTTTGCTTCTGTGGTTCAGAGCATTTGTAATTTCATTTTGTTGTCTGCTGCATCATCTGTCACAGCCCATTAGAGCATTTAGAATCATAGAATTGCCTGGTTTGGAAGGCACTCACAAGGATCATTGAGTCTAACTACTAACACTGCCCAGGACACCCTAAGAATCTCACCATGTGTCTGAGAGTATTGTCCAAATGCTTCTTGAACTCAGAGCGGCCTGGTACTCTCACCACTTCCCGGGGGAGCCTTTTCCAGTGCTCAACCACCCTCTGGGTGAAGAACTGTTTCCTAATATCCAACCTAAACCTTCCCTGATACACATGCATGCCATTCCCTCAGGTCCTATCACTAGTTACCAGAGCTTTTGCTGCTTAATTTGCTGCTTAATTACCTAAGCTGCTATCAAACCTCTGTAAGGTAGGCTATTACTGCATCTCTCTTACTGCAGCCAAACACAAGCAAATAAAGCCATCACCTCCAGGTGGTTTTCATCCTCTGTCTAGAAATTTGGAGGCAGCCTTTGACTCTGTACCAATAAGAGCACAGAATTATACTTCTCTTTTGAGAAAATATAAAGCAAAGTTGAAGGTCAGAGATGAGGGTGTGAGCTGCCTGTGAGCTTGCCTCTTAGATCCACAGCACTTGCTTACCGAGTGACTGAGAGGGATAGCAGTTTCATCAGTGGAGCAGCAGTAGCTCAGCCACCTTCACAGGCAAAGGGTTTGTGGTACCTGTGCATTCAGGCTGCTGCTGGTACTCATTCAGGCTCTGAGTTCCATCCCACCAAGCAGTTGCTTGATGAGAGAACATAAAACACGCACTGGGACCTTCTGCCACACGATCCACATCCCACATCAGGCTCTAGCTCCAGGGGATGGTCATGTCCTACTTCCCTGCCCTCTTCTCTCTGGTCTCCGTGATGTCCTGACCTTGCCTCTTTTATGCAAACCATCTGCTGGTTCAGTTCTCCACCCTTGTACTATTTGTCCTAAATTACTGATTTCTTCTGGCATCAGCCCTGTTGGCTGTAATGACTGATGACTTACAAGGGAGATACAGTCCCCTGCCTTTCATTTCATTGCTCCTTGCTGTAACCCAAGCAGCAGCTGCCTGTGAAATCCTGCAATCCCAGAACAGGGCTCATTTGGTCATCATGCTCAGATAGTGTTTGGACAATGTAATCAGGATCTGTGAGCTGTAAGAGGAAGGGGAATGAAGTTTCAGAAGTAAACAGACACTAGGACAGTCACTGGCTGTGTGTAAACTGGTGATTTCCACCAACACACATCCACACAAAATTGCTAGTCTCAGAGATGTGGCTATCTCCCCTCAAGCAAGAGGCACTAGGGTGACTCTCCCACCAAATTCAGGCTCCTGCAGAGGTGCTGAAGTCTGTGTTCTGAGCACAGTAACTTTAACAATTCCTCGAACACGGACAAAACAAGTTACTGAATCTTGTTCTTGGAAACCACTGACCTTTTTCTGTTGACACTTTAAAAGGAAAAGGCAGCCTAAGGCAAACTCCTGACATGGAAAAATTTCAACCTGAGCAGTTCAGTGCTGGCAAAGTTCTTAGCAGCAGAAAAGACAGTTTCATAAGGGGAAGTGGCAGGCTGCTTTTAAGCATTGGGGTGTTACCTGTTCCACACATAACACGGGGTGGCACCTCGGCTTCTGTGAATCAGCTGGCTCAGCTGCCCTCCATTCCTCAAGAGGACCTTCAGAGGAGGTCAGGCTGTGAAGTACAAACACAAGTGAAGTTGGAGGTGGATCAGAGCTGCTGTTTCATATGCACCACTTGGCATGTCTTTGTCTTTTCCAATGATGTCTTGCAAATACCAGATGGGTGGAAAATGATGCCTTTGCCTTGGCCTTTACGAGATTTCACACTGTGGTGCTTGACTCCTTCCTTGCAGGTTGTGGCTGAGACTCCACCATGGCTTTGGCAATGGCTCCATTATTAAATTAAGCATGGACAAGGTTGTTTGCCAGCTGTGAGACTGAATGGCCTACATTTATGCTGTTACACTGTCTTAGTCCCTACTTAGGGATGCTGCATGTGAATTATTTCTTTGTTATTGGTGGTCTGTGCTAACCCCTAAACTGCATCTGAGACCACTATAGTGGTCCTGTTCCCACTTCTGTCTTGGGTGCTTGGGATTTTCCTGCTAGTGCCTGGCCCTCTTGAATTTTGCAGGATAAGTGCAGGCTCTGAGCCTTGGTGCCTTGTGCCTGTCCCAAAACCACACAGTTCCCTTGATTTTCCCTTTCTCTGTGGTGTTTAGGAGGGGCTGGCGCTCAGTCAGCCTTTGGTGGCTTCTCCTGTTACCTGAGGGTAATCCTGTCCACAGCTAAACTTCAAGAAGCTTTGCAGGGATTAGCCTAGACATGGAGGATTATTGAAATATCTGTGATATCTGTTATGAATTCACTCAATTTAGCACTCTCAACTCTTTCTCCTTACTCCTGGATTATGAGCCTTAGCTATTGTTAATGAGTTTGTTAGAAACACCAGTACAGAGATGAGCTGATGCTGACAAATGGACACAATATGTTGTGTGCTACGGAAGAGGCTTCAGACTGTTACAATTTCTAGTTCTGGTGACACAACTGCAAGTGGCATAGAGACAAAAGCTTGCATAACTCAGTTATCCCACATATGAGTTGTGTCCCTGCTACAAAACTTTGTATTTCTGAGCACTGGAGAGCTATACAGTAAATACACTTCCCATGAAAGCTGTTCGTCCTGCTATTTCTTCATGTAAGATTCCTTCAACAACAGCTTCAAGGACAATGCTGCATTGCTCTGACATTTAATGCTGTAGAATTTGTCTTGGGAAATAATATAATTGTATTTTTTTCATAACAAAGCCATTATACTGTCAAAAGCTTAATTTTCTGTTGCATTAGCCAACAGCCAGCAGAGATTGCTGGGAAAAGAAAGGGCATTAGTTTAACCTAAATTTCTTACTTGCAAGAAAAATGGAATGAAAACAAAATGAATTTATAATGAAATGAATTTATTTCTGGGTTTTCCTATTGTGCTGTTGTTTGCTTTCTTTGAGGGCATTTATTTCTGATTAGCAGCCTTGGAGACAGAAGTCCATTATTTACCCAAAGAGCAGCCAAGAGCGGAGAGACAACAATGCAGCCTTCATCCCTCCCTTTTTCTCTATCCTCTGCATTCCCAAAACAAGCCTCAAGTTTGCCCAGAAGGGATCGTTCTTCATCAAGGAGAGGACAACTAAGTCTGTGTGGTCTGCTGCCTTCTGTTGGAGATGCCAGCAGAAGCAGAGGATTTGCTCCAGCTCCTCAGGGTCAGGTCCCCGTGCTGGGGAGAAGCGTGGAATGCCTTCCTGGACTGCAGCAAGCAAAGGGCTGGTGAGGGTGTCTGAATCCATCTGTGCTTAACCATCCTCTGGGGAAACAGGGTCACCAGGGCTGGTCAAGGAGCAAGGAGGATGAACATGTGATCCTGCTGAAGAGATTTTTGCTAAGGACTGCACAAAAAGCATTGTTTCTTTCCATGGGAATTAAAGCTAGGGGAACAAAATGGGAGAACCAGATATGAGCTGGTGTGTGGCAGCATCTCTACCCTCCTCCTCCCTCTCTCCCAGGAATTGTTCCTGGGCCCTCTGCAAACTCCAGCTGTGGGGGCATGAGCACTTAGATACCTGCAGAGATCCCAAACATCCATGGCAATTGTTTCCTGTAGCATGGTATTTTTAATTACAGGTTTGCAGGCAATTACAAATCGTACTAACCATAGCCCTGGTTTATTGGAGAGGATTTATAATGATGGGAAAATGCTGCCTTTTGTCTTTCAGGTGCGCATTGAGATAACAGCATGGCTAATAATAGATATCAGCTCTAAACTAGTTAGGAACTTAGTTCTGCAGGGGTCTGCTCTCTCTCTGAAACACAGTTAGAGCTGCCTTATGTTGTTCTGTTCATTCCCAGGCTAATGCAACCAAGAGCAAATGTATTCTGCTTTCTGTCTCCATCCCTAATCTTGCATGTCATATCTTGTTGTAGGGAGGATTCTTTTTCCCTGGAAGGAACTGAAATTTAACGATTGTGACTTACTGTCCTGATTATAATCTTGGCTAAGCTTGCACTGTAGCAAAGATATTAAATTCAGTTTTGAAACTTTTTTTTTTTTGCTCTGTTCTGGCCATAAAATGGTGTTAAACTGTGTATTTTCACCCCTGATTTGGCCTGTCCCCCAGATTTCCACTGCAATGGAAGATTTTTTTTGACGTCATGCTTCTTTAAAATTGATGTTGATAACAATCAAAACAGAAATTACTTTTATAAAAGAGCATTATTCATTAAGGCAGATATCTGCTATCGCTTTCTATTTTCCTCCTTTATGCTGGGAAAGACAAGGGAATGAAATTAAAGTTGTTAAAGCATAGAACATATTCCTATGCCAATATGAATAAATAGGTATGAATTGTCCATGAATATAGTTACTCTTGACATTAGGGGAAGGCTTATAACTGTAAGAGGGTTTTGAAACCAGGCTTTCAGTGGGTGTGAGACAGCCAAAAATAACAGCCTTTAATCAGTATCATGTCAATGGAGTTGCACAAAGAAGGAACACTGGTAGCATGGAAATGGATTTGGTGACTCACAAGGTGCCTCACAAGAAGCCCCTGTGTACTTCTTACATGTGTGTGATCCCACTGGGAACTTTGCTGTGTCTTTTAAAGGCAAGCGTTGGAGATGAAGAGTAATGCCAAAGGGCATTAGGACCAGTTTGTTGGGAAAGGGGCAAGAAAAGTCACCTGGACAGCAGGGAGTGGGAAACTGGAGCTCATCTTACTCCAGAGCATTAGAAAGGATTCAAAGACTGCGACTGCCCAAACATCTTGAGAAAACTGAAGTTTTCAGCAGTACAAAGTTACAGGAGTAAAAATCAATCACAGGATAGGAAGCAGTCTTCAGTTTGACAACACAGAGCAATGAGAGCTGCTGGCAACTGGAAAAAGTTCAGTGCTAATGAACAGAAGGTCTGGCACTCAAAAGAGAAATTAAACAGCCCGTGGACAGCAGAAAGGGTTGTGTATCAGAGAGACACCCCAGATGACTGAATCCATTACCAGGAGCATCCTTGCTGAAAACTCCACACTGCTGTGGTGGTGTGAAGGAAATGACAAACTTCTCCTCTGGAATGGTACTTTTGCTGCCCCTTCCTGAGGTTCCCTTGTCCAGGGATGAGAAGGATGGTGCCAGTGGGCCCAAGGTTCAGCAGCACTGGGATGCAGGGGCAGAGGGCTGTGCTGGCCACAGCTCCTACAACAGGCATGAGTTGTGTTAGTGATCAATTGGGTGGCACAAAGCCACCTTTTCTTGTGCTGTGATTTCAGTGAGGTGGTGTGGGAACAGGGCCGTTTGACTGCCCATGTGGTGTGAAACAAGAATTATAATTGTCTTGTGAAGGTTTGAGGAGAAAGGACCTGTCTAAAGAGTACACCCAAAAAGAGCCACTGCTTTACTCCCTCTTCCTTTACCTGTGTTTTATGCTTATCTGAGTCGTGGCAGTGGAGGGAAATAGGGGAGCTCTTGGCTCAAACCATATGATACACAGAAACTTCAAGGACGTTGCTTTTCAGAGTATTTACATCAGGAACAGGCTGGCCTCAGTGCCAGGGACTCCCTTGCACAAAGAAATGGACACAGCGGGCAACTAAGGGAATACCAGGGATTTTCTAAGAAGTCCCTGCTCCAAGTCCTGTTGGTGTGCCTGTGGTTTGCACGCACAAAGCAATGAGAGCATCAAGATCTCCCCAAGACAAGAAGGAGTTTCACATCATATTTCAATGAGGCCAAGATTTTCCCCTTTGGATCCAGCTGGTTTAGTGGTTACTCTTCCCCACTCTCTGGTGGGCTTGTGTTTGTTTTTTTTTTTTTTTTTTTAACAGGGATGTGTTTATAATTCCTTGTCTTGGTGTGAGAGAGAGGGAGGGCTGCAGCTTCTACCCAGGCTCTGAGCTAATCTGTGCCAGCAGCCTGTGCTGCAGGCTGGTGTGATCCTTGAGTGCCACCTTTGGCTCTCCTGAGCTGTGCCGGCTTCGCCCTGTCAGAGGGAAGGGATGGCTTTGGAGGGGTGCAGGGGAGGCCATCATCCAAAGAGGCCTCTTCTCTTGCTGATTTTGGAGGGTTAAGGCTGAGATCCTGCACCAATGACAGAATTTAAGTGGGAACCACTGGTGGGGACAGTATATTGGGCTGAAATTCTGCCAGAGCGTGGGCAGACTCTCCTTTTAATATCGTGATGGGGCTGAGCTGCACACTGTGAGCAAGCTTCCCTCCAGTGTGTGGGGCTGGGAATTTGGTTTGGCTTGTGCTAGGGCAGGGGAGATGTGATGCACGCAGATGTCTGTATTGCAGCCCCCTAGAGCCTGCTGACTGCTTTGATGTTGCACAGATCCTGAATCTTCTGCCCGAGACCTCAAGTGCTCTCTGGGTTTCCTCCCTATAGCACACGTTTCCCAGCTGTGGGCAGTGATGCTTTACATGCTTGATCTGTGACGTGTTCTGGGAGCCATGGGGACAAAATAGATGAGAAACACATGTTTTTATTGAGCAAGTTTGCGTGCCGATAGCATCATGGCCTCTACGTTTTGTATCATGTCTCCTTAAGGCAGTTACAACCCTTAGGGAAAGCAGGAAAACTGCCTTGGTTTCTGCTGGGCTGATTGGGGGCCCCAGGGGCTCATGGCTGGCCCCAAAGCAGAGGGATTTGTGCTGGGACCTTGCAGCATACCTGGCAAGCTGGGGATTGCCAGCTGGCAGAGTGGCAGCCCTCTCTCTGGGCTGGGAGGCAGCTGCTCCTCCCTGGCAGTGCACCCATAGCTGCTTCGAGGAAAGCCTTGGAGCCAGGAATGCGTAAGGATGCCGGCATCTGTGTGTGCTCACAGCCTTTCATCTCTGAAAAGCAGCCTGGCCAGGCCACAGGGCAGAAACCAAAACGTCCTGGGAAGAGCTCAGGAAGCATTAGAGAATAGTTCATGCTTTTGGAGATGATCCAAGCAGTGATCCCTCTTCTAGGAACACAGGCTGCAGGAGGCGTGGAGAGCCTGAGGGTCACTAGCAGGGCTTGGAGCCCTCTCCTTCTAGCCCAGGGCATTACTAAAACTCATAGCAAGTCCCTAATGCCTCTTCACTGTCTCCAGGGCAGTATGAAAAGTGAGACCCAGTTGTTGTCATTGCATCTAGCTGGCTCTGGTTGCTTGCCTTTACTAGTTTGGGGCCAGGTAGGCTACTGAAGTTCAAAAGCCCCATTTTTTAAGTGACTGCAGTGATGCACTCAAGTCCTTTACGTCTCTGCAAGTTGAGCCACCTCTGGGTGTTTGTAGAGGTGATGACAGTGTCTCTTAAAATTGTCTGTCTGGGAATGAGCACTGGGAAGAGGACCCAGGAACCTGCTCTTCAGCCACAGGCCGTACTGTGTTGTCTCTGCGTGAGTCCTGGGTGCTCCCTGCTTCTCAAGGCAAACTTGAGTAACTCCATAGTGCAGGTATCAGCCTCCCATTTAAGTTTCTGCATGCAAACCTCCCGACACCCATTAGCTTGCCAGCTGGGTTTGGACGGTGCCAGCAGGGGTGATGATGTTCTCCTCTGCTGACAGCTGCAGCATTCACTGTGTGTCCCAGCCAGGAGGCAGGCACAGGCTCCTCAGGGTCCAAAGGCTGGGAAGTGATGGCACAGGACTGTTTGAGAGGGGAGCTGAGCAGAGCAGCAGGGGCATTTGCAGCCCTGGTACAGCTCGGACAGGGAGCTGTCTCCTTAAATCACTGCTTTGCTGGAGTGACTCAGAGGAGGGGATGCTTTCCCTGAAGCAGCATCTATCTGGGTTATCATAACCACCAAATGGAGCTGCAGCTTTGCTTTTCTGTTTGTTTTTGAAAGTTAAGCCATGGGAGTCGGCATCAGCAGTCTTCCCAACTAGACAGGAAAAAATTCCATGCTTGGAGAGGGAGAGGGAGAGAGATGTCTGCAACAGTTCTTCGTTATTTCCAGACACGGTCACGAAGAGCCAGATGGAAGGAGATGAAAGAATGAGAAGAATAGGTTGCTTTAGACACCAAATAACAATGTTTTAGGAATAAAGCCATTGGAATAACTTATTGGCTTGGGTTTTTTATTAATTTCCTGGCTGAATCAGAGAGTCAAACCAAAAATTTCATTTCAGGGCAGCTGAAATTCATGTTTTACTCTCAACAGAAAAAGAGACTGGGCAAACAAAAAGTTGCTAAGCTTGCCAAAACATTTTTTTATTTTGCTTTCTTTGACCTTTAAGCTTACATACATAACTTCATGAAATATATTTAAAAATAAAAAAGGGAAAATAGTTCACTTCATCTTATAAATAATTTTGGAATCAAAGTTGTTCCCCAAACTAGGCACAAATTTCCACATAGTTTTGGTCTACCTCAAACTGCATTTTCCAGTGAATTAGCTCTCTGTCTGAAAAATGTTACTGAGCCTTATTTAGCAGTTATAGGAAATCAATAGTGACTTCTCTTGTTTCTTAATCACAGAATTGCCTTCAGGCTGCAGATGCTGGGGAGTCTGTGCTGTCAGCCTGGCACAGAGGCCATGGGGACATAAGGGGAGCTCTGCTCTGGGAGAAGTGGAGGTCACTGAGCCTGCTTCCCTGAGACTACACATGTAGGTGTGAGATGTGCCACTTGTAATGAGCACAGCACATGCTATTTGCTACTTTGTTTTGTTTCCCATTCATTTTATATCCTGTTCCTCTACTGTGAGAGGGATTGTAGTCGGAACAGGTATGTCTTGCGAGCAGCACATCATAAGTTAACAGGTCAGGGGGGAAATACCATCTATCTTCTTCAGTGATGGTCCACACAGGATAGTTATCACCTGTTCCCCTGCTTTTTATGCTGTATTAAATCAGGAATGAGGCTGTGCACCCACAGGGACATAGCAGTGCAAGCACAAGCATCTTGCCTAAGAAAAGCCTCAGTGTTTGAACAAGATCTTGAGTGAGAGCAGGTCCAGCACAAGCTGCAGGGAGCAGTGCAGGGGCAAAGGGGCCATAGGTGGCTGTGGTGCCAATAGCCTGGGATGGTACCCATCCTTGGGGCATCCATGGGAAGGCTGGAAGCCCTGGGACTTTGGAAGTTTTCTTCTTTCCTCCTAGCTGTGACAGTTGCCATAGTGACTGGATTTTATAGCATATTTCATAGTGATGCCACCAGTTTCTCATGGCCTTCTCGCCTTATCAGAGTTTCCTCTTGGCTGTCTCAGCAAAGAGTTCAGCCATTAAGCACAAGGCAGAGGGACTTACAGAACTTTCCCTACTGCAGAGGGAACCCTGTCCAGAGGAGGTGTGAATTGGTTTCAGGTGCTGGTGTGTGGCCTGGAGGCTTTCTGAAGGACAATAGTGGCAGCAAGAGCGCTGATCATAACTCAGGGGTCACAGTTCACCTTGTGATGGGTCCCAGATGACCCAGTGCTGCTACTCCGGTCATGCTGTGGGGCTGTGGGGTGACTGCCCTGCAGTTTAATGGGATTTGCTTGTTGCTGATGTGATGTGTCTGAGAGCAGAGAAAAACACACGCACATCTCTGTGTGCCTGTGCAGCCCTCCCCATGTTCCTTTTGCAGCAAGGACTTTCACTTAGTTTTTACAGCAGTGTTTTTCTTCTTTTCAATACAAATTTCCCAGAATATTCTGAGTTGGAAGGGACCCACAAGGATCATGGAGTCCAGCTCTTAAGTGAATGGCCTATGCAGGGACTGAACCCAAGATCTTGGTGTTATTAGCACCATGCTCTAACCTGAGCTAGTCCCAGGTGCACACACCCATCTGGCAGTTGTCAGGTCTTCGGTAGTTAAAGCTGAGGTTACAAGAACCTAGAGAGCTTTCTTCCTGAAATCCTAGTTTGCATTTTGAAGACTAGTATGACAGAGCTTTGGCAGTGTTGCCTTCAGCTCCCTCTAGCTACAGGGACACAGTTTAACCTTTGATGGGGCTGTGTGTTTTTGGCAGATATACCACTGATGAGCAGCCTCCAGGTTAGTTCCCCAGCCTACCCAAACTTTTCCCCTCTCACAGGGTTTTTTTTATGTCACTGCTATTTTCATGTGTTCCTGTTACTCTGATAACCATTCCCAGCTGTATGGTTTCAGGAATGGGATGCTTTGTCAATACTGTAGGCCAAGAAAAGTTGTCTAGGGAAAATAATGCCTCATGATGGGGGGGTTTCTGACCCTTCCTCGCTGTTCCCACTGTGTGAAGGGGATCTCATGATTTTCCATGTAGTAAAGAAGCTTCAAAGAAGAGAAATGACTGTGACAGAGCACTGTCCCCTGGGGATCTGCTCTTGCAGAGCCATCTCTGTCAGAGCCATTGGCTGAAGCAGCTCTGAAGCTGTTCTGTATTAACAACAAGCAGAGCAAATCCTTCACCAAGCCTAGAAGTTAGGAAGTGCAACGCTGGCCTATGTTCAGTTCTGTTCTCATTCTCTCTCCCACACTGAGGCTGACTCCGAGCTTCCCTCCAGTCGCCATTTCCATTGCTTTTTTGCCATGTGCTGTGGTAGAAGGTGAGTAAAGAAGAACTAAGGGTCAGAGCTTGGAAGAGGAATCATCAAATTCATTGCAATTGGATTCCCATCCCAGTGATGGGAACAAAACCACTGAGGTCTCTTGCACAACAAACTGGAGGCTGCTGGTAAACCTCAGCATTTCCTGCAATCTACATTCCTCTTGTGTATCCAGTTACTGAAAGAGGTGTGGATATGTCATAGGGTTGTAAATTCTTTGCCTCCCACTGCTTAGCTCCCTCTTTCCTTCTTTCTGATGGAGCCAGGTGATTGCTGAAAAATGTGCCAGATTTGAATCCCATTCAGAAATAAATCATCCCAGCTGGTCAGAAAAAGAGGCAACAAAACTTACTGTCAGGACCAGTAAAATCTGCAGGATTTCAGAGTGTGGGAAACTAGGGGGATGAAGGATGAAAAAAGAGGGACTGCCATGATACAGAAGAAGCTGTAGGTCAACACAGATTTAGGGGTGGAAAGGGAAAATTTGAGGTTGTATATGGCACAAACTGCCTCAGATTGGGTAATGGTAAGGGGGGGTGGGCAGGCAGCTGAGTGAGTGCACCTCGAAATGGGGCAGATGATCTCAGGGGTGTAGTGCTGGGCTCTGCAGGCTGACTTACTGCATCCTGCAGGGAAAGGAGCGTGCCATTGGGAAAATGCCATCTGGCAGAGAAACCTTTCATTTACAGCTGAGCCTGGGTGTGCATAGAGGTGATGGCATTTATGTTTAATTTCTAGCAGTAGTCTGTGGCCCACAGCTCTTCTCTGATCTGGAGGCCAGGGACAGTGCTCCAGCTCTGCTTGCATGCCCTGAGGATTAATTCCTCCTCATCATCCTTCTCCACACACTCCTGTGTTGCCCACTCCTAAGATGCTGTGACTTGTCTTATGTGCTACCACTTACAGAACAGCCCTCTCCTGATGAAATACATGAGTCAGTGCTGGTTTTATTTTTGTTTTAAACAAAACAAGATGGAGAATTGTGTTTCCCAGAAGTGCAGCCATGGCAAAACAGAGCCTGGGCCCAGGCACTAAGGATCTGGGAAGGAGAGTTGTGCCCCAGTGAGGAGTATGACTTGTGTATCAGACTGTGAAGTGGTCCTGGCTCCAGACCAGAGAGCAGAGGGAACCGAGCTGCTGTCTTCTGGTCATTCTTGAGCAAATCTTCTCCCTTGGGCCTTGCTTTTCTGGTCTGTCACATGAGAAGGATGATACCAATCTCATCTCAAAGGTGCTGTGGGACTAACTTCATTTAGGACCTTTTGTGTGCACTGAGATGCTTGCCTCTGCATGAGGGTTATTTTTCTATCCAAATACAAAGTGATTAACTTGATTGCTCCCCCTAAGAATCGTGGAGCAGCAGCAGCAGCACCACGTCCTCTCCTGTGGGACTGGCTCTGCCCCGCTCACAGCTGAAGCCTCTTCAGCTGGTTTGGCACACACAAATCAGTCAGTCTCTGAACTCTTGCCTCTGTGCCTTGCTGGGAGCCAGCCCTAGCAAGAAAGATCCCGGTGGTTGCAGAAAAACTGGCAGTTTCACTGCATGATGCGGCAGGAGGGAATCGAGCTTCTCCAGAAGTGCTGCAGGGATGGGTGGAGGGAAGAGTGCTACAAGACAGTGCAGTTTTGGGCCATGACATTTTGGAAGCTGTGAGTACGAGAAGTGTGTTTGTGAGAATGGCTGAGTGAGGCTGCAGCACAGAGAGCAGTGCCAGATGCAATCTCCCTTCTTTCTAGCAGCCATTTTCCAGACTTGTTTGCAGTAGAGATTTCCTCTTCCCCAGACTCTCGTGTCATTGTTCCCCTAATGGGGCCTCACTGGTCATTGCCTTGTGGTGGAAAATATGAGGTTGTGGGGGCCAGAGCACAGACATTCCTTCCAGCTTAAAAGGGAAAACAGAATCCTCATGCAGTGGAGTCCCCAAGAGGTGTGCCTGGCTCTCTAACTGTTAGCAGCATCATGCTGTAAGAGACATCAGCTGTTTGGCAGATGCCTTTCTGCTCTTGATTAGGTTGTGGGGAGAAAAGGCTCCTTCCTCCCCATTCCTGCTTCCTGTTCTGTGCAAGCACCAACTTCTGCCTGCTCACTGTGGGGCATGAGAAAGCCGTGGCTGCTGTGTTAGAGCTGCAATCCCTGCCAGGGGTCCAGGCCATGTACCCACGGAGGTCAGTGGAGAGATCAAGCTCTTTGTATCCATGCTGCCAGTCTCTGCAAGGCAGTGCTGCCTAGGCAGTCTGTTTTGTAGCAGTACAAACATCAGATATCTTCATCTCCATCTTCCTGATAGAACCAGGGACAAAGTCCTTCAAGCAGGGTTCCACGAGCAATGTTGTTTTTTCCATGGCCCCATGCTAAGGTCACTGACCTGATGGGCCTCTTTATATCACAGAAGTCAGTCAGAGCCTCAGCCACTCTCCTGCTCAGTGCTCTGATATGAGGGACACATCTGGTCCATGGATCACAGATTGAACAGCCAGTAAGTCACACACAAATGGATGAGGTACAGGTTTGGCAGGGAGGGAACCTTCTCTGAGCTCTGGGAGTTGCAGTTCCTTTCCTCTAGTGCCTGCATCCAGATTTTCTGGGAACACTCCCTGATTCTCTGCGTGATCAGAGATGTATGCTCTGGCTTGTGTCCCATTAGTGGAAGTCAGCTGCCATTAAATATTCATCTACTAAGCATTCAGAAGCCTTTAAGAGGTTGCACTTTGTTGTGTGATGTATTTAAAGAGCCAGTCCTGAATGTCAGTTGAGAGTGGAAGGAGATACAGGCAAAGATTTGGGAAGGAGAGTTGGGTTATGTATGATGTCTGTGTGGGAGGTATTGATGGTTTGGGGCACATGCTGCTCTATGGAAAACATTCTGCAGGGAATGCAGCAGCTCATGGCACTGCGTCCGGATGGCTGCTCAATTGCAGCTGGCTGGAATACCTTAGCAGTGGAAGCTCTGAGGGAGCAGAAGAGAGATGGGGTCTGCCCCCCAACATGAGGAAAATGCTAGGGAGGGAGCACAAGAGTCAGTGGCAGGAAGAATGGAAGGGGCCTGGATTCATGGCAGGGGGGCTGGAGTGAGAACGTGCCCTCAGGACTGCAGGCAGCAGTGGTGTTGAGTCTGTCAAGATGAGAGGCTGAGCCAGAGAGCTGTTTTGTGGGGCAATCTCTTTCCTGCAAAGGAATTACAGCCGGGTTCCCTAAGGAAGCAAAGCTATGTCAGCAGGCTGTCTGTGTCTGCCCGCCTGTCTCTGGCCTCCAGTGAGTCTTGACTCTATGGGCCTGTTTCCGCCACAGCTGATAAAGCGGTGAAGGCCTCTGAGATAATGGGATCCAGCTGCTTTTGTGACTCTAGGTGACTGGCTTAATGAGAGGGGCCTGTGAAGACCTCCCCTGCCGAAGAAGTCCATGAGCTGCCCTGTAACCGGCTGACAGACAGGCCGTGCAGAGAGAGCTGTTGGAAACTGGGCTTCATTAGTTCTGCTGTTTGCAGTATGGTTTTAGGATTTGGGGGAGGAGGAATCCTGCAGCTTAAATGCACTGGAACCCTTTGCATCCAGCATGGACCTCATGCTGACACCCTTCAAATAGGATATTGTTAGCATTGGGAACATTGTCAAATGCCTTTGGTCACAGTTCCCTTGGGAATTCAGCCCTGGTCCAGACTTTGTCTGACAAACATCTCTTCCTTTTTAACTAACAAGCTTGGGGACAACCTGTTTTTTGAGCTTTCTGAGCTGCGTGTCAACACCTTTGCTGGTCTGATCAGTGGGACAGGTACCATGTGCCTCCCAGATGCAAGGGTAAGGAACTCCTGGGGCAGGGGAAGGGGTAGCTCCAGAAGGTGCCACTTTGAGTTCAGGTAACACCAGACCAGAGGAAGTGTGCAATGGATGACCCTGCACCGGTGTGTTCAGCACCTTGTGACAGCAGGTTTCCTTCCAGAGTAGAGGGTATGGATCATTCCACAGCTTACTGTATCATCCTTGCAGTGATGATGTCCTGGAATGTAGGTTTTATTGGAGAGCTGAACTAGGAATCAGATACGATTCAATGCCCACTTGCTGGGCTTATCTCCATCTTATCTTTGCTAAATGATTCTCAAACCTTCCAAGTAAGAATTAAAGGTAATTTGTGTGGGTTTTCTTCTGTAGGTATCCTGAGGCAATAGCCCAAAGCAGGAGAAATGTTCACCTTTTCTATCTATTTATGGCAAACCCAGTGTCAGGGGTGCCTGTTGTTTCACACTAATCTGCCCAGTTGATGCTGCTGCCAAATTTCCGCCCCGTCACACCAGAGTGTTAGTGGATCCAGGGAGCTGCCACAGGAATTAGGTCAGGTTTGTGGGGAGGAACGAACGGTTTTCCTGTTAGTTGCAAACCAGAATGACAGGACAAACGTGCTGCCAGAGCCAGCTGCACAAATGACCAGAGGGGACAAGCTGGCTGCCCATTCCTGCCCTCCAGCAAATGGGGGATCTCCTTTTCCTGGAGCTTTGCAGGAAGGCTTTGCTGAAAGAGCTGTTCTGCCTGGAGGCACACTTGGGTAATGGGATGAAATGCATGAATCAAATGCTTTCTCAGTGCCAGGAGTTGCTAAATTTTCCTGACTCCCCTGAGGTGCTCTGCTGCCCAGCCCTCTCTTTTTGAATGTTCCAGCACAAGGAAGAGCTTCTCCCTCCCAACTCCACAACAGAAGAGAGGACTGGGAGTCAGGAGATACAGCTTCTCATCTCAGCTCTCTACATCATTGACCTTGTGTCTCCAAATCTTTCAGGATTGAGAAGCAAACACTGCCAAGACAACAGCTGGATAAGGTGGTAGATTTCATGGCTGGATGTTAAGTTGGTTTAGAAATTGTGCAGGCAGTGCTGTTTACAGGTGGCACCTTGCCACGTTCAGAGACCCCTTATATCCCTACTTCTGTTAGTCATTGTGGGGAATAGGCAAAAGGGATGTGGATGGGAGGATGGGCTGAAATACGTAGCTGCACAGCTTGTTTCTCCCTATCTGCATGGAAGAAGCCTATTGTGAATTGCACTGGCTATATCTGAAAACTTCCCACCAGCTTTTGCTGCTGCCTTCCCTGAGACATGAGAATATGTGTATGTCTTGCAATCCCAGACATCATTTTAGTGCCCTTTAGTTTTACCTTATCTGTGTAGTACAGAAGTTTGTATAAAACATTGGGTTGCCTCCCATAGGAGCTTTGTGCTGCAGCTTTAGAGCACTTTGATTTCCTTGCACACCACACAAGGCAAAAACACAAAGCCTTGATTTTATAGCAAGCAGCACAGAGAATTATGTGAGGGCCAAGTCATTTTATGGATTTCCAGAAAGTGATGCCAAAAGAGGGAAAAAACCTGCTGATAGCAGAAAAGGTTTTTACTTTGTCGGTAGGAGCATGACAGTAGGTAGTATTTCTCCAGTAGTGTGGGCTGCTGAGAAAAAGACTTTTGAGATTTTCAAGAGATTTTTTATGGAAAGATGTGCAGAAAAGAAAAAGCAGTCTGAGGGGTTGTTTTGAAGCACATTAACTCCCTGCCTCAAGGGGGGATGATCTCCCTGCTTGTTTCCCAGAATACCTGTAATGGCAGAAATCTTTGCTGCTCCCTTTGGGGCATCGTGGACATGGAGCTGATGGCACAGCTCTTCTCTGTAGGTGGACACTTGTTCTTCTTTACAGAGGTGTTTTGTCACTGAATTGTTCATGGTTTCAGCTTTCACAGGCTGGTTGGGAAAGTCCCCATTCCCACCAAGTGACACCAGTAGTAGCTCAGCAGGAGCAGCCAAGGGAGAGCTGCAGTGAGCAGCTCCCCTGCAAAGGCGAGGAGCCACGATGCCTCTTCTCTGTCGTGCGTACAATCACTCACCTGTCTCGCTGCAGACACCACACTGCTTCCATGCAGTCCCACCAGCACAGAGCAGGACCTTGGGACCCCATTCAGACCTGCATGTGGCACCACATTGGTGTGTGGAGTCATGCTCAGTCCTGGACATCCGGCAGGGACTCGGATATGCTCCTGACATCTGCACTTACTCTGCGTTGGGAGTCCGACTCCTCGGCACCGGATGCTGCTGGAGATGAGAAACAGCCCTTTCCACTGCCTAATTTCCTAATTTTAGCTCTCCACCTTGAGGCCCTGCATTGCTAGTTGCCATGGTGATCCCTCACCACCAGTGCTGTGGCTTTCTTGCCCGAGGGTGCCTTGGAAATGTCTTTTTCCTCCTTGCTCCCCAGGAAGCAACAGCTGAGGCAGAAGCATTGCACGTGGCTCACTGCACTGTCAGTTCAGGTTTTCTGCTTGGTGTTTGCCCACTTTCATGCAAGAACCTTCATCCATGGGGTTACACTTCCTAGCCCTCCAAAAGCAGTGTGCATTCCCAACCGCATTTGGCAGATAAGCTGGGCTATGCATACGTGACACTGCCCAGCCGCCCTGAACTTCTGGCCTGTGAGTCATTTGTAACAGTGTTCTCCATGGTCTTTGGCAGAGAAGATGTCTGGGAAGGTTATGCCTCTGTGACGGCCGTGGGGTGAAGAGTTGGAGTGCTCCTGTGCCATGGCAGGCACTCCAGAGGCCCAGGCACTCCTGCCCTGGCTTCATTCTTGCTGCTTTTACACCTTCCCACTTGCTCTCTGGGCAGCAGAGGAGTGAGTAAAAGCATTACCGAAACAGAGAGAGAGTGTGGGCATCCCACCAGAGACAGAAGAGAGGATCTGCCTTGTCAAGGCTTGTGCTGTAAATGCCACCATGCAGCAATTGATGACGACTCTCTGCCCTTTCCCTTCCACCTGCCTGAGTGCACTCTGTACTGGAATGAGTGACACTTCCCAAGCCCATAGTGACAGAAAAGGCAGTGGCAGCTCTCAGGGAGGAAGTAGTATAAAAACTGTGATTCTAGCCCCCAAATTCTGACATTAATTAATTTAAGGGCAGAGACATTGAAACACTGTGGAGTCTTTTATTTTTTTGTGTGACCTTACATTTAAAATTTTGCAGTTCATATTTTCAAGCTTTCACATGGCAAGTGCAAACATGAGCTATTTAATATTAAAGTGGCAGCTGCCATCCTCACTTACTCACATGACTCCAGCAGATGGAGCTTTATAAAAAGCAAACATGACAAGGGCCAAGGTAAGATGAGAATATCTGCCACAAGAAACTACTTTGGCTGGTAGCTTCTGGCAGGTCACCAGAGAATTGGGAGATTATAAAGCCTCATTTGCAGACCCCCACTGTACTTGTCCATTCACGCTCTGCCATCTCTGTTATGCTCCCAGTTACACAGAGGTGACTCCGGTGTTTGCTGGGAAGGCAGCCAGGAGCTGCTAGAGGGAGCTCCCAGCCCGTGGTATGCCATAAACCACCTCAGAGCCATGTGGCTGTACCAGGTGGGAACAGTGGCTACTCCCAACTTCATCTGTGTGCAGGCTGGTGGAGGGAAGGGTTTTCTGGCTCTGGCAGGAGGTGAAGGCAGGATCTGTACCAGCAGCTGGTAATGCCTGGGAGAGGAGTGCCACAAAGGGGCAGGTTACAGGTTCAGGGTCAGGTAATTATCAGGTAGAAGATGTGATGTTTGGTGAAGGAAGGAGGTGAGGGTCTCGAGGATTTTGGGAGGCAGAAGCATTATGTATAAGGGACTATGCTTTGTAGGTTGTAGATGGATAAAGTGTGATTTGTGGGGTGAGCATTGCAAGGAAGGGAGGCGGAGAGAACTGAGGGATCTAGGGTAGAAGCTGAGAGCAGTTTTCCCTAAAGATGGAGCCAGCGTACAGCGCAGTATTTGCTGTCACAGATGCCAGGAGGCAGGATGAGCAAGCTGGGTCTGAGAAACCCTGTGACAGAGTGAGAGGGCAGGCAGGCAGAGCAGCTGGACTCCTTTCTTTGTCTAGCAGAACCCTGGGGTGGAGAAAGCCATGCCAGAATGTGGCAACAAGCGTCAACCCACTGCCAGCCTAGGGCAGCTTAAACCAACAAGAAGAAACAACCAGCAAATTGTATTGCTTTGATTAATAAGGAAAATCAGAGTAATGTGGTCTTCTAGCCTGGCAGGTGGCTGGTTGTGTTCAGAAGCTGTTCTGGCGGTGTCACCCTGCCGGCATTCCTGGCCCAGGTCCCAGTGGAAGAGCTGTGGGATGGCTCCTGGGCTGTGGCACTTTTAGGGAGGGAGCGGTGGCCAAGACAGCCACATCGCAGGCCAGGTTTCCAAGTGAGCTGGCATGGGGAGAGGAGTCTTGCAACTTGAGCTAGGTCACTGTGGGTGATTGTTGAGGCTGACTGCAATTGTAGCAGTGCTGTAAGTCTTAGCCCAGGAGAAAAGAGCCAAGTTTGGCATGGGTGGCTTGGACAGGCAGTTGCTGCTGGCAGTCCTGCCTGCCCATGGGTAGGGAGATGCAGAGCACTGCCATCTATTGCCAGACACCTGGATTACAGACCTTGGTGGGGGGCAGTTTAAAACTGTGTTTAGCTGTTTTATCTCATCTTTGCCTTGGTGAAGGCATTGACACATAATTCAAAACCCTTTAAACTGATCAGCACTTAGGTGGCTACAGTGCATTGCATTTTAGGTGTCTGAGTGCCCTAAGTCAGATTCTAGCCTGGTAAAATTTAATTTGTGCATTTTTTAAAACGAGTTATTCTTCCTTCCCTGCCCTGAGTTTTGTGAGGTTGCTTTGTGCAGTGAAGCACTAGTGTTGCCCTGTTCCACCCTAGAAGTGCCCAGATCATTAACCTCAGCCCTCCATCAGAAGGTGACTAGGAAGAGGTGGATGCAGCAGAAGGGATAGCCTGTCTTTTGTAGCTCAGAAATTATATGTGAGAGGAGATGAACAGGCAGAGGGAGGACAACAGATTGTCTTCATGGGGAGAGCAGGCCAGGGACACTGTAGATTTCTCAGCTAAGACTGGTGTGTCCAAATACTATATTCTACAGGATAAGCAGCAAAATAGGAACATTTGCAGAGAGTAGGAAAGGTGTTTGTCACTATGTGAACCTGGAGGGATTCCTGCAGTGTTTTGAAAAAAACACTTCTTGTTCTTGATGAACTGTGCAGTAGGCACAGCAGATAAACTATAACGGAGACGAGGGCAAGGGCATTCAGAAAATGATTGGGCTGCCTCTGTGGGCTGTTCAGTAAAGACAGGAACTCTTTGTGAAATTGTGGTTTAAATATAAACTACAACAAAGAAAAAGAAAATTAGGATAAAGAAGAAGCAGGAGAAAAAACGTGCTCAGAATTTGTCGTTATATCTGTCAACAATGCCTCTTCCTCAAACAAATTTCACTCCTTTTTCATCACCTACTTTCAAAAGTAGGTGATAGAGGTAAAAAGATACTGCAAATGAGCAGAGGTTAAGAATAATGCTGAGATGAGAAAGTGAAAAAGCTTTTGTGTCTTAGAGGGGAAAAACACGGCAGATGTGATTGCCGTATCCCACTGGTTATCTTATGTTCCTCAGTCTTCTTTCTGAGATACAAAACTGTTGCAGAAGCCAGTTGGCTGGCCTGAACCAGATACGCAACATACAGATGGAAAATGTTAGATGAAATGAGAGTCACAAAGGAAATTAATGACAAAGCAGGGTATTAAACCAGGGTCTCCAAAATCTGAACCCCTGGAACCATCTCTTTAAAAGTCTATAAAAAAAAGACAGTAAACTGATAAAAGTAAGTGATGGCTTTATTGAAAACATGATTTGACAGTTACAGGAACAAAAAAGAATAGCTGTGATGACTTTGGCTAGGAGAAAACTGTAAAGGGTATAAATAGTGCTGCAGGGCATAAGTCAACTGCAGGCTGTCAGGAACCAGGAAGACATTTTCACTATAGGAAGGTTACGGTATAATTATCTTATCTATGACAGTGTTTCATCCTTTGACGTGTTTAATCTTGACCAGTGGAAACAAGATAATGGGTCATGCAGTTTTGTTAAGGTTTTTTTTTGCGACAAGGGCATTATCAGGTGCCTTATGGCAATTTCTTTCACTTGTTTGGGATCACACCTTTCTTTAGAGATATGTTCACCTACTTCTTAAACGTCTCAAGCAAAGACATTTCTTCTCCCAACTCTCCATGAAAAAGAAAAAATTAAAGGCAGCAGTCCTTGACATGAGCAAATTACTCTTGACATTCTTGCTAGACTTAGTCTTGCTCGTGTTTGCTCCAGTTCTCCTAGGTGGTTTTCCAGGAATGACTTCAAGGAAGTTCTCTGCTGCTAGGAGTGTAGCCTTTGTTCTTGTGTGTCCTGCTTGTTGTCTGAGCTGTTCCTCTGCTGCAGTCACGTCTCTCTGGTTGTGTCACCCCCACCTACCATCTTGGCGCTCTTTGGTCCTGATACCAGCTAAATGTTATTAATTTTAAAGCTGCGTTTCTGCTCTTCTAGGTAACAATGTATTTTGTGTCTCTCACTTTGTATCTTGCAGGAAGAGCCAAGGAGCAAATCCAAGATCTGTGCCAATGTTTTCTGTGGAGCTGGTCGGGAGTGCGCAGTGACTGAGAAGGGAGAGCCAACCTGCCTCTGCATTGAGGTATGGAGCCAGGTTCTGTGTCTGGGACAGGTGTCACTGCCATCGCCCCCCACCTGGGTCTCTGTCGCTGGGAGGATCCCATGATGGAATAAGGCTATGGCTGTTCGGGAGCAGATGCAAATTCACAGCAACTCTTCAAACAACAGAATTGTTTCCCGTGTCGTATGGGGGAAGAGCCCTGTGATATTGTCTGGGGCTCACAGCTGTGCTGCTTGAAGGACTGCCTAAGGTCTTTACACACACAGGAGACTTGGCTGAAGGTCTTCTGTTGGGAAAGCCCAGTAGGGTACAGATACACAGCAGGCTTTGGAGGGCACTCTGGGGAATGGTCTGCGATATCCAAGACAGCTTACCCTCACTGGCATCTTGTTTGAGGAGGTTACAAGCTCCCTACTAAAAAGCAGCTTTCGTAAAATGGAAATAATTGTGGTAGAGTGCTGTGAGCATGAATAGCTTCATCCAGCAGGGAGCCAGAGATGATTAGAAGAGTCTTTCCCAGCTGTAGAGACACAGAGTCTCCCTCCACC